>OW240917.1:37013589-37053589 GCA_933207985.1 Pelobates cultripes
GTTCCTGTAAGTTTTCTTGTAATTGTCCTATTTATAGTTAAATCCCCCCTCTCATATTGTAAAGTGCTACGGAATCTGTTAGCACTTTAGAAATGGCAATAATAATAACTCTCCCCATCTGTGCAGTCCCCACCCCCCTCCAAAAAAATAAATATAAAATCCATCAGCTCTCCCCTTATCTCATACAACCTACCTCTGCTGTCTCCCATCTACTGTTCTCCTCCTCCCAAACATCCTTCCAGATATATACGTATAATTTAATTCCCTCATCTACCTCTGTATCTATCCCTGATTATTTTAGATTGTAAGCTCATTTGGGCAGAGCCCTCTTCATCTACGGTTATCGTATGTCAATCTTCATTTGTTAGAATAGTTTGTCTTATTTTACATATTGTACAGCGCTGCATTATATGTTGGCGCTATATAAATATTGTAATTCAGAGATGGTGCTAAAGTTGAGGTTTCCTTGGGCCTCTGATGTTACCAGAGTATCTCACTGTAAATCACTCCAAAACAACCCACGCTATCACTGGGAGCATCCGACTAACAGACAGACGGCTCTTTACCCAGCCAGATACCTGTACTACACCCGCTTCTCTGAGTTTAGTCTGGCACGACGTGAAGCCCGCAGGTTGTACTATTCACTGAAGTCACCTGGTAGTAGTCAGTTTTTACTAAACAGCACCACCTGCTGTTTCATATGTTCACAGCATAGACCTCTTCTGTCCACAATCTATTCTTATCCCACTGTTCAAGCTGTGAGAGAAGACTTTCCATCACCTTCGCATCTATGACCTTTTTGTTTTGCCAATTTAAAGGGTCACTTCTGTTCAAGGTCAGAGTTTAAAACTTTCCTAGGGGAAAACCTTCACCATTCTAAAGTTATTCAATTAAACCTTGATGGGCAAGGGAGGGGAAACTAGAGCAGGCAATGTCCCTCTTCATTGTCTTTGTCTTATTGTTAAATCACTATGTTCAATACACTATTCAGGAGAGAGAGAAAAAAACAAAATGAGCAAATACAGATTTAAGAAAACAAAACACCTTCAATTTGAAATTGACTTCATTAAGGTGACTGTTACAGAACAAGATTAAAAACCAATCTAAAAGGTCATTAGAGAAGGTTATTAAAAAATAAATAAATAAATAAATAAAAAAATAAATAAAAACACACCAAACAATTGTGCTTATTCAATCACTATTCAGCAAGGCTGGATAAAAGCCATAACAGCTACAGTACCTATATTTGTATGCCACTAAAATTTTAGAGAAAGTGTATAGTTTTTTGTATAGGTGATCAGCCTGAACTACGTTTGCTATTAGCAGTCCATTGTATGTTACTAAACATCTGACAGCCTGGCCATGCTAGAATGACCGTCAACATACTGAAAATAAATTCCACTTGAGTCTATTCATTCTAAAATACTCAGCAGGTGATCGTAATTCTGGCAGGACAATGGATTAAAATTATACAGCCAAATACACTCTGAGCCATGACTCAGGTCTCCTTATCAATCCAGAAAAGCATCTCCAATCAAAAAAAGGAGGAATGGCCTTCATTGCAAAGTAATTTTCCCAGCCAAATGGGATGATACGATGGTGGACAAAAATATATGTGCTTTCTTGCATACATATTTAAGACTTTTTGGATGTTCTCTCATCATAATTTAATTTACTTAGTTTCTTTAAATTAAAAAAAAAAGCTAAATGAACACAGTGTCTTCCCCACTCAGGTCTCCAGTATTTCTTATTTTACACCACCACTTTGTGATTTAGGACTGTTAAGCCCAGCATATTCTGTTGGCTAGGACCTGTCCTTATATATTGTTATGACCCAGTCTTCTGGCCAAGCAGAGGCTTTACAGCAATGTTTTGGTTGGAGTTCATTCCAGTTCTGTTCTAATTCATAGTTAGACATTGGTGAGAGGCTAGATCAAGTTGAGATGGCTCATCTTCAGTTAGACATCTTTGGATGGACTGCATTTTACGTCACCCTTCTCTGACAACATACAGGAGGGAGAAGTTAAGCCATGAGATTCTACAATAATGATTTAGCCAAGGGATGAAGATCCAAGAGGGGAGTGTAGAGCTTGATAACCCTCACAAGTCTAGGGATCAATACCCTAGGCTTCTTCTAAAAAGTACTAAAGGATACACTCTGGAACATGGAGGGACCTTCATCTTTACCATGAAGACCACCATCACGGTTATCAGCGGCCCAGTTACACCCACACCAGCATCCAAAGAAAAAACGGTCACTTCTAACTTTCCATGAAATAAAAAAACCCAGCTGTGACTAGATCCATGTACAAGATACCAGTAAGACCAAATCTAATAGTCACAACAAAATCAGGAAAGGCTCTTTCAAAGTACACTATGCATAAAGTCTGTTCTAAGAAAACTAAATTTAATAAATATATATATATTTTTTGTGTGATTTTTTGTTTTACCAGAGACTACAGGGCCACATTTGCCTTCTCTTCCACGATTTGTTTTACCCACTTCAGTCAGTAACGGGTTAATTTTTATTCAAATACGGTCATAGTTAAACTTTAACCTCTTAAGGACACATGACATGTGTGACATGCCATGATTCCCTTTTATTCCAGAAGTTTGGTCCTTAAGGGGTTAAAAGTACGTCCCAGGAAGGAAAAAACACTGAATAAATACTTACTAAACATAGCAATTTACATAACAATCCATTTAATAAAATGCTGCAAACTTATTTTATTTTAATTTTCTTTACATTAAAAGATCTGTCCATACAAATTCGAGATTGTAAAAAAAACTACCCTGGTTACAAGATAAAAGCAATATCTTAAACCTTTCTGAATGGCATTCTATCTTTGTATTGTTCCAGATTTACTTTGCTCCCAACTGATGCATTTGTTAGAAAATGGTCGGACAGCAGGCATTCTGATTCATATTCACCCTGGGGCACACATGTCAATTAATGCATTAGGACAGATCCCAGGTTCCTTGTACGTGTTTATAGGACAGAGACATCACTGCAGCATGGGACTTGGAATGCGTGGGATTACGCAGTGTACATACATAATAGAAGATGTATATATACATAAATCTACAGAAATGGGAACACAGATCTAGAACAACGTATAGAAAACACATTAATTTGTCTTGGCCTGCCCGGCTAGAACAATGTGTAGTATTAATACACGAGAGACACAATATCCTCAATTTCAGCTGGCAGCCTCGGGTTACAGTGATGTTCATAGGCAGTTTTTATTCAGTTGTACGTGATTCACTGTGTCACGGTTGTTATAGTCAAGCCGTTGGGATCTACAGACGTAGACAACTGAATATATATCACAAACTAATCAAGAATAGCAATTATAGAGGTGCCAAGATGGATTCTGTGTTTTCTGAAGCTCTTCCATAATGCATGTTACAATTGCATTAACAGTATATTTAAAAATCTGTCATCACTTGTAATAAACATTTCTGATCTGCCCCATCAGTCCTCAACTAGATGCACTACAATCCGCAATGAGAATTTCTACCTTTCTAACTCAGATTGCAGAGAGAGGAGTCTCCATGGATGATTGAGAACCTAAGGACTTCTGAAGTTTGCTCAGGATGAGCATTTTGGGAATGTGGTCCTCAGAGGTTTAACTGTTGAGCCTCAACACTACAGTCTGGGTTACAAAGATAAACCGAACCCCCAACACTGAGAAAATATGCAAATTGCAACAGAATTAGCATTGGTTATATCGGTTTGTCGTCACTCCTGATACATGATCATAGGGAACATCTTGTGAGCAAGTAGGAGACCTAACTTTTCCAGCTCGAAGAAGAAAAATAAAATAAAGAATCTATAAGTCTAATAGGGAGCTGCGCATGTATATCATATATATGGATGGCAGAACAGGGGTACCAAATGATGGGCGGTTAATGTGGATGCCCCTAGATGTAGCACTTGACATGGAAAGCATGTTGAGTCTGTGCACAGCTTTTATAACTTCCCAGGCCTCTAGAGATGTCATTTTTTTTTTGTAATTTTAAATATATTTATTTTTAAATCAGTTTAGGAGCTCCCCCTCAGTTTAGCATTTTTGATTAATCAATTCTTGAGTTAAACGGATCTCATTCTAAAACTGTGCCATGCATATCTGCAATACCTACGCTAACCGGGTTATTTACAAAAAAAGAGAGTATTCAAAGGAAATTCAAAGTGCATTTTAAATTTAGGGCAAGAGCAGCTTTCGCGAATAACCCAGTAAATGTGGTACATTCTGATAGTTCAGAGGTGGTGGTTCCCTATGTTCGATTTTCAGCCAATTTTACTTCATGAAATATGTGGTCCGATAAGCAAAATCTATATATAGTGAATAAGAAATTTCATATATGCTACAATAAATCATATTTAAAAAGGAGAAAATGCTATATTAGGATTACCTAAAAACTTTTTTTAATATGTAATGCAGACTGTTTTCTATATATATATATATATATAGACATTTAATCATCTCAAGTGGAGAAACCACTATTTAAATTTTTTTATAAAATGCTTTAAATGTGGATTATGCTTATAGGTTTGTTAATAAGCGAATGATAATTATTCTGTAATTACTTCAGCCCTCTTCCCCCCTCCCACTTATCTACTTTCTTACCTCCCCCATCCCATTTTCTTTAATTTGTTTCTAATTTCACTCACTATTATGTCCACTTTACAGAACATGGTTTTAAGCTCTTTTCTGTAAAAGAGAATTAAATAAGAGTCCCCACGTAAAACTGGCTTAATTAAATGGTTTTAAGATAGAATTAAAGTTGTATCAAGCAGTTGATAGTCTGATAGGTGGGACAGGCACATAACCTCACAGCTTGATGAACGTCAATAATTCCTCGACCCTTTGTGATCGTCACTGAAAATATTACAATCTGAAAAGTGTCAAGGACACTTAAAGGATCACTATAGTGCCCGGAAAACAAACTCATTTTTCTGGCACTATAGTGTTAATTGGTCCCCCCCCCCCACTCACGTCCCCCCTCCCGCCAGGCTCTAGGGGGCTAAGGGGTTAAACACTTCCCTTTCTTTAGAGCCTGGCTCCCTTGGCGCTGCGGACCCTCCTCCCTCTAACCGACGTCATCCGCCGAATACGCATGCGCGGCAAGAGCCGTGCATGCCTTCAATCAGTCCATAGGAAAGCATTTCTCACTAGAGGCTGGATTAACCTTAATGTAAACATAGCAGTTTTTCTGAAACTGCTATGTTTACAGCAGGCAGGGTTAACCCTAGATGGACCTGGCACCCAGACTACTTCATTGAGCTGAAGTGGTCTGGGTGCCTATAGTGTTCCTTTAAGACGATTTCTAAAACTGGCACAACTACAACAAGGCAAGTATAGCTTCAAGGACTGGGTTTAATCTGGCTCACATCCACTATAAAAATGGCTACGTACCGAAAGGTAATGGGTGAGCGAGATCTTCCATTGCTAATGATTAATAAACAATACCTGATTTCCTCAGGATGCTCTTGGTAAAATGTGAGGAGTTACCTTGGCTCTGGTTTCCCAAGCACCCCTGTACAATATACCTCTCAACCTTGGCGTCACTAACACTAAACACAATAATCCTACAAAGCCCTTTAAACCTAGCATTTCATCCTATTAACACTTAATTCCTATATAATCTGACATTAACCCCTCTCTGACCTCAACCCTTCTCCCCTTTACCCTAATCACTGCTAACAATCTTTTATCCCGCATGCATTTACAAAAAAGCTTCATACACTCACCTAGAATCCTAAATTCATGTTATGCGTAAATCCAACCCAGTTACTCAGAGAAGGCGCAGGCCCCCCTCTTATATTAAACAAAGCAATACACTTTAGTTCCCTGGAATCCAACGCAGAGACCACCTCTACTGAACAGCTCGATCCATCTCGGTCATCAGAATGGATGGTATTTTGTCCAATCAAATTATTCCCACAGAGAAGCATTGAATCCCTTTAGGCACTGATAGAACATTCAACATTATGCAAAGCACAAGGACATCCAATGTTAAGAAGAAAAGTATGGTCCTGACAGTGGAATCATCTATTGGCTGTCAGTGTAACAGCCCCTACAGGTGTGCTTAGCACGGCAATGAAAACATTGTCTTATCTCCAAAACGGCAATGTTTTACATTACAAGAGGAAGACACCTGGGGCACTGAGATGGTAGGTTTTTTTTTATTTTTTTATTTTTTATTTTTTTAATAGTCAGTATTGTTTTTTTTTGTACATAGATCCCAGTCTAAATATAGAACCCTCAAAAAAAAAATAGCCTTGCTTTGTTTGCTATTTTGTCAGTCAAGAAGGCCTCTTAAGTGTCCACCTGGGTTTTTAGAGTGATTCAACACGACTAAGTTCTACTACATACCAGTCAGTGTTCATTGCACTGAATTAGTAGACAATGCTTGCTTGTATTGTACATATATTTCGACCGGATAATGAGGAAATTCATTTCCTCATTGGGACACCTTCAGCTGAGGTGGTGGGGCTTACCAGATATCCTTTACCTATGGTCTCCTAGGTATATAACCACTACAATAAGCTTTAATGGTTTGGTGATCCACATATCCCTTTAAGAAGTTTAAAATTGTATTGGTTGCCACTTATCCTCAAGACATAAAATGTACCCTATTTATACACACACATTTAAAATAGGAGGAACAATCTGTAAACATTGAGCCATATCCAAACAAGTATCAGTCCTAATATTTTTTTACTTTCTTTAAAGCAGAACAGTCACTATATTCTTAGTTTACAAAATGTGCAAATTACCCACAATTGACATTACAGCTGGGAGTCTGGGGGTCAGAAATGGAGGGGGAGGCGGGGGGCAGGCAAAGGTGAGTTCTAATTAACCAAGTCTGTCCCTCCTGGGCTCCATCATGTTCTTCAGCTCTTGGAGCAGACATCGCTGCTGTACTCTCGCACAGCGAGAGACACTTCCAGACCCTCCATAGAAAGAAAAAAATTATAATAAATCCTTGCAGCCATGAGAGTGGACTGACACTTTTAGATGGTGAGATCTGGCCAGTGTCTAGAAGTGAAAGGAGTAGGAGAGATACAGAGAATAACTAGTCCCTACTTTGTCTCTGTATCTCTCTTGACTGGGTTGGAATTTCAGTAAAATATTTTAAAAGAGGAATTTGTGCTGTATTATATTTTGATATAAGCTACGGATATGAAAACATTTAAAAAAAAATAAAAAAAAAAAAAATCAGTTTTTCTTTCAAAGGAAATGAATATTAAATATGCTTTGTTGTACACACCGGCTACAAGAATTGTTTTAAAAGAAAAAAAAGAAAATAAACTAACAAGGAAACATGAAAAATAGAAGAATGCATTTTCTATTAAAATGATACTGGATTGTAAGAGAAGATTGAAAGACATTCATATAGAGCCCCTTGGAACAAACTATTACAAAAAAAAAAAAAGAAGGAGATTCCGTGTGCCCCTAGGAAAGGGATGCTGTAAAATTAATGAAGCAAGCATATACATTTGCAGTTGTTGGAACAATTCAATTGTTGCAAATTAGTTCTCTCTCATTCTTTGGTTTTCTGCATTTGCCATTTTGTTTGTGAGGAAGAGGAAGACGTTTGCTCTATGAAAGCATATGTTGCATAAAGCCAGGAACAGCTACATTATGGGGGGGGAAAAATAAGCATTTCTAAAAAAGATAAATTGGAACTGGACTAATTATAATTATTTGCAAAACGCGTAGGGGATAAGACTGGTTACACAGATGTATGAGAAAATGAAATGCTTATATTTCGGAACAGAACTACATTGTAATACTTTTATATGTCCTGTACAAAATAGGTTCAGTTATTGTAAATCTAAAGTCCCGCATTTTAAGAAAAATTTATATCACTTACAGTACACCAATGTCTCGTGCGGTTTAGTAAATCATCCAAAACAATTTAAAATTGTTTATTAAAGTGTGCCATTACAATGTGTAGCAGACTAGGCAGGACAAGATAGGATGACTTGAACGTTTTAATACACAGCAAAGGCTTTATGACCTAATGTCTTACAACCTCCGCAACTAAAAAAAGATGGCATAAAAATATAAAAACCATCAGAACTGGAGTACTGCACAGTACAGAAAGAGAGAGAGAGAGAGAAAAAAAGAAAGAAAATATACTCCAGGAGGAGTCAAGTTACAACTGCTCAACAGATCTGGGACTGCTGGTAAAGCAATGTTTGTGGGACTCCACAGCAGCATTAGGGGAATGTATGAGACAGAAGTTTCTAAGCACACATTGTGTCCTATATTTGGGATTTAACTTTCCATTCTGTCCTAAAGTCACACTGATTCTTCATCAGTCTAAAAGTATTCTATAAAATAAGCAAATTATGATCGTATTACACACACACACACACACCAGGAAGAAAAAAATATGACTAATTGTGATTCGCACCAAAATAGTCCTTCAATGGCTCACTTACCTAGCGGAAAAAGGCTCCCACAGTACTGATAACCTGCCAGCCACCTCAGGGATTCTTATAGAGAATCTGTGTTGTCAATGCTTCTCAATGAGAAGCTTTTCTATCCTCGTGCTACAGCACCCTCCATTACGGCTGTCTGGCCGCAAGACAAAGGATTATTCACGAATGTGAGAATTGCTGGGACATTCATTTTTAGTAAATGACCCTGAGAGAGACTATTTCTAATTAAAGTGTTTAGAGCAGATTTCTCTGGAAGTGGCTGACTACTTACTCTGGGAGGAAGCCAGAATAGTCCCGACACAATAACCACTACAGCAGCCAGAAAAAAAAAGGGGGGGGGGGAGAAAAACCAAACAAGACAAACCAACACAAGTCAAATCCTCACATTGGCAGGATCCAAATCCTAAAAATCCAAATAAACCACTCCATTCACCTTTTATTTAGAAACTGGACCAGGAATAAAAAAAAACAAACAAACAAAAAAAAGCGCCATCTGGTAATTAAAGGGTTAATATAAAAGTCTAGGGTCTATAGAAAAATCCTTGGCTATTAACCCAGATAAACTAGATTAGAAGATAAAGTGTACGTTTTTCAATGCGGATGATAATGTAATGCTTTTAATTTAAACACACAATAAAACAAAAATTACCCACACGATTGAAGTTTTCTAGTAACAGAGGGTTCAGTTAAAGGACTTGCTCTGAGCAGAACATTTTATTGCCATGTGTCAAAACACTAAAATACCAGTCCCCTGCCAGGCTGGTAGACCTGCTGTAAATCTGTAAGGCTCACTCTCCCCACATCAGTCCTTTGGGTACTGGGCAAACATTACAATAATAAGCAGCTTTAGATTTTAAACTTCTCATGACCTTGGTAAACCTAAGCAAATTGTTCCACTGACAAAGCTTCCCAGAAATCATAGCAAACGAGAAATGTTATGCCAAAAAAAAAAACCTAAATTATGTTGCCCACTGCTATAATTTAGACTTCTCTTGTGCGCTCCCCACAAGGCCCAGTTTAGTGAATAAATCACATATTTTAGACCAGATGGTAAGCTTGTTTGGACAGGGCCCTTGTCACCCAAAGTTCCAATATGGCAATCATGTATTGTTAGAATGTTGTGTTTGTCTTGTTAAACTATTGTACAACATGGAAGAATTTCAGTACTATATAAATATTTGTAAGTGTTCCAATTACAAGAATTCGATTTATTTTTAAATGCACAAACTTAGAACCACTATCCAGCACATATGTGAAGAAAATATATATTTTTTTCTGCATTACAAATTCCATTCAGTTGCTGTGACCTCTGTAAATCCCATTTACTTAGAAAGTAAAGCCAACTAGAATTTTACTTCCCTTCTTTCCAGCGTCGAGCACAGCTTTCTGGTTATTCCTGAAGCCTGCTGACTTCTTCCTTGTTCTGGTCTAATCCAAAGCTTCACATGGAAAGCAATGGGAACATGAAGCATGTAATTAAAGAACATAGTCCATCAGTTACTGCAGTGGAAATGTCAGGAAGACAGCCATTAGAGAGGGTTTTTAACCCTCCAATGAAACATTACCATTTCTCCAAAAAGACAATGTTTTACATTACAGTATAAGAACAACAGGGGCATTGAACCCAGATCACTCCATCGAGATGAAATGAGCGATCTCTGTGCCTATAGTTTTCCTTTAATTACACCCACTATGTGGCTGGCATTTCTGGTCACTTTACGAGTATTTTGTATAGATAAATCTTTATGAAATGCTCATGTGATGGTGTTGGAGTTTCAAGGAAATTCAAACACAAATACCAGACAAAGAATGGTCTACTTTGTCTTACGTGTAAAATGCATGTTGACCATAGGTGAAGTTTATGCTGGTGACTTGTGGAAATTACGCATAGTTCCATAGCTGAATAGAGACTTGCGTCCATCAAGTTCAGCCTTCCTCATATTTGTTACGCATCTTCTTGCATATCATGAAGCTTGGCGTGGGGAATCCTGCAGGCCATAAATCTCTGTGTAGTAATCTCGTGAATGCATCAGTGACGTATAAGCCTTCCAGATAAAGCACCAGGAGCTGAATTAATGTTATGGAAGAGCGCTTTGGGCAAGTTTAATTTCTTTCAGAGGTGTTTGCTCATTCATTCATTGAGTTCTTAAAGTGCATTTGCGAAATATGCCAAAGTGACAAAGTGCAAAAAGAGCAGTAGAGTTCAGTAAGCAGTGCCGGCATACCCCATGTGAGAAGACAAACCATTCTAAAATGGTTTAAGTTACGTATAATGGTAGAGGATCACCATAAACACAAAATGCTGGTTATGGTGCATGCAATTCCTTTAAATTTGAGACCAAATGTATTTTCAGTGGGTTTTTTCTTCTAAAAGAAAAACTGCTTATCAAAGATGATCTTATTAAAGATGCATACATTTTGAAGATACAGGCAACTTTGCACTTTTCAATTTGCGCTTTAGTAAATAACCCTATAACCTTGTAATGGGTTCCTTAAAGGGACACTATGTGCACCCAGACCATTTCATCTAATTTGTTTAGATAAACTGCAAGGTTTACATCGCAAGGCTGTCTACCAGACAGTGAGAAGAGGCACTTTCAGACCCTTCAGAAAATCCCCATTGGAAAACTTTAATTCAATATTTTCCTAGGGGGAAGGCCTAGAAATGCTTGTGTGCATGCACTTAGGTCCCCGAATCGCTGTGACACGGGTGGAGGAGCCTGACCTAGTGCCAAAAGGACGTCAGCGCTGGAATCCCGTAAGTTAAAACAGGGGTTTGAACCCTTTATTTGCAGCCGGGGGTTAGGGAGGTTGGGTGGCAGACGGCACTATAGTGTTAGGTATACAGTTTTGTATTCTAACACTATATTGTTCCTTTAATACATTCTTGTCCATCTGAATAAATTGTTTCAGTAGGAATTACTACATACACATTGCTGTCTACACATGTCAATGTACTGTGAGACTGATTTTTGTAACATCACTTTGTCAGTATAAATACAGGGAACATGTGTCTTATCACATACAAGTCACTTCTATACTTGTCACTGTATGCATGTGAGATATAAAATATCACTTTACATGTGAAGGCAAGTTACATGCTATTTATTACTCACTAAGTTGCCATACATGTCAATGTACGCACTGTGCCATTAGTTACATTCCATCTGTCACATCCTGTCACTTCAAATGCAGGCTATTTGCCTTTTATAACAAACCAGTCACTATCTGCACAATGCCAAGCCAATATCCCACTTTGTATCGGTATGCTAAAGATTACATAGCATTACTTTGTTACAAAAAATGGATACTTTGTGTTAGCATTTATTATCCATCACGTTCTATTGATATACCTGCTGGTACCACGAACATACACAGGGCGCTTGGCATTTGACAAGCCTCTTGTGGCTGGTAGGACACATCGTATGTGCAAGTTATTTTCCCCATGCTAATCTCCTTCTGGCTGGATACAGAAATAAGGAAACAATAGTTCAGCAATAAAAACTACACTTCTCTAGGAGAAGGAAAGAAAAGAGGGGTGGAGACACGATAGCGCAGGTGTACTAATAAAATAGTTACATAGAACGGTTTCTTTGTTTTGATATTTTCGTGTGGGTTAAGGGGATCCCAAAAAAGTGTGTTGAGCATTTTGGGAAGAACACTGGATCTGTTGGTTACAGAAATATATCATGCCCATGGTCATATCACCCCTGTATTTTAAAGGTCACCCATGCTATTACCTAGTATTCTATAGATACAGAGATACATGTAAAGGAGTGGTGTTTTGACATGACTGGTATCTGCAGTAATAAATGTATTTGCCGATTTACGTTTTACAAATTTCAGAGTATAGATTTACTCTAAACTAATTAACGGGGATATTGTAGGCTCCAGATGTGCTTCTCAAAGTATCTCTGCTTATCCAAGCAACCATTAGTACTTCAGCATTCTACACAGATCTCCGGGTCATAATAAAACTGTTAACATCTCTGTAGCAAGTACAGACCGTGTGTTGTATTAATATACCTATAGATCTGCTAGCATACCTTTTAACCGCTTAAGGACCAAAACTTCTGGAATAAAAGGGAATCATGACATGTCACACGTCATGTGTCCTTAAGGGGTTAAAGAGGAAAAATAAGAATCTTTAAAATGCAAGCCATTTTGAAAAATACTTTCTATTCAGAAAGAACAGAGAAAACAAACACTTATTCCATTCTGAAATGGCAGCCATTCTAAAACCTTAGCAGGAATGTACTCAGAACAGAGGAAAGTCAATAGATGGCATTAGCTATAGTGTGCATGCACAGCTGGTTAAAGGACCACTCTAGGCACCCAGACCACTTCAGCTTAATGAGGTGGTCTGGGTGCCAGGTCCAGCTAGGGCGAACTCTTTTTTTTTTTATTTTTTATAAAACATAGCAGTTTCAGAGAAACTGCTAGGTTTATAAATAGGTTAATCCAGCCTCTAAAGCCTCTAGTGCCGGTCTCATTGACAGCCGCTAGAGGCGTTTGTGTGCTTCTCACTGTGAAAAATCACAGTGAGAAGACGCAAGAGTCCATAGGAAAGCATTATGAATGCTTTCCTATGAGACTGGCAGAATGCGCGCGCAGCTTCTGCCGCGCATGCGCATTAAGCCGAAGAGGCGGAGAGGAAGAGAGCTCCCCTGGAGAAAGGTGAGATTTTAACCCCTTCCTCTCCCCAGAAGGGCACCCTCAGGGCACTATAGTGCTAGGAAAAAGAGTATGTTTTCCAGGCACTATAGTGGTCCTTTAAGGGAACACTACAACAAGTTGCACGTTGTCTGACACCTGATGAAAATGCAGGGGGTCCAATCCCATTCTATATAAGAGTCAGCCTGTCATTTGAGTATTTTAGCACTTACACTGTGGGAGATAAGTGGTGTTTATGGAATTTTGGAGGGTGGTTGGAAGTTATTCAGCATACACACATCCCAAACTGTGACTCACTAAAACAGCATATGCCATACTCTTATTTATAACAAACCCCATGGGAGAAAAGGAGAAAAAAAAAAAGAGAAAAAAAAAAAAAAACACAACGTATATTTATTATAGACTTTTGGTAAATTATACACAGATGTGGAACAGGACAAATTAAACAGTTATTCTGATAAATACATGGAAAAACATGTGATATTGACACTCTCGAGGGAGTTTGCAGCTGTAGTTCTCACTGTACAGGATATTAACCTATTCTCCCAATTATCAAGCCGACCTTAAAGAGATATAATTCAGTACGAGTACACAAGTCAGTAGTACGTTCCTGAGCACAGATTGACTGAATCAATGAAGCACATGACAGTAAACACCACAGCCACGTAAAATCTACAAAATTTAATTTGCAACAGACATGTATTTTTGAAAGAGGGGTAAACTCCACCGAAAACTTGACGGACCTGTGACACATAGTCCGGCTGCAGGAGATATCTCCACTAACAAGCCTGAAGGACTATACGTGACCGAAGGAATATGCAGACGAACTGCATACTGAATGCTCTACAATTCTCTAATACTATGTTCATGTTTATTGGTTGAACAGTTATCCGTTGCTGAGATCCTACTTATCCGAAATTACCCTCCACATCCTCTGTAACAAACGGTTAACTCAACGGGGAATTGATACACCCCGACCGGGACGCTATCCTGATAAATCTACTAAGAGGGTGCACGACACTCGAGACGTCCCCACCCACCCCCCCCACTCTTGACAGTACGAAACGTAGGCCCCATGGTTGTATTGTGGGAGGGAGTTACCTTGTACCTAGAGTATGGTGTACATCTGCCTGTTAGGCCCGCATGCCTAATTACACACAAAAAAAACAAAAAAAACTCACACCACTCTGTATTTACACATATATAATGTCTAAACAATATGCCTGTGTTAATGTATACCAGCATGATGAACAGATCATTTGTTGCATACCCACAAGTGGAGTGAGGCAAAAATAAAGAATAAAAAAAAAAAGAAAAAAAAAAA
Source organism: Pelobates cultripes (assembly GCA_933207985.1). Classification (NCBI taxonomy): domain Eukaryota; kingdom Metazoa; phylum Chordata; class Amphibia; order Anura; family Pelobatidae; genus Pelobates; species Pelobates cultripes. The sequence goes on from OW240917.1 coordinate 37,028,046, forward strand.
AAGGGGTAAACTAGGTCAAGGGTCACACACTGAAAAGAAAGGAAACAAACTCGCCAACGGTCATGATTTTTGGCTTCCTCTCTCCTTCAATTATCAGTTATTGCAGAGGGGGCATGTTATGACTCTTAAAGGGGCACTCAAGCAATATAACCACCTCAGCTCATGTAGATACTACAGTTAACGTCAAACTGTTTGAGCAGACTGAAAAAAAAACAGGGTTTTAGCGAGCCTGAAGCCTTGCATTTCTGCTACATTTAGGACTGTGCACACATTCACTTGCGCTTTAGCCATCCAGCTCTGGTGGTTAGTGATGGCCGAGAGTGCTGGTGTTAGTGTGCCTGGCCAGTAAGTGGATGTCAGAATACAAAATGAGTGCTCCTGGTATTTAGTAAGCATGGTTACAGATAACAACCCCATTCAAAATTTACACAAAATTGCTCTGCTGAAAGAATAAGTCGCCTGTCACGCAGGATCCAAATTGTATTAACCAAAAACAATCTTATGTCAAAACGGACTATTTTATAATACCTATATAAATTATAGTCATCTAAAAAATAAAAATAAAATAAAAATAAAAATATTAATACATTTATATATATTTTATTATTTGTCTTCCTTTATTTTACAATTTTATGCAATTTGTTACATTGCCTCTTACAGAATATACATTTTATCACATCTTAATCCAAATACATAAATATTCCTAAATAGCAGCTTTGGAATGTGTGCAAACAGGGTAAATTCGTATTTAGTCATGCAGGACATTGTTCCCGCCACATGTCCTATGCCGGTTTATTTTTTTAGGTCAGCAAAACTATATTTGAATATGCAATCATTTGCTATGGAAAACAAAAGGGGAGATGGATAGGTTTAGGCACTGTTTGTATGGCTTGTAAATGGCTTTTTTAAAGTTCAGTGTGTGTGTGTGTGTGTGTGTGTGTGTGTGTACCTGAAATGTGCATCATTCTGTGTGTCTGTATGTGTATTGGTGTGTGAATCTGTGGATTTGCTGCATGGGCTTCGTTGTCAGAGTCTGCAGAATCCTTCCAAATATCAAGGGGCTAGGATTGTGAATATTTGAGCTGCCAAGTCATAGCTAAGAGCCAGTAATTAGATTAGATGCCCAGAGTTCTTGCAAGATGTGTCCATCCAGCCTTGCGGTTGAATCCAGCCCCAACTTCATTTCATTCTACGAAGAATGGTATAGATCACAGTGTTGCAGTGGATGTGATCTACTTTTGGCAACGTGTTCGATATAGAGTTCAAACTAAAAAACTGGTCTAGATGAAAATTCCTGTTCTTGAATAGAGCATTGGCTTAAAGAGTACAGAGTACAGAGTACAGAGAGTAGTCATTAATATAAATTTTCAAGCTGGACAAAAGTGGTTAGTGATGTCCCTCTGGGACCACTTCTATTTAACATTTATACATTCATAAAATGATCTTGAAACAGGCATTTAAAAATCACTTTGCAGATGACTCAAAACTCTGTATACACTGAAACAATACAATGTGAACAGGATATTACTCTGTTGCAGTGAGATTTAAATGGCAGATTAAATATAATGTAGAAAAATGCAAAGTTATGCACTTTGGAGTTGCTAAGCCCAGTAAGGTATTAGGTGTAAAAAAAGGGCATTACTTCTAGGGATGAAAATATAATTTTAAGACCATCTCTCCCCCTCCCCCCACCACCCACCTTAAATATGCTGTGGCACCTGTTTTAAAGAAAGATATTATAGCACTAGAAAAAGTGCAGAGACAGGCTACAAAAGTAATAAAATAAATGGGACATTAAAGTTATGAAGAAAGATTAACAAATGAAATATGTTTAGTTAAGAAAAACTGCTCAACGGGGGATGATTGGGGCAATACAAAACCATTGTCTGGAAATCTATTCATAAACAGGACTATACAGAGAACACAAGGTCCCCATTTAGACTAGAAGAGATTAAGTCTAAGGCAGGGGTTCCCGATTTTCCCGTGGAACCCTTTGACATAGTGTATCGACATCGTGGAAGCCGGGAGCTGTGACATCAACATGGAAAGGAAAGTTAAAGAAAAAACAATTCTCCAATTAGCCAGAAGTTTGCAATTTGGGTCATCCCAAAACACTCTTAGATGAAAAAAGCCCAGATTGCATTTCCAAAGAAAGCAAGAAGGTCTCAGCACACAACAAAGGTAGGTAAAACAAATTCAAGCTTACGCAAGCCATCTTTATTTAAAAGCATATTCATGGCATAGGAATCGGCTTTCATGAATTATCACAAAGATAAGGTATTCACCATGTGAGGTCAGAATAGTGCAGCATGCAAGATGTAGGACTAGCTCTTTCTCTAGGTTTAGACTTTTAGAAGGGCCCTTAATCTACTCTAGAAAATTTCAGCCGTATAAAAACCATGAAAATTTAAAATAAAATGTGAAATGTTAGAAATTCGCAAAAAAAAACTAAACAATTTTTCTACTATGTTACTTAAGGTTTTGAGATGTTTAGCTTAAATAAGGATTAAAAGCCCATACGTCTCTAGGTACTTTAATGGTTTGGGGCTCTGACATTCTTCACATAGGGATTATGAATGGGGCAAAGTGGTGGCCCCTGTCTAACTCATGGATCCTAGGCAGCTTCCCACGATCAAAGTATGGTTAATCCGGCTCTGGTTTAAATTATTATTTTATTATTTATATAGCGCCGACAAATTCTGTAGCGCTGTACAATGGGTGGACTAACAGACACATAATTGAGATCAGACCACTGATGTACAGTAACAGAGGGGGTTGAGGACCCTGCTCGATGAGCTTACATGCTAGAGGGAGTGGGGTATAGTGACACAAAAGGTTAAAGTAGGGGAATTAAATAGTTTGTTACATTAAAGTTTAAAATCACCCTTAAATTTACTACAATATTGCACGAAAACAGACTCCTTACTATGCTTTTCATAGAGAAGCACAGAGGATTTTGGACACATATGCAAATCGCAGCAATCTGCCAATGGAATGCTTCACGATGAGGAGCACTGCATGCATACTCACTGTCTAACGTCAGCATACTTTGCATGCAGCCACTGGATGTAAATTATTGAATCTATTTTAGTCCAAAGCTCCAAGTGGCCACCTGTCAGACAACCTCCAAAAAGGTATGGGGATTGCGAAATGTAAACAGTGACTGAAACGGCTGTGGAACTTCTGAATGTGAAATTGTACAGTATTCAAATGCAAGGCTACAAGGGAAGGATCTATGCAAGAAAAACACCTCATTTAGATATTAAAAAAAAATAAAAATAAAAAATCACAAGGCAGAAATTTGAAGACGATTTAGATTTTTTTCCCATAGGAAAATAATGGATTGGTGGAGATCATCAACATTAATGATCTCAGCCAATGAGGACAAACCAGGTGGAGCGGCATTGTGGATAACGGAGCAGCGAGGGCTGAATGGTCAGTAAATCTCCCTTTCCAAACCCTCACACTGCAGGGGGGACGAAAAATAGAGAATAGAGTCAGCGCTAATATATTGGAGACTCCAAAATAAGTAACTTAAAAAATAAATAAATAAAAAGTAAAAAACACAGGTTTATATTCCCAACACTATAGCGTTTCTTTACCATGGGATCAGAATCTTTAAAGAGCAAGCACACCTTCAGATCTCAAACAGATGGCAAGGACACGTAGGAGGGAGTACTAGTAGTATTTATACAGGTTTGGCAACAAACATTTCACAAAAGCTGGAAGCACAGTTTAAAAGATCCACACAGAAATGTGTTAAGACAAGCTGAGAGTGTTTACTTTTCACACCATATGAATCCACCCTCATAACAGAGGGCTACATGGTGTAAATGTCATTCCATTCTGTGGGGAGAATATAAAAAAAAAATAATAAAATTAAATTAAGAATTGAAACCACTTAAAAAGGTTCTCATTGAAAAAGGTTAACATTTAAATTTATAAAATCCTGCATGTACTGCAAAACCCCAGGATTCACAAGCTCTGCAGTGACATACAGAACTCGAGGAAGTGATTGCAACTCTTAGCCAATTGTAGCACTCCCATTATGCTCAATGAGAGAGATGTGAATATCCTACAACTCTGTGCACTGCAAGGTTAAATAATTAGTAGTTCTGGTGTTCTACTGAAAGTTAAACGTTGCACAGAAAAAGTCATTAAGATATTTGTGCAATGTACCTGAAACAACAGTGATGTCCCTTCCATAAACTTGCAATTAGCCATTTTTTTTAATTGAATGAACTTGTGAAGATTTTAGAGAGTTTACATTTTTTTATTTTATTTTAATACTACATAAACCTAGAGTGCGTTTTGTGCAGATACATATTTTAACATTAAACATGCTCAGGGACACATGTTTGCCACCTGCATGGTATGTCAGTGATTTAGGACATGTGTACAGTCAGGAACAGACTGGTAGGTAGCAGTCATGAAGTGTAAGGATTGGGGATGATCTGGGTTGACTTGTAAGGTGCCTGGTAACTGGAGAGATAAGATGGCTGCATTGTGAGAGAGTGCATCAAAACATAGCAAAACCATGGGAAAAGGGTTGTAAGTGAGAAACAACAGGTTTGATGAGGAGACAAAATAAACAAACAAAAAAAACCCCCAAAAAAACAAACAGTATTTTGAAAAGTTAAAGGGACCATATAGGAACCCAGACCACGTCAGCTCATTGGCCCTGTAGGAACCCAGACCACGTCAGCTCATTGGCCCTGTAGGAACCCAGACCACGTCAGCTCATTGGCGGCCCTGTAGGAACCCAGACCACGTCAGCTCATTGGCCCTGTAGGAACCCAGACCACGTCAGCTCATTGGCCCTGTAGGAACGCAGACCACATCAGCTCATTGGCCCTGTAGGAACCCAGACCACATCAGCTCATTGGCCTTGTAGGAACCCAGACCACATCAGCTCATTGGCCCTATAGGAACCCAGACCACATAAGCTAATCGAAGTGGTTTGGGTGGAGTGCTCTGGTCAGTTTTACAGGGTTTATTTAAACTCTAGAGGCACTTCTGGATCATAAGGGCCAACGGACACTGAACATCCTCATGCACTGCATGAGTACATCCAGTTTCAGCTAAAAGCCCATAGGAAAGCATTGATTCCTATGGGATTGTCCTAATGTAATTGCGGCAATTCTTAAAAACTTTTCTGCGCTGGGGGTGGGGGGGGAAGAGCACTACAAAGTTATATTTGTAGACTATAGTTTTCCCTTTAAGGAACATCTAAATACAGATCAATTAGGATTATGCCTAAAATTTAGGCAGCATCAATGGAGAATGGCCTTAAACAGATTTACAACTGGAAAGCAATCTATGAACACATTTACAAGTGAAACAAATGCTGAACATGCCCAGAGGAAGAGTTGGCTGCAGAACTTTCTGCATTCTTTAATATCAGTTCCAACCACCACTTCAGGAATGCACTGCCTCCGGAATCTTCACAGAATAAACTCTGGACATTTTAAAATAAATAAATCCAGCGGTTGGCACTAAGCAAATCATAGAATCCATGTCCAGATTCAGGTTGAGGGACCTTCCCAAAATACCAGGAACTTTGATTAAGTGCAACTGCAAAAGGTGAAAACATGTTCTGCTCGACTTACTCAGCAGTAAAAACTTTGCACAAATCTATGTCAGATTTGTAGAAATTACATAAATCCTAGAGCAGTTGAACAATAATCCTCATCCAGGAAAGTGAAGATAGATTTGTCAAAGTTTGACACGTTGGAACAAAATCCTCTCCAAAGACGGGCGTTCGTTTTCTAGGACGCAGACATATGGAAACCCAAGCTAACTTTTTAAAAGGGAGCTTGTTTTATGAGGTAGAAAACACTTGTTTACAAGGATAACTCGACCCTGTAAAATTCAGTCAAGCTTATAAATCCATAATAAAATAAAATATAAAAATACCACATACAAAAAACCCCCCCAAAAAACGAAACAGATATTTCCATGTAGAGACATCACAGTGACTAAAAAAGAAAGGGAACCAACAAAAGAAACCGAAATGGAGCAATAATTCCTCTTAGTCGGTTTTTCTAGGGAGGAGACACCAATTTTGCTTGTGAAATCATAGTTAGAAAGTGAGAATTCAAAGTGAACGTCAAATCTAAGGTCGAAATAGTCGATATGGAAAACTTCTGTAAGCCAGCTATGCTTTCAGTTTGGCTACTCTGAAAATTCACTTTTAATTCCCACTTTCGTAAATAATAACCTTCACGAGAGTCTGACCAGGTGAATGCACCATCTGGACAGAACACCCCAACAGCATCTTAGGAGGTTTTCTGCACAGTTATTAGTGTTGTGATACAGGGACAGAAGCACCACCAAGGATCAGACCCTTTTGTGTACATGTCTGCACCATGTCTTTTCCAAGAGTGGACCAACAGATGGAGCTGTATTTCGGTTTTCCCATCCTCGAATAGTTCTGTACCTGGAAAGTGGTCAGATTGTTGCCACACCAAACTCCCACCCAAACACATTGTATGTCTTCTTTCAACAATGTCTATCCCTGTGACCTGACGAAGGCAGCATGAACAAGCCGTTTAGATTTCTGAACTGTAGCAGGAAAGAATATCTAATATATACATCTATATATTTATTTTATTTTTTAAACACACCTAGCTTGGTCAGAGTAGCATTTTAGCCTCCGATGAGAATGGGTAATGTGTTTGCCAAATGCTGATTGTGGCATTATCTTAAACAGCACAGATGTATATTCGAGCAAACAAGCACACAGCTTTAAAATGCAAGTTACAAACTTGTCAAAACAGAGAAAAAAAAATAAATATATATATAAATATCCATGGACCACGGAGAGCTTTATATTTGCTTAGTGGTGCATGAAGGAAGGAAAACAATGGACAAGGTTGCTTTATAATGTCTTATCAGAGTGTGTTTCTGCTCCAGCTATCAATGCAGAGACACGCAGCTTTATTAGAATAGATTTTTGGCACATCACAGACTTTCTGCCAGCTTAGCAGGAAACTCCCAAACTTCGTAACTACTCCCATGATGCTTAGCAAGTCTTCAAAATGCCTGTGTTTTATGGGTAATTTAATCTGTATCGCTGGGAGCTTGCTCATGATTTGTATAACTTGGTGAAATCAATGGTGAAATCCTTACTTTGAGTGTGGTGGCCCGGGGATGTAGTGTACGGTAGATAGAATTACCTAAAGGTGGTCCCTGTGGGTGCTGCCATTTTGTTTTATCAGCTCCTGGCAGAATTTGAGTTTGTGCTTTTCTCATACACATGCACCACTACAACATTGAGGTCTAAAGATCATCCAACGTGATCCTTCATAGACATGTCTCATAATCTTTGAAAAGAAGTCAGATTCCGCAGCTGTGGGAATTAAGACTTGATGGTGGACAATCCACTTATTTTTTTTTTTTTTTTTTTTAAATCAAGTGTGGTCAACTTCAGGCTGTACAATAAGAAAGTAGCAGGCCTAGATAAAATAATACAGGCAAATAAAATATACAATCAGGAGTTACAAGAATGTAGTCATCATTCACAGCATAGAAATATGGAATAGACCTCAATTAACTGATGGGCATGTGTCCCTGGAGGGATGTGCAGAATCATCGCACTTTGAGGTAACGAAATCTATGCAGTCCTATGTTGTCTGCCGTAAGCATGTCAATCAGTTGTTTCAACTCCCCATTGGAGCACCACTTTTGTAGATCCAGCCAATCAGATACTGCAAAACCACTCAGGTCTTTAGATGTGAGCCCTGCAGCTACATTCGTGTTATGAGTTGCGAGTTGCAGTCTAATCCGAAGTGAGAACCACACCTTTAAGGTAGCGTCAACAAACAGGTGTTTGCGGGCTTGCTTATTATTCAGGGTTCAGCTGGAAGCCGGATATTCATTTACACGTTTTCAAACCTAATAGTTTGTGTATCCTGCACATGCCCATCTATTACCTTTGGTTCAGGCATTTTAACTACCTCATTTCCTCAGGGCAAACACACGCCTCTAAGTCATTTTGGTAAAGAGAGCGGAGAGAGTTTAATCCCGGGTTGGCATCCCCCCCCCCCCCAAACGAACCGCAATATTACTTATCAAAGGGATTGAAAAATCACCTGTGGATTTGTTATTGGGATAGACTTTAATAAGAAATAATGAAAAGTTCAATTTTACAGCATTTATTTCGAACCATGAAACGCACAGGTTGTCCCAATACACAACTCTGATTACAGTGTCCGGAAGATAGGCTTGAAATTCTCCTGGTAAAGTTGGGTGAGATTTCATTAGCCAAATCCCTAGGTACTTAACCTTATGTATGCACCATTTGAATGCAAAGTGAGCCTTTAGAATTCAATGTCCGCCATCGGAAGCTTACGATCTCTTGACGATTTTGGTATTTCAATGACATTCCAACACAGTCAATGTGAGTATATCAGAAAATATCTATTTTTATGAAATACTCAGAATATACTGGACTGGTAACAAGGTTGCTTTGAAATTTACAGACAACATAGTATTGCTAAACTACACAAGACAAAAAATGTTTTTAAAAAAAATAGAGCAATAAAAAAAAAACAAAAAAAAACTAACCCATATATAACCATGAGGATCTAGTACATATTCTTTGTACATGAATATTCCGTTCCTTCAGCCAGGCATGAAACACTCAAGCAGAATCCTGTATTCCCAAGGCACAAGCTATATATTACCTTTCAAAACAATTACCAGTGAATTTCCTCTCTATAAAGCAGAGAACCTACTACAAGGATCCCCAAGGATAGGCAGTCACTCAATGCAGCGGTCATGTCACTTTGCAGTCAGAAGGTGAACGGGTCACCTGACAGGGTCATGGCAAAGATCCCATCTCTCCGAGATTCCACATCGCCATAATGTATATATTAGATCACTACCATGGCAGAGAAAGCCGCACAGTTGGAAAAGCTTAGCTGGGGAACAGAGGGAGGAAATACATTTTAAGCGAACATGTCATTTGAGAATTATGACAGAGCAATCTATAGATCATTTTAAAAGACATAAATCCTCCATTAAAGATTTTCACTTGCGCTCCTGCCTTTTCCATTTCCATTTTCCTTGGGCAAAGATGCTGGTTTTACTGTAAATCACACAAGGTTTTTTTTACTCTATGCAAACCATGAGCAGTTTCTGAAGGGTAATAGAATGGCAGAGTGTCTGCTCACTAACGCAGCAAGCTCACGTTTTAGCATATAGTACGATCCCTTTTCAAAGGAGGGAGGGGGGATTTATCAAAGTATCGTGACCCATAGAATGCTGCAAAGTTGTGAAGTCGGACTATCACTATGAAAACAGTTATCTAATAGTTATCACTATGAAAACTAAAACGCACACTATTTTCACCATTGTACCACTTAACATATCAAAACCTTTGATAAATCCCTCTCAAAAAGTTTGCCATATTTTTTAAAAAAAATTGTAACATGTCCGGATGACACAACTGACAAGTGTCACCAGTGATGTTCTGTCATACTGTCCTCCCAGTTTTGTCAGGCATGACAACACAATAAAGACAAACAGTTATTCATGAACTCCAAGCAACGCTACTACAGATAAAATTATCCATTACCATCTGGGTACCAAAAACTGGACGTTGATCACAAAATTTATCAGTGTCCAGTTTTTAGCTTTCAGTATACGAATTAACACGAATGTTTCCCGGCTTGCCGAGTGTTCAGATTAGTTTCATTTTTAAATATCTACTGTATGTTAACCTATAGAATCTCACTTGGCTCGCCTTCACTAAATAGTAAATTGTGATGAATTGACAAAGGAATGGTTTAGACTTGCATGTGGTTAACTCACATAAAATAGGTATATTTCATGTAAGACATTACAGGGTATATTGTGGGCCAAAGTGTTAACCAAGTAGTAATCACCATGGAAACTGATAGAATGTCTCATCATTAAGCCCTCTGACCCAAAATGTTTTCCGTGATCATGATGAACACATGCCTTGAATTAACCGGTCTTTTTCCACACAGGTTTATTTTGACAGATGTTTTGATCGGAACAAGATCATAGTCGACTGGTACCTAATCTTTCTGTTTATTGTTCAGCTTCCTGATGCCCAATATAATAAATAGATTTGAGTTCAAGAAATGGAATAATTTAACATACAAAAAAAAAAAATTTCACTTCTCATTTTTGCAACAAACCACTGATAACAGAATATATTTTCCCCACTGTTTACCAATCGCAGGGTGGCCTGAGGCCAGGTGGAGTGGTGCTGCAGCGCCAGGGTGCTCTTCGAAACAATTAGTCCAACAATCTGGAACTCTTGTGTCTGTGGCGTATTTCTCTAGATAACTGGGTCACTTCAAATTACCTCCAGGCCAGAGCAGTCTTCTAGCCAAGAATGTGTTCAAAGGATGTGCTATCAAACAGCCGACCATTTAATGTGGTAGGATTAAGCATTAATTCTTTTGACCATCAGCTCTTCCTCGTACCGTTTTGCATACAGGGATCTAAAACAAATTCCCCTTCTGATTGCTAGTAGGTAGCTGTGCATGGGCTTAAACAAAGAAAAAATTACAGTCTAATTGGCATAATGATTTATTAATAAACTGACTATTCGGACAGCAAAAAAAAAAAAAAAAATAGTCAATTTTAGCTGAATTTGGTGGGACTGAATGGAAGAAATCTTTTTTCCAACAACGCAACAAAGAACAGTGCTTCAGAATCCAATCTTCAAGACTTCTCAATCAAGATCTTGGAGATTTATAAAGAACGGACATTCAATAGTGACAGATTTTTATAACAGTGCATGGGGTGGGAGGGGGTGTGTGACAGCATGCCTGTCTACTGGAATCAGATTTGTTCATACCCAAGTGCACTGCCTTAAAAAGACAGTCTGCCATAGAACAACTCTCAAGTAGACACATGTTACAGTAACAGGGAGCTGCAGAGAATGCAGTAAACAAAAATAATGACAAATGCTTTTTGCTGGCAAGTCATAGGATATATTCTCAATGTAGATCATGAAGACCCACCATCAACACTCCACTTTACAGTTGAAACCTGAGCAGGAAAATTTAAGTCACAATAAAACAACTTCAAGTTATGCTGGCCAAAGAAAGTCTTAGATGAGGACACTCCTACTTTCCTCAGATTTTCATATGTTACTCTGGCACAGTCTGGCATAATATGCAAATTCTCAGGCATCCATGTAAACTCAAATGATGCAGAAAATTATGAGAAAGATTATGGTGGTCATGCACGTGTTACATAGTTACAAAGTTACATAGCTGAAAAGATACTTGCGTCCATCAAGTTCAACCTTCCTCACATAGGTTTTTGATGTTGATCCAAAATAAGGCAAAAAACCCAGTCTGAAGCGCTTCCAATTTTGCAACAAACTAGGAAAAAAATTCATTCTTGACCCCAAAATGGCAGTCAAATATCTCCTTGGATCAAGCAGCTATTACCCCACTAATTAGAAATTATATCCCTGTATGTTATGTTTTTGAAAGTATTTATCCAATTGCTAAACATCTGTATGGACTGACAAAACCACCTCTTCAAGCAGAGAATTCCATATCCTTATAGTTCTTACTGTAAAAAAAAAAAAAAAAAGACACAAAAACAAAAATCACTTTTTTCACAGAATGTCAAACATGGCATTGGGTTTTATACTACCCACATTTGCAAAAATCCTTTCATTACACACTCCAATACGATTTAATACGAGGAGTAAAAAGAGTAAAGAGTAAAAGGGTGGCAGTTTAAAAAAAAAAAAAAAAAAAAATGGACTCAATATGACAAACTGTTCCATTTTCAGTTTGAGAAGTTCACCACCTGATCCATGCTTCTTAGAGCAAGAACGAGGGCTCCAATATAGTCATCTCTGATGCCTCCTAAAGCTTCCATGCTTCCTGTGTAACCGTGACCTTAAGAGAATTCAGGATGACTATGAAGAAGAATCAATTACACTCATAACAGTGACTTATCAATGTTGGTATAAGCCAAGTCATAGGATATGATCAATGTGTGGTTTGGCAGGAAGGAAGCAGACACTGATCACATAATTCTCAGACAATCATTTTAACATTATCTAACCAAAGTGCATGTGCTTTGATGTGTAAGAGCGTAGGAGGGAGTCAAGGCATGAGGATTTGTGGGTACCCCAACCACTGCTGGTAACGGCTGTAGTAGGCATAGGGCCCAACACAAACATACTTTCTTTGAATAGCAAAATGCCAAACAAAGCTGAAAGCAACACAATATCTGGCTGTCCTGCTTAAAGTGACTTAATTCTCCACAAACTGAGTACTATATACAAACAGGACTTCTATCCACAGGCACTTCATACATTTTTTTAAATGTTTCTGCAATTACCCCAATCCTTTGCAGTATGGGATGTCGTGGTCCAACCACACAAATTAATGCACGGCACATAACAGCAACCGAATTTCAAAGTAATAATGTTATGTTAATCAGCTTTATTCTCCTATATACAGGCATTAAAATTCCCTCATCATCATGCAAAGTCAGTTTGCACTTTTCGTACCCTTGTAGTTCACCAAAAAACTAAGTGTTAAACAAAACTATTCTGGAGAATTTAAGTTTGGTGAGATTACCGATCCACATCACATACAATAAAAGGGCACATGTCAAGCTTTAAAACAACTTCTGTTCATTAGATTGTGCTAGAAAATGTATAGATTAGGGGAAAATTTTACATTTTTAATTTTTTTTAGTCAGTCAATGCCTTAGCATCCAAACACCTCCCCCACAGGAGGTCCCTCTGCTCTAATCCAATGGAAACTCCCTAACCAGTGCTTCTAGTTGGCAATGAAGCCAGCAGGCCAATGTTAAGAACGAGATCTGCCAAATGAAAGAAGACTTCCTTTGAGAGGAGGCAAGGCTGAGCACAAGACGGCGCTGGAATGGAAGAAAAGGGAGTAAATCTGTATATTTTACATTGAATACACCATGTATCTTTAGGACAGGTAAAAAGGACCAGTTTCGACATTGGTGTGGAGAAGGTCCCTGAGCCAATTTAACTCACTCCTGCAAACACAACACATGAAGTACCGCTGGGGCCCAGCTCATAGTTTGCACATCAAAGGAGAAACATTGTATTTCATTCGTAATATGCAGGAGGCCACAAAGTCTCTGGGCCCTAACGCACTTAATCCATGCCATCAGCAAGGCCCATATGCTCCTTCGGACGAGACACCGCCAGTGCTCCGGAGTTCGTGCTATGACTGCCTCCTGCAGAACTCTATGCCGCAGCCACGACTTTAATCAGGGCTGAGTACCACAGAAAGTTGACGGGGACACTCTGCCAAGATATACAGATTTAATAATTTAACACATACTGTTCAAATGTTAAGACTTTACTTTTAATTTGGGTTATGTTTTTCACACCAGACCACATGCAGGCATAGGCCCAGAGCTACCCGACTACCAGCTGACCATAACCACCTCCGCACCTCATGGTAACTCCAGTGCCAACTACTACTACTGCAGCTTGACAGCTCAGACTAGCAAGGGGCTCATGTAACCCTCTCTTAACTTCCCATCCACCGAGACTCTGCTAACCCACTCCCCACTCCTGTTTAACGCATTAATGGTTTTAATTTCTTTGAGGATCATCAGTTACAATTTTATACTAGCTAAGTACCCGCACAATACAACTTAGGTGACCGCCATAAAGAGTTCCCACCCCCAAGACGACGCATCGGACTACACGCACCTTCACCATCAGCCCACTTATTAAACAAAATCAAATGTGCACCGACGGATCAACGCCAAAATGTTATACTAAGTTTACCGTTGTGGCAAGTGAGACTCTTTATAAAGTATGTTCTATGCACACAAAAATAAAGAATTTTAAAAAACCCTGTTTCATCAAACATAAGTACATTTGTAAACAGCTGAGCTCAAGAGCAAGAACAAAAGGTAAATCATTGTATTAATCAAAGTGCAAGGTGCAACATTAAAATACAATAAATTAAATGTATGGGAAAACAAGCTTTAATGCATTCTGTGCTACTTGAACTTAACAGGAAGTTCCATCAAATGAAGGATCTGGGCTGCCTATAAAACAGTTCCCCATTTTATAGGCAGCTCAGACCCATCATTTGATAGTTCATGGGTACCTACCTAAATATACAGGCTTCCAACACCGGTGGATATTGCTTTATACCTCTGTTTCTTTCAAAGAAAAGCAGTTTTACTACTGACCTAGATGCCAAACTTAGAAACTCCAGGTAAAATCCAATGGGTTTTAGATACAGAAATTAGATTTTCCAGTGAATCACACCTATTTGCCAATAAAACTATAAATAGCATGTTTCTGTATTCTCCTAGAAAGCATTTTTTCTTTGTTATAGCTTTGATAGAAAGCACAGGCAGTGTTCATTCTAGGCTTGTTTAGACAAGGTACATATTTTGCTGGAAAAAAAAGAAATACAAAAGACGTTTAACACTATTATAAAGAGCAAAAAAAAACAAGTTTGATTAATCCCCTTTAAAGAACTGCTAAAAAGTTTTTAAAAGAATAGGTGTACTAAGATCTCTAATGCCAGTCCGCCCACAATTCTGCACGTCAAGCCGTTACCCTCCCAAGGCTGTTAAGTGCTATCCAATAAAAACAGTAAAAAGATATCACATTATTCTCTCTATTTATTTTGTTACAGCGTTTACACAGCCAGACTCATTTAACTGAAGAAAGGCACTTTTTATGCATAGCATGGAAACATTCCACTTACAGCAATCGGATGCACTCTCAAGTCTCTCAGCAGAGGTCATAGACAGGGGGAGGGGAGGGCATGTTGGCCATTAGGCACAGTATGGAGAGGCTAATGAATGCCAGTCTGAGGGCCAATGTAGATTCAATTAAAGATAAGAAAGGTGCAGCTACTTCTAGGAATACCCTAATTACCAAAAAGAGCATGAATGCATTTGAGCTTTACCAGCATTACGGGTATAAGCATTATGGGGGATGCAGTCTACAACATCTGATGTGCCGAAGGTTGCCTATCCCTGATTCTAGGCCTTAAAAGTCACTCGCCATGGCTAAATTTTTTATTTTTTTTTAGGCTTTATTTATTGCAGTCCGTACAAAATGCAAAGTCATAGAACCAGAATTAATGGTCTTGTTCCACCACGGTCATAGACTCGTCATGTAGATTAGCCCAAGCAGTAGGATTCCAGAAAAATTATTTTGTGGCTACCAAATCCATGGATTCAGTACACCAGGAACATATGCATGAGATGACTTTTTTTCCCATTTATACTACTGCCATGTGTTTAAATGGTGCACAGTATTGCAATCACTTCACCACTATAGAAAGCCAGTAGCCGATTTTCTCTCCAGCAGAAATTGAATAGGTTGTCTAAGGTTTTAAAACATGCTGCAGACAGTGAGCCTGAAGCAAGCTGGCTGGTAAATTAGTACGTCCAATCACAGACTGGTAATAGGAACATCAGTGCTGGTAATTTTGTAATTGTACTAGAGTGGTCCAATAAGACAACCTAGCGCTGTACTGGAACATTGATACATCCAGTTGATAGAGTCATACATGCACGCAATACAAACCTGGAGTGGATCCAAAATACAAAACCACAAAGCACTTGGGCACAAACTGAAATAAGCAGTTTCATTATTATAACTCACATTGAAATAAGTAAAAATAAATAAATAAAAATACATCTCATGGAGATAGTGATGGTTTCTTAAATCATTTTCACAATGGCATGTGCCCCCCGCTTCATCCAAGAAACACCATAGTTTTATGAATACAAAATGTGAATTTCTAACGCTATAGTACTGTAGTCACTGTTTAGGTTACTGGGCCACTGTTTCCAGGTTTAAAAATTAGAGTTTACTTGCATTTTCCTCCCTCGCAATGCCAATCTCTGCTTGTACAATAGCACTGTGAAGCTACTGTGCATATATGGGTAAACGCTGCGCTGAAACCATCGGATACAAATAGTGGATTATCACTCTGCTATTTTACGGAGGCAGCTGTAGTTGAGGTCTCTGCAAGCTTAAAACAAGAATTACATTGTAGGGTTAAACACAACTCTAGGGGGTGTCTTCCTGACAGTCAACAGAGGAGCTTTCTCTGCACATCGGAGTATAACTCTGTTATGTGACCAAATGCAGCTCAAAGAAATTCAATGCTTTCCTATGAGAATCATTTGATTGGATGCACACACACAGCACTCTATATGAACCATTGGATTGACCCATCATCAGCTAGAGATGTCATGGGACATGAAGTTGGCAGCATCACAGAGGGACTAAGGAATATAAACCTGCACAAATCTTTAAATATGCTAGTCCAAACATTAGAGTTCCTTTAAAAAAAAAAAAAAAATCATAACCATGCGAAGATCACAGCATACAACACTACAATTACGAATCCCTTTCAATGTCTACTGGAATTTCAAATTAATCAATTTTGTGCCCAAACAAAAAACAAAAACAAACAGTTATCTTGAATCAAAAAAGAAATGATATGCCAAGTGCAAAGTTATTAACTAAACTAGCAATTATGGAGAATTCAAGCACACATTTAAGGCTGGAAAAGGAATTTTTAATTGCCGATATTTTGACCTAAAAACTCAATTCACCACAATTCCCGGTTTTGTTTTTATTTTGTAGTTTTCAATTGCATTGGGGAAATTGGTTAAAAATATATAAATATCTGTCCAGTCCACTTCATATCAAACACCACACGGTAGAAGTGATCCCTTAGGAGACAATGAACACATTTTAAATGTATTTATTTGTGAAACTATTGCAAAATAGAAAAGAGGGCAACAAAAGGCCCAAATAACCTTCGTTTTTCTGCCAATTTTGATGTGAAATGCTAAATAGCTAATTATGGTTCAGTGAGACATTTGCCTAATGATTCGTTTATGAATAAAATTCAGATTGTTGGGTGATCCAACTGACATTTTTGTGCAGAGAGAATGAATGTGTTTAGGAAGGGTGTATAAAGAATCCAAGCCATTTATATTGATTTACTGGTAGGCAGAAAGGCTGAGGCTCTTCTTTTAAATGAGGAATATCAAATGTGGCCAACATGTATTCGTACATAAGGAATCCATTAGGGTCTAATGTCAACTTCAGGAAACACACAGCTCATGCCTCCACGAAAGGAGAAATCTATTTATATGTTTGCCACTGACTCTATATTTGATATACAGACATTTTTAATGTAATGTATTTATTTTTTTATTTGGGGGGTCAGGGTAAAACAAGTGTTAAAATGAGTATTTCACTTAAAAAGGAACACACTGGGCATCATCACAACTTCATTCCAATTATGTTGTTATGGTGCCAGGAGGACCGCGGCACAGACTGACCTTCGATGTTAAACGGTTTTCGAATGGTTTAACCTCCATTCTTTTTTGTCTGGCACTGGTCAGCTCTTCCGCCCCCTCCACATCTGTTTGAGTCTGAGGCTTAAAACAGTAAGTAGCACCCATTCATAAAATGTTTTTTTTTTTTAAATGTAAGCAGACACCAGGGATGTTACGGTGTCCGGAGTGTTCTTTGAATATTTCTACACCCTGTTTAAATGCGTTAGTTTTATTGGGAGAAGGGTTTGATTTAAAAAAAATGAAAAACAAAAATGTTCATTTATTGTTCCATCGACATCTGGCTGCAGGAAGAACAAAATCTGGGTTATTTGGTCAACAAACTGAACATTGTGGCCATGATACGGTCTCTTTGAGCTACTTACTATTTAATAAAATACAAATATAAGAAGAGAGGCACCCAGTTGAGCTCTGCACGGAATAATGACTGTTCACAAAGACAAATGAAACAATAATCAAACAGTTGACAATTAGCCAACTAGCGGAAAAAAAAAATCCAGCACATTAGGAAACTAAAAAAAATTAGAACGTTGAGAATGCAAAGCACTGAATGCAAGTACAGTGAAATAAAAAAAACACACGTACAAACCATGCATACACAAGTCTCATTGATACATTCTCAACAGGGCAGTACCACTTTAAGAAGGGACCCTGCCATAGATACCTAAGCTTGTACATCTAGAACCGTTAACTATCATGAGCCTAGCATGTATCGCACACGTAGGACTTCGCTTGTAGCTTACAAAATGTTTTGATCATATTTCACGGCTGTAATGCGAATCCTGTTAATTTTCATGTTCATCTTACCCACAAACCTTATATGCCGACGCTCCTGTAATTACAGGCAACCCAGTGGCTACACTTAGGTGGACCCTCCCTGTTAAGATTGTTAACTATACTTTCTTAGACCAACGACGCTACTTGAAAACCACTCTATAGATATCCTGTAGCAGCCTGTCCTCCCCCTACCTAAAATGACACACAGTGATCTACCTGATACCTGACGTGTTTCTCTCACGTTAGGCTCTAACCAAATATAAAAATTGTGCAGACCCACAGCCACATTGTTTTCAATATAATATTGTTCTTATGCGTGCTTATGCTGTTGTGGCAGGGCATGCCTGTAATGTGATTTGTGCACAACAAAAATAAAGAGTTTCAAAAAACACACGTACAATAAAAACAAACAAAACAAACAAGCAGAACTTTTATTCCATGTGTTCCTCTATTTAACAAATATGTATTTGACCCACAAAACCACATTCTAGGTGATATTCAATATAATATAAAATGGTGTAAATTCCAAAGATGTCACAGTTCCCTTTTAAAACAGACAATTTAAAATAAATAAATAAAAAAAATATATATATCAATGGAAACTTCTAAACCACCAATAGCATGGGAGGGAATTCAAGGGACTGACTGACCCAACACACTTCATACTGATAACAGAAGGATCAGGAATGGCCAAGAGATGGCCGGTGCATCCTGGTCTCTGTGGGAAGCTGTAGCAGCCTTCAAAAGCAGGAATCCCCCACATCTCCATATGAAATAGCATTTAGCCCTTTTTTAGAGAATTATAGATTTAAAAAAATAAAATATATATATATATATTTATATTATGAGAGGTTACTCCCGCTTGGTACAGTCAGTGGTTTGGTATTGTATGCAAAAGACATACAAAACACACTACTGGCCTAATATAGGTCTAATTAATTTAATACGCTAAACTAGTTTAAACACATCTTAACCGCAGACCTAGCAGGCTTCGGAATTCTTAAAATAATTTGTACAATGTTTTTATAAAAGTTGCAAAAATTAGCATAATCTGAAATGAAATGGTTTTATCTACAATAGAACAAATCAAGCGCTCCACAAAACAGAGTTCAATATAAATCCTTGTCACTTTAAGATTACCTTCCATCAGTCCATGAGCAATGATGCCTCTAGCAATAAGATAGCAACACACTAAATAAGATTGAGAAGCAAGCTTTTACTTGATGATGATAATGCACTGAAGCGCTCATTGAATATTCATAAAAATCATGACAAATTGTGACCGACATACAATTGCCTATTTAACAGACCTCTATATATTGGGTAAAGCAATATTAATACGATAAAAAGAACAAAAAAATAAAATAAAACAACCCACAAACATTACACACGCAGTTCTAACGGTATATCAAGATTTTGAACTAAATTCCTTTTAGCTTCACCTTCCATTTGTAATTTAAGCACACAATGGCTTTTGTCCGGCTTCCTCTTTTACACAATTCTCCTACCTTATTGGGAAAAAAATATTTTTTTATATATTACACAGTATCTCACAAAAGTGATTACACCCTCACAGTTTTGCAACTATTTTATTATATCTCTTCATGTGACAACACTGAAGAAGTGATACTCTGCTACAATGTAAAGTAGTAAGTGTACAGCCTGTATAACAGTGTAAATTTGCTGTCCCTTCAAAATAACTCACAGCCATTAAAGGATCACTCTAGGCACCCAGACCACTTCAGCTTAATGCCAGGCCCCTCTAGGATGAACTATATTATATGGGAATGGGACCCTGAGGGGGCACCCTCAGGGCACTATAGTGCCAGGAAAACGAGTATGTTTTCCTGGCACTATAGTGGTCCTTTAATGTCTAAACCGTTGGCAACAAAAGTGAGTGCTGCAAGTGACCCTGCAAATTTACACAGACCCCAGCCTCTTGTTATAGCCCTTTTACTTACAAAAGGCACCTGTTCTAGGCTTTTGTAAGGAATATGTTGTATGTTTTATATTGTATAATTGGTGTAGTAAATTTACATTCTGCTAGCATCTGTTTCCGGATTCTAATTATATTAAATATACATTTAATATTGGAACGTTTTGTGTATTATCTATCCACATATTCGAACATAATACAACAAAACTATAAAAAAAAAATAATTAAAAAAAATAATGTTCCTTATTGCTTAATTATTATATATTAAAAAATATTCATTATTAACCCCTTCAGGACGGAGTCAATAGTGCACGTTCTGATCAAAACAAAACGTAAACAAAAACTGGAATTTGCGTTATATGTCTGTTCAACCATAATTCACCTCTTTCATATTAAATACACGCACACTTATTATTTATCATTTTGTTCAGGAGAAACAGGGCTTTCATTTCATATCAAATATTTATATATGAAACATACTTTATTATGAATAAAATAAAAAAACAAACTGAGAAATGTTAATTTAAAAAAAAAAAAAAATTGTAGTTCCGCCTCACATTTTAGCTGTAAATGTCATAATACTGTTAGGTTTTACTGCAAAGAAAAATGCACATATTTGTAATCAGCGATGTCTCACGAGTACAACAGTACCCCCCATTAACAGGTTTTATGGTGTTTTGGAAAGTTACAGGGTCAAATATAGAACGTTCCATTTTCAAATTGAAATTTGCCAGATTAGTAATGTTACCTTTGAGATGGTGTGGTAGCCCAGGAATGAGAATTACCCCCATAACGGCATACCATTTGAAAAAGGAGACAACCCAAGGTATTGAAAGTGGGGTATGTGTAGTCTTTTTTAGTAGCCACTTAGTCACAAACACTGGCCAAATTTAGCATTCATATTTGTTTTTGTGTGAAAAAAGCAAAAAAACTAATATTTGGCCAGTGTTTGTGACCAAGTGGCTACTAAAAATGACTGGACATACCACATTTGCAATACCTTGGGTTGTCTAC
Source organism: Pelobates cultripes (assembly GCA_933207985.1). NCBI lineage: Eukaryota > Metazoa > Chordata > Amphibia > Anura > Pelobatidae > Pelobates > Pelobates cultripes. Next base: position 37,049,125 of record OW240917.1, read on the forward strand.
TTTTGCAAATGGTATGCCATCATGGGGGTAATTCTAATTCCTGGGCTACCATACGCTCTCAAAGGAAACATAACCAATCTGGAAAATTTCAATGTCAAAAAAATGAAATGCAAGCCTTATATGTGACTCTCTAACTTTCCAAAACACCATAAAACCTGTACATGGGGGTTACTGTTATTCTCAGGAGACTTCACTAAACACAAATATTAGTGTTTTAAAACAGTAAAACTTATTACAACAATAATATAGTCCATAAAAATGGCGTTTGTAAAAAATGCAAAAAACTTCACTTTTACTTAAAATATCATCGTTGTAATACAATTTATCAGTTTTAAACACTAATATTTGAGTTCAGCGAAGTCTCTCGAGTAAAACAGTACCCCCTATGTACAGGTTTTATGGTGTCTTGGAGAGTTACAGGGTCAAATATGGTGCTTGCGAATTAAATTCTCTGCACTTTCTCCCTGTGTTGTCAGGCATGTCAATCAAATTTTAATTACTCAAAGCACATAATTATGTTAAAAGATTACTTAAATATATACATAGAATTTTAATATATAGGCATTTAAATTCTACGTGTATACTAATGTAATTATATGTATTTATCTATATATATTTGCGGTTATTTGTAATATAGAGAGAGAGAGAGAGAGAGAGAGAGAGAGAATGTCATTCTAAGTGTGTTTTGTTATAAATATATATAATACACAGTTAGAATGAAATGACATGAATATATAATTTATATTAAATTTTGTTTCAATATTTTATTTATTATTGTAATTATACATATATTATGTGTATATTTCTATTATATATATATATATATATACACACATACATATATGCAACGACATTCTAAGAGTATTTTAATATATATACTAATATTAGTCTTAAAATAGACTTTGTATGACGTTACATATAATGTATCTCTCTCGCTCATATTATATATATATATATATATATATATATATATATATATATACACACACACACACATATATACACACACACACATCTCGTTTTTTTTTATTATTATTTTTTTTACTTTTAATTTATTTTTAAACATGTTTAATTATTTTTTATTTTTTTTACACTACCTACCAGCAGGGGGACTGTCTGATATTTCAGACAGCCCCCTGCTGAAAGATCCACAGCCAACTATAGGGGGCCATGTGATCGCTCTTTGAGACAATCACATGGCCCCCGGGGGCCTCACTTGCCGGAGGAGGGCTGCCTGGGCTGTAGTGGTAAGTACTGCCGAGGTCCTGGGGGCTTAAGCCGTTACAGCGTTCTATGCCGCCGCAACGGCTTTAAAGCCCTTTAAAGCCGCGACGGCATAGAACGCCGTAACAGTGTTAAGGGGGTTAAGTCACGGCCACAACAACAACATAGTCAAATTAGTTGGAAAAATGAGTCCTATTACACATCCCTGTTTTGCATTGCCAGGCCTTTCAACATTTAAAATGAACTCAGAGGAACACTATAATTTAGGGGTACGGCAAGGGACGAGGCTGTTCGGAGAGATTTTAGGTGGAAGAGGGATATAGGGATTTGGGCCCAAAATAGTGACACTTGGCAAGTGTGCAACGTACTAGCAATTCTGAGCTATGACTATTACTGGGATAAAAAAAAAAGTGTATTTGCTTTTAATGACAATCAAAAACCATGCTGTAATGAACATCCACCAATGCCCCTCCCTCCTCCCCCTACCAAAATATAAATAAAAAAATAAATAAAATTTGCAACCTGTCCCTGTGCCCTTATGGCACACGTAAATCTGTCTGGGATGGTTCTCAGAGGCAAGTGACCCTGTGCCAGGTTATTTAGGGTATATAGTTGCCCCTTTCCTTATAAAAGTACCAACATCATCCAGTACTGTTCCATGGGAAACCAAAACATACAATTTAACAACTATACCCCCCCCCCCACACCCACACATTGGCATACTGAGAAGCAGACCACCAGTGAAAGAGGGAGGGGGGCAAAGTAGGCTCTGCTCAAAGGGGGAGACCGGCCCAGAGAATGGGCATGTCCACCCGAATTACTGGAAAGACAACCAAGCATGAACGCATGCCACAGTGCCTGCCAATCAACCAGTCCTGCCCACTTTGTTTCAGTGCTCTCTCCCAAAAATCAGGAAGGCATGCTATAATAAATTTAGTTATTTAGATCTTGCTCAAAATAACTTGGGTATTGTTCTACACAAGATAAGTAAATTCAGTATGGAATCTTACTGTATGTATACACACACAGTGTTGTGTCTCACAGAGTTATACACTCTACTTTTTATAGAACAAACAATGTAGAACATACCGGGAAAGGAATTTCTCAAATGGTATATGCATCCCTAAAAAAAAAAAAAGTATGTTTTTAAACAGATCTTATACGGCTGGAAAATAGGAAAGGAAAACAGGAAGAATCCTAAAGGACGGATGAAGGAGTATTTTGTGAAGAGTTGTAGGAGGTGAAGGTAAGACTCCAGGTGCTGAGCTTGTGAGGGCTGACAAGAGTCTTAGAATTAAAAGAACATTCTGTTTTGGAGAGAGCAGGTGTTCATCGATTTCAAGAAAGAAGAGGCAGTTATAGGTGCAACAAAAAATTAAGGAGATGGTTCTGAGGGAGAAAGCTACTGGAGTATAATAGAATATATTATGGAATGAGAGAAGTAAGGGAGAACAGGAATATCGAGAGCCGATTTCTTTCAATTACTCCATCACCTCAAGTTCCTACATCTGGCCAAGGCCTTAAAAGGTGAAAGAACGGTCCTTCTCTGACTCTGTGGAGTTAAAGCTGCATCCCTCCTTTGTATCCAATCTTTTCAAAGATAGCACATTTGAGTCAAGTGAATGGACACAAATTACCTCCAGGATGACTGAAAGTAGCGTAGGCTTGAAGGAAGAAAGACATAATGACATTGAATAAGCATGACAAGAGTGAACAGAAAATGTTCATTTATTTACAGAGTGGCAGCAGAAAAATACAAGATTGGTCCTTGAAGTGACTTTAACAGTTTGAGTTATGACCTACGCATAATAAATAGTTAAGCAGGGATTAAATTATGTGAAATGTGTCAGTTTAGAATGCAGAGAGACGGCTATGAAACCATCAGATAGAGGGGAAAAAAGAAAAATATTAAATTGCAGTCCGAAGAATCATGTTGCATGGCCAATGATTCATTGTGTTACCACATAGCAAAGTGTAGATTTGCAGGTGTAGCATTATAACAAAGTCACAGAATTCTGGGACAATGAGAATGCAATATTAGTACAGGGTCCCCCCATCCTTTTTTTTTTTTTTTTTAAATACAGATGAAATCTTAAAGAACTATATATTTATACATTGTACACAGGGCTGCCATCAGAAATTTTGGGGCCCCTGACACAGTTCAAAGTCACGGGGCCCATTCTGAGTCCGCCCACAAGGATGCTCTGTCTGTGCGGTGTGTAAAATGGATACAGATTGCACATTTGTATAATGGATGTAGTTTTGTATATCTGTGTAGTGAATGCAGAGTGTGTTTGTATGGTACATGCAGTGTGTGTTTGTGTTGTGGTTTTAGGGTGTGTATAGTGAATGCAGTTTGTGTGTTGTGGTTTTAGTGTGTGAATGGTGAGTACAGTGTGGGTTTGTGTTGTGGTTTTAGTGTGTGTAAAGGTGTAAAATAGGGAGCTGCATTGGGGGAGGGGAACCTTTTTGGTGGTATTTACATTTATTTAACACACAATGTTATTCCCCCCCTCCCTGCTTCTTACCTGGTTTAGGGAGGGGAGAGATTGCATCCTGGTGGTCTGGTAGAGGGAGCCAGCCGCTGTACAATGTAGACGGGGGCCACCGGGCCAGCCAGTACCATCTTAACTTTCCAGCAGCTCCTGTGCCTGTAACTCTCGCACGCTGTGCTTGCATGCCGCGCGGAGCGTTGCCATGGTAACTGGGACAACACTCTGCCGGCCGCGGAGCTCGCAAGAGTTACAGACACAGGAGCTGCTGGAAAGTTAAGATGGTGCTGGCTGGCCCCCGTCTACACTGTACAAGTAGCCAGGGCCAGCAGGTGCACATATAGATAGCAATAATCGCCATCTATATGTGCACATATGGAATGTGGGGCCCGGGACTCCCAGAGCAGTCTGGGCCCCCCAGGACCACCGGGCCCATGACAACCATTATGATTGTCATGCCCTGATGGTACAACTAGTACAGTTACTGTACCTTAGTCTACTGTAATGCAATATATAAATCTAGCAAGCATGCAGTAACCAATTTATTGATATATGAAGGGTTCGCACCATAAAATATCTTTATATTTACTTTTTTTGTGGGTTAAAAATTTGGATTGTAATGGTTACATCTTCCCAGGGAAAAGGGGAAAATTCATTGTTCTTGCTGGGAAACTTGTTTTTACAAGTGATCAATAGTAATCCATAAAAAGTGTTCCTGTATATGGTTATTTACTTGTAAAAAATGAGGC
>OW240917.1:37056089-37077891 GCA_933207985.1 Pelobates cultripes
TTATTTTATAATTTTGTGTAGGTGTGTAAAATGAGATGCTGCACCTCTGTCTTTAGCAGCAAATCAGATTCCTAATTTTTATTCTGTACTACAGATAGCAGGTACACAGCATGGGATATTTAAAGGCTCTCATGAGTAGTTAACTCTCTGAAGCAATTACCCAACTTAGTTCATTAAAGGAAATTTTATTTTGAGTTTAACGTTGTGAATATTAGCGATTTGTATCACCACCAACTTTAGTAATCATTTAGAATTACTGTAAGATTCTACCCTTCAAATTCCCTACTCCTGGACTGGCTTATAATTTCAATTCAGTCTCAGTGCATTGGGGTTGGTTTAGAAATTCCTTTAGAACAGAGTGAACGCATAATCTGTATAATTGAGAGAATATTCTGTTTGTTCTATTCTGTATTTTGCTACGTGATCCTCTGGGAACCTTATGTTTGGCAGTCACTTTAATGTTTGTCAGGAATGGTGTGCCCTTTGTTTTTAAGGGGTTGAGGTTTGTCAGGGGAGCATTATAATTTCATTTTTGCAATAATGTTTAATCTTAAATTCTCCATGTTATATTGATGCTGGGTATTACAATTGTCTGAATTACCATAGAAAGACTTATTCAGTCCCCAGACTATTCGTCCAGGTTGAATAGTTCATGCAATATTTCACTAGATCCCCAAACAAAATAAATAAGGGGACTCCCTTAAAAGGGAGATCCTACTACTTGTGGCTTGTCCTGATGTTCAAGAGGATTCTTCTAGGTATCCTACGATCTGGAATTTGCAGCCAATGTGTGGCTTTAAACTGTGGAGTCATCATGTATAATAGGATATTGTAGCTGGTTTGTAATGAACATTTGGCCGATATGTTTTACATGGTCTTTGTACCTAGATTCGTGTATATATGATGGTAACTCCTAACATTGCATTGATGTAATATTTGTAAGTTATCTGAAGATAATGTCAGGTTAAATATGTGGGTTTTTTTCCCCCTGATATGGATAATTTAATATCTTCAGCAATTCTTCTGCTTATTTATGCATCTGTTGGCACAATGGATCCTCTGCATTGATGTCCTGCCCATTACAAAATTACCTACTTATAATTATACACAGTCTTTAATCATTTAGATTCTAATATTTGGCATAATTTATACTATTTGCAGTATTTTTATCTTTGAACATATGTCCTGATGTTGTTGGCCTACATTTCCCACAATATCTATGGTTCATGCAGATATTCTTTCACTACTATCTGGATGATGTGCTCCTTCTAGCCTTTGCCTAGTAATATCCAATATATGTGTGTGTTTGGATTCTACTGGTCCCGTAACTGATAATTACTGTATCAAACATTCCATTTACAGCAAGATGTAGTTGATAGTCTAATAGCTGCAATATGTAGTCAACGTTGCAGTGTTTTAATAGCAAACTCCTACTTCTCTACTAGGCTCTGTCTTTTCTTATGTGCAGATATTGTTTGTATTTTTGGTAACTACAGGTAAATACATGTAAAAATAAAATAATGATGATTGTCTAATTTCTTCTGTGAGGGGAGGAGCTACCCATAAGTAAATGCTGCCATGTATAAGGAATAGGAAAATTAAATAATGGTATGTATGAAGCCATTTTCCTTAGTCTACATCCTGTCATACAAGCACACTCGGTCTTCATAAATTAAAGAAAAAATTGCAAGTACTGAAAAAGGACATGCATGTGTGACAATTAGGATTGCTGACAAAATAAAAGTGATTCCAAGACAGAAGGACCAGTTATGTGGGACAGAAAGAAAAATCTACAACTAGCATAATACTAGAACTATGAAAAAGGTTTAAAATTGCAATAAAAACATCCCAATCAATGCAATTTACTAGTGACAAAATTGCCAAATTACTACTGGAAAAAAAAAATATATATATATATTTTTTTCAAAAGTTACGCACGGTCACTTACTCCATTTTAAGCCTATGAAGTTTGTCAACTAATAATTATTGTAAGCGCTGATATGTTTTATGAAATTCTTTATTATATGGGTGTGCGAAGATAATACATACAAGCTTACAATGCCACAACAGCTGGAGTAAGCATATCAAAGATTAACAGTTGTATGGCATTAGAGAACACTGCACTTTTTTATTGAATAATGTAGTGTGTCACAGAGTTACATCCCATTTGTTTGTTAGTAAATGTAAGCAACGTTGAGATGTAAGAAATAATGAGTAGAACAAAAGAATGTGTGACTAATACATGCTGGTATATTTCTACATCAACATGAGGGTCAACGGTCAAAGGGACACTCCAGGCACCCACACCACTTCTGCCCATTGGAGTGGTCTGGGTGCCAACTCCCACCACCCTTAACCCTGCAAGTGTAATTATAGCAGTTTTTATAAACTGCAATAATTACTTTGCAGGGTTAAGTCCTCCTCTAGTGGCTGTCAGAGAGGGACTTCCGTGTTCTTAGAACACGAAAAGTGTTTTAAACTACGCTGGACGGCCTCATGCTATGCATGAGGACCTCCAGCGTCGCCGGAATCCCCATAGGAAAGCATTGAATAATGTCGCGCATGAGGTCTCCCCTGCCGGCTGACGACAAGGGAGGAGCGTGGGCAGAGCCTGGGATTCAGGTAAGTCACTAAAGGGATTTTAACCCCTTCAGCAACATGGGATGGGGTGTGGGAGGGGTAGGGGTACTGCAGGCAGGGCTGCCATCAGAAATTTTGGGGCCCCTGACACAGCTCAAGGTATGGGCTCCCCGGTGCCTGCACCCGAGTCCGCCCAAAGTGCTGCCCTCCTTGAGTCCGCCCACAGGGATGCAGTGTCTGTACTGATTCTGGTGTGTGTATAGTGGATGCAGAGTTCGTGTGTTAAGTGGATGCGGTGTGTGTTTAACGGATGCAGTGTGTATAGTGGATGCAGATTGTACATTTGTGTAATGTATGAGGTGTATATTAGATGCAGAGTGTGTGTTTGTGTAGTGGATGTAGTGTGTGTTTATAGTGAATGCAGAGTGTGTATGTGTAGTGAATGTAGTGTTTGTGTGTATTAAATGTGATGTGTATAGTGAATGCAGTGTTTAATGAATACAGTGTGTGGATGCAGAGTGTGTCTTTGTGTAGTGGATGTAGTGTGTGTATAGTGACTGCAGACTGTGTTTGTGTAGTGGATGTAGTGTGTGTTTGTGTAGGTAATGCAGAGTGTGTGTTTGTTTAAGGATGTAGTGTGTGTAGTGACTGCAGAGTGTGTGTGTGTGTTTGTGTAGTGACTGCAGAGTGTATGTTTGTGTAAGGATGTAGTGTGTAAATGTTAGTGTATAGTGTGTATAAATGCTAGTGTGTATAAATGCTAGTGTATAGTGTGTGTAGATGTTAGTGTATAGTGTGTGTAAATGTATGGGGCTGCAAAATGTGGGGGGAAAAGCTTAGTTTGTTTTTTCCCCATCCATTAATTGTATTGTTTTATTCCCCCCTCCCTGTATCTGACCTGTGGCCATGGAGGGGGGAGATCACATTGGCTGGAGCCCTGGAGCCGGAGGTCCTGAGGAATGGTGCAGCCCCCACTTCCTGTATTCTGCAAGGGGCCCAGCACACTTTAAATATACCGCCCCGATGCTCTGCTCTGTCGAAGTCTCGCGAGCCGTGCGATCGTCGGAAGTGTGCTGGGCCCCCTGCAGAATACAGGTAGCGGGGGACCCGCAGTGCACACATATATAGTGTTAATCGCTATATATGTGTGCGCATAGCTAATGTGGGCAGTGGCGTACACAACCCATGGGGCCCCTGGTACGAAAACTGATCCGTGGGCCTTAGCGCAGGCTGGGGCCACAACACATGGCGGCGGGCACCTGGTCGCAGGGCTGTGACCCCTGCGACTGCGGTATGTACACCAGTGCATGCAGATACACTTAAAGGACCACTACAGACACCCAGATCACATCAGCTCAATGGAGTGGTCTGGGTGCCAGGTCCGTCTGGTTTTAACACTGCAGCTGAAAACACAGCATTTTCCTGGAAAATGCTATGTTTCACTGAGGGTTAATCCAGGCTCTAGTGGCTGTCTCATTGACAGTCACTAGAGTAGCTTCCGCGATTCTCACTGTGAAAATCACAGTGAGAAGACGCAAAACGTCCATAGGAAAGCATTGCCACGCATGCGCATTCAGAGCTGAGAGGCGGATCAGGGCGGAGAGATCCCCAGCACCAAGGGAGTCCGGCGCTGGAGAAAGGTAAGTGCTTAAGACACACACACTCGCTAACAGACACACACTTTTTTTATTTTTTTTTATTTCATCCCCCCAGCCTCCTTACCTTAGGGAGAGCTGAGGGGATTCCCTGGGGTCCAGTGGTGTCACCCGGTGGGCGGGCGCACGAGGGAGCACTCTCCCCTGAGTGCTTCCTGTTCAGCTCCCTGGTGCGTCGCGTACTGATGCCGGAGCCAGAAGATGACGTCATATTCCGGCTCCAGTATCAGTGCGGTGCTCGCGAGGAAGCTGAAGAGGAAGCACTCAGGGGAGAGTGCTCCCTCGCGCGCCTGCCTGCCGGGTGACACCAGGGCCAGCTTTGGGGGGCCCTGAGGTGACCAGCTGCTGGGCCCCCCCAGGAGAAGAGGCTGGCCACAGTAGGTACATACCGGGTCGCAGGGCGGCCGGGCCCCCTGCAACCCCGGTATGTACGCCACTGAATGTGGGGCCCGGGACGACCTGAGCAGTCCAGGCCCCCCAGGACCGCTGGGCCCATGACAACCATTATGGTTGTCATGCCCTGCTGGCGGCCCTGACTGCAGGGTCCTGCAGTGCCAGTAAAACTGATGATATTTTCCTGGCACTGGAGAGTCCTTTTAAGGCTCATGTAGTGCTGAGCAAGTGTTATGAATAGTAGGAGCCCTGGATGAGTAAACAAGGTTAATAGGGAGGATCATTCAGTTAAGCACAAAAACAAAGTGAAACAATGAAAATACTGCAAAACGGTGGTCTGTATTAGAGAGCCATGAGTTCCAGCCCACTCAGCGGCTAAGCGTGGTCCGGTGTCTTGAGGTTTTGCACCTAGTTTATTAAAATTAAATACATAAAAATTTCTGCATTTTCATTTACCCAATTACCTAGAAGGATTAACTTCACTTCTTTGGGCAGTTTACAATAAATTTAATGGTTGCGAGATTCACAGTGTTTTTCTGGGCATTAATGATGCAAGTGTTAGATAAGTGGTTCCAAGTACGGAGATATCAAATGATGCAGGAATTATTCAAAGAGCTATCCCAGTGGAAGACTTGACTGGCTGACTGCCAAAATATATTTTTTCTTCGCTTTTGTGGATGAAGAGCTGTTGGTAGGCTGCGAGGGTTGGTTGCTTCTCTTAGTGTACCGGCTCCCATGCAACTGAGGAAGACCATCTTCAGTCGAAACACATTGTGATTTGTTTTATTCGCGGTTTTCAATGTATGCATTTGTTTAAGAATGCTGCATTGGGGCCAACATGTGGAAGTCCACCGGTTCTGTGGGTAATCACCAAGAAGCAGTGTAAGTAGAAATCTACACTGGGAATTGGCTTTAAACGATTTTGGCTGATTAGTATGTCGGACTATTTCACATTTACATTGAACACATCATAACCTGCCCTTAATGTGCAGCAAAAAGTATCATATAAACTACTGTTGGGTTACTATGGATAATAGTGGAAGGACCAGAAGTTACTGGATTATAAAGCCCTCTTTTTTCCCCCTCCAAAAAACAAGACACACAACCTTAGAGCACCACCCTATATTAGTCCTTTTCAGGAGTCCCCACAGTAAAGGGATAGATCAGCATGCAAGGTACAGACCTTTCTGCTTAAGAATAAAACAGAGAAACAAATAGCATCAGGTAGGATTTCAAAACATAAATGGCATTTTCAGATCTCAAACAGATTTCACTTCTTCCTACAGTGTCAAAATCAATTTGCCAGCCGTTCAAGCAGAAGGCATCTTAAAAGAGCATCTGCCAACCAAAATGTCCCCATTTTGGAACAGATGTAAAACTGCGCTCATCCTCTGGAGAAAGGAAAAAAAAAGTCTGCTGAATCTTCTGCACGGCACTCCGATACAGCTTGACCTTCATGGACCAGTTGCTTACTGCAGAATGGAATTTCCCATAGTGCATCTCTCCAACTACTTAAAGGGACACTATAGTCACCTAAATTACTTTAGCTAAATAAAGCAGTTTTAGTGTATAGATCATCCCCCTGCAATTTCACTGCTCAATTCACTGTCATTTAGGAGTTAAATCACTTTGTTTCTGTTTATGCAGCCCTAGCCACACCTACCCTGGCTATGATTGACAGAGCCTGCATGAAAAAAAAAAAAAACTGGTTTCACTTTCAAACAGATGTAATTTACCTTAAATAATTGTATCTCAAACACTAAATTGAACTTTAAATCACATACAGGAGGCTCTTGCAGGGTCTAGCAAGCTATTAACATAGCAGGGGATAAGAAAATCTTAATTAAACAGAACTTGCAGTAAAGAAAGCCTAAATAGGGCTCTCTTTACAGGAAGTGTTTATGGAAGGCTGTGCAAGTCACATGCAGGGAGGTGTGACTAGGGTTCATAAACAAAGGGATTTAACTCCTAAATGGCAGAGGATTGAGCAGTGAGGCTGCAGGGGCATGTTCTATACACCAAAACGGCTTCATTAAGTTAAAGTTGTTCAGGTGACTATAGTGTCCCTTTAATGAACATCTTATGCACTATCACAGTGTATTCACAGGAAATCACTCCAAACATACATTTAATTGGTCCAACCCCCCTCATAGGCTTAAGATAGAATCAAACTATTAAAAAAAAAAAATAAAAAAAAAATAAAAAAATTAAATTGTATCTTTTTTTTGTAAACATTATGTAACTTGTATAGCAGAGTTATAGAACATGTAAGGATTCAGTAATTGTTCAAATTCAATGCCCATCACTATCAGCAAACCATTTAGTAAGTCGTGGCATCCCTTTAGTTGTAGAGAAAAAAAATAAAAAAATAAAAATAATAATAATAATAATAATAATAATAATAATAATAATAATAATACAAATAAACCACCCATAAGTCAGGGAGTCTGAATGACATCCCTCACACATTTTTAAATAGAGTAACACCTTAATTTTGGAGGTGGGGCTGCTCTAAGACATTTAAGCAACTAAAACAGTGATGGCTAACCTTGACACCATAAATGGTTTCTTGACTACATTTCCTAAAAGCTAGCTGAGCATCATGGGAAATTTAGTCCAGAAACAATTTAAAGAGTCATGGTTAGCCATCACTGAACTAAAAATGTAATTTAAAACAACAAATGTGTCTTATTTGCAGACACAGACTTCTGAACACATTTATTGTAGTTTAACCCCTTAAGGACACATGACATGTGTGACATGTCATGATTCCCTTTTATTCCAGAAGTTTGGTCCTTAAGGGGTTAAAGACACATTACTGTGAGTATTATTGCTGTGAAGCTCTGTTATACACTCACACACACTGCAATAAAGTGAAACTTCTAAAAAAAGATGGATTTTGCCAGAACAGGGACGATCTCATAAATGGGAAAAAATTAGATGAAAGCAGCAAATTGGCAAAAAAAAAAAAATAAAAAAATAAGAAGCTGCCTTAAACAACGCAGAATGCGGATGCAAAATCCTCCAATATAACAGTATGTAGGGCCACGACTGACTAACTGGAAAATTACTCATGAGAGTAAATCAAAAAAGGTCAGAGCTGGGAGCCTGCCTGCTAAGTTAATAAAGAGCCTGACCAGGCAATTAATCTCCAGAGTGATGTGCAAGATCCACTATGAAGCAGGGGTTATTGATTGAGTCAAGGCCACCTGGCACCCTCGAGGGGATTAATGCCATCCAGGGGTAGGGAACGCAGCATCCCAGGTATATTCGAACAGGGTTAATATACACTAAACTGAGAAATCAAAGTGAATTTTGAAGTTAAGGCCAAAGTAGCAAACTGGAAAAATTCTTCCAGTCAATAATGCTTTGAACAATTTGCACTTTATTGAACTGTACGATACTGTATCAAATGACCACCATCACGTCAATAAATTGTAGTCACATGTATAAACCAGAAATTTATTGCACAGGTAATATGCAGATATTCAACACAAAAAACAAAAATCCCAAACAACCCACACAAAAAAAGTTACGTCTTTACAGCGCAGTGTGTTTGCATTACTAGTTACATCGCACACAGGAGACTGCTGTAAGCTCATGCAGCCAAACAGGATATGAGAAATTCTACAATAAACACAATGTGCAGCAAGGGAAGCTAAAAAAAAATTAACAAAAATAGTTTTAGCTTTTTTTGGGAAGCAATAGGAGTTACAGCCAGGGGAGGTATGACAAGGGCTGCAAAAACAAACCGAACAAAGAGACTTTGAGGACACGTTCTATATATACACACACACCAAATCATTTAATTAGGCTAAAACTTGTTTTGGTGCTTCGTTGTTTGTATGAAAATCGATGAACTTTAAAACATTGGAGGTTTTATTTTTTTTAGGTTGGTTAATTTAGACTATAATTTGAAATTCACTTGGAATTCCCAAGACGTAACAAATATAAAAACTTAATTAAACACTACACACAATACAGTGTTAAGCTTGGCAAAGCATTGTACGAAAATAGTCAAGTGCCAACATTCACCATCTCTGCTATAGTGTAAGCAGAAAAGAGAAAGACAAAATTGGGTCGCCATACTATTTTAGTTGGTCCCCAATGGTTGAAAGGCATACATCAGGCCCCAGGCAACTGCCCACAATAGATTAGTTGCTACTGCCTTTCACAGCATACTGGAGACACCTGTGATGGGAATAATAATGGATTTTGTTTTTTTGCAGACTCAGGTTTGTTCTGGTTTTAGAATTGAATACTACTACATACAAAATGTAGGCAGCCACCAAAGTGACAGGCACACGTTACCATAACCACTACAATGAGCTGTACGGTTATCATGCTTAAAGTGTGTGTGGCTTGAATTCTTTAGGTAAAATAGCCTGAGCCTACAGTCAGATCCCTCTGTTACATCTCTGTGAATAAGGAAGTCAACTTTCAGATCAGCATGTCAAACTAACTTCCCTGATCACGCCTGCTTTTTGAAGTGGTCATAGTGGTAGGAATCTGGATGTGCAGTGTTTGTTTGAAACACTGCACATTCACAGGTATTTGCACGCGTGTGCTGGGGCCTAGTTACACTCCCAGGACACATGACATTGGCTGCCCGGAACTCTGCTCTGAACGGTCAATGCTGTGAATATTGTAAGTCTGCCGTTGGCGGCACTGCACGTTGGTGACATACATTCTCTGAAAATGCAAGTGAAATCTTGTGTCTCCCCTCCCTCACGCCAATGCAGCCCTCCCATAAATGTATTTATTTTTAAGTTCTCTTTCTCCCTCCACATCCCCTTGCCAGCCAATAACTGGTGAAACTGTCCAATCAAAGTCTTCTCTATGAGGAGAACTTTATTTCAAATGTTGTGTGAGGGAGGGAAGGACCTTAATAATAGTAGGGTAAAAATAATAATAATAATAATAATAATAATAATAATAATAATAATATATGCACACACACAGTAGGGTAACTTTTTATAATTATTATCGCCATTTATATAGCGCCAACAGATTCCGTGGCGCTTTACAATATTACGAGAGGGATGATTTAACTATAAATAGGACAATTACAAGAGAACTTACAGGAACAATAGGTTGAAGAGGACCCTGCTCAAACGAGCTTACAGTCTATAGCAGCAATATGAATATGGTATAGGGCTATTCCAAGCTAGGGAAATAAGAAATATATGGCATAGTGCAATACTGTATATACTGTAATTGGATATATGGGTAAGTGACAAATGCTCCAGTATTGCACTATGCCATATATTTCTTATTTCCCTAGCTTGGAATAGCCCTATACCATATACATGTTGAATTGAAGATAGGAGGAAATCTTCCGGCATATCCTAAATTGCTAAGGGAAGTTATTCCACTTTCTATTACAATCACTTTTTGAATTGAAATTTATACAGCACTGTATGTGGACACTATTCATGAGTGTGTGAGAAATTCTATACATCTTTTATATAGCAGCAATAAGCAGAAAGTGCTTACAGATTTTAAAATGAACACTCCATAACTAAATACAAAATTAAAAAAAAATAAAAAATTAAAAAATAAATAAAATAAAAAAGTCCCCACTGTTTAGTAAATATACTCCAAATAAAGACGTATGCATTTATCACTGGAGGTATATCTAAAACCAGACTGCAAAACCTGCAGATCTCTTGTCTGAAGCCTTTGCAGGCACTCTTCCACAACACAGACTTTCTGTGGCTGCCCAATCACAGTCTACCCAATGCAGCTCAAAGAAGTCTTTCCAAGGCAGGTGTGCTGAGAAATTGCCGTTTGAGTTTAGCTCCACTGAGCCAGCCAAACCAAGAAGTAATCGGACCAGTGGTCTGGTTGACAGGCAGATGGACGCAACAAGGTTAATTTACACACACACACACACACACAAAAAGTGTGAATATATTAAAGTCTGCGTTTTTGCCAAATTAAAACAAAATTTAGGACACCCTTCACACAAAGCCTTTCATCAAGCTAAAGTACTTTAAGATATCATTGCCATCCAATCCGTGTTGTATAAAGTCACTGGGCTACACAGCCAGGGCCATTAGATGTTACAGTGTATCAGGAGGTAGGAGTACCAGCTTCATTGTACTAACTCAGAACAGCAAGAACTAAGCCCGTGTATTCAGTATTACAGCAAGCACATCGTTAATTAAGAGCTACGTAAGGAAGTTTGCTAAACTAAGCAAATGTTCTTATCTTTTCTATCTAAATTCATTAAAACTGACAGGAAACCAAATATCACCATCTGTCTGGTAGCTGTAAAGTCACAAAAAAAAAAAGCTCCAGGGAAGCTGCAAAACACATTATAAAAGTATGTATTTCAAAAGGTTATTGTATATTTCTGTCTTTCACAGAAGGAAAGAGATTCTGCAATTTGGGTCATCAAGCAGGCACCACAGAGACATTAAAAATAGAGAGAGCTTTTAAGGTAGTTCGGTTTATTGATTAAAAAAAAAACAAAAAAAAAAAAAAAACAAAAACAACACAACACAACACTTCCTAACGAGCCGGGCTTACGTTGCAACGTGCACTAGAAGGTCATATTCATACAAATCTCTGTTACAAATTATATTCAGATTTTCTTAATTGTTTTCTTTACAGAACGTCGAGTTTAGGCCTTTTAGTCATTAAAGATACCAACATTCACATCTTATTTGAGTGTGCAAAAAGGACTTTATTTCCAGGTTTTGAATTTATGCTAGCCAGGGGTAGGCAATCTGCGGCCCTCCAGATGTTTTGGACTACATCTCCCATAATGCTCGTAAAGCGTCAAGGGTGATGTAGTGCAAAACATCTGGAGGGCCGCAGATTGCCCACCCCTGCATCTAGACTGTAAGCTTTTTTGAGCAGGGTCCTCATCATTAACTAATTGTTCCTGTAACGGTCTCGTATATTGTTACATTTCCCCTTTTAGAATATTTTAAAGATCTGCAGAATAAGTTGGCACGAATATAACAGATATATATATATATTTTTTAAATTCAGGATAGGTCTTATGGAAAGTGCCATGAACTAAAAGGTATAGGTAGAAGTGAGGATAGAAGGCTTGGTATAGTTTAGCGCCATCTTCCACCTCTTTTTGAGACTACAGCCAGCTTGCTAAACATGCAGAGTCCAAGTCTAAGAATATATTGCACATCCACACTTATTGATACATACATCATTTCACTGTGCATAGTTTATGCCATATTTAAATGTGAGGTCATTGCTGTATATCTAGTCATTAGGGTTAGTGCAAGAATGAGAAATTAAACTTTTAAAAACATGGTTTGTACACCTTGTTAGTGTCATTTTCTTTCAGTTCTTTTACCCACTTCTCCAACACTGTATTATACGAACAGGCATTAAAACGTGAAATTCACTTTAAATTGTAAGTTAGGAAAATAACAGCAAGTCAAAGAGTGGCTTAAAAATATAAATAAAAACATTCTAAACCATTAACAACACTCTGGTTATTAACCCTTGGGTCAGGACCCAAACTCGAGCCCCATGCTATTTCCGTTAGTCCCTAATGGTTGGAACAGGCCCATAAACTTCATAAAGTTTTAGGAGCTTGGCCAGAATAATGTAGCATTGTTGTGTTTCCCAGTGTCATGGGATTCCCTTTGATACTGGGAAGAGTCTAAGGAAGGGTGTTTTTTCAACCAATTTCATCAGCAGAATGTCATGCACCCATGAATCCCTGCCAAAATAAAATAGGTGAACAATAAACAAAATAAACGCTTTAAGCCCTAAATTTAAAGTTAGGATTAGAATTGGGGAGGGGAGATATTACAGTTTGTATGAAAAAAGAAATTTGGTTAAAATCTCATTTAGATTGTCAAACGATAAAAAAAAGAAGTTCTATCTAAAGTGATATTTCAGCTTGGTCATTCAAAGTTTTTACAGAAAAGTAGGAAAAACATAAATGCATAATGAAATAAGTTAAATTGTGCATCAAAGGCCAACCAATGTATTTTTGCTTGGTGAGGGATCTAGCATTGTCCATTTAATTATTTCAAACCAGAGTGAAGAATTCACCGTCAAATAATCAACAGAAACATAGAATATGCAATATTCTACAACATGACAATTTGGAAATTTCCACTTTACCAAATCATTTTCCAAGTATGTAGAGAATAATTACAAAATGGCAGCATCGTGCTTACATGAAATTTTAGCATATATGAAGATACTCAACCATTTCTGTATACACTATTTGGATGGCCAAATTAGAAAGTCAACATTCCATTCCCCACTTCTGTAAGATGTGAGAGCATGGGTATACAAACAAAAAAAAATGGCTCACTTTAGAAAAGGTGAATATGCAGGTTTTTGCTCCATAGCCATTACAATAAATTGGCAGCAAAAAACAAAAACAAACAAACCCCACACATACACCTGAAATAGGAGATTACGGTATTAGAATTCGTGAAGCCTCAGAACAAATTAATGGAGTCACATAAGCACTCAATGATGTACACAACTGAAACGTTAAACACCCCTCCCCACAAAAACAAAAAAGAAAAAAAAACACACACAACGAAAACATTAAAAATAAATAAAAACAAAACAAACAGATACAAATATACAACTCTGGCCAGAACAAAACATCTTTGAATTCCAGGGCTTTCAAATAGCACATTTGCAGGAAGCAAATTACAAATATCTAAAACATAAATTGAATTTAAAAAAAATAAAAAAAATAAAGCCATAGAGCAAACAATACTGAAACAAAAGATGTACATTAAAAACACAAGCCTCATTGATTTTTCTCAAGTACTCCGGTGAACGACTTGCACATTCGCTAGAGCAGCATTGAAGAAATAAAATACAGACTCATTGATCATACACTTGTTCACAGTAATGAGAGCAGCGTGCTCCTAAATCAAGGAGCTTAAGGAAATAAGAAAAATCGTGGAGATTTAACTCCTTGGCTGGCGCAAAATAAATAAAAAAAAAAAACTAATGCACCCGGTCACTTTAATAGGATTATTCAAGAAATCTTAAATTGATAGAAATTGGTACCTTATGGGGGCAAAATAGAGAATCTGAAAATAACGTTAAAAAAATTAAAATTATTTTTTCCCCCAGCTTGGATATTTTGGCCTAAAAGGTTTACCAAGTAACCTTGACAGCATGTGGTCGCTGACCCTTTCAGTGCCACAAGACTTCAGCAATTTCTTTTTAGCAGTATGAAGGGTTCTGTGCTGGAGGTCTAATGGGACAGTACCAAATAGCTGCACACAGTTCATATTACTCAGTGGAGCTGTAAGCCCAGCCAAGTAAGCCCTGCTCCCAAATGCCAGATTATATATAGGTTGGTGATTACATATAGGCTGCAGTCATCCAGGTTCTTGTAATGAACAGAAGGCTGCATTTAGGCTTTAACACAGATTCCCAGACTGTCTGTTATTAGAATGGGGATTTGTTTATTTTTGGAAAGTGACCTCTTTTACCCCTTAAGGATGCCATCAGCACAAACTTATACTACAATAAAATACAAAAATATCCTTTCTATAAGAAGACATCAATAGGTAAACAAGTCAGCACCCAACCTTTGCAAATATTAAAAATTGCACTCTTTTAGCTCACAAGCAATCAGTACACCTGAGATTGCTACAGCTCAGCCTCTGCTGGGGAGCCTTCAATGCTCAATGCACAAACAGCTTCTGCCTTGGCTTACAATATACACAAATCTCCCATCCCCAAACAATCCTCTTACAAGAGACACACACAGCATGGGATCAAAGCTACCCCACCCATACCCCCATGCACAGATTGAACTGCACCCAGGGATGGAACCAGCAGCCCAGCAAACAAGCACATCACAAAGAGATTAGGTTGCCAGCAGTGATTAATGGAATAAAAAGGATGTACAATGTTACAAACCTTGCATCTCTGCACCTTAAGGGGTCTATCCAAGCAGAATATGCTAGGGGTGTGAGAGAATCCCAGGCTGAGAATTAACTGACCAATCACAGGGTACAAGCATTTCAGGCCAGCCAATCCTAGCTGGCCACCGCTGGAACTTGGCCAATGGCATTAAGCCTTCAGTCACACAAGCAGATAGAGAGAGAGAGGGATGGGAGGAGGGAAGAGGGAGAGAGATTGGAAAGTATAAATAAATACATTTCAGAATGCTTCAGACATTGCAGGAAAAAAAAAAGTAATGTGGTGAGGGGGTGTGGGCTCAGCAGCTGAAGGTGCAGTGTGGAAGTGACAGTATATAAATAACAGTGTAAAAAAGATGGAGAGTCAAGCTGTATTTAGAGTGTATGCTCTGTGGGTCAGGAACCTTAAAGTGTCCATTTTTATTCACTTGTAAAGATAGGTATAAATATTCAGCCCCCAACAGATTTAGAACCCATGCATGTTCCCACAGCCATGGAACAGAAAATAAAATGGAGCAAGGAGTTTACACTGTGCAGCCATATTAGTCAACATAATGTTGAGAGTTTGGTGTAACAAGTGTCTCGGGTACGCCCTAATGCAGAGCACATTTTTTCCTCACAGTCCTCTATTTATGTCTCTATTGACATTTCAGAAGATTTTGTTATAAAAAAAAAAAATAAAAAAATAAAAATCACATCTGTATTCGCCTACTTATCACTAGAACCATAAATACATATTTTGTGCCTCATGTTTGCTATAAAAAATAAAAATAAAATTAAAATCCTCAAGTTAGGATTTTCGAAGTAACACTCCAAGCACCATCATCATTATGGCTGAATGTGGTGGTTATGAAGCTGGAAGTGCCCTGGCGGATCCCACTATAAGTAGTCAAACCATTTTTACATTTGGACTGCAGATGACAAGCAGGAACCTCCGTTGGGTCTCGTGAGGCGAGCACACCACCGTAATGCTTAGCTCAAATAGCGTTTCTGGCTCACGGTCGTTGGTAGTTAAGTGGCACAAGGTCACAAAACAGTTAACTACAGGCAATGGGTTGGGCCCTAGTGTTACCAGAACTACAAAAATAAAAAAATAAAATAAAATAAAAGGTTCAAAAAGTGAAAGACTATACCAGGGATAGGCAACCTTTGGCACTCCAGATGTTTTGGACTACACCCCCATGATGCTTTATCAGCATTATGGGGGATGTAGTCTACAACATCTGGGTTGCCGAAGGTTGCCTATCCCTGGACTATACACACCCCTCTTACTTTCTTTTCTCACTAGGAAGCGAATGATAAACTGAAAGTATCAGCTGACACTCTATCAGCGGTACAGAGTCCAGAATTTCCGGGTGGTAGCCGTGAGATTGAGCAGAAGTTCAGGGACAGAATGAATGAACCCCAGCTTTAAGACCTTGGGGTTAAAGCATACATTTGAGGCAAGTCTGTCAGAAGTTATTATGGTTCCTGGAGCAGCCTTGTAAGCAATGCGTTTTTTTTTGCTTGTTTTTTTAAATATGCACACTGTAATTATTATTATTATTATTGCCATTTATATAGCGCCAACAGATTCCGTAGCGCTTTACAATATTATGAAAGGGGATTTAACTATAAATAGGACAATTACAAATAAACTTACAGGAACAATAGGTTGAAGAGGACCCTGCTCAATCGAGCTTACATTCTATGAAGTGCACTACATACCTATGGCGGGAGTAATTTAGTGCACTACTTGGTACACACCTATGGCGGAAGTAATGAAGTGTGCTAGTCAGTACATGTCTATGGTGGGAGTTCTCTCACCAGAAAATCAGACGGACATGCACTCGGTAGAAAAAGGCAGTAGATACTCTAGCTTACAAATTTATTTATTTATTTTCCTGTTAAAACGTACGTGCGTCTTGAATACCTTTGCAAAAGTAAAACTTGAAAAATGATTTCAAGATAATTGTCATGACCAATGAAGCTGTATTGCCATGTTTTATTATAATACACGTATGATTGCAAGCTATATTATGCACACTTCACACTGCCCAAATGTATTTCAGTTTGCCTCCATTTCGTGGCCAAGATTCACAGAGCATTGCAGCCACAGCCTGTGTGCACATGATTTTGTTATATGCGCTACAGGTAATACGCGTGTGCACACCTTAGAAGGAAAAATGCAGATGGAGGGATTATAGTGCTGCAAATGTTAATCACCTGCCTGCACCAAGGGGGCGGGCCGCATGGAAAATAAATGGAAGGTCAGCCTGGCGTGAATGCCCCAAGCAGTCTGGCCCACTGTAGTGTGAGTGCGTCTAATGAAACGCTCATGCTTTGCTTTTTGGGAAAAGCTCTCCAGTGTCCTCAGAAGTAGGACACCAGGGAACAAACCTAGGACTGTAATAATAAAAAAATAAAAAATAAATAAAATCAGGAGGCCTTGCAGGATATTATTAAATCCGCTTCTGAACCTTGCTGGTATCTTACAGGTAAAGCAAGCTATCTTCAGGTTTGGTTGTAAATGCTACATGTAAACCTGCTTGGTGGTGAATATACATTGTCAATACATATAGGCTTGTTTACCGCTACCAACAGATTTTCTATAGTACTGACCACTTTATAGCAGACCTACATGGGTCTGTTGAGGGGTTGCATAGTACTAGTGCTTTATGCCAATATAGCTCACAACATTTCAAATGGAAAAAAAGAGGGACACTAAGTTTAGGGCGGTGTGAGTGGTGAGAGAGTTTAAGTGATTTAGCAATCTATGGAATGCATCTTATTTACAATACCATTGGTATTGATTTTTAGGCAAATCTAAAAAGTAGTTTAAAAAAAAAACAAAAAAAAAAAACACATTACTCTGAGAATTATTGCATGGTAGCTCTGTTATACTCAAACAATATTAAGCTCCTAGAAGAGAGGGATGTTAGAATAGAAAAGTGGGTCAAAGGGATTTTGGCCCACAATAAAGACTGCCCCTTCTAAATAGGGACAGTTGGTAGGCATGTAAAGACAATGCTGAATTTAGGGCCCAGCGCTGAAAGCCAATTACAGGAATGTATTAAAATGGAACACTAAGCACCATCAAAACACACAAAGCTTTATAGTGGTTATGGTGCAGTTTTAGAACAGTTTGACTAATTAGCTGGGGTTCACTCCTCGATTTAATTACCTCAGCTAGAGAGAGAGAGACAGGAGCGCTTGCTTAGAAGCTCTCTCTTCAATTATAAAATGGAATAACTACTTATAGTGATTGGGGGGTGTTTGGACTGTTAATTTAACTGGATGCTGCACACATATCTAAAACTGTGCCCAAATAAAGATGTACATTTTTGGCATGTATAAACCCATAATTGTCCTTACATCCGCACACTTGATAGGTCAGTGCTACATAAAACCCATCCGCACACAAAGTCTTTACTGTTGCTCTGCTACCCTAGGTCTAGCAGAGTCCCTGTGGAACTCCCATCCCTTCTCCGTTAGACGCTCAGCCAGTCTCCACTCCAAAAAAAAAAAATCCATTTAAAAGTCACTTTTTCACAGAAGCATATCAATTAAACTGTGAATGGCTCCCAAAACCCCATACTAAGTCTTCAGTGATTACTATTCTACCAATCTACTTCCCTTGCCTTTTGTGTCACTTTAACCCACTACCTCTAGCATGTAAGCTCATTGAGCATGGCCCTCAACCACTCGGTTTCTCAGCTTTAAAACTTGTCTGGTTACAATTACAGGTTTGTTAGTCCACCCATTGTACAGCGCTACGGAATTTGATGGCGCTATACAAGTAATAATATAAAAATTTAGTGATCTAAATGGCCAAATTAAGGAAATAGCAGATTTGGAAAAATTCTCAAACTCAATTTAGTCACAGCTGGGTTACTTTAGACTTAAATTTAGTCTAGTCTTCGTGTATAACCTGATTATCCATCAGAAATGTTGATACCTCTTACACAGCGCACGATTGATACCCTGCCCTTTATAATACTTGCAAAGTATCTAGGAGATCTGGTCCACAGCACCTGGAGTGCGGAAGATTGCCTGTGCTTGCACTATACACTGCACATAAATTGCAATCACTACCTTTCCATTCGCAATGCTCATTCACAGCACAACTCTCTGCTGACTGAGCATTAAGTTTTTTGCCTCACCGTTTTATTTTATATTTTTTCTTTAACTTTAAGGGAAAAAACACAAAATAAACAAAAACAAACCACAGACAACCCTATATATAAAAAGCTATTGAATTCAGTAGTTTGGGATAAAAAAAAATAAAAAATTCTAGGTTGAGTTCGGCTACTCGAGCACTTTAACTTCAATTTATCTGTTATGGGCTAGAGTCACCATGTGCCATGATACCTTATTGTTTAAAACATTTTTTGAATAGTGTAACCTCAAAGTGGTCTCTACGGGTGCATGACAGCACTGCTTCCTGTATCCTCCTACAGCAAGCAAGGTGGTTCGATTTTTTCACCCAGCCTATCACCGGCTGCCCAGGTATAAATCTCTCAATCAGTACATTGGCCGGAGGAAAACTGTTCGATGCAGTGCTGACAAGCGCTGGATGGGCAATATCTGGCTTTCTGCTCAAATACAGTTTATCCCCATAAGGTTTAATTGCACCGAGGCATTTCTGTTCCCATAATAACTTAATTGAGTGGGGAATGGGAATGTTCCTTTTAAACTAGTACCATATGTTCGCCAAGGATATCTGGATTTTTAGCAATTGTGAAGAACAAGCTGATTAGTATCAGTTCAAACACCTGCATTGACACACACAGAGTATCAGAGTGTGTGTGTGTGTGTGTGAGTGAGTGTGAGAGAGAGAATCTTGGTGATATAATTGTGCAAAGTGTCAGAGTGTGTGTATATATATATATATTTATTTATTAATATTTATATAGCACCAGCAAGTTCCGTAGCGCTGTACAATCTGAATGCAGTGATTTAATTTGATTACAGTGTCAGTCAGTCACCATGGAAACCAAAAGGAACGTAACTGCTAACTGTTCCACTTTTTAGAGGCTTCTCTCAGAATTGCAGGCTTCCAGGGTTAAACATTAAAGTGGGAATTGTTGGAAATTCAAAAAGAGTTTCCAGTGAAAGACAAAAATAACCAAAACTAAAAATAAAAAAAATAAAAGATAAAAAACCCCACACACTTTTTTTTTTTTTTTAAATCTCCAGGTAAGCAGTTTCCAGTTTGGCCATTTGGTTTTAAAACTGAAATTCATAATCCGTCTGGCAGCTGTTTAGTTCTGTTGTACAAAATAGCAACTATAATATACTGGTATAAAATTCTAACACCTACAACTCATAGACGGGCCTCTTGCTAGACACGTACAGACTTGGCTATGACGACAGTGGCTTCCTGGTTTGTTAAGTGGAGATTTTGCAAAACTCAACATTTAAAAATCTTTTGTCATTAACCTTTTTCTTGTTAATTATTTATAAATCGTTTCTCATTTGTTTTCATTATACCTCCTCATTACAAATGTAAAATCGCTACTGAATATGTTGGCGCTATTAAAAAAAAAACAAAAAAAAAAAAAAAAACACGACAATATCAAATGTATTGAGAAAAAGAAAGCATCACCAGATAATTCTGAGCCTACAGGCAACATAAGGCCACGAGTTTGGAACCGACACAGACCCCCATAACGCAAGATAAGTGTGTGGTTTGTACCCATACTAATAACTAGATTGATAGGTCAATTGAAAGCGGATGGTTAATTAAAATACTACAGTGAAAAAAAGCACCAAGTAGCTAAATTAGACTAGGAAATCCAACACAAAAAGTAAAAAAGTGTAAAATGTGAATTTATGAAATCGATCTAACCCACCAGTTCACAAAACACTGTTTATATGTCAAATATGCTAGGAAGAGGATTCCTTAACTATCTTACATTGTGTTTTTTATACGACATTCCTTAAAGTCTTGAACTTTTACAGAGGGCTTAGATTCAGTGGGTGTCCTGCATAACCAATAGCCTTAAAGGGAGACTAGGGTCACCAGAACAACTACAGCTTAAAGGGATCCTAGAGTGCCAGGAAAACAAAGTCATTTTCCTGGCACTATAGGTTTAATAGGTCCCCCCTTCCTCGGGGATGAAGAGGTTAAAACCCCTTCAGCCACTTACCTGAATCCACTGCCAATGTCCCTCGGCACTGGGTCAGGCTACGCCCACGCTGCTTACGTCTGTGGGAGAGACCCAATGCGCATGCATGCCAATGGCTGCGCGCGCATTAGACCTCCCCATAGAAAAGCATTATTCAATGCTTTTCTATGGGGAAAATCCGACGCCAGAGGTCCGTGAGGACGTCCAGCGTCAGATAATGGACCAAAAGTCAGTCTGGATTCCGGAAGCCCTCTACTGGGCAGACTTGGAGCATAAATGTAAACATTGCAGTTCTCTGGAACTGCAATTTTTACATTGCAGCACTAAGTGCAAAATAGTCACAGCACCCAGACTACTTCACTTAGCTGAATAGGTATCTCTGCTTGGTTCCTTATAGATGGTAGGTCAGAGTCAATGACCAGTTAAAGTGTCAGGCGCTCACGGGTATTTCCCTCCCAATTGCAGTGTCACAGATATTCAACAAATACATAAAATGAGAACAAAAACAGAAAAATTGTGCTCTCCGTTTTGTTATAAAAAAGGAAGTATATTCACAAAAGGAGAGGAAAAATTAGGTTTCCTCCCCACCAAGGAGGTAGAAAGTGTGGTTCCTCCGGATAAAATCAGGAAGGTCCAGGTAAAGTAAAATAGTTTTATTTGAAACAAATATAATAAAACCAATAACATAAAAACAAATGTGTTTCACCTAAAGGGGCTTTTTCAAAGTGTCAGAGTATGAGGACACCCAGAAGGCGCTGCTTCCCTTACCTATATTCATGTGAACACCTGTCTTTTCAGAGAAAAGGCAGTGTTTACATTGCTCCCTAGTGACACCTTCAGTGGCAGTCACTCAGACAGCCACTAGAGGTGCTTCCTGGGTCACTGCTGCACAATGTGCAGCACTGAAGGTCAGCATCTCCACGCTCTGCATATAGATGCTGAACTTTCCCCATAGAGATGCCTTGATTCCAGTGGCGTACTAAGGGGGGAGGCGGGGGGGGCGGTCCGCCCCGGGTGCCAGCCGGGTGGGGGGTGCCATGGCCAGCCCCGCCGGCTCCCCCCCATGCTGCAGCCGCCCGAGCGCTCTGTAAAGAGCCTCAGGCGGCTGCAACTTTGCCCGGGCGGTGCGTCCATGAGGGCGGACCGCACCGCCCGGGCGCAGCATGGGGAGAGG
>OW240917.1:37078240-37174803 GCA_933207985.1 Pelobates cultripes
AAATACAATTCTAAAAAGCTTTGAATTGATCATTTCAAAGTGCATGCTAGAAGCAGCAAGAACCATGACTATAGCCTAGTTCAGAGGTCAGCAATATATGGCACGTGAGGTGGCTTTGCACGGCACTCAAGGCTGCCAGACAGGGCCGCCATCAGAAATTGTGGGGCCATTAACACAGCTCAAGGTCTGTGCCCCCGCCTCCAAATCCCACCCACAGGAATACACACACACACACACATAAATACTGAAACAGACATACACAAATATAGACACACACACAAAACGTACATACTGACACACAGACGTACATACATACAGACACACACAGACACAGACATGCATACTGACAGATAGATACACACACACACATACACCTCATTTATCAGCCACCCTCCTCTTACCTTTAAGTTGCAGGAGGGTGGCTGGGGATGATGTGAGCCGATGCCTCTCCTGTCCTCTGCTCTGTCTCTCCCCCCGCACGGAGTAAGCTGGGAGGAAGTGACTGGCCGTCACTTCCTCACAGCAGCACTTGCGGTGTAGCCGCAATTTTATTTATTAATTTTTTTTATTTTATTTTTTAAGGGGCCCGGTCGCGTAATTACAGCACTGAAGATATAGGGTCCATCAGGTGGCCCTAAATGCTTGGGCCACCTGATGGGTTCCAGTGCAGATGCACCTGCGGCAGTTTCGCCGCTCCACATGGGGCCCCCCATGGTTGTCACCCCCTGATGGCGGCCCTGCTACCAGAGACAAATTAGTTCTGGCCTCTCAGGAGTTCCAGTAGGTCTTCAGTTATCTGCTAGTGCAAACAAAGCGGTGATTGCAGATTGGCGAGGGGCAACACTCAATTTACGCATTGCAATAAGAGGAAGTGATCCCAGATCACTTCCTCCCAGCACTTGTAAACAGGAATCCACACTGGAGTAGAGCAGCCCACAGCAGCTATCACAACTCCTGCCTTTCACCTGTACCATGACATGATTCCCTTTTATTCCAGAAGTTTGGTCCTTAAAGGGTTAAACACATTTTACAGATCTCAAGTTTCAGTTTGTGCTGGTAGCGTTCTTTTAACCCCTTAAAATTAACAGGCGATCGCGGGGTTAATGGTGCTCCGGTCTGCCTCTGTATTAGCACGTCAGAGCGAGCACATGTGCTTAGTATACTTACCTTCCGCCTCCCTGGTTCTGTGTGAAGTGCAGGGAGCCAGAACAGTACTGATCCTGCCCCCGGTTTAAAAAAAATAAAAATAAAGTTTATTTAAAATCCCACCCCCCTTTACTCAGTTTAATTAAAAGTTAACCCCTTCCCTGCCAATTGATCACCAACTACAGTGATCAATTGGCAGGGATTACATTTTACTGTAATCGGATTATTTTTTTATCCCCTGAGGATTAATTTTTTTTTTAACCCTCAGGTGTTAAAATTAAATTTATTTTAAATGTTTTAAAATTATATATTTAGCTAGCTGAAGTTGGTGGATGTTAGTGGGGAATTGGGGGATTTGGTGTCAGGCTAACTAGGGGTTAACATTAAAAAAAAAAAAAGTTAAAAATTAAGCTAAAGAAGTAAAAAAATATTAAAAAAAACCAAAAAAAACACCCCCCTTTAAAAAAAATGGGGGCATGTTAAGGCACAATATGCACCTTATGAGATACCCTGGAGTGTCTACTTTTACAAATGGTAGGCCTTTGTGGGGGTTTTTTGAACAGTCAAACTGGTATAATACCCCAAATGGAAGCAAAGGCTCATTAAATCCGTCTCAAAATTCTACTGTGAGTACTGAAAAGAACAAGCCTTCTATATGGCACTGTAACTTCACGAAATAGTACCAAAGACATACAATGGGGGGGTCATTTTACTCAGCAGATGTAACTGAACACAAAATAAAACTTTGTACAGGAATAGCACACACCAACTTTACAAAATATACATGAGAATTTCTTTGTTATAAGTTTGTGTGCCAAAACCCCCCCCAAAAAAACAAAACACAATTTTACTCCAATATTTAGCAGAGGTTGGCGGTGAAATGGCTACGTAGAAAGTGTCAAAACAACCTTAGGTAAATAGCCTGTGATGTCTACTATATATATGAACTTTTGTGTGGCAATTTTGTTTTCTTTTATGGCTATTAAGCTTACAAGACAAACATACCAAATTCTAAAATCGCTCCACATTAAAAAGTTTATTTTACTCCTTGTGCTTTGTGACCTGTAACTACCAAAAAAACCTTAAAATCCCAGACACATTATATATTCTGTAAATCAGAACAACTTAATGAATTTATTTTTAATTACTTTCCTTAACCTGCACTAATTATGCACACATTATTATTGCAAAAACTGTATTATAAAAAAACAAAAAAAAAAAACAAATTCATTTTCTGTATTTTTTTCCCCCAATAAATAAGTATATATCTATCTTACATCAAATTAAAGCCCTTTCTGTCCTTTATATACCTTTTTTTTTTTTTTTTTAAATGTGTGTTGGCGCAATAAATTAGTAAAATGCAAATTGCAGTTGAACGCAAACAGCAAAAAATGCCGTTGTCATTAAGTGAAAGACAAGCTTCTGAAGCTGTGTCCTTAAGGGGTTAACTACACAGCCATAGATACATACATACTGGAAGATGTATTGCTGAACTCTGAATTTGACTGTGGATCTCGAATTGTAGCACAGTAGAAGTTGTTTTGTTTTTTTATACAGAGCATGTTACGAATATCAGCTGGTTACAGGAACACTATAAGCACCAAAACAATTAGAGCAGGGTCCACCGGGCACTTCATTTCACTTCAGCTGGAGTCTCTCTTCACTAGGCTTACCTCATTGGCTGAGAATAATCACGAGGCTGCTGGGTTTTGCACTGGAAGATCCCAACAGGCGCTTTTGTCTCTCACTTTTGTCTTTGGAAAGTGGCACACTGTAGTGGTTATGGTGCTTGGAGTGTCCTTTTAAAATGCAAGGAAGACTAGAATTTATCGTTGCCCACTCCAGTAAGTCAAATGATACTCATAATCCAGATCAATTTTACAGGATCTTAACCAGAATTAGGTTTCATTCAAGTAACAAACCTCCTAGAGAGAAACACTGACATTATGACATCAGAATAAAATGTAGGGGTCCATGTTTTCCAAAATTATCTAGTCTGGCAACAGCATCAGTTGAATGCAGCAGGGTAGTTACACGGCTTGCAGCTATGGCCTGGCCCAGAGTCTTCAGAGGAATTTAGGGGGTGCAGGCCATACCTTTTCTTTTTATGAACGGTAAACTACCGACTGACTTAGACCATCAGCAGTGTCCCTGACTTGCGCCTGTCCCTGCTTCCTCTAGCTGTATTTCCATACCAATGTCTATGGGGACAGCGAGGAATGTTGCTGTGGAGCCAACATTTGGGTTAAACCGTTTATCCCCTACGGGTAAGAAAGCGGTAGGGACCTCCTGGCACCATAATCTAATTTCAATGAAGTTGTTATGGTACCTGGGGTCTTCTTTTAAGTAGTTGTGCTGTAAACAAAAGTTCTCCAGCTCAACTCCAGTCATAACTTTAATTATGCAAATTAGATTCAGTTAATAAATATTAATATATTTTAGTCTACAACCCGGAGGTTGTATTTTACAATTGTAACTGTGAG
This sequence comes from Pelobates cultripes, assembly GCA_933207985.1. Lineage (NCBI taxonomy): Eukaryota > Metazoa > Chordata > Amphibia > Anura > Pelobatidae > Pelobates > Pelobates cultripes. The sequence goes on from OW240917.1 coordinate 37,081,870, forward strand.
ATCTCTTAATTTCAACAATATTCTGCAGACACCTCTTATTGATAAACCTCTGTGCTGGATCTGTGAGCGCACATGGTCTCATCTTAGAACAGTGAGGGCAAGCAGGCATGCGTTGACCTTTCCCGTTAACCCTGCGGAGCTAATGGAAGAGGAAGTAAACCTCCCTGGATATCTGAATGGCAGCCAGGGAGGAGTTTTTGTCCTCAGTTATAAAAATGACAGTTTCCATGGAAATCGGCACTTTAACAGACTGTCCTAAAAATGACAGAATCCAGGCACATAAAAGAACCTGAGCATGTGAAAGAGCTTTGTGTGTGAAGTGGTCTTTCAACTAATAGAGGCAGTTCCTGGGTGAGGGGATTCAGACTGATTAATTGATATAATCAGAGTTATTCACCAAAATAATTGCCAGGAATTCAAAGTGAATTTCAAAGTTAAGGCCAAAATAGAAGAGCTGGGAGGATAAAATGACATGTAGATTTTTTTCAGTTCAGCTATTATAGCCTTAAAAAAAATAAAAAAAAGTGTGTAAAAAATGTAAATCAGCTTTGAATTCCAGATGATTGTCACTTTAGTGACCAGGTCAAGGGTTGCTGTATTACTCATGCAGAGGGAACCTGTTGGCATTTCAGATCTGGATCAGCCTGATAAGGAATAGGCAAAGATTCTCTCTGTAACGGCACACGTGAGTTAAAACCAATATGAGAACGGAGGTGGAGACCCACTGAAGGGAAAGCAAATACAGTTTGTCTAGTTTGGTGCGGCATACCAATAAAGTATACTATACAAAGTTATTCACTAAAGCAAGAGTTCTCACAAATTCAAAGTCAGTTTCAAATTTTAAGGCCAAAATAGCTGAATTGAAATAATAGCAACAATGGAGAATTTCTCAAGTCAGCTACTTTGGCCTAAGCATTTAAATTCACTTTGAATTTCTGACAACGTTCTCTCTAGTAAATAACCCTGTTTTGTATAGGAGTTTTCCCTATTTACAGCCTTTCTGCATTCAGAAAAATCACATGTCCAGGAAAAATAAATAAATAAAAAATATAAAAATTTTTTATGGATCCTGCAACCCCTCCAGGCCCCAGATATTTTAACATGTTCATCGAAACACAGCCCATGTTTAAGGAGAGGGCACTAAACATGGCACTTAGTCTCCAATGTGATGGAAGAGGAAATAGTTTAGGTTAGTAACAAATAGGCATTAACTCCTTCATGACCAGGAATTAACCATTATACCATGAACAGATAGACAACTGCACAGCCAGCAGATACAGGAGAATGTGTTTAATGCATTAAGGGTATCCGGGTACATGGGCTACCTTCAGGAAGTTCAGTGATCCTGTTCACCCTCCAAACACTCCTAGTGGCAGCATTGAAGTGCAGATTCCACAGATTGAGGTGTTCCATGGCCGTGTTCTGTGCCATTGCGTTCTGCTTGGGCTGGCCAAGGGGACATCCGACTCCTAACTCACAGTATAGTCATAGCAGCCGCATGGCATTATGGGATGCATTCAATTAGCTGGTGGTGTAACGAGGTCGTTCAGACCACTTGTGATTCTCACTCTGAGCACATAGGCCATGGCAGGTGGAGCAGCTAATTTGTGGGCATGTGAGGACAGGACTTTAGCAAAGCCCTTATAGACATGTCACGGGGTGCTTGATTATACACAGCAAAGGGCAGAAGACCTGGTTTCATGGATTTATATAAAATGGAACAGTATTTAAAGGAGCCAGCACACAAATATATATATATATATATACATACATACATTTTATTATTTTAAAAATACGTGTGGTCCTTTATAAAGTTTAATTAATTCCCATAATGCACTCCTTAAAATAAATAAATAAATACAAATTCTAATCAAGTGCCGGGACAGACTCCTTACTGGAGCTCAATCCCAATTATTTTTGTCCATTCACAGCATTGAAGACACACGGTTTATGCATGGCAATTGTCACAATCCGCCAATCCAATGCTTCTTAAACACTGATGCTTCTCATACTTTGTTATGCTGACACTGGACGTCAGATTCAGTCATTGAGTAATTGTAGGTCTGACAGTCACTAGTTGGCATGGAAACTGCATAATGTAAGCATTACTGTTTCTCAGAAACAGCGCTGTTTTCATTTGCAATGCTGCAGGGGCTGCACATACCAGGGTCAATCACTAAAGTAAGAATCCAAGGTGAATTTAAAGTGAATTTCACATCGAAGACCAGAGTAGTTGAATGGAAAGCCTAGCTGATTTGAGAGAATGTTTCCAGTTCGGCTACTTTGGCCTTAAATTTGAAATTAACTTTGAATTCTCATTTTAGTTAATAAGCTTGTCAGACATAGAAACTGAACCTTTCTCATAAAACAACACAGAACTGTTCCTGTGGGTGTTTCCTACAGAACCCGAAGATCATGCAGTTTAATTTTATTAGTCTACCATGAATGGTACGGTTTAGAAGGACTCTTGTGCTGTCAGTTACACACCTCCCATGAAAATGGAACAGGGAGGCCTGGTTTTGAGAGGACATTACATTGACACAACGTGTGCCTCTGCTAATGCCTAAAATTGGCGTTCCTATCTATAAAGGAGGCAGGCCTCCACAGAAGGGTCGTGTCAGCCTGGTGTGAACGGACAGCCTCCAGGCCAGGCCTCCAGTCAAGAGTGAATGATATACCAGGAGAGGCTGCCATTAGTTTTCCCATGTGGATCTGCATTCTGCCAGTTCAATCAGAGGTGTTTATGGCTTGTGGCATAACTCCCAATATTGTTCCTTTTGAAATTGGGGTGGGTGGAGCTCTAAGGAGGAGTCACCAGTGATGCAAACCGTGTCACTAGTGATGCCCACAATGGACGGGGCCGCCTAAGAAATGCATGGTCTTCTCCTGACAGTCAGCCTCGCCGGCCCCAAGCCTTTAGCACCATGCAGGTAATGAAGCTCTCCCTGAATGGTCCTAGTGCCTGCTGCACAGTGGGAACGCATCTAAGGGTTTTCCAACATTGTGCTGCCACAAGACACTAGGGAACTAAAGCGGGAAAACAGACAGCTCCCTAAATTCAGGACTGTTTCCTCAAAAACAGGACAGTTGGGAGGCATGGCTTTAATGGGAAACAAAACACACAAATGTAGCACCATCAGAAGCTATCTCTGCGGTTTAAATCCCTTTTAACTTTCACATTTTCCAAGTCCCATATGAGGGGTATCTGCAAGAAGACCCTCACTCCTTCCACTACTGCTAGGAGTCACCCCTGTCATTTTTAAAATGTCTAGTAAACTTTTTGACACTGTGTATCAATAAGCAACAGCAGCAAAAGTAAAGCCTCATACCAGATTATTTTTGGTGTTCTCCTCCACCCACTTCATTCTCTGTGCTGTCGTCATCACTGTCCTGTCTCCTGTTATAAAATTTGTCACTGCCACAAATCTCGCTGCTGAATCATGAAATAAAAGATGTGAGCAACCTTTTATTAATACACAGACTGACAGAGGTAGTTTAGTTTATTTATAGGTGGATAACCACAGATTGACTACATGGAGACGATAACCACAGATTGACTATGTAGACACGAGTCCATTGGGAAGAAAGAGGCCATTGCCTTTGGGTGATACACGTAAAGTGCATTGAAGCATGTATCATTCATATGTTGATAAAATTAAGCCAATCATCATGAAAATGCTCATCCCTTTGGTGTCCCCAATGAACTCAAGTGATTTCCATTAAGCTGTATAAAAATTCTAAAATGCCATCAGGGCCGAATTTACATGTTTGCTAAACTGTACCATGAGAACTCTGGAATTTTCTAACGGAATTATGGTCATATCTATATAGAATAGTGAACAGAGGACCACAAGGTTCTTATTGTCCGGCTGTTCTCTAACTCTCCCTTCAGTAGTCCAGCAATTACCATCTGCTGTTGAACATCCATATAATATATTATGTATCAGTAACTGTAAGAATAAACTAGAAGAAACCGTAAGTCTGATTGAGTAATATAACTTTTGGTTAATATAAGCGTGTATTAACCTGGCGAGCCTTTAACCCAAGAAGATATTTACATAAAATACTTATTTCAATCAATCTGTAAAATACAGAAAAGCAGTTTAATAACACTCCTGGTATTTATCTCCACTCACCAGCCCACCTATGCTCCAAAAAGGCCCAATATAAGTTCTGTAAATATTCGCCCCCTACAGGACAGGCGTTTTGCCTAATGGGATATCTGGCCCAGAATGTCACATAATGCACTGTACATTAGCGTGCAGGGCCGTTTGAAAGAATTTAGGGGCCCCAAGCAAAATGGACATGGAGGCCCCCCCATCATCCCCCTCAATCCCCTCCTCTCAACCCCCCCCCTCCCCCCCCAACCTCCACTCACGCAAAGCCTACAGGAACCACAGCATAGCCATACAGTTTAAGTTCACCCACACTTTATATAAATAAAAAAGGTTTACAGTGCAAATACGGCTGTTGCATATACTGTGCATAAATAAAAAATGTTTACAGTGCAAATACTGCTGTTGCATATAATGTGCATAAAATTTGAACAATTTAACATTTGCAAAAAACACCACTGTACCATAAAATCAAATATACATTTAAAAAGTGCACAATAACTAAATCCAACATACTTAAAACACACACACACATATATACACACTCACATTAACATTTTTCCAGTTCTCACAAACATGAAAATTATCTAAAACTGCTTGGCGCGTACTGTGAAAGAGTTTCCTGTCCTGCCCCCGTCCTTTAGAGCTCTGCCCTGCCCCTTAGTGGTCTTTCCTCTCCCCCCACCCTCCCCTACGAGTCTCTTCTCACCCCCCCCGTATTCTCCTCACCCCCCTGCCTGTGTTCTCCTCACCCCCTTTCCCTGTGTTCTCCTCATCTCCGCTTCTCCTCACCTCCCTCCCTGTGTTCTCCTCATCTCCGCTTCTCATCACCCCCCTCCCTGTGTTCTCCTAACCCCCCTCCTGTGTTCTCCTCATCTCCGCTTCTCCCTCACCCCCTCCCTGTGTTCTCCTCACCCTCATCTCCACTTCCCCACCTCCCCTCCCTCCTCATCTCCTCACCCCCCCCCTGTGTCTTCTTACTCCTCCCCCTCCCTATGTTCTTCTTACTCCCCCCCTCCACCTCCCCATCCCCCTCCTTCTTACTCCCCCATGTTCTTTTTACTCCCCCCCATGTTTTTTTTACTCCCCCCTCCCTATGTTTTTTTTTTATTATTCTTTATTTGTAGCATGCACAATGGAAAATGTAACATTTAAACACAATCAGGTATCTCCCACACTCCAGATAATTAGCCAAGTTAACAAGATTATATGTAGCATTAGGAATGCGGTACAAGCAACTTACAGTGCCCATTTTTCCTCCCAGAGCACCAGGCTGTTTATCAGAGTAATTGCGTGAGTATGACCGCCCAGACAAAAACCATATCTCAGGGATCTTAGTTAACATTAAGTATATACCCCCTTGTGAGGGTGTGCTTTGGTTAGGTCCGGCTGTCTGTCTGTCGCTGCCGTCTCTACTCATTCCCTCACCCGCTTTTCGTTTCTCATGGTGTTTTATTACCTAGTTCTTACTTTTCTGTTATGGGTATCTTCCATATCACCGGGGAGTGCCTATGTTTTTTTTTACTCCCCCCTTCGCCATGTTTTTTTACTCCCCCCTCCCTCTCCCTGTTTTTTTTACTCCCCCCCCACTCCCCATGTTTTTTTTCTCCCCCTCCCCCTCTCTATGATTTTTTTTACTCCCCCGTGCTTTATTTTTTACTCCCCTCCTCCCTATGGTTTTACTCCCCTATGTTTTACTCCCTCCCTCCCTATTTTTTACTCCCCTCCCTCCCTATGTTCTTTTTACTCCCCCCCCCTCTCCTTCCCTCCCTCCCTATGTTCTCCTCACTTCCCCTTCTCTGGCTGTAGTGTGGCCGAGCTCCTCTTCCTTCTGGCTGTCAGTCCGGCCGGGTACCGCACGGTATAGGAGATTCAGTTTCCTGTTCCCGGCCAGACTAGAAGGAAGTGAGCACTCAGTGAATCTCCTGTACCGTGCGGTACCCGGCCGGACTGACAGCCAGGAGGAAGAGAAGAGGAGCGCGGCCACGCTACAGGGAAGGGGAGGTGACGAGAGAGGAGTGCTGCAGCTGCCTGAGGCTCTCTATAGAGCGCTCAGGTGGCTGCAGCCTTATAGGAAACACCTGCTCTGCTTAGGGCCCCGGACCAGCTCGGGGCCCCAAGCAATTGCTTGGTTTGCCTGCCCGGTAGCGACGGGCCTGTTAGCGTGGAGACCTTACAAATATGGTCATTTCAAAACTGTGTGCTATGGTTATGACAGTGCTAGTCAACTTATATACAAATATAAACTGAACATCTAAATGAGGATAGTTACAGAGTGTGTAGTGCAGGGTTATTTTGCTATTATCGTTGCCATATATTATACACTTCTTACACCTTCAATTTTTCATTCTGTAATTACATTTCATTCATTCAGTATTTACATCTTACCCAGGATTAAAAAAAAAAACTAGGAATGTGTCCATTGTAATAATAATTTTTGCTGCTGTTTTAATCTTTCTTGCATCTTGCAGCCACCCCAGCTCCTTTAAAGGACCACTATAGGCACCCAGACCACTTCAGCTTAATGAAGTGGTCTGGGTGTCAGGTCCAGCTAGGGTTAACCCTTTTTTTTATAAACATAGCAGTTTCAGAGAAACTGCTATGTTTACCTATGGGTTAATCCAGCCTCTAGTGGCTGTTTCATTGACAGCCGCTAGAGGGCTTCCGCGCTTCTCACTGTGATTTTCACAGTGAGAAGACGCCAGCGTCCATAGGAAAGCATTGATAATGCTTTCCTATGGACTGGCTGAATGCACGCGTAGCTCTTGCCGCGCATGCGCATTCAGCCGGTGACGGAAGAAGGGGGAGGAGAGCAGGAGGAGATCTCCCCGCCTGGCGCTGGAGAAAGAGCCCAGCGGGAGGGGGGCCATGAGGATGGGGGCACCCTCAGGGCACTATAGTGCCAGGAAAACGAGTATGTTTTCCTGGCACTATAGTGGTCCTTTAATGACCCAAATGCTAATTATTTTGCCATGCTGCACATAATGCCACCCAATCCATTTCTGAATATTGTGTTAAATGTGGAAGCTCAGTAATGCATGTATTTTAAGCTTTACGTTCTTCAGCAAAAGACATACTTTAAATGTTTAACTACATACGTGGGAACTTGCCCTTCACACATTTTATAGGCAGGTTTAACTTAAGTGTATAGACACTGACTGGATAAATCACATTTGTGATAGGAATACTCTCATTTTATAATTTCACTGTCTTGTATGTCACCTTTATCCTTTGAAAAGGCATAGCTTGAGCATTCAATGCAAATCTACCTACATTACCCATGATTCATGACTCATCTTGTGGCAACTGGGCCATTTCCTTAAACACAACTTAGTTCAAAATATCTATCTGACCAGCCCCGTATTTCTTCACTACCATTAGAGAATGTGTGGTGTGCACTTTTAGAACATAAAGCTTGTGCTCCATGGCTACCACGGTGCTTCTAAATGATTAAGAATGTTGAAGTCTAGTTACCCACCCAAAGCCTTATGTCACTGTTGAGAGTAGCATTTATGGTGGTCTACACTCCCTGGAAGTTCAGAGCACGTGCCCCCTCCCAACGATCTTATTCTTGTCATATCACTTGGGATTATATTCTCCCTCCCTGCCCCGGAAATATGCAGGAGAGGAGCATAAAATATATATAGTTTAAACTAATAATTTTGTGAGGAAAATCACTTCTAAACGCAATCATAGCCATCCCACATACAACACACACAGCCCCCCTGCCCCCCCTCACACAACACATATAGTCTTCCCTATACATACAGCACGCTCACCTCTTTCCATACAAGGGAGGGAGACTGGAAGAAAGACATGGGGAAAGAGACAGCAAGTTGAGACTGAGAAAAAGATGAAAGAGAGAGAATGGTGAGGGAAAAATAAAATAAACTGCAAACATGGGAAAAAATACAGACTGAAGGCAGGTGTGGAATAAACAAGGTGTGACGACCAGATTTTGTGCCTAGGTCACTGCTGTATCTGGGCTGGCATAACTTACTACTGAGCTAAACTAAATCACAGGAAATGTAAGCAGATTTTCATGAACAGAATAGTGTAAACAGTAATTATTCAAAATGGCGGCACCCCTTAAACTGTTCAGCACCCACAGGTAAGCTGATTTTCTATACACTTTTTTATATCCTAATTACTTCTGTGAGAAGCATGGTCTGGCCATAAATGTTGCACTTAAACATAGGGCCCGCTCTCAGTAAAGTAAGTGATTCTAAGCACGAAGTGTACTTTATTAGCAAAACTCAGGCCGAACTTACCAAGTTGTGACTTTAACTGAGCTTGACAAAGACTCCATTGGGAGTGGAAACGTTGCAGTGTTCCACATGTTCCAATAAGGTTCCTGAAGACATTGGAGTGCCTAGACCCCTTTTTCTAACACTGGTATTTATTATCCTCTGGGCTCATGCTGGCCCTTGGTTCAGATAAACACCCTGTGAATTGAGTGCGGTTCCTTTTCCTATTTTTGCAATTTAACTGGGTGGGATAATTTTTCCAGTTGACCTATTTTTGCCTGAATTGTGCCATTCTGGTCTAGTTTCAGTTCACTATAGTGCACAGTTTAGTATATATTTCCACATCCATTTAATATGTATTATTATTATTTTATTATTTATATAGCGCCATCAGACTCCGTAGCACTGTACAATGGGTGGACTAACAGACATGTAATTGTAACCAGACAACTGGACGTCCAGGAACAGAGGGGTGGAGGGCACTGCTCCAGGAGCTTACATTCTAGAGGGAGTGGGGCATAGTGACACAAAGGGTAAAAGTAGGGGTATGAAGTAAGTTGTTAGAAAAGTATTCACTGAGGGCTTAGTAGGTAATTTTGACAGTTGCAGGAGAGGCATCATGGGGGGTGGGGGATAAAAACCTGCTAACAGTTTAATTGATATGCTTTCTTGAAGAAATTAGTTTTCAATGATTTTTTGAATGAGTGGAGACTGGGTGAAATTCTTACAGAGAAGGGAAGGGAGTTCCACAGAAGAGGTGCAGCCCTGGAAAAGTCGGCATTGTATCCAAAATAGAATTGTATGGGAGACTACATATTCATACAGCAGCTACGTCAAATACATACATGATCTGAGTGAATCGGTCTAGATGAAAATGCTTGTTCTTGGGTAGAACATTGGCTTAAAAACAGAGTACAAAGAGTTGTAATTAATGGTACATTTTCAAGCTGGACAGAGGTGGCAAGTGGTGTCCCTCAGGGGTCTGTTCTGGGACCCCTTCTATTTAACATGTTTATAAATGATCTTGAAGACTGCATTGAAAGTCATGTCTCAGTGTTTGCAGATGACACCAAACTTTGTAAAACAATACAATGTGAGCAAGATATTACTTTGCTGCAGAGGGATTAATATAGACTGAGGGACTGGGCACTCAAATGGCAGATGAAATTTAATGTTGAAAAATGCAAAGTTATGCACTTCGGTGTAAAATATACACAAGCAACGTATACCCTTAATGCAAGCGAATTAGGGATAACAACACATGAAAAGGACTTGGGAATTGTTATAGACAACAAACTATGCAACAATGTGCAATGTCAATCAGCAGTGCCTAAGGCAAGGTATTGTCATGCATGAAAAAGGGCATTCATTCTCGGGACAAGAATATAATTTTGCCTCTTTATAAATCACTGGTAAGACCACATATTGAATAGGCTGTGCAATTTTGGGCACCTGTTCTAAAGAAGGATATTATGGCACTAGAAAAAGTGCAGAGGCAGGCTACAAAATTAATAAAAGGAATGGAACATATCGGCTATGAAGAAAGGTTAACAAATTTAAACCTATTTAGTTTAGAAAAACGTCGCCTGAGAGGGGATATGATAACATTATACAAATATATTCGGGGCCAATACAAACCATTGTGTGGAAATCTATTCACAAACCGGACTTTACATAGGACACGAGGCCATGCGTTTAGACTGGAAGAAAGAAGATTTCGTCTAAGGCAAAGGAAAGATTTTTTTACTGTAAGAACAATCAGGATGTGGAATTCTCTGCCTGAAGAAGTGGTTTTATCAGAGTCCATACAGATGTTCAAACGGCTACTAGATGCATACTTGCAAGAACAGAATATTCAAGGATATAATCTTTCAATGTAGGGTAATAACTGCTTGATCCAAGGATAAATCTGACTGCCATTCTGGGGTCAAGAAGGAATTTTTTTCCCTAGCTTGTTGCAAAATTGTGCTTCAAACTGTTTTTTTTTTTGCCTTTTTTTGGATCAAAGCAAAAAACAAATGTGAGGTAGGCTGAACTTGATGGACGCAAGTCTCTTTTCAGCTATGTAACTATGTAAATAAAGTATGTTTGCTCTTATTGAACCCTTTAATTGCACACTTCATTTTATTATAATTTTTTTCCAATAGTTTTTGCTTGAATTGGGTGGGAAAGGCAATTCATTAACGGGGTTATGCCAGTGAGAATTCCCAGGAATCCATAGTGAATGTCAGATTTAATTCCAAAATAGCATAACTAAAAGATAACAGAATTAACTTGGAGATTATTTTTTCTCATTTCAGCTATTTTGACCTTAAAGGAACACTCCATTACCAATATTAGAAAAATATTTAGAAACCACTGTTTAGCAGATATACCCCCATTCCCATGTATGTATTCATTGGGGGTATATGCTGACACAGTTTTCAAAAGCTGCAGTTCTTTCAGTCTCTTCACGGGCAAATAGCCAATCAGAGCATTCTGAGCCTGCTTGTTCACGTGCATCTCCTCTGTGCGTACATCAAATTTTGCACTGGTGATCACCGCTGGTATGAGATATGCAGGGGGAGGCAAGCACGCTCAAGTAGAGAGCACCTGCCAATTCCATTAGCTCAGGGGAGATAACAAAAGAAGGAAGAAACCTCTATGGCTGTTTGCTTGACTTTTATAAACTCCTTTATTTTATAAAAATTACAGGATACTCCTCACCCATGAAGAACTTCAAAAAGCGAAAACGCTTTACGGGTGTGGAGTTGTCCTTTAAATGTGAAATTCACTTTGAATTTACTTTGAATTATGACTTTAGTAATTAACCCCATTGTATTGCACATAATTTGTTTTTACATAACTATTTGCATTGTTTGTTTTCATACAAGGCTTACTTACTACTGATATTTTTGGAAAAGTCATTTATCAACCATTTCCCACTAAAAAGTAATTCATCAACCATATTGCCACAGAATGATTTGTATTATATTATTCTGGTTTATTTGGAAGCATTTCATTGATGAATGGGCAAATTAAAATCACTATTCGTGTTGCTTTCTGCTATTTTGTCTTCTCTGCTCGGCATTAAAAACCATGCTTTATAATTATAATCGTTATCTTTTGTTAATGACTCACTGGAGGCTGAAAATTACTGTCCCTCCGATGATATGCAAACAAAAGATTCCATCAGCTACATATATAAAAAAATACATTGTTGTCAAAGTTGTGTATTTGCTTTTCTCGCAATCTCAAGCTGTGAATATTGGATACTATGTTATCTAAATTACCGGTTTGTCTTGGTATGCGGGGAGTTCCATGGAAAAGTACCATTAAATGTATTACAAACATACAGTAAATGAAAAGAAGAAAGCATATAGTGTGTCATGAAATACTTTCTTCCAGTAATAGTGTGATAATAACCCCTTCATGACATGGGTTGGGCAATTGTTTGACATCTATCCAGTGACGATATGTCAAAATTCTCAAGATAAACATAAACGGGTCCAGTATTTCTCTGGTAGATTCAATATGAATGTATTAGTGACAAAACCGCAATGTTATAACTGTTTTATTATCTTTATCAAGCCCGTCAGCTTGTGGTCTGCTTGTTACAAACAGCTTTTTAAATAAAATAAAAAAGCCGATAAACACTGACGTTGTGTGAGGAGGAGACATTGCCCCTTGACACTGGAATTAAGAGTTTCCACCCTTAATTCTGTCAACGTGCTTAGAGACCTAATAGGTTAGATACAGGGAATACAGGTTTGTATTTTTAACACTATAGTCTTCTTTTAATTAATAACTTCTCAATCATAAGAGGTAGAAAGGGGAGAGAAGAAGAGAAAAGGACAACGCAGAGGGGGAAAAAGAGAAGAAAAGAAAGAAATAAGAGAAAGAGGGTGTATGCTAAAGTTGATCAGAGGAGGCCACTTAAGTATTAATACTTAATTGAAGTTAGTGTTTTAGCCATGGAGAATGTAGGGGCACAGAATTTTTGAAGTGTCATGATGTGCAAAAAATTAAGTGAGGTGAAGTTTAACATTCTGGACCAGGAGGGATGCGGTTTATGGAATATATGCAGATATATTCTAAAGGTATTGGAAACTGGACCATTAGGCAGAAATCCTTTAGGATATTTAGAAGGCCATTAAACAGCTTAGGTGATGAAAATGGCATTGTAGTAGGCCAAGGTCCTAATGAGGAACTAATTTCTATTCTGCCTCAAGCAACAAAAAAGTCATTCAGGAAGCATCTACCAAAGAGTTTGAAATTGGTTTGTCAGAAGTTGTGAATCTAAGAAAATTAATTCAGTTTCCGTATCAGTTCCCAAAATTTTAAAGTTTCTCAATCTGGGATTTGAGAAAGAACTAAACGTCAAGTTCTATATCTAGCTAAGTGTCCTATGAAAGCGAACCTATCATCAGGAGTGAGCTGAAGTTCACTAACATCTGTTAGCAGGACTATTTGGTGCCATATAAGAATGTAGCTAAATTGCTCTTCAATTTCCAGGTCTTGTTCCCCTTCCTTGATGCATCTCCTCCTTTTATAAATCTCACTCCTTTCACAATAAACGGTATCATAGGACCCCCAAAAATCAGGGGAAATGTGGTCACTAGTAATGATGAATACCAGTAAATCTGCAGATGTTGGTGGATGCTGAGGTCAGTCGTACATTTTGTGCAAAATGGAGGCATGACTAATGTCTTGTGTGCTTTCTACCGCTAAGTGTGTTCAGGTTGTTGTGTTTTGAAGAAGAAAGCGAGGATCGGGGTTGGGGGAGGAGGGTAAGCGTACCTTCTTATGAGCTTTTTAGAGTTGTAATATTTTCCAAGATAGGAATACAGCAAAGTTAAAAAATTAAACAGAACACATCCCATTGCATAACTCTGTATATATGGCTAGTATCGTAGTCACTATAGGCTTTGAATGTATGTGTTTGTTTTTGTTATTTTATTTGCTGTAACCTATATTTTTGTATTTATTGCTTTCTGCGAAGAAGAATATGGGTGGAGGAATCCTAAGGGAAACATCCTGCACAATTCTGTAGATAGTTAAGTATCATTTGCTGATTGCGGTATTATTTTACATGTTTTTACAATCTGTACATTATTTTATTAGTTATTATTTTGCTCTTTTTTATAATTTTTTTCACTCATAAAATGCTAATTGTTCTTTAATGGAGAAGAAGGCAGCTACACAATAATAGCTACTAATGCTTTAAATAGAAAAGTTAATTGACATGATAATTTTTGTCTTCCCTCCACCTTTTCCTCTCCCCCTCCCCATCCTTAGCCGTCTAGGCGATCACACCCTCGGTTCTTGCTTTTTTACTTAAGCTCATACAATCTTTCCTTCTATAGATTATAATAAATGTAGACTGTAGGTCTCTTGTTTTGTTTTTATAATTATTTTATTACTTTCTTATTAACATTAGCTAAGCTAGGACATAATATTACAATCTGTAACATAGTTCCTAAGAAAACATCTCCGGGCAAGAAGAATAAGCAAAATATTCCACAAATGTCTGGTTCTGAAAAAGTTAAATCTCTCAACAGTGAGACTACGGTTTCGCAATACTGAATCAAGCCAAAAACAAAGCCTTGAGTCACTTAAAGTTTAGTGGTGCGTATTGAATTCAACTTTCCCGTCTCACTGGGAATAAATATTAATATATTAAAATATCTCAATCCTATGAAAGGTTATGACTTATTTTTTGAGTAACTTGGCAGAGTTGTTGCATGTATTATAGTTTAATGCAAATAGAGAATGCAGAACTGTTGAAGTACCAGCCACGTTTGGCAGTGGATTGGCACCTTGGCGTAGGAAATGGTCAGGACATTCTATTAGAATCTAAGTACAGCATGTGCTGTTGTGGGCTGAGCTCCTAATGAGACTGAAGACAAAGGGTGGTGTAATGTGTGTGGTAAAGGAAAGTTGAAGAGTCAATGTGATATCTAACCTTTTATCTGGAAGAGGGCCAAGAAATGGAAAGAATGAGTAAGAGAAGAAAAGGCTTTCCGGCAAAATTAAATAAGCACTCCAAGTACCAAACCACTTCATCTATTCTTCCTACAAATGTAATCATTGCTGTAAAACAAAATATTAAAATATTTTCCGAAAATTAAAGTATGACTTGATTGTAATACTTTTTGTTTCTTCTGGCAGACTTGGCTTGCCTTGTTTTGTATACTTATGCTCTCTTGTGTTACATAAAAAATACAATGCAATCAGGCTTACTTTTCCTATGAACACAGGTTTATTCTTTTTGTTTCAGAAATACGAAGTTAGGTCTTACTTCGTCGATGTGACAGTATACCCTCCTGAAGATGGGTTACTATCGCCTAGGTCGCCCCTTCCTGCTTTGATCAACTCCAGAGTGATTATAGCTCCTTGCACAGATTACCTCGGTATCACCCAAACACTAGTCGAAACTTAGTGAAGGGTGAAGAAGACTGGATCTATTATGAGTAGATGGCCCACTTATATACACAGCAAGGGTAAGTCGGCCACACCCAGAACACTCCCACAACATGTCCATGAATGGAGGGGACTGATGAGAGGGTAGAACTAGACTTCTGTTTTTTTGGGAGCATTATCTACTCACTGTGTTTTACTGTATACTGGTCTCTGAGGAAGTCCCCCAGTGGACCAAGCGCGTAAGACTGATCCTTTTTGTACTTCTTATACCAATAAACCTCCTTTTTACCTATCTACCTGTCGGAGTCCTGAATGGTTCCTGATACTGGGTGATACTTGATCCTAAGAGGGAGATACTAGCCCCCCAAAACATCGGGGGAGGCACCAATAGAACGCATATAATTTCAACATCCTGTGAGTGCAATCTATAGCAGGAAATATATTTCTAAAACTGTATTATGCTATGTTTTATTTCATTTGATTTTAGATAAATCAGCTGAATCCCACACATATTGTATTTCTTGGCTTGGTCTGACGTAACACTACTTGGGAGGTGTTCAGTGGGAAGCTGTTTTTCTGTTTACTGTAGGAACCCCCACATGCCATACATTCCCAGACAGATCTTCCTGGAGCACCCATTGTGTCCGAAAAGCACCCGGATCGGATATCGCTAGCCAGAATTAGGTGGAAGTCCAAAGTTCAGCAGGACCTGGCTAGCCCTGATCTGGAATAAGATTTCCTGGTCATGCCCACTATACCTCAGTGTTACTTGGAGACACCCTGCCATTTGTGTTCTGTGCATCTTCTTACATTTAGTATACATTCTACATATAAACCAGAAGAGTGAGTGCACAAAGATACATTATCATTGTAGTGGTAATACTGTTGATACAATATTTCTATTGGTAACCCATATACGGTAATTCCTATGTTCCACAGTCATTCATAAATAGAAAAGAGTTTGCAACGCTTATTATCATCTGTTCATGTCACTCAAGATCAACTATGTCTAAATGTGAAATGCATATAAAGAAAATTCCAACAAAATCAAATATTCCGCAATTGTGAGAAATGGCAATGTTTACATTTTTTAGAGTACTCTTTTCTAGTGGCAGTCAGACTGATTGAAATTGAAAATTGAAAGGTCTTTATGTTCAACATCATGATACCAAGCAACTTGAGGGACAAGACATTTACCGTAAACTGTTATGTTGTGAAACTGTCCAGTAGTGCCGTGAAACGTGTTCACTTACCTGTTCCTAAATGAGTGCTGTATTGCTATTTTGTATATTTGTTCTACAGGACTACATTTACAGAGCCATATGTCACCAAATACCACTAAAGTTTGTTCATGTTTTAGTCTAACCTTGAGTTTGTTGGCTTTATTTCTGCAATGTTTATTCACTAGAGTGATGTTTCATTTTTTTTGCATTGTATGTTTCAGTCGGAAAATTATAATAAAACGTCTACTGGACTTTGTATTAATATGTTTAGATTTACAGTTCATTTGTCCTTAAGTGAATAAATTGACAAGAATCAGTTTGTAGAAAACAGAAGCCCTTTTGATTTGTTTTTTAATGGATCGATTTGTTCAGAAAGCCTGGTTAGAAAATAGCTCAACTGTTTCATCTATTACAAATGAATCGAATGGTTTTGTTTCGGCTAGATCAATTAATCAGCAAACAATACGATTTGTATAAAGACAAATGCAACGAATGCATGTGTGTAATACAGACTACCACTAAAACTACCACTAGGGGTCCTCAGGACTCCCATACTGACATAGGAGATCCATAACAATAATGGACACCCATACCATAACATTTTTATTATGCTCTGACCTCTATATGGTGCTGGGAACCCTGTTGGATCTAAAAGAACAAGAACAAAAAATATGTTACTGCTTACTGTTAAGGAAGAGTAGGCACCTGCTCTCACCACGTTGCAGGTGCCTACGCTGCTAAAAATTTACCAGGCTGGTGGAGAGGAAGGAGGAAGCTGGCAGCAGCGAGCGCACTCTCTTTTTCCTGCTCCTCAATGCTTGCACGCGCTTTCTGTGGTGCTGCCGGGTGCCCGAATATGACGTCATTCTGGCCCGGCATCACTAAACTGCATGCGTGAGAGAGCAGTGAGGAGCAGGAAGGGAGACCTCCACAGAGAAGATCCCCAATGGACCCCGGGTAGAGGCCCCAAACCAGCTTCCAAAGGTAGGGAGTAATTAGCAATTAAAAAAATGATTTGTGAATGTGTGCAAGAATGTGTAAATGTGTGTGTTTGTGTGTGTCTGTCAGTGTGTTTGTCATCGAGTGAGTCTGCGTCTGTCAGTGAGTGTGTGTGTCTGTCAGTGAGTATGTATCAGTGAGTGTGTGTGTGTCTTTCAGTGAGTGTGTGTCAGTCAGTGTTGCGATGGCCGCGGCTGGACAGTGGATGACCTGGAGGTGCACGGAGACACGCAATGCCATGTCACATTCCGATGTGATGTCAACGTGCTCCATCTTCACATGGTTTCAAGGAGTAGCGGGAGGACCTGCTTTGGCACAGGGTGTAGACGGCGCATACTGGCAGTGGAGATGTGAGTGAAGTCTGCTTGTTGGCTAATATTGTTTTGTTTTTTTTAAACATGGGCTGGGGTTTAGTAGAGGAGGGTGCGGCGATTTAGTATAAGGGTAGGATTGGCATTTAGTGCGGGGGATGCTGGGACTTAGTAGAGGGGGGCTTGGGTTTAGTAGAGGGGGAAGCTGTTTTTTTATACTGTACTTTTCAAAATAAACCTACGTTTCTATGAAAATTTAAGTTTTTGTTTTTTGCGGCCCCCTTTAAACTTTAACCTTGTTTATTTGGCCCGTGCTAGCCTTTGAGTTTGGCATGCTTGTTTTATAGGGACTGATGATTTTAAAGGGACACTATGGGCACCCAGACCATTCAAGTGGCGTTTTTCTTTGGGTCTGAGAAATAATTGAGCTGAGAAACATGATAACTCAATTATCTTTCACTTGCAGGGAATAACATAAAATATTACAAATCAGCAAAAAAACATTACAGGAACCCCACAATTCTTATATCCCCGGCTAGCCTGTGTCTGAGCGCTCAACATATCCGAAAAGTACTCAGATTGGTTTGCTAAAATGGGACCGGCCGGCCATGAGGTGATGCGCCAAATGAGTTCCAGAGAATCCAGGGCAGCGGCAGGTCTCTGTTCGGGAGTTCATGTACAAACCCCAACGAACGCTCCCCTTGGTTCTTAGGTAGTGAATGCTCCCCCCAGTCGGTAGATCCTAATTCCCGAGCGTGGTTCGTCTAGTTGGTCGGGAAAGTGTACGGGCAGCAGTACAATCTTTGCTGGGCTTCATGCCGAAATGAGTTTCACGCACTCGACGACGAAGTAACGCTGCCTGTGTTCGGGAGACAAAAATAGTCGAACCCAGGGAAAGCACTTGAGTTAATTCTTTCTGTGGTTAACAGCCAGTGGTCGGTGTTCTGAGTCAATTAAAGAGAAGGACCACACAAGTTCTGTTCGGGCCATGAACAGGGGAATACGGGATTGTTCGGGAAAAATACACATATGGGTTCAGGCAACCCAGGAATGATGCCAGGTCCACCACACTCTACAATAATTACATTGCAGGACTAAGACTGCCTCTGGTAGCTGTCAGTCAGACAGCCACTAGAGGCACTTCCTCCTTGCTGGGCAACTTTTGATGGTCTAACTCACGCTAGACGCCCTTACTCTCTTTATGAGGAAATCCAGTTAAAAGGAAAGCATTGCAGCACTGCAGCGCATACGCATTAGCCTCTCCCCAACCCCTCTGTCTGGTGACACTGGAGGAGGCAAAGCACCAACCCAGCACCAAGTAAACTGGCACTGGAATTGGGAGAGTACAGTAAGGGTTTTTTAACGCTTGTGGTACGGGGGGAGATCCAGAGAGAACTATAGTGCTAAGAATACAGATTTGTATTCATAGTACTATAGTATCCCTTTTAAGGTGTCTTAGTAAGACTAAATAATGCATTATGTTGCATTATCAGCATTAAGTCATTTGCCAACTGCCACTTTGTATCTTGGAAATAAAACTGTCAGAATTGAGAGGTGATCGTGTTGTATATTTCAGTGTCTCCAGTTAAGTTTAGCTTTTGACAGCAAGTGTTTGTGACAGAAGAGTAAAATTATTGTTAATATGAACAAAATTGTAACAGATATAAAATAAATCTTTTAGAGAGAGAGTGTACAAAATCACAATAAACATACGTCAAGTGGTTTTATTTCAATGTTTTAATTAGGCTTAATATACATTGTTGAGTGCTCTTATGTTTATGTAACACAGCTGTACTTACGAGGGCAAGGTTGTGTAGGAATCAGGTTTAGCAGAGAATAATGCATTGTTCAATGGAAATACTCAAAGCCTTGCCAAATGTGGCGTTAATGTACTTAAACCAGCAGTTATTTAGTTCCTTTTTTTGGCAGTGATTTCCACTCTCCGGAGACAGCTGCTGTAATACAGGTTATAAAAATGGATTTTTTCAGATCTATTTCAGTATTTTCCCTAGATGCTTTTAATGTATCTGGAGGTGAATTTAGGGTGAAATGAACAGAATAGCGTTACATCAGCATATGGAAAAATAAAATAAAGGACCTTTCAATTTTGTCAAAGGATTTTAGCATTTGGCAGTTTGACACCCTGAACTGGATCTTGGACAAGTTGACACTGATTTTAAGAGGTCAATGCTCTGTGTTCATGTGATTTAATAGCTTTAGACAGCGTTGGACATCAAATATCAGTCACAGAAGCCTGAGAAGTTGTATATTGACCATCAGTGATTAATGTATTCACAGTCAATGTTTGTTTAGAACATTTACCATGATATTAGCTAGTGCTATTGTAGGACCTAATATATATCAGAACTTTCCTTTTTCTGGTTCTTCATGAGGTTGTCTACATAAAAGAATTGTCTATGGCATAGGCATTTTACCCAGGAGGACTATTCTTGTACCATGGGGTAATTTGTAAGGCTCATTTAGTTTTCTGGTAAAGAGGACCATTAAGTTAACCCCTCCAACCGTCGGCCGCCGGAAGGCACCCCAAATCAGCGCTTATCCAGTGAGGCAGAGTAGGCACCTTCATACCTGGATGAAAGGTGCCTAGTCTGCCGATATATACCGGAGGAGAGGACAGGAGGCAGGCGGCGAGGGAGCACTGATCCAGTCCAGCTCTCCCAAAGGTAGTGAGACTGGCTGGACCTCAAAAAAGTTCAATTAATTTGTGAGAGAGTGCAAGAATCTTTGAGTGCGTGTGTGTGTGTTTGTCAGTTTGTTTGTGTGTGTCTGTCAGTGTATGAATGTCTGTCAGCTTGTGTGTGTGTGTGTCGGTAAGTGTGAGTGTGTAGGACCATGTGCACGGTCGGTCAAAACTATGACTTTCAGGAAATTCCTGAACCCCTGAACCGATGTGGGTGATTTTTGGATATGTTGTTCACTCAGATTGGGGCTATCAGGAGATGTAACTTTTATGTGTTTTTAAGGTACTTTTTGGGGTTTCATAAAATTGCATGGTTTTTTTTGTGCTTGGAGATAATTGGTTTAGATTAGTACAGTTCCTGATTCAATTATCTCCCAAGCACAGAGGAGGGATTCTATTGTTTGTGTGTGGGAGTGTCTCGCTGAATAACTGTTTTTATTGGTTTGTTCACTTTGTGTCCCTGTGCCTAACAAGGTCCACCCGGGTGTCACCCTTGTTGGGAAACTTGCATAAA
Source organism: Pelobates cultripes (assembly GCA_933207985.1). NCBI lineage: Eukaryota > Metazoa > Chordata > Amphibia > Anura > Pelobatidae > Pelobates > Pelobates cultripes. The sequence continues at coordinate 37,102,382 of OW240917.1, forward strand.
AGGCCAGTGTGCCTCTATTAAAATGCTATTCCAGCTTACACTCCAAAGTTGTGTGTCGTCCTGTTATTGGAGGGGAAGAAGATTTACTCCTGTGTCTGCTGTTCCAGCTTGCAGGGAATTCAACGGGGAAAGTCCTTGTAAGGACTAGAGCTAATTCCCCATTCGGTTCCAGGGTCCCAGTCAAGCCACGGCGACTGTGGGCAGAAGTTCTGCGAATTGTCCTCTGTTCCAGCTAAGAAGCAGTCCTTGGCGGAGGTACCCAGTTGGGGTACAGGGAGCTCCGTTACACAAACATGTGTGGGAGAGAAACATGGAGGGGCTGTGAGGAGGGTGAGACACATGCAGGGGTTGCGAGAGACACATGGAGGAGCTGCGAGAGACACATGAAGAGGTTAAGAAGGTGGGAGAGACACATGGAGGTGGGAGAAACACATGTGGGAGTGGAGAGACACATGTGGGGGGTTAGAGGGAGAATAAGACACATGGAAGAACTGGGGTTGGGTGAATGAGACACATGGAGGGGCTGATGGTTTCTAGTTATGCCTCTGAGTATGTATACATGTATTTATAACTGAAATCACTTACGGGGAAAGGAAGCTTTATTTTGTAATGTCTCCAACCAATGCATGGTGATACGGTAATAACATGGATCCAAATGTTGGAGAAGTGATTTGTGTGAAAATGATAGTAGGAAATAGATGATAAGGTAGGCAAGAGATAAGGGATTCTGTAAAATTGTATCTGGTTCAAAAATGTTTGGATCTGCAAACATGACCATATACAGTGGAATAAGTCAGTTGAGACCAGACATCATTTAACGTAGGCATCATCAGGCAGGTTTTCCACATAGAACAATTTGTGGACAGAAAATAAGCATCATGTAAAACTATTGATGACGTTGTGTAATATGTAACAAAGAGAAAAGAGAGAAAAAACATGTACAGCTTTAGGGGACAGCTAGGGGGGCCAGGTTTGATCTCAAATGCCTGTTTGTTTATGTCGCGTTGAGAGAATGTTTTTACATATGGTAGCCAAGAACGGTAAGTTAACTTGGTCACCTACCGTTATTATATAGATGACCTGTTTAATATCTGGAATACTCATGTAAACCATTTAAATAATTTATAGCTGAATTAAACAATAATGATCGGTGAATTTAATTACAAGCCAATAAAGTACCAATAGTTTAACATTTTAGATTACGAAATATATATTGAAAATAAGGTGACAGCCATAATACAAGACAGTTGACAGGCAAGACATTATGCAGACATAGTCAAATGATTCCCAATATACGGATAACAATTAGGTCAGTGCAGTGAACATTCTGGAGGGAGGATGAACATTCTTATCCTGCTTTTCTTGGCAAAGTCATCTTCCTTTTCAATTAATCCTGACCCTACACTGACTATATGAGTGCGGTAAGATGTTTATTTTTATCATAGTTTAATAAACAAAATAAAATGAAAACCAAAATAATAACAACTTAAAGCATGCCATAAGCATCCACGGAGTAGCTAACGGTATTGGGTATCATGTCTCAAACAGAACCCTTCTGGACAAATACATTATTAAAGATAATTTTTTTTTAATACTTTTTAATAAATTTAGAGAAAAACATGTTCTGAATATTTGGAAATGAAAGCATTTAAACAAAGTGATTTAATTTATACCTAAGAATGATGTAAAAGATGTTCAATCTGCTAAAAAGATTCTAATGTTATTTGATTTTAAGGTGAATTTGTGAAAAATAATGATAATTATAAACACACAGGGCTATTACATAAGGATAGTCAATTGTTTATTTCCCTGAGAAACATTTTAGAGGGGCACCTAATTTTAAAACTATTTTAACTCAAGGTTTTAAAAGAAATAAAAAAAAAAAGTAAGTGAAAAGAAAGGTTTCTACTCCTGTAGTAAATGTCATGGTTGTAAATTCAGTACAAATAAAAGGTTGAACGATATCCATAAAATCTAAGTCTAAATATAGGGATAAGGAGTTTTTTTTTTTTAAATTAATGATTTTAATATGTGTTTTACAAGTAATATAATTTATCTTTTGATATGTCCGTGCAACTTATAGTATATAAGAAGTACAAAAGAATAAATGAACATGTTAAAAACATTTTTAAAGGATACGATCAACACAGCATGTCAGCTCATTTAAAAAATGTATAAAAAACATAGGACCCTACATAGAATATTGGACCCTACAGAATTAACTTTTTTAGGTATCCAGGTTGCAAGGAGGTCTTGGAGAGTGGGTGACCATATAGGTAATGAATTGGGTTGATTTATGTCAGACATTAGAAAAACATGCTTTAAATATTGAATTTTAATTTTAAAAAAAAATTATGTATTTTATTGCATTTAATTATTGAGGATCATTATTAATTATATTATTATCATTATTTTATATTATTGCATTATTAATATTTATGTTATGGTTATATTATAATTATTTTAGATGTCATGCATTTTATATTAAATATGTATTGATTTTGATTACAATTAATATTTTACTGTATGTTCATATCTCTTTAACTCACTGTATATTCTTTCATTTGCAGTTATATAAATATTTGTCTTTAATTTGCACAACTATTTCTCCTATTGAATATAGGAGTGTAATACTTACATATACATACAACCATTGACTTATCGCCTATCCTTTAATTGGTCTGGAGAATGGTTTGATTAGATTAGTTTTTAAGTATGGGAGATTCTTCTGTGAGTGCAGTGTATTGTTGCCTTGCAACACTTGAGGAGGGTGGGAATAAGTGCAGTGTAAGAAAAGATTGTGAAACCAGATGGAGAACGATCTGAAGAAGCCATACCATGGTGAAATGCCATGGTATATGTCCCGAGAGAACATCCTAATTTGATGGCATGCCAATCAGCGGGTCGCGGCTAGCCTCCTATCCAGCGCAGAGTTCTATGGCACTGAGTAGAGGTCCCCGGTCACCTTAAACGATGGCGCTTTTCGTCAGTACATGGAGCTCCCTCAAGTCCTTGTGTAATTGGATACCTCGCCACCTCCTCTGTTACTCCTCCAGAAAGCGTCTTGATTGATAGTCCTGGGACCGAGTGCGCCCTTGGTAAAGTTTCAATTGACCACTGGAACTCCGCGACTCAGTCAGGAGTTTCGAGAGAGTTGCGGGTACCTCAGCAGCTCCCTTGCTGGCCTGTGAGTGCTCTTGCACCGTGGAAAGAGAGTGCTGGGAAGCACGGGCTGGAGTTGGAAAAAGGTGATGATATAGCTCGTTAAGGGGAAGATGGCGACTGGGAGACATGTACCTAGGTGACCAGGCCGTCTAATCCATATGGAGCATACAACATGAGTCATACAAACTAATTGCAGTACTCCTGAGCCTCTATAAGGCCTTTCTGATTACCAATCTGTGCCTTGTTGTGGTTTCTGTATACCTGAGAGTGAGTAATTTACATTTGTCTATTTTGCTTGGCTATTCTTATCCAACTATTCTTGCTTTCTGTTATCTGACCTTGGCTTGTTATTTGTTTATACTTTGTCTGCGTTCAGAGATTTTGTTATCTGTCTCTGGTGGTAGCTATGCAGAGGTGGGTCCCGGGCCTTAGAGAGGCCATCTCTAAGGCCCGGGACCCACCTCTGCATAGGTTTGTGTTAGACCAGTTTTGACATTGCAATAACCCTGCATACTTTGCACTAGGTGAAATCAATATGGCTGGACAGTATTAACAACACAATTATAATCTACATGCTATAGAGCCAGGGGATACACATTTCCTTACTTCTAAGTGCTATATACTACATTCCACCACTCCAACCTTTTGTACACGCACCATCAGCATATAGTCACATTCCCTTACACTCACAGTATGCATATCCAGCTATAAAACCATCAATGATATTCGTGTTGCTCACTGTATTTGCATGTCCATCCACTTTTACCGCCTCATTTGCAACCTATTATTAGTAAAACATGTTGGACTCCCAGGCAATTTGCACATTAATTGGATGCCATTAGACTGTAATTTCTATAAGCACATTTCTGTACAGATGGAAACCAAAAAGAATAATTAACCGAATATTTAGTAGTCAATTTCTATTTCATGACGAATATTATGGATTAAAAGCATCTTTTATATTCTTAATCATTTTCTACAAAACCACCTTTCACACAACCAGAGCTTTCAGGTATTAGATTATTTTCAATGATATTCATCCACGTTTTACATGGGAATAAAATTATAAGGAAATAAAGTGAAGTTCTAAAGAAAATGATATTTTTTTATGTTTGCCATGGATATAATGGATATATACAGCGCTGTTAGATAGTTTATGAATGTGAATTACAGCAAGTGCAATAAAACCCCTTCAAAATATTCATTTATACTTTCAGGATATTTTATGTATATATTAATGGGCATTAAATTGCACAGAAAAAAAAATAAATTAGTGGTTGGTGGCTTTAAATGCTTTTCACAGCACGCACAAAATGTTACTGCTGAGAAGCATCTGAGCAACATGATGCTTCCATCAACTTTACCTCTCAATAATTTGTCAGAAGGTAAAATCGCTATGGATTTTGTCACTATACAGCAAATTCCAGTGAAATAAAAAACGAATATCAGGATATAGTCTATAATAGCCAAGCTGTGACTATAGATGAGTTGGAGAATTAACTAGTTTTGCTTACATTATGCAATTCACAATATGCAAATATCCAATTATCCTTTACCACTGTCTCCAAAAACACACCTCAAACAGAATATAATCTGAAAATGTAGCTTCTCACTTTTAAATTAGAAAACCTTAGAGTATCTCGATTATTTATTTTTTTACATGTTTAATGGTGAACCCCTTGTTAGTTTTGCACTACACATTGCTCTATTTTTGTCTCGTCAGAACACAAAACCTTTACCAGCATCACAACTGGAATACGGACACTTTACAATTCTAATTATTTCTATAACGCCAACATATTCTGCAGCGCAGTGCAATAGGTAAATCAAAGGACAAGCAATTCATTCTAACAAAACATATTTGACATGTTTGACATACAAGAGCAGCAGGTGAAGAGGGCCTTGCCCAATTGAACTTGCAATCTAAAATGACGTTTTTTGGTTTTTTAGAGAAAGCCAAAAGATGTTTAGCAAAATATACACTGAAACAAATTAGTTAAATAAAATCTCAAATATAGCCTCTATGGTTTTTTCCCCGCAATTTATTTTAGCCTACATTTTTCATGTCGGTTCTCATGTTACTGCCAGTCATAGACACAGTCACATTGCTCTCATCTACCTCCCAGCTTCTGTGAAAATACACTGGTGGAATGGAATCAATGAATCACCCGTCTTAACTTATTGCTGAAAATACCTTTATTTTTTAATCCCTGCAAATTGCAACTCAGACAAGTTAATCATACTGTCAGCTTACTGTCAGAATGTTATATACTTTTCTAAACTGTTCAGATTTAGTATATTCCTCGACTACCTCATGCAATTCGTTATGGGTGCTGTCACATTGTGGCTGTTGAATCATGTTTTGAAATGGGATTATATTTTTGTCAAATTCATATTTCCATATCGTATGAAAAGGCCTTATTTAAAAGGTCCACTGGACAGATATTAGCCACCAGGGATACTTCATTGAAGTCCCGTCTTCCCAGGTCATATTTGGCAACATATTTTAAAAGGTTTTGGTCAATTAGGATAAGATTCTCAAAGGTCTGCGGCTCTATCTTAACTTCGGAGAGCACTGATATGTATTTATTTATAAACTATTTTACCAGGAAGGACACATTGAGATTTCCCTCTTTTTCAAGTATGTCCTGGCCCCACAAACACTGCATAGTTACAATAGAGTACAATATAATATTAAAAAAAAAAAATACAATATACAAAATATATATATATATACACGTACACATACACATTTAACACATAGCAGGTAATAAATATAGTCAACGGCATACAGTTCTCTGAAAAAGTATTCCAGCTTTCAGCTTTTCTCTGTTAAATATTTGTCATCCCGGATGATGCCAGACTGTCACAAAGTGTAAAATAGGGCAAAAGGAAATCGAAAAAGCACAAAAATCTGTTTTTTCATTTCAGTTTTAATTTAAGGGACAAAGCTATTCAACATCAACTGGCCACCTTTGAAAAAGTAATTGACCTCTGAGTTACTCAATCAGCCCTGAATTTAATTGATGCATAGATTCAATTCAAGTAGACATATCAAGGCTTGGTGGATATCAGCCCAGTTAAATTTAAATATGATTTACAGGGCCTCACAAGCAAAGCAAAATATGCTACAATATCTCAACAAACAGCACAGTATGCAGCAATAAAAATGCATTACAGGAGACATGAGAAAAAAAAAAAGAAATGTTGCAATATATCAGTATGGAAAGAGTTACAACGCCACTTTTAAGCCATTTTTAATTTCTACCAAAATGTCTCCAAAGGCACAGTGGAGACCCATCCAGGAAGTCAGAAAAACACAGTCCCTCTAAGCTATGGTCATTATTCAGAATTTCACAAATGAATGAGATGGAGCGAAAATTTTATTTATGTGAGTACTCCAAGGCCCAAACCACAGCTAACTAGGAGAAACATCAGTGCTCACATTGATGTCTCCCACTACTTCTGGGATAATATTCTGTCAAGACTTCCAAGTTCCAACTGTCCCAATTTCGGGTTGTGTCCGCTGTCCCTGGGTTGATCTCTGGGAACTGACCCTAGAGAGTTTAGTGTGATCGCATGATTAGATGTGCTAGCGCAGAGTTCTCCAGACTTTGACTCTCCAGATGTTGCTGAACTACAACTCCCATGATTCTCTGGCTCTCTATTTCATTAAAAAAATCATGGGAATTGTAGGTTAGCAAAATCTGGAGGGCCAGAGTTTAGAGAACCCTATAGCTTTCTCTACGCTGATGGCAATATAATCATACAGAGAGAATTGTCACAGCACTCTCAGTCTGGCCAACCCTAGTGTGCCGGCCAGCATTATTGGAATCAGCAGGAGATAAGAAATTATATATTAAACAGAATATATAATTAGTGGAAGTGTAAACATTACATGATTCTTTACAGGAAGTGTTTAGGAAGGCTGTGTAAGTCACATGCAGGGAGGTGTGACTAGGGCTGCATAAAGAAAGTGACAAAACTCCCAAATGGCAGATAATTGAGCAGTGAGACTGCAGGTGTATGATACACCACAACTGCTTAATTTAGCTAAACTTGTTTCGGTGACTGTAGTGTCTCTTGAATGATACTAACTCTTCCTGGTCTTGAGGCAACCATACACTTTTAGACTATTACCATCATGTTTGACTAGGGTGTGATGTACTTTCTGTGTTTTTGTTTCATGTCAGTTATCTCCACAGAACATGCTTTCCAGCATGTAAAGGTGAGGGCTTGCCTTGCACACAAATAGGGCTGCCCCATCCAAAGAAGGGCCAGGTCCACTTAGCATGAATGCATACCAGGCTGTTTCCAATAATGCTGGACGGCCCATTAAGGTTGGCCAGACTGAGAGCGCTGTGACAATCCTCTTTGCATGATTATATTGCCATCAGCGTAGAGATAGCTAAAAGGTTCTCTAAACTCTGGCCCTCCAGATGTTGCTGAACTACATCTCCCATGATTCTCTGGCTCTCTATTTCATTCAAAAAATCATGGGAGTTGTTTTACAGTAAGATAACATCTGATTTAAAATGAAACCATTTTGTTTTCATGCAGGCAGTGACAGGGGAGGTGTGGCTAGGGCTGCATGGACAGAAACAAAATTGACTTAACTCCTAAATGGCAGTAAATCAAGCAGTGAAACATCACAGGTATGATCTATACACCAAAACTGCTTCATTAAGCTAAAGTTGCTTTGGTCACTCACTATAGCGTCCCTTTAAAGGAACCAGGAAGTCTGCTGTTTACCAAAATATTACAATGTGTCATTGGGGAAATAATTTTTCCTACAGAGCCAATTAGTAAAATTTTCAATACAAAGCTAATTTTGCATTCACATGGATTTGCTTTGTCTTTGATTACATATTATGACCATCTGAAACTATTCTGTGTGACATAATACATAAATATGTAGGAAATGTAGGATAGGCAGTATACCTTGAGATTCTTGAGATATTATAATTCATTGCTGTGTACCTGGGGTTATTGCTGTGTTCTGCAGACACTAAGTCTCTTAGTAGCATGACTGTGTGTGTCAGCAAAGGGATTTTAAGTGCAGCTAAAACAGAACTAAAACACAAACAACGTATAACATGACTATACGTCTAGTACTCTTGGAAAGATATAATAGCATACATTTATAACGTTTTTACAGTTAGAACTAGGATGTGTATTAGAGAAAACCATCCAACAGTGATTCACAGAAGGGGAGGTTAAAAAACCTTTAGCTACAAGGTGTTAAAATTATCACACATTAGAACATTACCATAAAATAAAATATAGCTGCATATTCAGGCATTATCTTACGCTGAAACCGAGCTGTATATTTAAATACTTAAACTCTGTGTACACACACACACAAGCACTCACACATATTAACATGCATTCTTTTAAACTCTTTAAAAGGCATATTTTGAACTATATTTTTAACTATACTGAAATAACAATTTTATGGTGTTCATCACAAAATGTTACAAAGCCATTACATTTGAATTTTTCAAAACCACTATAAATGAAAACAAATGCAGTTTATGCTTTTTAGAAGAATAACAATAATAATTCATGAAGCTGAGGACCTCTCCCAAGTTAGATATGGTTAATAAAAGGGTCACCAATCTCCGTAGTTTAACCTAAACATGGATTTTGGCAGATCATTGTTTGTATTTAATCATTGGGGGAAAAGATGAGTGGCAAAAATTACTGTTCTTTAATCTTGTATACTGATCATTATACAGTATTCAGTACCTGGTCAATACATTTGAATCTGAACATTATGAGATGTCACTCAGTTACCAGTAGGACATCATGGATTTATCTGCGGTGATTGCTTGAGTTTAACATGTTATACATGTTATGTGTACCCTTGTTAGTGTCTCTTTGTGCGCCTTTAAAATTATGCTGTTAATTGTGCGAAAAAGAATGTCAAGTGTCCAGACTGCAGAAAGGTTGCCCATGAGATGATACATCCAGCGAGGCTATTTGTCTGGTTGTCCCATGACCACTTCCTGTGACTGCATCTCCTGTTCATTTAGAACTGTTGTCTAAGCTGGTTGTTGCTGTCTTCATTTTACCAATTCCAATTGAAAATAACCCCACCCATGGGTACAGTGCAGGACACTTTTATATAGTTACCAATAATGAGAACCAGTAAAGTTCTTGTCAAGTGTCTAACTGCTTAATTTACATTCTTCATTTTACTGAAAGCAATTCAGATTTTTTTGTACCATTTAAAAACTGTCAAGTGTAAGAACCAAAGTGTTAATTCCCGAATGTTCTGATTTCAGTTTGAGAATTGCACATCTGTCATTTCTTGCACTGATAGTATGCATTACGTTTTACTCTGCTTTTTGCTGAAGTAAGACAAACAAATGGATGACAAAAACAAAAGGAGAAACTGAACCGACAATTAAGAGAAAAAGCGAAGAGTGAGGGCTAACATAGACATACACATCTCACGCAAACAATACAATAAGAAAGAGGGGACAAGGGACACAAAGTAGGGGAATAACAACCCACAGAGACCAAACAAATACAAACAAATGAGAGACAGTGAGAAACAAACATGAGCTCAAGGAGGCCAAGAGGAAGAAATATTTATAAATATGGAAAAAGCGGACAGTAGACAAACAGTGGAACAAAAAAAAGGTAGGGAATAAAACATCATCTAATGAAGGAAAGTGAATACAAATATAGAGAAAAAGGAGGCACAAACTTAAACAATGGAGAAAACAGCAAACAAACATGAAAAACAAAAAAAGGAAGAAACAAATGGGGGTAAACCAGAACAAACAATTAAGGGAAATTATCCAACTTCTGACCCAAAACCTGGAATTTGTGCCATGTGTTTCTTCCACCGTAATTTAAGGGATTCTGATACATATATAGTTTTTTTTTACAAAAAAGAAAGAGCTTTATAAAATCTTAAAATAATTATTTACGTGCAAGAGAATTTTTTTTACTTAAATATATTGATAATTGCATTGTTTGAATTGGTCTGACCTCACAGGAGGAAAGAGACATAGTAGAATCCTCCAGTTTTATAAGGGTAAAACATCTTCGGAATCTTGTGGGTTTCCCTGCAAATAGGAGCAGTTGAAATATTGGAGGTCAAAATGGCTGTCAACAAGAGTCCAGCACAGGCTGAGGTTACCATGGTTACTTGGCCTTAGAGATTAAGAAAACAATACTTTCAACACCACTTTGTATATATTTTATTATTACTGTAAATGGTGGAGTCTCTACTACAAGGACTGATATACTATTATTGTCTGGTTAAAGGCTTTATAGGGCTTCTGGGATGAACGGCTGCCTTTGAGTCTTATCATTACTAATAACCTTCCAACACATTTCAGTTTGTCTCTGTCTAGTTACTAAACTGAAAGGTAGGCAGATTCTTAGGCTTCGGTGACTGATTGGTGTCACCATGTTGTGCCAACCTTCCATAATAAACATGGGAGTTTAATCACTAAACACTGATTTGTCTTGTTTTATTTTTTTCAATGCTATATTTACTTATCCCTGTAGTTAACAACAACGTTTTCTGAGCTGTGAGCTTTATCTGATAAGCTCTGTTCTTTGCAAATGGCAGAGAAAGCAAAAAGAGAAGAGGAGAAATTAAACAATGTTTCGATCAGTCTCACACATTCTCTATTGGCTTTACAATGCTGTATATACTGCAATTGAGTCGATAGTGACAGCTGATATTGAGGCATACCCTCGTAATTGGGAACATTAGTTGCTACTGTATTGCAACAACATATACTTATTACTATCAGCCACTTTGGAGAGTTACAGTGATTGCTACTTTTCATCCTGTAAGGACTCTTGTGCTTGCTACTTTCAGCCACAGTGTTAGCAGTCTCTTATTTTGCACGTGGGAATCACTGGGTAGTTTTTACTGATCCATGTATGTAAATATAATTTATAGTTTTTTGGTTGCTAATAAAATTTCAACTCCCTATCTAAAGAGTTCTCTCTCCTCCCCATATATATTTTTCCTTTTTTAAGTATATCTCCCAGGTTTAGGCCCTTAACTACCTTGGTAGCCTTTTCCACAATCCCGGTCTAGTTTTCTCTGGGCTGAGGGGTGTTGTATATACACAATATTAGGCACGTGGTTTTAATGTTGTGGCTGATCAGTGTATATGATGTATTCAATGCTTTTGAGGGCAATTTATGTTAAGTTGAAAATCACTTCATGGGTTCACTTGAACTCTCACCAGTCTGAGCCAGAATCTCACTGAGTACTATATGAGTTGTAGTCCATCAGGGGGCATGCAATGTCATGTACTCAATTTGAAGTGACATAAATACCCAAGATAGTAGATTGTGTTTTTTTTCCGATGACCTCTGCAAATGTCAAAAATCAGAACCAATTTGTGTATTTTCTTCATCAGGGAATTAGAGAGTTAAATTGTCTGAGATCTGGGCAGCTGGAGCGTTGTCACACTGACATTGCCAGACAAAAAGAGAGTACTCCAGCTGGCTGGTTGACAGCCAAAGAGGCAGCATTAAACACAGAAAAAATGTATGTATCTGCAGAATGGAATGTTAGTTTTTTTGTTTGTTTTTAAAGAAGGCTGCAGGATCCGGGCCTTTGTACCAAAACCACTTCTGTAAGATGAAGAATAGCTGTGTAAATGCCTATGCCTCCAATTTACCCATAATTCTGCACATTTAATGTGCAGATTCATAGTTGGAGCAGATAACCATTATGACATAAAAATTTTTTATTACATCCTCAACTACACAGTGCTTAGACACCTATTCGAGAAATAGCACAATTTCGCCATAAGAAATGTCACAATAATTCAAGGACAAGCACGTGTTGATATATTATCGAGATGTTTGATGCAATTATAAGCTCCTATGACATGTTTTCATATTCTCTGACAGATACATACTAAAACAAATTGAGTGAACAGTGCAGTCATGCATAATTAGCTATTTTACGCATCTGTCACTAATGAACACTCATTCAAAAAGATCACTTGTCATTTAGCTAACCCACAAATAATTTTAGAATTCTCTGTGAAATATTTCAATATGTTAATATATCCTGTATGGCTACCTCTGGTAATTATGTATGACTACATTCTTCCAATTCTAGAGTGCTCCTAACAATATTATAAAAGGGGTTAATTAATAACGACTGAGACAAACTATTACATACATTACAACAACAGATTGATAAGGACCCCGCTCGAACAATATCAAATGTTTATCATTTGTTGCCAAACAAATATCACCAGGTCTAATAATATATAAGTTAGTTTGATGGTTTTTCAACATTTAAAACAAAATCTAAAATTCGGATCTTTTATTTGTTTACTTTTCAGTTTTGACAGTTTTTTTTTTACCATGGAATAAAATTCATAGAATAATATTATTCATACACCTACAAATGGTGACTCATGCACTCCACCTAATATTCAAGCAATTTTCTGTGATTAAAATATATTTGGTTAATTTACACAATTTTTCAAAATGTTTTTTTATTCCACAGCAAGTATTCCTGCCCCCAGATCTCTCACACATTTTCCCTGGAGAGAATTACTATTATCTTATTAGTATTACATAGATGAACCAGATGAGACCATTACTACTTAAGTAGTAAATAAATATTCTTTTACAGACACGTTTCAAGGGGAGGAAACATTTCAAGAAGTTCATTTAACATTTATTTCCTCTTGACATGGTACATTATGCTTTTTTCCACGTAATGTTTTGTACTGTTATGTTTCTGGATACTATGTTATATTAACTATGTTTGCCATTTTTCCTGATGACCACCACTGAAAATAGCCAGTCCTATCCTGCTATGCATCCCGGAGAGGTGGTTTGTTTAGGAGTGTTGTCATTTCTGATCTGAATGCACATAATGAAACTAGTAGATTTATTCACTAAAGTGAGAATTCAAAGTGAATTCAAATTTCAGGCCAAAGTAGTTGAACTAGAAGCTTAGCTGCCAGAGTAGGTTTTCAATTCAGCAAATATGTCCTCAAATTTGAAATGCACTTTGAATTTTCATGTTAGTGAATAACCATGCAGGTTCCACGATCTCCAGAGGGTAATGTGAGCTCTCTTATCTCGGGCAACAAACCATTTCCTCTGAATGGAAGATTAATTGTAATTGCTGTGTCAACTCAGGATGTTTCCCCTTGTCTTGTGATAAACTGTATCATGTGGGATCTGTGCCATAAATAGAGACTGTCCCTTCTAAGTAGGGACACTTGGGAGTTGTGGTTTTGAGGTTTTCTCGATCGTAGCAGAGAGGATACTAGGAGCCTCCAAGCGACAATTTGTTATTTCAGATTAATTAAAATATTTTATTTTGAAATTTCAGCTTGCCTCTCTTAAAAATAACTCTTGGCGGGGGGGGGGGGGCCTGACCATCATGGCAGAGAGACGTGTTCTCCGCGAGCTCCCACTCAAACGCGGAACAAAGCAGAAAATAAGGCCCCTACGGGCAACTCAAGCTGCAACCCTCCTGCCACCCACAACAGGGGGCACATGAGAGGTCGTCAAGCGACCCGAATGGGGCCAGATGGAACCGCGACTGACATTGCAGCCTGGTGCGCAACAGGCAGGGGGGGCGGCTGCTCCCCCGGCGTAGAGGCATACCGGAGCTGCCCACAACACAAGACAGCCCTGCTACCCCCCCTCCCAGACCGGCGGGGGTGATCCCAGTCCACCAAGGGGTGGCGACCTCGGGCACACATAGAAGCAGAGAGGCGCCAAGGCGGGAAAGAGGTGACCTACCTAAAATGGCGGACGCAGCAAGATCCGACACTCCGACGGACGCATCACAAGATATCCTCATATGAATCCACAACCACTTCATGGCATTCTGGAGGAAACTGGAGGGTAAGCTGTACACCCATGTCCCACCACAGCCTCCTGCCTTTGTAAAGCGAGCACCACCACCCAACTCCCAGCGAGAGAACCGGCACACGCACAGCCGCCCTACACGCACACTCACCTGGGCACGGCGCCAACGCAGACCCACTCACCAACCATATCGCAACCCACCACACGCTGACCCGGTGCAGACCAACCCCACGCTCCCAAATCATCCCGGCTGAGGGGACACAAGCTACAGTGCCAGTTGCAAGCACGAAGTGAATTCAGGGGACAACACCCGGGACAAAAACTCTGCTGCCCGACGGCAGCCATGATGCAGCAGCATACAAGAATTTGGGACTGGCAGCACAAGGGCTCAAGGAAGGGAGTGAGACTCTCATGGAAGAATGTAGTGTGGCCCTAATGGGGTATTGTCTGACCCTAAAGATTTGCAGAGGACTCCCCCACCCATGGCAAGTAATCCCAAGGGCACCAACAACAGACTCAAAAGTTTCTACAAGCGCATACTATTATTTTTATTTTTACTTTATATTCATACCTTTTATAACCCTTGCTGATATGTCTAATACTGTAAGAGAACAGAATTGCAGATAGCCAGGGCCAGCGTATTGACTTAGCTTCCCTCATATACGCCTACAACGAGACACAATCGCCTCACAGCTAAGCGAGTTCAGCATCTAAGCACACTAGCATTACCTCATCGTTTTATGTACCATTAAGGTCTTATTCCTCTTTGCTTAAAAATGATGCGTTGCCGACCTATGCCTACAATCACACTATGAAACCAGAGGTGCACCAGGGGTTTTAGGCTGGTGGGAGGAACATCTATTCCAACATCCAGAAATCTCCCAATATTTACCCTTGATTTTCCTTTGGCGTCGCTACATCGATGACGTGCTCATAGTGTGGCTGGGGAACTCACAAGAGTTTAATGAGTTCGTACGTATCTTGAACATTAATGATGAAAACCTCAGATTCACGAATGAATTTGGGGGTCAAAACTTGAACTTTTTAGATGTAACGATCTCCTTAACATCTGAAAACAAAATACATACCACCCTTTATCGTAAACCCTCGGCAACTAATAACCTTTTGAGATGGGACAGTTTTCATCCAATACCGCTCAAAATGGGTATCCCGACGGGTCAATATCTTAGGGTCCGACGTAACTGTAGTACCATCGATGAATTCAAGACAAAGGCTAAAGAATTAAGAGGCCATTTTAAAGCCAAAGGTTACCCTAATAGGTGCCTTAAACGGGCATACCAGAGAGCACTTGACTCAGATCGCAATGTCCTGTTGAGCGGGGATACCCCCAAACCAGCAGAGACCTCTAAGAATAATATACGCCTAATTGCCACCTACGATGCAGGATGGGAAAATATTAAAAGTTCCCTCAGACGATATTGGCCACTGCTAACTAATGATCAACACCTTCAAGAAGTACTGGCCTCCAATGTCTCCATCACGGCCCGGAGAGGTAAAAACTTACGAGACCTCCTAGCTCCAAGTCATCTTAAAACAGATATTCCATCTTCTACAACATGGCTCCAGACCCGCCTGACCGGTACCTATAGATGCGGGAGGTGCATCTCATGCAAATTTATGAAAAAGGACTCCAAAATAGTCAAAGACAGTATGGAGAAGGAGGCATTTACTATAACCTCCTTCTTCAACTGCAACACATCAGGGATTGTATATCTACTTACCTGTGAATGCAATAAAAAATATGTGGGCAAAACATTCCGCCCCTTTAAGAAACGCATACAAGAACACATTAGATCTAGCAAATATTCGGCTGAAACCCCTATCTCTAGGCACCTTCGCGAATATCATAACAATGACCCCAAGGGGTTACGCTTCTGCGGCTTAGAACTGGTAAAAAAGAATCCTAGACGTGGTGACTATGACCGATTCCTCAGACAAAGAGAATGTTTTTGGATCTATCGGCTAAAGACTCTGAATCCTAATGGTCTGAATGAGGGGTTCTCTTTCTCCCCTTTCTTATGATGTCCATATACACCATATGTAATTCTCTTCTTTACTGTGTGTGTCCCCTCCCTTTGATTGAATAAGAAATAATACCAACTGTTTAGATAGAGTCTTGAATACAAATTTTCAATCCCTATTGGTGTATATTTAATAATATTTTAGTCTTCTTCCTCTTCACTATTTTAACCACGACAGGCATTTTTGACTGTTTTATATGTATGACATAATCGAAAGCAGATTATGCTTTACGTATATTGTTCAACCTCATCATATATCTCCTATATAATGTTCCTGTTTGAGGTTTTACCTTCCAAGGATTTGCTCTATGGTATCCGTTTTGAGTTATGATTTTCATATTTTCACATCGATTCTATCGTTTCCCTAACCGGCATAATTGCCGGCCAGAGCATCCCTTGGCTCCCCCCCTCCCGTGACGCGGCCTCATACGTCCCGCCATGACGTCACGGGAGAGGCGGGCACTAGCCCTATTTAAATCCTGACGACAGGGGGATCTCCTTGCCGCTCTTGAAAAAGGCGCCACACAGCGCCGAAACGCGCGTTGAGCTAGTTGAGTCAGTTTGTAGCTTAGCCTAGCTAGTCATTTCTCGATATGGGAGTTAGCTGAGTTAGACTGTAGTTCAGCCTAGTTAGTCACCTTCCTACGTTTTACTTAGATCTAGACGGACTCTTCCCTCTTGAGTGCTAGTTTTAAATCCAGCCTTACTTTAGTACTTTTCTATTTTACCTACTATGCTGGATTTAGATTTCTAGGTAGCTCTCTCTCTCTCAACGATTTAGTTTTGTACAGTTACACTGCATGGGGTGGGGGTTGTTGTGGGTGATGTGCCTGCTGGCTGGGAGTTGCCAGACCCCGCGGCGCAATGAAGGTGAGGGCCGGGGCGCCCCGGCCGAGGTGGGATCCCGCCGCCCCGCGCGGCAGAGGGCGCACCACCGGCCCGTCTCGCCGGCCCCGTCCGGGAGGTGGAGCGTGAGCGCGCGCGATAGGACCCGAAAGATGGTGAACTATGCCTGGGCAGGGCGAAGCCAGAGGAAACTCTGGTGGAGGTCCGCAGCGGTCCTGACGTGCAAATCGGTCGTCCGACCTGGGTATAGGGGCGAAAGACTAATCGAACCGTCTAGTAGCTGGTTCCCTCCGAAGTTTCCCTCAGGATAGCTGGCGCTCGTCGAGCTAGTTGAGTCAGTTTGTAGCTTAGCCTAGCTAGTCATTTCTCGATATGGGAGTTAGCTGAGTTAGACTGTAGTTCAGCCTAGTTAGTCACCTTCCTACGTTTTACTTAGATCTAGACGGACTCTTCCCTCTTGAGTGCTAGTTTTAAATCCAGCCTTACTTTAGTACTTTTCTATTTTACCTACTATGCTGGATTTAGATTTCTAGGTAGCTCTCTCTCTCTCAACGATTTAGTTTTGTACAGTTACACTGCATGGGGTGGGGGTTGTTGTGGGTGATGTGCCTGCTGGCTGGGAGTTGTTCTCCCTTCCTTTTTCTTTTTGCTTTTTATTATCTTATTACTTTGAAGGCAGGGGCAGATCTTTGGGACTTAAAGTAGTGCTATATTGCAACTTCTCTCCCTGCAAAATAACCCTATGGTACACTTAATTATAATGAGATTTGTAAATATTTTGCTACTTTTTAGCAACATACTTTAAATGTTGCTACCCTGTCTGCTTTTGCAAGCACCTTATTACTTCTGAACTGGGTGGGCTGACTACCAACTAGATGAATTGAGCTATCTGGGTATCTTTTTCTATATATATTAGAGGAATTTCTCTCTTTATTTACATATACTATATTATTGATCCCAGTTTTATCTCACTAGTGTAACCAGCATCCTCTACCCGTCTCATTTACTTTCTATTGAACGGGTGTCTTTCTAGCTTGCCACAAACTTCAGGGAACCACACTTGATTCATTTCATTGTGTGGTACTCCCATAATAGCAGTTTGACTACATCTGGTGCAGACACTCTAACTAAGGACCTTTCTGAAACACGTTATACTAATACATTTTACTAGGATATGCAACTTGGAGCACATAAACTCCTAGATATCCTTGGTTCCATATTTAATGCTATATAACAACCCTTTATTGTATCTGCCTTGCTGCCTTCTATTGTGCTACTATAGCCTCACACACCACTGGCCATCCCCCTACCCTGGACTCCCTGTGATTTTTTATAGTCTCTATACGTTGTTCAATAAAGTATTTTTTATTTTATTTTATCTTATCACTTTTTTGATCTTTTTGATTGATACACACCAGGGGACACTATACCCCCAATGTGGGCATACCCTTAGCCGTGGGTGTTGTGGCAGATAGACTTGTGTTTTTCTCTCCACACACTCTAAGCTTTTGGGATTTCTTCTACTATAATTCTCTGTTGGGTTAGGCCCTCTCTTTTTGCCCACTATAGTCCTCTTTTGGCTCTAGGACTGGATTGTCTCCAGCTCTATAGCCACTATTTTCTTTTTCGGTGCACCAGGGGTTAAACCCGCTGCTAGCCCATACCAACCATTTGTAAACCACTCTTGTATAAAAGCTAGACTAAGCCTATATCTTGTAGATTGAACATTACTCTATGATGCTCAAAAATTAGCTGACTAGATATACCAGCGATGTTACCCTCAGTTATGAATCAGAGTTAGCTGTTAAACCCTCTACTCTTTACTACTTAAACTATCTCTAACCATAAAAATTGTGCTAGACCTATCTTGTACCTCAATGTTCAAATGTCTACAATGCGGTGGAGGATTGCCTTTGGGGTACCTCACAACCATCTGTTATAAGCTTATGCACTACAAAAATAAAGAATTTAAAAAAAAATAACTCTTGGCAGACAAAATAAATAGAATATTTTTGTGAGTATAATCTTCATGGCAACAGACACCAATCCAAGGATATAGATCTGGTAAGACTTCCAACTATGTAGTAAAATGGAGAGTGTATGCAGCATTGGGTTATAGTTGCATGTGTACATTTCTTTATTTTGTTTTGTGAACATAAGTCCCAGGTGTGACGATACGGCCCTGGTGTCTCTGGCATTGAAGGTGTACCAGTTCAGGAATGCTATCGTCCATGTGTTTCTTTTTACATAACCTACACCACCACACTGCTCCACTAAATGCTAGGACTCATCTTTGGTAGTGTATTCACTGGCAATGCAAGACGGGTATCTTGTTACTATATGATATTCTATCTATCTAGTCTTCCGAGAATATTCTTATTAATAATTACTCTTTGGGGACAATGAATAGCAATATATCTGTGAGATCTCAAGGGAGAGACAAAACAAGCTTCTTCTTGGCAACTTAAAGAACTAAGACAGCCTATTGTAGAAACCTCCAGCTCACATAGATCACAGCATACCGTAAAAACACACTGCACAAACATTTTCACCAATGGGAAAACAGAACTGGCAAACAGAACACGCAAGAAAAAACTGGTTACAAAGTGATTCATTACACTAGTTCTCTCCTCCCCTCTATCCCCCAATGCAAGTCCACCCTGACAGCAATAGGTTATATTGATCGGGCAGGTAGATATGTCCCTTCAGAGTAATCTCTGATTACATTACTCCCCCACCATTGCTGTAGTAGATAACCTGCAATTACAAGTACAGACACATTCTGCTATGTGTATAATACAGGTACACACAATACAAAGATACCTATGTATATTGCAAACAGTCACAAAATGGTACCGCAAACTTGCGGCTTGTGCAAAACAAATCAGGGGGATCAGGCCATTCATCACACTATTTGAAAGAGGGCAATAGAGTCTATATAGCACTAGGCCATCAAACAAATTAATTTTATAGACTGATCATTTAAAAAACCAAAACTTTTTAATGGATAAAAGAAACATTGCTACATTTATGGTGATTGAGCATTTATCAAATGCTCATGAAAGGTAGTTATGGGCCGTAGACTATGTACAGAGACATATACCACTTTACTTTGGTTACCAT
This sequence comes from Pelobates cultripes, assembly GCA_933207985.1. Lineage (NCBI taxonomy): Eukaryota > Metazoa > Chordata > Amphibia > Anura > Pelobatidae > Pelobates > Pelobates cultripes. The sequence goes on from OW240917.1 coordinate 37,122,391, forward strand.
CAACAACAACAGTTTCTTAACTGTGATTAAAAGAGAACCATGAATAACCTATTAATATTATTACAAATAAAAATAACATCTACATCTAAATGGAGTCAACCCAATTGCCAGTGTAGGCTAAGTAATAATATGTAAAGTACACTGTAGTGTGCGTAAGAAGCGTTCAGGTGTTAACTTACTATGCAGCAATGACCATGTGCTCGATTAATTTGTATTTGTGCGTTAAAGAGTAACGCATTTCCTCCATAATTCCTCCATAATTCTAATTCACTCATAGAGGGAGCTTTATGCTTCATCAAAAGCAGCGGGATTGACTTTTTTAATAAAGGATAAGATTTGTTTCCAATATATCTCTATGTTGGGTGGGAGAGGGAGTCCAACTGGGATTGAGGCAGAGCCAGCATTTATGTCAGGGGTTAGGGAATAATCCGTAAATATGTGTAGATGAGTGATGCTGTCTGGCTGGTGTTTTATAGTCACTCTCTTAAGTAGCTGTGTTATGTGAAATTTTGTGAATAAATAGGAATATTTTTTCCAGTCTTAGGATGTTAGGGAAAGCTGTGACCATAAGTCAGTGAATCTGGGAGGTTTGTTGTAAAACAATATAGAAGGTGGAAAGATGTTTTTATTACGTTCTTGGGCAGGGCACATTTGTGTGATTTTGGAGTCTACTGTCCTTCCAAAAAATGTTGTATGGAGGTGGACAACATGTACCAGTTGTGTAGCCTGATAATTTCATCAAGTGTGTACAGAGTTTGCAACTATTTTACCGGTGATATAGCTGTGATTATAGGGAAAGTCTAAACATCAGAATCACTTAATGAAGCAAATTTTGCCCACAGATGCTGTGCTTGCATCCTTGCAAATGATCAACGTGGCAAATACCACTGTTTATATTTTGCAGTTTTTACTTCTATTTGTGGCTGTTATTCAGATTAACATGGATTTAATTATATTCAATTAGTCATAGAGAAGAGTTGGATTGGCAGATCATGGCAATTGTGCTATGTCTCCAAAATGTTTTTTTATGATGAGTATATGTCTGGACAAAATGACTTCTCAGGAGGAACATCAGGCTCATTGAAAAGACTGCATAAAGGGTCATTTTGTATCAATTGTCACTATATCTGAAGCTTCTGATATTAACATAATATCTACATTATCATATCTTCCAGCGGTCCCACGTATAATGCAAAAAGTATTGTAGAAAGTGGACAACCCTGCCTTGTACTATTTAAGATAGGTAAAGGTTTTGAAAGGTAACCAATAGCAGCCATTATAACAATTGAAGAATTATATAAGCCACTTGGAAATTTCCATGGGAAATACATTTTTTATGGGATTCGCTTCAGGAAGAACATATGCACCGTATAAAATACCTTTTTTAACATTGAGGAGCATTAGGTTTTTTTCTGCTTACCAGCAATGTAGTTTCTATTCAATTGCTGTGGATATTGTCATGGGCATTATTTGCAGTGACAAAGATCTCTAGCTCAAGATTAATAAGTGCAGGCAGTAGTTTGCCAAGAATGTTTGCCAATGCCTTTGTATACATATTGATGTCTAAATTAATGAGGAGATGGGACTGCAGGTGCAGCAACCATTCTTTCCTTTGTGAATAACCATTATACAAGTCTCCTGCGTTTCACTTGTGTGATTAGTTCCTTTTAAAAATCATATCGAAATTGAAACGTTGTGCTGTCTTTGTAGCATGTTTAGTTTGTTAACAAAATTGTTTAACAAATGTTGAACCAATGGCACAGACCTCTATGCCAATAATTGTATGACGAGAGAGCAGAACTACAAGCTGACGCCTAGCATGTCCAATGCTCCTTAAGCAATAAAATATATAAATTATTTTATGATGCATACATCTTCATTGTCTTAACAGATGTTTTCAGTAAAAAATAACCTTTCCTGACAGGTAAGCTTTAGGGAGCCAATTTATTGTACTTTGTGAATAATTCTCAGCATTTCTGCATTTAACATTATGTAATTTTGACTAACATTCTGAAGGAATTTAGCACTACATCATGTTTTAGGTTATTTACAAACACACAGAAAAACATGACAAGACATTAGAAGGTATCTATATATCTGAAAGGCAAAAACAATGTACAAATGAATGTTTTAATAAGAGCAAGTTCTCACAGAAACATCTACGCAGAACATATAAGTAAAGTACAGTTGGTTTTATAGTGACTCCTGTAAGGAATCATGCACAAACAATAAGATCTGGCCTGAGGGGATATTAATATTATAGGAAAGATTGTTAACGCCTTGCAGAGTCAATCTGGTGCCATGTTTGAGCCAGCAGGGTTAGCATGCCTTTAAAAAGACCCCCAGTGGGCAGTAATGACCTATCACAGTACTGACATTCACAGATTCAATTTGTCACTTAGACCAAGAACACGCTGTATGAACAGAGCAGCATAGAGTATAGATACACAATCATTCTAGAATGCAGGAGATTTTATTAAAGTTACAGACAGACTAAAGACAAACGATGTGGAGAACGATAAAGAAAATTCCATGTCTTTTACCTTCATTTTATTATCATTTATGGCAGTTGGAATCTGGCCTAAACTTTATTTTTACCCAGTAAAAATAGTTTTTATCTTATAAAATAAACCTTGTAGAACTGTTGTTGTGCAGCAGAATTTTACAGTCAGCGGTAATTCCCCTCTTGCTTGTTCCTGCAAATATCTCTGCCAGTGAAATATATATATAACTCCAACCAGTTGTTGCTAGGTTTGAAAATGTAAGAAAAAAAAACCCCACAACTATCTACTGATAAAGTGCATAAATTAAAGGGCTACCATATAGACTGGACTTTCTATATATCAAAATGCAAATTGTTATATATACAGTTGTAATCCAAAATTATTCAAACTCTATTGAAAATCAGGTTTACTGTCAAAATTTATAGATAAATAAAAAATAGTGTTTCTTCATGTTTTAATGCATAGTTAATCATTTTTGCTATATTTAACTGACTGAAAAAATAAAACCGTAAATGTGACACTTGAGATAATGGAAATTGCAAGCAGGAAGCATTTAGATCTTTTTATAAATTTAATTTGCTTTGTAAGAGTCAATTATATTTATTTTCGGACCCTCCATGAGCTTGGTCACATGATGCTGAAGCTCATAAGAAAGCATTGAGTACAGACTTAGTCCACCCTGATCAATCGGCTTTCTACCAACAAGGGAAGCCAAGGACAACACCACCAAAATTATCAGTTTAAATCACGAACAATCTCAAAATTCCATCACTTCTGCTATCCATAGATGCCGAAAAGGCGTTTGACAGGGTAGACTGGTCTTTTCTCATGTCGACATTACAAATATTGGGCTTTGGGAAGCAATGGTTAAAGTGGATCTCAGCAATCAACTCAACATTCTCTGCTAGACTGAAGGTTAATGGACAGCTATCGCAGCCTTTTCAAATCTGCAATGGTACTCTCCAGGAATGTCCTCTATTGCCCCTGCTCTTTATTCTGGTGCTGAAACCATTCCTACTAGTGATAAGAGGAAAACCATACATAAGTGGATTTACAGGTAGGTCATACTCCTGTAAAGTTTCAGCCTTTGCAGATGACCTCCTATTTACTCTGACAGAACCTCTTCGATCATTACCTCCTTTGTGGTCTGAACTGGAACTCTTCAGTCAGATGTCTAACTTTAAAATTAATAAAAATAAAACCGAAATACTTAAAGGACCACTATAGTGCCAGGAATACACACTATAGTGCCCCCACCCTCAGGGTCCCCCTCCCGCCGGGCTCTTGTGGGTGGAACGGGTTAAACTTACCTCTTTCTCCAGTGCCAGGCAGGGGACTCTCCTCCTCCTTTACTCCTCCTCCTCTCCTCCTCCTCGGCTGAATGCTCATGCGCGGCAGGAGCCGCGCGCGCATTCAGCCAGTCCATAGAAAAGCATTCACAATGCTTTCCTATATGACGCTGGCGTCTTATCACTGTGAAAATCACAGTGAGAAGCGCGGAAGCACCTCTAGCGGCTGTCAATGAGACAGCCACTAGAGGCTGGATTAACCCTATTATAAACATAGCAGTTTCTCTGAAACTGCTATTTTTATAGAAGAAAGGGTTAAACCTAGCTGGACCTGGCGCCCAGACCACTTCATTAAGCTGAAGTGGTCTGGGTGCCTATAGTGGTCCTTTAATCTAAACGTCCCCACTAGCATAGTTAACAAACTCAAACATACATTTCAGTTTAAATGGGCAGATCAATATATTACCTTTCTGGGAGTTAAGATCACTCCAAAGGTCTCAGATCTCTATGCAGCTAATTTCATACCCTTATTACAAAAGATATCTAGATGGAATAAACCCCACTTCAGATGGTTGGGGAGAGTCAATATGATCACGATAAACATCCTACCTAAAATATTCTCCTCTAAACGGTACCAAATTATATATTTTTTTGTTCAATTTGTCTGGGCCAAGGGGAAACCGAGAATAGCATACGATATTCTTACTAGACCGAGAGACAGCAGGAGGAACAGGTTTACCACACATAGGATTGTTCACCTTGGACCCATACTAGATTGCTCTATAAACACTCATCTAAACACTCATCTAAACGATCGATAAATGCAGAGTAATCGTTCACAGATATGCCGCTACAAGCTTTGCCCTGGTTGATCACCCAAGCGAAGATACCACAAATACCCTATCATCCCACCATCACTCCTACCATTCATATTTGGAAAAATTTGGCACACAAAAGCTGACCTCTCACCCTCCCTATCCTCTAAATACCCTATTTACCACAACCCATTATTCCCTACTGGAATAAAAGGACTAACTATGCTCTCAGCGACAAACACTTTATTCAATCCATACATATACCGGAGTGAGGACTCAGAGAAGAGATGAGATTTAATGGTTAATTGTGTGGTATAAAAACCAACCCCAGTCAAAAAGGTGGAGCGCTCAAAATCAAATTACTCACCCCCTCTGGAAGGGTGGGGGAATAAAAGAGAATGGTATGGTACGTTTCAAGTAGGTGAAAATATAGTGACTATATGTGGATTCACTCAGATGGTTCTGAGCCTAAACAGGACAGGTTCAGATCACTTTAGCAGATGTGTATTAAGGAACACAAATTTAGGATGGTAGCTCCTGGATTTTCCCTGTAGCAATAATAGAGACCAATATCTGGTGTAGTGTGTCTGAGGATATAGGTGAGTGGGAAGAAATAAATAGAACTGCTCACCTTAATTAGAGCCTATAAACCTGGCTCTGAGTATAACAGCATGTGTGTCAACAAGGGGACACAAACCCTCCTTGTAAATAGCTGGAACATCGGATACTGAAGTCCAGAGGAGAATATATGATCAAATAAAATTTATTGTAGTAAAAAAACTTTCAATATAAAAACAACAGTTGTAAAACAGTATTTTAAAGCTTCAGTTCTGTGGGTGGTCCCGAGACGCATTTCGCCCTGTCGGCTTTTAAATTCAGTATAGCTATCCAGGTTCCCGCTTTCCTTTTAAATGGTAAGTAGAGACCTCATTGGTTGATTGGTGTGTGCCGCCCTCTATGTTGATCGCGGCTATGTTCCATTGCTGTCAGATTCGTCCGTTTCAATTTCGTCACACGGAAGTGACGTATCGCTTTCTTTACCCTTGTTTGGGCGAGTCCGCGGTCGCCATTTTGCTTAATGTGTCTATATACACATATAACATCTCCCATAGGAGGCAACAGCAGGGGAGTAAAGGCAGATAACGAAAAGAGAAGGTTACATATCGATAATATAATATTTACAGAGGTATTCCAATATTTTCCAGTTTATACAATAAAGAGTCTGCCGTTAGTCATACACCATTTAACCCATTAGGTGATGTGGAAAGTGCCTAAATTCATATTGTGAGTAAAAAGGTGGATCGATAGTGGTGTATTAAAGGCATATTGAGCCATGTTGTAGCTAGCAGATTAAACCAAAAGATAAGCATAAATAGAGATGCTTATTGCTTATAGTATTATAAAGGGAGGCATATTATAATGAAATTGTAGAGAATAATAAAAATAATAAAATACTATAAAAAATGGCAGAGCTCAAAATCACTATTTAATCCTTGAGGTATCACTGTATTTAAATTAAAAATCCACCTCATTTCCATCTGGCCTATGCGTTGTATTAAATCCTCACCCCTCCAGTTGGGTATTATTTTTTGTATACCCATAAATTGGATATTATTTGGCGTTTTATTATGCACTTTCAGGAAATGTGATGAGAGGCTGTGCTTCTCAAATTAATTTCTTATATTTCTGATGTGTTCCTGTATACGCACACTTAGGGGGCGGATAGTACGTACAACATAAAAAAAGGCCACATGGGCACATAATAACATATATAACGTTCTTGGAGTGGCATGTAATTAATTCTTTGATTTTAAAGATCTGTTCTGGGTTTCTGAGATGTTTAAAGGTTTCTACATATCTTTTTTCATTTAAGGTGTTTTTACAAGCTCCACAAGTTCCACAACCAAAAAAAACCTTTTTTTTCATTGAGGTAATGTGAATTTTATTTTAATTTTATATGATTATGTACCAAAGTCCTATTCAAACTCGGAACTCCTCTATATACAACAGCTGGTTTTTCAGGGAGTATGGAGATTAATACGTCGTCGTTTCTTTGGATAGGCCAGTATTTATTTAGGATTCTTTTGACTTGTTTTTTTTTTTTTTTGCTATTAAAATCACATATGAACACTGGTTTGTTTCTATTCCCAATTTCTTTTTTCTCTTTATATTTTATTAAAGAGTATCTGTCTTCTAACTTAACCTGCTCATATGCCTCACTTAATAATTCGTCTTTATACTCTTTTTCTTTAAAATTATGTATAATTATTTTTGCTTGATCTTGGAACATTTGCTCGTCTGTACAGTTACGTTTAATCCTGAGCAGTTATGCTCTAGGGGCATTAAGGAGCCAAGGTGGAAAATGGCAACTATTATCTTGTATGTAACTGTTAACGTCTACTTTTTTGAAGAATGCGTTGGTCTTTAATGTTCTATTCGCCATGTATATCTTCAGGTCTAAAAAATTAACTTGGGATTTACTAAAATGGGTTGTAAGCTTTATTCCTCAATCATTAGAATTAAGATGGGTTAGAAATGATTAAAAGGCTTCTTTATCACCCCTCCAAATGAAGAACAGGTCATCGATATATTGTAAGTGCCTGTATACACAATACCAATATTGTTATTACTAAGAGATGAAATTTGAACAACTTTGATCAGTGGGTAAATCGGTCCCTAAGTCCCTTTCCAAACGCTACAAGTTACTATTACCATCACAATACCTTAGGCCTCCGACATACACGCTTCCCTGGAATGATCACATCTCACCTCAGCTGACCGATGATGACTGGTATAGAAGATTCCATACAGGGGCATTTGAACTGAGGTGGTCTGACTTAGATCAATCCCTTAAATATCGGACTATTTGGCAACCCTAGATACTATACATGAGAGACAAGTCTATATCACCATACACTCAACTAATCCTTCCCACCAGGCTAGCTAGAGAGAAACTGTTAGAGATATAAGTGTCACAATACCTTACCTTTCTCCCACGGACCCATGAGGTGTAGCTCTGGCGACAGCACGGCATGTCAGACGCCGGCCACTCCACGCACACCCCCGCGAATGCCGCGAAAATTTAAAATCTGATTTCAACCAGAGCAAATGGCATATGTTATGTTTTGATTATATTGTTCATAATTCCTTTTTCATTAATTTCTTTCCTTTTATTTAAGGGTTTGTGCATTCCCACTTTTTGCACTTTTATATTATCACTGGAGATGAGTAACAATATACGACTATATGTTGATATGACACCAACCCCAACAAACCATTCCTGAGATATAAACAAGACATTCCAGATATTCAAATGACATAATTACACAAATAATTTTGGTCAGACCTAATGCTAGCAGTTTAATATTTGTACAATGCGTTCTTACCTCTGTGTAACATATTTTTATTAAGTGCACAAACTGTGAATTCACTATTTAGTTTTTTTCAGTGGCGGTATATCTAAAAACAGCTTGAAAACCCTGCGGTTCTCTTGTGTCGCTGCCTTTGTAAACCCTATTTTTTTTTAACCCTGTCCAGACTTTCTGTGGCTGTCCAATTACAGACTTCCCAATGCAGCCGAATGAGAAGTCTTTGCAAGTCAGATGCTCTGAGCAATTGCTGCCTCTTGAGTTTAGATCCATTGAGTTAAACAAACCAGGAAGTAACAGGACCAGCTATCTGAGTGGCAGCCAGGGGGTGTAACCAGGTTAATTTATAAAAGTTTTGATTTCTATTAAAATCTGCACTTTTTGCAAAATGAAAAAAGAGGACACACTCTTCACACATAAAGCTTTTCAGCAAGCTATAGTGCTTTATGGTTCTGGAGTGTCCCTTTAAGTTCAAAATAGCTATGCTTCCAGTTAAACTACTCCAGCTTTAAATGTTAAATTCACATTAATGCAATTTTGAATTCTCACTTTGATAAATAACCCAGACAGATATAATGTTCTGTATTCTTTGATATGAGCTTCATGTCCTTACCTTGCTATAGATTGATGGATTGCTCAATCCTAAATAAATAGCAAATGACTGAAAAATGCTGCCATAGTTTCAGAAAACAGTTATATAAATGTAATATATTTTCCTGTTTTTTATCTGTCTCTTTTATGTCCACCCACAAAAAGATACTGACTGAAATCTTTAAATCTATGCATAAAATCAAAAGCTAAGCAGCATGTAGACATTTAAGAGGACACCTACAGAGGACGTAAAATAAGTGGATCCATTTGTAAAAATGTGGTGAACTTTGTAACCTTTAAGATAATGTGCATTCAGAAAATAATGTCCCATTTTTTGTTAGCTGAGACTTAGCATGGGAGGTTAAGTGATGGAAGTCTGATTAGACATATGGTGTTGGTAAGGTCCAATGAGAGAATAAAAGGGGATAACATGTTTGTCTGTCTGTCTCAAAGGAAGAAGATGTGATTACCAGGCAAAGATGATGCTATCAGGCATAGCTGCCATCAAAGATTTTGGGGCCCCTAACAAAGCTTAGGTACTGAATATACTTTGAACCTCTGCTAATATGCAGAGGTACTGATTATACTAATATGCAGAGGTACTGAATATACTTTGAGCCTCTTTTAATATGCAGGGGTACTGAATATACTTTGCAAACAGATACAATCCCATAATTCTGCGAGCATTCCCATTCCTTCTGATCCAATTCACTTATTCAAAGCTTATATTGGAGTGAGGTTTTAGGGGTACGGAGTCTTCTTTCATACGGAAAACCTCTTCTAATGTTTAGTCTCTAGTAGTTTAGAGGCTGGAGGTCTTGATTGACTGGCACCTACAAACAGGATTAAGGTCAACATGCTAAGATCACATACTTTTCACGAACTCCAGGCAGATGTTCCTTCTTTACTATGGGAACGATAGAAATCCTCTATTTCAAAGGGATTTCTAAAGATCTTCCTGTCGGCCTGCACCTCCCACGCCTCACCCTTCTGTCAGTCCCTACATTGGCTTCCTATAAGACATAGAGCTCAATTAAAAATTCTGGTTCTTGCTTTCAAATCTCTACATAATGCTGCTCCCACCTATCTATCCTCCCTTATACACAGGTATGTCCCATCTAGGCCCTTACGATCTGCTGAAGACTTACGTCTATCTTCTGTCTGTACTGCCACCTCTGATGCTCGCCTTCAAGATTTCTCGAGGGCTGCACCGTTCCTGTGGAACTCGCCTCCGTTAGATGCTCACCCAGTCTCCACTCCTTCAAAAAATCGTTAAAAACCCACTTCTTCATAAAAGCATATCAATTAAACTGTTAATAGCTCCTGACTGATTCCTCTTCTGCAACTGTCATTAGTCTAATACTATCCTTACCTTTTGTGTTATTTTACCCCACTCCCTCTAGCATGTTAACTCATTGAGCAGGGCCCTCAACCCCTCTGTTCCTGTGTGTCCAACTTGTCTGGTTACAACTACATGTCTGTTTGTCCACCCATTGTAAAGCACTGCGGAATTTGATGGCACTATATAAATAACATAATAATATAAGTTGCTAACTGAGGTTACCACCCTACAACAGGTAAACAGGCTCAGGTATGGAAATGCAAATTTTGGGGTCCATAACTCTTGTGAAGATCAGATGTTTTGGGATAACACTGTCAGTCAAAGTTCAGGACTATGAGGTTTCTAGTTAGGGACTATTAATAATCTAGGTTTTGAGAGGCTGTGGTTTCCTGCTTTGCTTAAAGCCAGCAACAATTACATGATGACCGCAGCAAATGAATAAAAATAAAAAAAGACTCCGTAGCATATTTGCAGGATAAAGGTATGTCTGTCCTTGCTTTACGCATGATAAATTCTTGTGAGACAGCAAAATATAGCTACTGCAGTGTCCTCAAAGCGTGTCCTTGTCATAGCAGTGTGGTGATTATGCTATGAGCTCTGCAATAATACGATAATTGAAAAATCATTTAGGTACACCGTACACAAAACAAGTCCGCGACAGACTGTGCTGGGCAGTCTGGGTTTCTCATTACATTCTAGTTTTGTTAAAGAGACTAAATAATCAAATTTACATTTATTGTGGAGATGGATGTGAAGAGAGTGCCCTGGGCTGCGGCAATTTCAGTCGCCCCATCCCCTAGTTGTTTACTTATTGAGACTTTGAAGTAGGTATAGTCCCCAAGAACTTGGAGTCCCAGACAGCATTAATTAGCCACAGAATACTAATACCCCTTAGCACAGAAAACTAGCCATGGGTTTCTAACTGAAAAGTTCAATAAATTTATAGCAGTTGACTATTGCCCAGAAAGATGATGGGAAGAGACAGAAAAGATAAGCCTAAATTTCTCTAATTTCACCAGGCAGGCACGGCTTGATGCGCTGGGCAAGAAAACTATAGACACACTTACTGGGGTGGGGGGGAAGATATATTCTGGTTCCTATTCCTATTCAGGGGAGCAGTGGCGTAGCTACCACAGTCGCAGTTGTGACCCCTGCGACCGTGAAACTCCATCACTTCAGGAACAGGGTGACCGTCAGGAGAGGAGCACTGTGCGTATACTGTATGTAGCGTGGCTGAGCAGACTGTTGGTATAGGTGCCTTTGTTTCCATCTTCCCAGTTGGACAGGAAGTGCTCACTGAGAGCACTTCCTGCCAGATCGGGTACCGCAGTCCGCTGGGTCATGCTACATGGACAACAGCAGGTATAGAGGGGGATGAGGGAGGTACACATGGAAGTGAATGGGGGGAATTGACACTTGAAAGGAACAGGAGGGGAATTGACACATGGAGGGACTTGGGAGGGGATTGACACGTGGAAGGGACGGAGTGGAATTGAGACACATGGAAGGAAGGGAAGAGGGGGAATTGAAACACATTGAGGAACTAGTGGGGGGATTAAAACATGGAAAGACGGGAGAGGGGATTGAGACATATGGAAGGACGGGGGAACGGAGATATATGGAGGGACTGGGGGGAAATTGAGACACATGTGGGAGGCAGGGTGTTTTTTGCACTGGGACCTGGTGATTTTTAGTTACGCCTCTGAAGGGGAGTGTCAAAGGGAACAAAATCTGAATGACTTTCAGGACTCATATTTTATGCAAGCCCTGACTGATGGTTTGGGACTGCACCCCAGGGACAAACAGGAGAAGAACCTAAAATAATGCAGGCACCAGACCATTTTATTGTCATTATGTGCCTGTTCTTATATTTGTCTTCCTAAAAGTGAATCAAAGTTCCTGATATAATGTCAATGTCATATATGTTGCCCAGAATAACTGACAAATATAACACTAGAGGATTTGGAGAATGAGTGGCTTCCCTAAACTCTTACACTAGATTAATAACATGACCATTAGGCTGGAAATGTATTTCAGAAACATACAATATCATGTTTATCCACCAGGGGGAGATACTGCAGACGAACAGAAATTCTGCAGTTACCCCGATGCCTAAAACGATATATTACAGATATTGTAAAGCTCATCCTTATATACATAATACATACACTATAATTAAAATACAAGCTTTAAAAAGTAAAAGGACATATACACCCTTTCATTTCTGTTTAAGACTAATTACTAAAATTAAGAATTTTAATATTCCCTTTGAATGACAGATGTTTTTCTTTTTGTGAGCCTACACAGGAGCCAGCTATCAATCCGAATGGTAATATACTGTATAGATATATCATACCACATATTCTTTACTGGGCAATAGTGATGTCCCGAACGGTTCGCCGAACGGTTCGCCACGAACGGTTCGCCACGAACGGTTCGCCGCGGACTCATCATTGAGTAAACTTTGACCCTGTACCTCACAGTCAGCAGACACATTCCAGCCAATCAGCAGCAGACCCTCCCTCCCAGACCCTCCCACATCCTGGACAGCTCACTAAGAATGCAGCTTCAAAATGGATGCTGTCCAGGAGGTGGGAGGATCTGGGAGGGAGGGTCTGCTGCTAATTGGCTGGAATGTGTCTGCTGACTGTGAGGTACAAGGTCAAAGTTTACTCAATGATGAGTCTGGGGCGAAACGTTCGTGGCGAACCGTTCGCGAACCGTTCGGCGAACCGTTCGGCGAACCGTTTGGGACATCACTACTAGGCAACACAAAAAAAAGTCATAAAAAAATAGCCAAAGGGGGCTCAAAGCATTCAGATAAACAGATTATAGAATAATCTAGCCTCTCAATAACCGCTATTATTAACCATTAGTTAATATAGTTAGAGCATTAAACAGCTGAGTTTTATTATAGTTTCTCGTATAAACAGTGGAAAGTAATTACTTCCTAGCAGAGGTTACCATTTTCATTTTGTTTATGTTAAAAACACGTGTCTACTTTAAAGTTTCATTGCCATCCAGTAGAAAGCCAATAGGACATGTCTATGCAAACCTTCCTACAGGAAGATGGAAGTATCCCCTGTATATGAGGTTGATAGGCCCCTGAGTTTGGATAAAGACATGAACCTGTTTACTATACCCGTTACTTCTCTATGCCACTAGCAACCTCCAGTAGCTCCTGAAGCAACATTGTACAACAAGTGTTACTCACCTAGTATCCCGAGCTTCCTTGTTGCTACGTTACAACCATCAGCCAACGACTGGGTGGAACGAGAAATAGCTTCCTCAGTATCAAACCTCATTTTATCAATCATTTATCAAACATGATTAATAATAATTATACAGTGCAAGTTACAAGGTGAGATAAAAAAAATGTAGGGACCTGATGGGAGACTGCAATGGTACAGTGTGAACCAATCAGAGTGCTGGGTACATACCCACTCCTGGTAGCAGGATGTCTGGGCTATGCTGAGCAAATGGGTAGAGGGGATGGGAGACAATTTATTTGTGTGTACTGGGGGGGAAACCTTAGAAAGGAGAGCTCTCTGTAATGGGGAGCTCCTTCAATCTGAAGATACTTTCAGACAGTTCTACCCCTAATCTACCTGTGGCGAAATTAACTTTGCCACTTGTGCCTGGAGAGGACTACTTGCCAGCCTCTTGCCATGTGATTATGGTCCCTGGGAGGTTTGGCCCTATAAATACAGTATTTGGGTATAATGGATTTTTATTGTGCTGCTGCTGGCCCTTTAAGAACCATCTGGGGACATACTGTGACTTTTGCGAACAATGCCCCTTTAAGACTGTGTCCCCTGTCCCCTAAATTACTTTGTTTGTGCCCTTTTCCCACTTGGTTCAGTAAATGGGGCTTACTGAACCAAGTACCACACAGGCGGACCACCCAGAAGTGGAAGCGTGCATGCAATTTACCTCCCAGGCTGGGAGGTTGCTGTAGGTAAATTGCCGACCGCTGGGGCATCTTTTTTCAGCCGAACGCAGTCAGCGGTGTGTGTAGCCAAATCCATGGAACTGAAACCGGCTACACAGTTCCACGAACACCAGTGACCCTTACCTTCTCCTACACTGAGTTTTCAGCCACAGAGACTAAGTCCCGTTTGGCGATTCGAACGCAAATCTATGGAACTGTTTTGGGCAGGAAAATGTGCTTGCGGTTGGTCATAAAGGACTTCCAGCTAACTTTTTAACCCCTGGAAGGAATTGGCTGAATTTTGGATATGTGTGTAATTAAAGTGTGCTGAGTATTAATTATGAAGATTGAATGTATATTTTTAAAGTTACAGTGTATGTGTAAAAAGTGTATTTTTCCTGCCTGTGATAATTACATTAACCCACTGTGTTCAGTAATTATATCGCAGGCAGAGGGGAGTGTTTGTGTGTAATTGCTGGGAGTGTTTTATTGTAATGTACGTATTTTATTGGTTGTTTTACAAAACCCTGTGGGTGGTACTATGTTTGTAAAATGGGCATAAAAGCAGAGTGTTTGATTAAAACTTCAGCTATTCTTCACCCTCAATCTGAGTCCTGTCTCTTATTGGGGGAATCTGCTACAAGGGATTGCTATGCTCGTCATACTCTCTTGCTATAATCACCGAGCTCTTGTAAGGGCTTGTTCCTGTTCCTGCTCTCTGGGGAAAGAGAAGTTCACCCACTGGAAGCTGGATCCTGGCCTTGGGTACAGGGTGGGTGAAGACAGCAAGACCCCGGCGCAGCTGCATCGCTGGAAGTGGGGTCTCCAGTGCTGATGGTGTCAGTTGGAGTGCTTGGAGTCCTCGGCGAACGCTAGGAGCATCGATTGGCGGAGGTACTCAGTGGAAGTGCCAGAGGTCCGTCACACTACCTAACCTGCAAACGTCAAGCATTCCGGTCATTAGAGGTTGGAGCAAAATGCATTAGAATATCAGCAAACAGTCTAAAAACCCTGGCTCCCTTGTTTCATGGCTGGGTAGCGATAACTGCAGCTGGCCTCCCATGTTCCTGTCCGTCTTCTTCAATTGTCCCACCACATTAGTGGATGGTTTACTAGCCCCCAAGTGGCTTGGTGACCCTCTGGCAAGATTGTTATATTTTTACCTACACAACGAGTATCTAAAGAAACAGCTGTGGTGTCAAGATTAATACATAGAGCAGTCACCATAGAAACCAATGGAATGTTGCTGACAAATTCTCTTTTTTTAGAACTTTGCCCCGATCTGCACTACTTTTTATCGACATATCTCCCTCATGGTGTTTTCAACTTACCGGGCACCTGCTTTCGTCTCATATAGGTCAGTGCGTTAGTTTGCCCGTTTCTAAGAGAGAACCCCCTTCCCCCAATAATACTTAATTTTACCGGTTTAAATGACTGATCATTACCATGAGGGTTGCAAATGCCCAGCCTCATTAAAAATAAGTGGAGTTTTCATTTAAAACTCATTACATGTGGTGTTTATACAAACATACTCCATGAAGGTTGTTATACAAATCCATATCAAACAATCTGTTACAGCTAATTTTATTTTATGGTAGCCATGTGTATTATGATTAGAACAGTGAATATTTAAACCCAGGTTTTTATTTCAATTTTCGCTGATCTTTCCTATTAAGTCTCCACTGTAATGTTTATTTTTCTAGCTGTGACATTTAGTTACATTGATTTTCTTCATTTTTTTTTTTAGTAGCTGCTAATTTTTCTTCTGCGCTCGTAATGGCTGTAGAGTTAAGTATGTCTTTGGAATGCATTACAAGGTCTCCATGCCTAATTTGTGGACTTAAAGGGACACTATAGTCACGAGAACAACTACAGCTTATTACATTTGCTCTGGTGAGAAGAATCATTCCCTTCAGGCTTTTTTGCTGTAAACACTGTATTTTTAGAGCAATAACTTCACTGGCCACTCCTCAGATGGCTGTTAGAGATCCTTCCTGGGTCATGGCTGCCTAAAATGCATCCAAACATTCCGTATCTCCTCTCTCTGCAAGCAGACACTGAACTTTCCTCATAGAGATTCATTGATTCAATTCATCTCTACGAGGAGATGCTGATTGGCCAGGGCTGTTTGAATCATGCTGGCTCTGCCCCTGATCTGCCTCTTTGTCAGTCTCAGCCAATCCTATGGGAAAGCATTGTGATTGGTCCAGACTACCACTTCTGATGATGTCAGCAGACAGAGGCAGTTCAGGGGGCAGAGACAGCAGCTGCAGACTTGAATGTAAGATTTTACTATATTTATGGAGGTATGAGGGGCCCAGGGGGGCTAGATGGTGCTTTTAACACAATAGGGTCAGGAATACGTTTGTGTACAGGAACAGGATTCTTCAAGTTCTAGCCCTGCAAATGGGCTGCATTAATCAGATGGCCTCTCTTAGACCATCTGATTGAAAGAGAAGAGTTTTACTCTATTAGTTCACAAATTGACAACCACTAGAGCAGGTTAACCCTGCAAAGAAAACATTGCCGTTTTACACTACCGGGTTAAAAAGGAGAGGGGCACATGGAACCCAGGACACCTGATTGAGATTAAATAGTCTGGATGCCTATAGTGTTCCCTTAAGGTTAAAATTGAATTATAGGATGAATGGGTCACTGATGTAACTATAGGAGACTTAACAGTGCAGATGCTTCTCCCGAAGCGCTCACCCATCACAGCTACACTTGACTTATATAACTGCCTGAGAAATCGACCTGAGTCCTATCGATGAACTGACAGACTGGAGTGACATTTGGAAAGCGACAAGCACACTGACGATCTGTGTAACTCACATGGAACATGCCTATAAGACACTCTTACACCGCTTAGATTACATAAAATGGGACAGAAAACAAATGCAGAATGTTGAAAGATGTGTGGAGACATGGGCTCATACCTCCACCGCTGGTGGTCATGCCCACGGATACAGAACTTTTTGCTGGAGGTGCTGTCACTGCTCGAACTAGTCCTGAGAAAACCATTCCCACTAGACCCTGGGCACTATTACTATCAAAACCATCAGACACAGCCACCAGACATGAAAACACATTGGCAGCACGCATAGCACTAGCCGCACCAATGGCACTCAGAGAATTGTAGGCTGACAAACAGAATCACTCCGTGGCCACCATGAAACGTAAGATTGAAGAGACCTTACAAATGGATAGATTGACAGCTCAAATCCATTACACGCCCAAGGTGTTCCATAAGATCTGGGGCCCTTGGATTGACAGTGGGATATAAACCACTCATACACCGGGGGCCCTTCCCAGAGACTCCTATTCTCTCCCGTACACTCTAATTCTCTGACTACTTTAGCGTCTCTGACCTTCACACACACCAACAACACCATAGGATCTCTACACAACACTTCATCTCATACTTGTCCATATTTTTTATCCCCTGTACCTGCTGCCCTTACACCATAAACCGTGGCCATGCAGGAAATTTCTATATTCTCACTGCCCCTGATTGGCACAATGGTGCTCCCACCCTGGATAGAGTTGCGACCACATGGTAATGGGCATGGGTCATTAAGCCTTTCTCCATTCCCTTCCCTTGTTCCCGCTAGGGGCTAGATTTCTCAAGCTAGTAATGCATCCAATCACATTGTCCAACACGACCAAACGGAGTGATACAAGCAGATTTCACTGGCACAAGTATCAGCCACATTCAATGGACTCTGATGGGGGCATGCGTGGCCTGATTGAAACCAGTTGCTAATTTTCACAACCTTTAAAGCACACAGTACATATACAGTGGAAGTCGATGTCTGATGAGATTATAGCATGTTACTATGGACATCATCTGGACAATTCTCTAGTCTTACCTGAAGCATTACAGTTCTATAATGCAATGTTATTTTCTTATCCTGTACACTGCTATACTATTATACTTATGAATCCGCTAAAATCTTAAATAAAGAATGTTTAAAAAAAAAAAAGAGTGCAGTTGCTATTGGTCCAATGTAATTATCTGTTCAATTCTGCTGCTAACATTCTGATAATTCAAGTTTTTATAGTTTTTATATATAATTTGAAACGTTTTTCTTCTCTTTGCCTGTTTTCATTTTTCAATTACATAATGTCTCACTTTTAAATGTTTTCCATTTCTCATTTCACCATTTCAGTTTGTTGTGTTTTTTCAGATTATGTTAATCTTTATTAACCATTACATCATTAGCAACGCCCAAAATACATAGCTGGCTAAAGTTTGCCTCCTGCTCCTTACCTAGTGCATTCACAGGCCTGGCTCTGTTTCTTAATGAAAATTAGATCAAAATGCTTATTTATCCTCCAACTTCCTTATAAATCTGCTTTTCCACAACTGCTCTGTCTCTATGTAAGTATCAGAGAGAAATGTTGGCAGATGTACTACAGTTAGTGTAATGCACAGCAAACAGGAGTGAGGTAAGAAGATGGTGTATGTGTAACTTACTGTGTATACATTTGCTTTTTTTGTACACTGTACCAACTCTATCTACGTTATAGTCATAATTCAAATTTAGAATATTTATGGCATAGTTTGACGGCTGTTTTTAAATATGCACTAATAATGCACACTCCTAGACGTACATTCACACAGACACACACACAGACACACACACACAGACACACACAAACATGTACATATTTACATACATACACACACAGTTATGCATATCAGGACATGCTACTACAAGGATTTCCCCCGGAGTTCTGAATCAGAGAGGGCACTGTGCACTCTATGGCCAGTTGGTAGTCCACCCTATCGGTGGCAGCCCTGCTTGTCTGTGCCCTTTCAACGACTTATTCTATACTGAAATCATTATATCTTACTTTTTTGTTATCTGAGTTCTGGTTTACTTTTGCCAGTTACGAGTTAGTGAAAGGCCATTGTTCATCAGAAGTCCAAAAAGGCCTAAAGGTAAAAATGATTGCAGTGTCTTTAAATCTTCTACCCTGCTATGTGATAGCCTGCAGAACAGGAATGGGGACCCAAATTGCGCAGTAATCAAATTTTCTGACATCCACCAGATTCACCTCCATGAACAGATTCTTACATTATTTGGAGACAGATACTTGTCCCACAGTATATGTATCATGGTTCTGATAAGGTCAGATAACCAGGGTTAGCTTAAGGATCTTTATTGGAAATCATAGACATGGTTAGTCTTGAAACAAGACAAGAGTAGTAGGACTTAAAGGTAAGTGGAAATAATAAAGACAAAGGGAGAAAGTAGAACCTATAAAACGAAATTACAGGTAAGTATATCGAGGGCTATAAAACAGAGATTTAGGCAATAAGCCTCAGACATGTATTATGTAGCAGGAAAACCTATAGGTTAGATTATAGGCAGAAGGAGAACCTATAAGGGAAATTGTAGGCAAAAGATAGAAGGAGAACATATAAGCGAAATTATAGGTAAGTGTAAGGAGAGATAAAAAACAAGAGTTAGGCAATATGCCCTAGACAGGTATAAGGTAACAGGGAAACATATAAGTGAGATTATAGGTGGATCAAGATAAGGAAAACCTATTTATGAAACTATAGGTTCCACGTAGCCAAATACAACTAGACAGAACTATAAAGGATTAAGTAATACAGGTAATACAAGGTGATCAGCCTATTTGGTTTAGAGGTAGTACTGCAGTTTCAGATAGTTGTAACAGGGTATTTCAGGAAAGTTGCAAATAATAGGAATGTTTATAATATCCAGGTAGGTTGCGTAGTTTCCGGTAGGTGTACAGTAGGTTAGAACCAAAGCAATAACGAATCAAAGTCCAGTATCGAATAAAGCAGGTTGGTATTGAAGATCAGATTTTTCCCCAAGCGTATTGATAGCAGGTTGAAAGGATAAATCGGGTTGGTTCTATGATATCCAGAATATAGCAGGATTTCACAGCAGGAGCCAGAATCCGAAGTCTTGTCAGGATCAGAACATAAACTTCAATCAATAAAAGGCTAATTGCTTTGGCAGGGTGTGGCCTCTTATAGCAGTCTAAACGATCATGCTATGCAGGTAAGAGTAACTGAGGTTAGACTAGTGGTGGAAACTGGTATCTATAAAAAATATAACAGAATGAATGAAACAATAATTTGGTTGTCAGGATAGGAACCTGACAATATGATGTTGTTTATAGCCAATTCTCACTACGATCGTATCTTCATTAAGCAGGCACCGATAACTTTATCTTGCAACAGATTTCATTATTTACTAAATTTACAATTGATAAAAACAGATTAAAAAGAGGCTACGGTTCTTATTTTGCTGAATGTACCATCTGTTCAATCTCTCTTCCCCTGGGGTGCCATCGGAATTCCTTTATTTCTGGCTCTTTCCGACCGTCTCATGCACCACGTGACTTCCACCCTTCTTTCTCAAAGTCTGGTTGTGCCCTTACTTGGGAGGGATTAAATACCCTATTCTGTTAGTCTCACTATTGTTACAATATATTTTAACCACTTGAAAATCAAGGTTACACATGCTAACATTATATCATTAAAAGACCTTCAATAACAGTTTCTAAACCAAGGTTACGTATGTTAAACTCATATTATTCAAGAGACATTTCACATTATTATATTCAGTACAATAAATCAAACGTGGTTCTCTAACCATTTATCATAGTTCAACAAGGGCAGATTTGTGTATATATATATATATATATATATATATATATATATATATTAAAAGTTCCCATCAAAGAATATTAATAAATAAACAATAATTAATTGAACAGAAGGCATGTTAAACAATCAGGTATATTACAAAAAAAAAAAAAAAAAATCATATTTAAATACAAAATATTAGAATCTTTCTATCTTGATATAGAGAGAACCAAGCTATAAAAATGTTTTACTTCTAAAAAATATAAAAATCTAGCTCTGGTAAAAAGAAAGGACCAAGTAAAGATAACATTAAAATATGGATGATTACTCTTTTAAAACAATTGACCAACTTAAAGTCATATTTACACCACTAGGGGCTAAAACTTGGAGCTTAAAAATTAATACCATTTCTCGTTTTGCTAATTTCCTATTATAATCACCCCACTCCCCCTTTATGTGCATTTACCCTATCAGTGCTACAAAAGGATACATAACGGGGGGTTTATTATGTTTTTGCTTAAAACAGGCATACACGCTATGTCCCTAAAGACCTTTACTTATGTTGTATATACAAGGTCTGTCCTGAAGTATCCAGCCATGTAATATGAAAAATAGAGACATTTATTGGAGAAGCTACAAGATACAAGAAACATTGCACATAGGACAATGCTGCCTCAAAGTAGGCACCTTGGGACCTCACAAAGTTCTTCCAGCATCTCTTCCACTGTTCAAAACACTCTGCAAAATCCTTTCTTGGAATCGCCATCAGCTGCATCGTCATATTTGCCTGAATCTTATCGATCGTCTCAAATCTCTTCCCTTTCAAAGGTGGTTTTCGTTTTGGGAAAAGCCAAAAGTCGCAGGGCGCTAAATACTTCAACAGATTCTCAACCACGTTTTTCCGGACAGACCTTGTATGTTTTTGGATGTGTTTCTGTAAAAATCTCCCTGCGAGGCCTACATAGTGGAGACCACATGGGCAATTCGGTAGATAAATAACCCCCTTACCATTATATGAAATTAAATTGTAAATCCTATATTGTATATTGATTTTTTTTTTTATTTTTCATTTTCTGATCGATTGCATGTATACAGAAATTACATTCTTCACACCTACAAAAAACATTATTTTGCCATATAAAAACGTATTCTCCATTTTCTATGATTCTGGAAACATACTGGGATGGCAAGATAGTCTTCATATTCCTGGATCCCCTGAAGACAACCCTTGACTTACCAGGGAGTATGTTAAAATCCAAATCGTCTTGCTTCAAAACAGACCATCTCTTACTAATTATTCTTTTAATTTGTTCTGCTTGACAAATATATTTGGTAGTAAAATATATATCCATATCCTTATTTAAATAATTAATCTCTATTTTATATTGTAGTAAACTTGTCCTCTCGATTTTTTAAAATGTCATTTTTGGAATTTTTTGACAATCTTTATTTTTGCAGTGCATAGTTTGACAAGTATGTTTACAGAGACATTTCACAAGATAATATACATCTAGAGGAATAGTAATATTGTCCCATGAAAAATCAAGAGCAGTACTGCACTTTTTATATTAATAATGAAACAGGCAAGTAATGCATGAAGAAGCTGTAGGAGAAACTAGTAAGGTATTCATGACTAGACAGTAACGTAGGAAACAACTTTGGTATACAGGAGCAGATATCTAGTAAGTATTCCACCCCAGGGAACTCCATGGACATAGAGGAAACGTCAAAATTGTCAAGTAGGAGGACCCCAAGCACCTGATCATATCAGAATTTGTCGTAGAGTAACGTTGAATATTTTGCAGTGGTAATCAAAAGGCAGTGGATAAAAAAGGGCCCAACCCAACAGTCAACCTTTTCCCTTAATGGGTATGGTACAGCC
Organism: Pelobates cultripes; assembly: GCA_933207985.1. Classification (NCBI taxonomy): domain Eukaryota; kingdom Metazoa; phylum Chordata; class Amphibia; order Anura; family Pelobatidae; genus Pelobates; species Pelobates cultripes. The sequence continues at coordinate 37,144,744 of OW240917.1, forward strand.
CCCTCCGACCTTGCTCATCCGTAGGTCCAGTGCCAAAGGTGGTGAAGTCAAATAATCCTGATGGTGGCTCAGGCTGTGTGTAGCATTCTGCGTGTCATCCTGTCTGGGAAGCTCCCGACCCCGTGTGAAGGTGCCCTGTGTGCAGGTGCCGAGTGCCCTTTGCGCAGCTTTCCTCTGGCGTTGTTGGTATAATTTATTCCGCCTGGTGCGGGCTGCCATAGGGTCTATAGTCACTTGTCGGACTTCAGAACGGTTCTGATGGTAAGTATACTGGCAGTTCTCGAATTGCAGGCTGGAGTCACCTGTGCTGCAGTTTTTGCCAGAAAAAAAGGCAGTCCAGTTTAGTCAGGAGTCCGGGCTCCTCATCCATGTGTGTCTTGGAGCACATGACCTCCAAAAAACCTCCCAAAGAGGTTAGGAGCCCACAAAGTGGGAACCAGGATTACTCATGCCGGTCCAGAGGGGTGGTAGTGGGGCTTTGATTCCAGGAGACAGCACGTGTTGGACCCAGAGATTGTCCGCCTCTCCCCTCCACAGTGCCCACTACACCTCAGTCACAAACAGCAGGAATAACTGCAGATGACCACTGGAACCAACATCGAGCCAGTCAGTCACTGCAGTATAACAGGCTGTCACTGACTGCTCAAAATAAAAACCCAAGATACTGGCGAATGACTAAATCACCAAAATCGCTTGAAGCTCTAAGAGGACACGTCCAGGTGCCATCCCAGTCAGTCCCAGCCCAGGTCCTCTCAATTTTTCTTAATTCTTATAGTGCTTGATCTAGCTCCCATTCTCTATATTCCTCTTCTAGGAACCTATTCTTCAACCAGGTGGATTGTGCTCGATAACACTAAACTTCTGTACAATTTCTCTTTATCATAAATAGATTTTTAGGAAAATTGGATAACAATGGATGAGAATGGCAGCTTGTGTTTAAAATATATTTGTGTGAGGGGCAAATAAGGCCGTAAAGGAAATAAAAAAGGGGGGAATAAGTCGGTTGTCGTGTGCCAGGACCCACGTCGTGGTAGGCCTGTAATAAAAGAGGGCCCACCCATGAGGTGTAATGAAAAGTATAAATAAAGGGAGTGGAAGGTGGGGACTAGTGATATCGCGAACCGTTTGCAAACTTGCCGCGAACAGTTCGCCGCGAATGGTTCGCCGCGATTTGCCACGAACTGTTCGCGGCGAACTCCGGTCAGCTGACACATCCCTGCCAATCTCCGGCAGACCCACCCTCCCAGACCTTCCCACCTCCTGGACAGCATCCATGTTGAAGCTGCCTTCAACATGGATGCTGTCCAGGAAGTAGGAGGGTCTGGGAGGGAGGGTCTGCCGGAGATTGGCAGGGATGTGTCAGCTGACCAGAGTTCGCCACGAACGGTTGGTGGCGAACCACGGCGAATGGTTCGCGGCAAGTTCGCGAACGGTTCGCGACATCACTAGTGGGGACAATAATAATAATAAAAGAGGGCAAAAAGGATACCTGTTTAAAAGCATCCAACAACCTTAAATAGCCTAGCCGTATGATAACAGCTGAGCGAGTAATTAGGTGCCCGGCGCTTTGAATGGCCCTTTAATTTGTGGAAGGGAAAGTAAGGAATATAAAAACATGTTGGCCATCTAGTGGCTTGACAACTAGACTACATAGTTGCCTTGCTGATAAAGACCAGCGTTCCCCAATTCCAGTCTACCTCACATCTGTGATTAAACGGTTGATCCTAAAGAAGGCAAAAAAAAACAGTTTGATGCGCTTTCCAATTTGCAACAAGCTAGGGAAAAAATTCCTTCTTGACCCCAGAAAGCAGTCGGATTTATCCTTGGATCAAGCAGATATCGCCCTACATTGAGAGTAGATGCCCGGTCGGTATGACAAGTAATAAATAGGTCTGATAGTGATTTAAAACTTGGATGTTGATGGAAAAAACTGGAGCTTGAAAATTCCCAGAACCTGAACCCTAGAATATGGTAATAAACTGGTATGAGGACATGAAACTGTGTGTGACTAAAACCTTTATAAAATATGAATTCGTAGACTGGATAGGTAGAGTTGATGCAAGTAAGGGGTGGCAAAAAGAAGAGAAAGTCAATTGCAGACAACACATCAACAGAGACAGTAAACGTTATACGTGAGACAGGAGCCTCGAAGGGGAAGAAGGTCCGAACACATGCACTGCGAGTGCTAGAAAGATGAGAGCCAGACGTGAAAATGGCAACCACGAGCTCACAAGGCTGGCCGCTCGCGAACAAGCCCAGAAACGCCGGGAATGGTAGTGGCTGCGGGAGAGGCCGCAGGCAGGGCCACATTAGAAAGCGTAAAGGAGGCAGGACTGATCGTACGAAAGAGGTACGGGAAGACCGGTTCAGATCCAGCCAAAGCAGCAGATGCCAGTTACCCCAAAACTGCCATCCGATACCGCCCCACAGCCGACAGCAGCGTTACCCATGCAGGAGGACAGACACTGAGAGAAACAGCTGACCGGAAGGCTGCTGCGGAATAAGCTGACTCGCGAGAAAGAGAAGGGAGAAGCGCCTAGGACCTGAAAAAGGTAGGCGTAGCCAAAACTCCATAGGGTGATGAGAACCAGACCCAGCCAGAGAACCCGGGCGGAAAAACCCCCCGCCTAGCAGCCGAGACCCGCTAGAAAAAGAGACGAAGAAAACGCACATAAACGACTCAACATGCACGTGAGCGTGAAAGTGTACGTGTGCGAGCTGGCATACTAGCTAATGCTAAAAAGGCGAAACAATTAAAAACTAGGTTTGGTGACAGGTGAGGCCCTGCTAGATGCCAAACAGCGTAAAGGTCTATCTACGAGTTGGCGCGAGGGGAGAACGTGGCCACTGAACATTGTGGCGGGGTGTTGGCCTCTCGGTGAAAGTTAAACATTAGATAGAATGGGAGTGACAAGTGAGGCCCTCCCTATGCCACGATGCGAGGCGACTAACTATGATTTGGCCCGAGGGGCGTAGTACCTCCAAGTATGAGGATGGGTGTTGGCCTCGCGGGACCACTAACCTAAGGCGAAGAAGTCAGGGGGAATTACAACTAGTGGACACTTATGACCCTGACAGCCAGCAACAGCTAACTAAGAGGGGAGGGAAAGAGTGAGAGAGGTGCCAGGAACACCCTGCACCCCCAAATTCACCGCACATAGAAGCCTACATGGAAAGTTGCCCAGTTAAACGTCCCTAGAAGGAGTACTACATGTCTAGTGGGTGTAAGGGCAAGCTCCACTAGGGAACTGCGCTGCCTGGGAGCAGTGATGTTTATGATTGGTTAACAAACGCGCAGAGCCAGTGTGGCCACAGAACCCCACCCCCTATTTAAAAACCCTGCTCCCTGGGCCTTGTGAAGACCGAATGAGACTTGCCCGCCTGCTAGTTAGATGCACATAAAAACAACATACATGCAATTAGAAGAAGCAGCACAGATATCTGCATAAATTAAAAGCATGTCTGCTTTTCCCAAGGCAAACTCTGTCTCTTGCATTAAGGCAAACAGTGAGCTGGGATAGAATAGATGAAAGCAGGCAATCAATCACACACCGTTCCATCTCACACTGCACCCAGCAACCTCAAGAGTTATGTACTTTTATGTGGTTTTTGTAACAGTTTTTGACTTAGAGATATTTCCTGTACCTGGAGATAATTAAGTTACCATAGTTACTTAAGCCAATTATCTCCAGGATAGAGGAGAAGATAGACTGGCCACACAGCCTAAATCTGTGGAACTTTTTTGGGCATGAAAACCATACTTGAGGTCGGTCAAATGTGACTTCCACAACATTTTTGAACCCCTTCTCTGATCTGGGTGATTTTTGGATATGTTGTTTACCCAGATCCAGGGATGTGGGGATATGTGGTGTTTTGGATTGTTTTCTGTGTTTTGTGAAAAATTTGTGTTTTCTGCCTGTGGGTAATTGAGTTAGTTCATTGTGTTTGGTAATTGTATCACAGGCAGAGGGGGAGGGTTTGTGTATATTATCTGGGAGTGCCTAACTGTACAAGAGTGTTTTGAATGGCTTTGTAACTTTGTGTCCTGTGCTCCACAAGGTCCACCTGGGTGGTAAACTTGTGGGAAAACTTGTATAAAAGAGACAATAAACCCTCAGTTCATTCTGTTCCTGCTTAACCCTCAATACGTAGCCTTGTCTCGTTATTGTAGGGAACTGCTATATTCACACTGGGGATTTACTTTGTATACTCCCCTGAGCTCTAATCACTTAGCTCTTGTCAGAGCTGTTCCTGATAGGCTCTCCTGGAGGAGAGGTCTTTCCCAAACGGTCCTGGAGGACAGAGGCTGATCCAGGGTGGAAGGAAGACGGTGAGACTCCAGTTAAGCTACGGCGGTTGTGGAGTCTGCGTGGTTGTGTTGTCCGGTGCGGTGCTTATGATCCTCGGCGTCAGCTAGGAAACGTCCTTCAACGGAGGTGCCCAGTCGGGGTGCCAGGTGATCCGTTACAGTAGGCATTAAGAAAAAATCCCCAAGAGTTTTCATTTAAGTGATTTAAGAATGTGATTAGTTTTTCTTTTGGGCTCTCCAGATAAAAAACATATAATCAATACACAGCTTATATATAACAATGTTCACGCCGCAGCCATGCCCAGTCCATACATAGTTGTATTCCCATCTGGACTACTTGATTGGCAGTCAGTAGGAAATTTGCATCACTGGCCTAAACACTTTCACCCCTTCCACCAGCGTCCCACTTTACAGGACACTGAAGTAGGAAGGTGTGCTGTATTTCAGAAGAGTCATTTACCTTCAAACTACTTTTTTGTATGTCACAACGGAAAATATTTCAAAAGCATCACATTGCTCTTCTGACATATTGCTAGCAGACTTTTTGTGTACAGTTCTTTCAGCTCTGCGGATTGTAATTAAAATATAAAGAATCTTTTAGATTACTGTACAAGACTTATCATAATCATTTGTTTATTAGGGCAAAATTACTCCAGGAGACAACAAATCATTTAATTTGATACATGCTCAGAATGACTAACTAGCTTTTGATTAACAGTAACATTAGTAAATTGATAGCTGCTTGCTACGGAACAAACTGAAATGAGACAATCTGAAACATTCACTTTCACATTTTAAGAAAATTGTAAATAAAATGTTTTCAGAAACATAAGTAAAGGTAACATTGAAGTAGAGATCAGACATATTTAATTCATTGTGTTCATATGTTTTGCTTTTTGATGGAGCAGTTATACTGAATATAGGAGTCTGCAGCACAGGACAAGACGTGCATTTGTGCAATCTCCTGAAAACTGGCCTTTCCATTGATTCAAATTGTGCCGAAGAGTGACAACACCTACAGATTAGGTATATTTTCCCCTGGTGGAATATTTTCTTTACATACTGATGCTGTCCCCACAAACGTAGACTGATCAGCCACAACATTAAAACCACTAACAGGTGAAGTAAATAGCATTGATTATATCGTTTCACGGGCACCTGGCAAGTTGTGGGATATATTAGGCAGCAAGTGAACGGTCATTTCTTAAATATCATGTGTTGGAAGCAGGAAAAATGGGCAAGCGAAAAGATTTGAGTAACTTTGAAAAGGGCCAAATAGTGGTGACTAGACAACTGGGTCAGAGCACCTCAAAAAACGGCAGGTCTTGTGAAGTGTTCACGGTATGCAGTGGTTATATCTACCAAATGTAATGGAAGGAATCAGTAAAACTGCTTATTTCTTGCCTGCCTGAATCCCTGGATAACCTCTGCCTACCTGATCCTATCATGGATTCTTTGGTTAACCTTTGCCTACTTGGTTAACCTGCTAAAAACACTTTCTTTTTGTTTCCTGGTCATGTCCCGGTGCTGCATGGCCTCGTCTTTGGACTTCTCAACTCACAGTGACTTGTTTTTCAGAGACTTTCCGTTAAGTGACTTCTCTTTGTCCTTTCTCTGTATACCGAGTCCATTCACCCCAAACTGTTACAACCACCAACCAAGCAATCGTTGCAGACCATGGCGATGATGTTTCCTGTTGACAGATGCCTCTTTCAGCAGGATAATGAACCCTGCCACACTGCAAACATTGTTCACGAATGGTTTGAACAACATAGAACACAACAAAGAATACCACAGAGGCACGGTGTTGCCTTTGCCTCCAAATTTTCCAGATTTCTATCCGATTTAGCATCTGTAGGATGTGCTGGAACAACAAATCTGATCCTGGAAGTCCCACCTTTGCAGCTTGCAGGACTTAACACATGCTTCTCAATATTGCTATTTTTCAAATCGGGCCTGGTCTGTGCGGAGTCCTAAAGGGGCAAACAGTGCCATTAGCAATGCCACAATTGGCAGGGTCACTCAGGAAAAAAGTGATCTTGTCTAAAAAAGGACAGGACCACCTAAAATAGAGGTGGGCTCACCACCTAACAGGCAGCTTGGCCTGAAAATTGAAGTGTCCCTCTTTGTCTATTTGGAATGTTGGGAAGCATATAACCTTTAATGTAGTAGTACTATTGTTGGGGTGTCAGGAACCAGGTATTCCTCATATAAGACGAGAAATAATGATTTGTAAGCAGCAAAAAGTGGAAATAATTTGTGCAGAAAACTGTGCTTAAGTAAAATTTCCAAGTGCAGCCAGGGATTAATCCTGTTTAAAAACATCAGATTCAATATAGCAAGCTAAACCTCCACACCCTCCCCTCCTCAGGATTATTCACTACAATTACCAAAGTCTGACCAGAACAGCAATTCTTATAAATTCTTATTAAAGTCTATTCTGGGCAGAGCTCAACTGAATTATCATGCATTTGATGCCTGGATTAAACTCAGTGCTTTCACATCTGAATCCTATAGAAAGTGAAGTATTCAGAACATTTACAAAGCACCAGTTTTACTGAAATTTGGGACCGAAGGCATCCGGTCCTCCCCTGGTATAATGGAGTAGAACATTATTATAGTATTTCTATTCCTAACTCTATAGTGCTACATTAAAAATAATCAGGAGGAAAAAAATATTTTTATGCACAGGTGCTTCCAATAGATGGAGATGTACATACAACAAATATTGATATAGTGTTACACATGTTAAATGTACATTTGCTAACACAATTTGCACTATTGAATTAAGAATTTTTATTTTTGTGCTTTGTGTAGGAGAAATAGCTCCCTACATTTAAGGAAATATAAAAATAGTGAATTAGGCCAGGGATAACCAACAGGTACGTAGCCAGCTGCTGTGGAACTACAACTCAGGAGTGACTGACAAAGCATAATGAGAATTGCAGTGAAACTATGGCTACTCAACCAAGTTCCTGAACCAGAGTGTTTTTCAGAAATTCTTATCCAATCCTCCTCTATTCACCGATCTACCAATCTATCTACAATACTGGCTCACTGTTTTAATATGTATAAGGGGTTATTGATAAAAAAAAAAAAACATTGGGGGAACACTTTCACAGTGTTCTGAAAGTGGAACATTTAGCAAGAACGTTATTTTGAAGATTTTATATTTAGAAGATACACAACCAGTGCAGAACAGCTGCAACCAATCGAAGGTCCACTGCTCTTCAATGACATCTTCAAGTATCTCCAGTTTCCCCAGCCCAACTCTCCCCCCATCTCACATTCGGACCACCTAATGCTTGGAGGCATACGTCTATACAGTATACATGAAATTCTAATTGCTATAAGCAATACAATACAGTTTCCTTTGCGATCCCTTGAGCAATCTGTCGATGAATTAATTACGACTACAAGTAAATTGTAAATTATTAACACTATACTAGCAATATTCATGTACGTCTTGACAGCGCGTGGAACTTATCTATCTGGGAAACCATGGCGGATGTGGAAACTTAACACCTATTTCAGGAAAAGTGTTGAATACTCTGTGTAGATGTGTTAGAAATGTTTATATACAACATATGCTTCTGGTTATTTTTGCATTTTTCATTGTCATCATGTTCTCTTGCAGAAGCTTGAGATTTTTCTATATTATTGGGTTTTTGTTTTTTTCCAGCTGCGTTAGTCCCATTCCTTCATATTAATCAATGACATTACTTCCTATGCTTTGCTGGGGAAATATTGAAATTGCAAGCTTTGTATCTGCTTCATGGAAGCATGTCTGCTACACTGCATATCATATTGCTTTAAGTGGATCACTCTTTCCTCAGCTGTGACTCTGTCCACTGTCTCTTTTGCAAGTGACTCAGTTGTCAACCAAAAAATTGATTGAGTTTTGCTCATCAGGGCAAAGTAGCAGTGTATTAATATGCATTGTGAGATGTGGTTAGTGTGGCACACTTTCTGGGCCCGTTGGACTGACGGTACACTTGCTGGGCACATGGGATGTCTGGCAAGTGATGCATTTAAAGGGACTCTTCAGTGCCGGGAAAACAAACCCATTTTCCTGGCACTGCAGGATCCTGCAGTGCCCTTCTTTCTCCCACACCCCCATCCAATGTTGTTCAGTAACTTACTTGAATCCAGCACTGATGTCCCTGGGCGCTGGGACAGGCTCCGCCCACATCAGCCGGCGGGGGAGACCTAATGCACCTTTGAGTTGTCAACATTGTGTTGAGACCTACTCAACTTTTGTGTGCATTTTGTTACCAGAAATCCATGGGAAAATTCACGGTTGCGCTTTTTTGCAGATTTTAAATGACACAGAAATATCGAATACCAATTTTTGGAAGATTATGCACACACTCAACCATTGGTTGATTACCGTCTTAAAAGGGGGTGAAGTGACAGAATGGTATTCCTCTTCCGACAGTGCAAACCACAGATCGATTTATTCAGTGTTCTTACAGTATTAATCTATGTGTATTTTTCTGCATTTTTATATCTGTAGATTCCCTTTTTGACACACTCAACTTTTGCATGCTTTTTCCATGATCCACGACCTTCGCTGTAGATTCTAATTCAGGCGCCGATATTGCTGAACCCAGTTATCATAGAGGAGAGTATCAGCAGTACAAAAAGTCCCAACACGTTTTAGATTCCTGGTTCATAGTGTCAGCCATTTACACCACTACCATGCTTGCTGTGTATCCAGTTAAAACACTCACAATGTAAATAAGGTACCAGCCCACTCCACGCACCCACAAAACATTTGAAAAAAAAAACGCTCAACTAGTGCACATACAAAGAGTTAGATGGTTTATATTTATTAATTTGTAATATGTCCATTCACAAAAATTGTATTTAATATGCTGCAATGAAAGGACATTGCTTGTCACATTTAATATTTTCAGTGTGTTCGTCCTTTTTTTAAAGAATAAATTAAAAACTTTGCTGGATGTAAATAATGACTGGCATAATGGCCTTGATATTTTCTGATTTATGTATTGCTTCACTTTTCCTTTTACTAAACATTTGTACTTTTTTTTTTTATGTCATTCATCAAATAATACACACTAGGTTGTAATTTATCTGCCTAAATCAGTGGTTCCTAAACTTTATATTTCTTTTTTGTCTTTTTTTATAGAAGTGTAAGCAATAATCACATGGCATTCAGTAACAACATAAAATGCAAAATATAGACAATATTATTATTATTTATAAAGTGCCAGCAAATTCCGCAACGCTGTACAATGGGTAGACTAACAGACACGTAATTGTAACCAGACGAGTTGGAGACACAGGAACAGAGAGGTTGAGGGCCCTGCTCAATGAGCTTACATGCTAGAGGGAGTGGAGTATAGTGACACAAGAGGTAAGGGTAGGGTAGAAAAGGAGGTTGCTAGAATAGTATTGTGTGGGGAGGAGGTAAAGCTGTTTACAGTTTAATTGATATGATTTCCTAAAGAAGTACGTTTTTAAAGATTTTTTGAAGGAATGAAGACTGGGTGAAAGTCTAACAGAGAGGGGAAGTGCGTTCCATAGGAATGGCGCAGCCCTAGAGAAGTCTTTAAGGTGAGCATCAGAGGTAGGAATATGAACAGAGGTTAGATGTAGGTCTCCAGCAGTGTGTAGAGGATTAGACGGGACATATTTGTGAGGATAGAAAGGTCGGAGCAGCAATGTGTAGAGATTTGTAAGCAAGTAATAGATATACGAGATAATACAAAATGATTTTTAATTACCTGCCATGGGTAGCTACACATTAAGAGGAAAAGGCACACTATTGATTATATCTGCTTACGAATAACCACCAAAACTTCGTAGGTTTAACCGTTGGGTAGCATGAGTAAACAACAATAAGGACCGAGTGTAATATAGTCTGATTACGAATTCGTAGACTGAGTGCTCAGAAGAGGTGATATCTAATGAAACAGGATGAACGTGTGACTGTCGAAAAGTAATGCTACACAACATAGGATACATGCTATTTGCCAGGCTCACTGGAAACTATCATGCTATGATAGCTGCATATTTAACAAGATACAAGTGGTAAATAAAAAAAAAAATGCATATGAAAAGAAAAAACAAATATAAGTAAACAAACACAATAAGGCTATAGAGGCCCAACAGGGGCTAGATGGTGTCTTCTGAGGTTGACATTCATTATAAGCTGTAGAGCCAGAAAAAATAGCTTAGTAGCATTCCACCGATTCCACTGCTTGGGGAGCAGGCGAAGGTAGAAGCACAGCAGGAGTAAGTGGGAGCATCCTTCCAGTCCCAGGCCCTTTAAGGAGGATGGCATCTTCGAGCTACAGATGGGGAGACTCTGAAAGTCCCAGTCCTTCCCACATTGGGAGAGACATAAAGCCCTGTTGTGCAAGTGTAATGCTCTCGGGAAAAAACTTATTTGGAACGTAACTGCAGATGAAATAATAAATTTGATACCATCACTTTAGGAAAATTTAATATTTTTAAATAAAGGGAAATTAACGTTGGCAGTCTTTTGCAGCAAATAATGCATTAATGCTTGGAATCTTGTTTCAGAATTGCAAACAAGAATAAAGCAATTATAAAAATAAGGAAAAGCTTAATTAGCAGCAAACAATATAGTCCAAGTGACTTCAATCTGGAATGGTTAATTAGCAGTAAGTAGCATAGTCCATAAGACTTCAATAAGATTGCCAATCAGGTGACTTCTGTAATACAAAGTATCAGTCTCTTAGTATAAAGAAATAACTTGGGTAGTGAATTATCCTGTAATGTAAAGTGGTTGTAGTTAGTAGGCTCTAATAGGAATAATTAATACCACTGAGTAATTGGCGATTAATATTTCAAATAGACTTTGGATAACCTTTATCCTTCCCAGAAACTTGTGGCTAGAACCAGTTAGTAAATACAATCATAGGAGAACTTATCTTCCTTAATGAATGATGGGAGTTGAAGCATTTCCAGTGTAGATTGATTTATGGTTCCTTGAAGTAACTGATAAGATGTAGGAATCCGAAGTTAAGTCTGTTTCTTGAGTGGCAGAGTAGAATGGAGCATAGCCAGGAACAAAGCCAGAGGTTCAGTACACAGGAATTCAAATGAGCAGAGCTCTGCAATGAAACGGCAACCATGTAGTAAGAAGTGAGAGCACATCAACCACAGGAGATTGACAGAGATAAAGAATTTGACTGAGCACCTGAGGTTGGCTGCTACTCCCAGCTTGTCCCACACTAGGCCTCAAGGCAAACAATATGGGTCACAATAACGGACAATTGAGCCAAGCTTCTCCAGAGAGCCCGTCAACTCCCCTATTACTACAAGTATCGACACAGCAGTCGAAGTAGAGCAATTGTCCGTGTTTAAAGTAATTATTTGCAGAGCTCGTGCCCTATGCAACCGCTCGACATGGTGACCAAGCCCCGTTCCCCTTCTAAACCTTTTTAATAAGGAACCAAATTATATACTTGGCACAAGTGTTGCAACCTGTTCTTCATTTGTAAAATTAGCCTGGCAAAACATTCATCAGTTTTAATATGGCATATACTAAAATAAATAGATTTTTTTTTTTTAAATCCAAACATATAGAGGAATCGTAGGCGCATCAGCACTGGAAAAAAGGTGAGTAATTTATTTTATTTTTCTTTCTTAATTGTACAGATGGGAGGGGGCAACATGATAGCCCTAGGAATACAGATATGTATTAATTTTACTGTGTTCCTTTAATGATTTGTTAAAGACTTTGTCAACAGAAGCATCTACACAGCCAGATATAAAACAGACCGTTCATTCCACCATACTCACATAGATCTATTGATTTACACTCAATCAAATCCACTGACTTTTGCCCAAAGAACACATTTCTAATTACATATTTCACCCAGCCACTTGCCAACTGCTTTGTCTTGGCTTTTCAAAGCATCACGATGAGGTGTGGAATGTTTTTTATAATGAATAATATGCTGAAAAGTCTGAAAACTAAACAATTCTGTGTCAATGAAAAAAAAACCTGCAATACTATAAGCAGGAGGATTTGTAAGCTGTGAAATTAGCGGAATACACACAATCTGCTGCAGATGCACTCACAGCTTCACAGAGCGTCCTTTCTTTGGCACAATAAATATTGCTTACATTGTTACTATGCACAAACAAAGCCGAATGCCTTATTGACCACAAGACACATTTGTTCTCTGCCAAAAGTGTGGGAGCAGCTCAAATACTAAAGCCATTTATGTAACTAGTTTATTCATAATTATGCTGTACGAGAACAAAGCAATTTTTCAAAAAGAACAAAAACATTTCACGAAAAGAAAATAAATATATATATATATATATATATATATATATATATATATATATATATTAAAAGCTTTGTTGCTGTCTTTGATAATAAAAAATATAAAAATACTTTTTTACTGGATATTCCCTCCCCCCAAGTTGGATAACTTAAAGTGTGAATTCCACGACATTCATCCATATATCCATCCGTCAATCCATCCATGCATCATTGTCAGCAATTCTTGATTTCTTGCGCAATGATCCCTTCCATGCAGTCCATAAATAAAAAAAGGAATCGAAGGAGTAATTTCATCCACCAGTGTGGACCCTGCTGTTGGGAACAGAGGTGACCTGAAAATGAAGTGTACTATTGCAATCATAAACACCAAAGGTCCAAATCACTATCATAAAATTGAAAAGGCTGATTTACAGCTGCTTGAGACTGAAGGACAGAGGATGAGATAAGGAGATAACATCAAAAGATAAACCAAAACTCTCCTCCTTAGGCCTCCTTGCTCCTTAATCACTGTAGAATCCTGCTGCTTTCCTACTCCCCCCTGGACCGGTGGGGGGAGTAGGACTCTCATGACTACCTTGGTCTGTTTTTGCTTCAACTACCTCTTGTTTCAAGCCACAATCACCTAATCACAGCATGCAGTGACCTATGGCAAAATGGCGCACACACTTACTCCCCAAGACGACACTCCTAAGCAGTCCAGGAAGGATCTTCATAGCTCGGTGGAACTGTCCTTATATCAGCTTGGCAAGCTCTTTCTATGCTTCTTGGCAGTCCTGGAGAGCATCAAAGCAACAAGTCTGCATTAACCTAAGAAGTTTGGAGGAGTGAGAGCCATTGGGTGAGTGGGCCTCCATCGGGCTCAGCTGTCACTCCACTATTTGTTTCACTTAAGGACGGCCTGCCTGGACCCCAATGCATCATCCACACAGATGGATGGTCATCCGCCACAGGTGGTGACAGAACATCAGGGCCTTCTGCTACTCCCACTATTGGCAGGACTTGGAATCTCTGAGCCTCCTAGTCTGTGACTCAAAGATGCTTGCCTCTATACAGGTCTTGGGCTGGAGGGATGACTTACCTTGCTCACATTATGCCGCTGCCTTTGACGACCTCCTTGATATTCTTGCATGCTTCCCGTGCCTGGGAATCAGCTAATTCTGTTTTTGCTGATTTGTGCAATCCAACACAGGTTATAAGTGTAGTTCAAGCAGAAACGCTACAAGTACAGACTCCTACCACAATGACCACTTCTAAAAACAGAAATGGTCATGGTGGTTGGAATAACTTTAACGTCTGAATTGGCTTATTATGGAAATAGCTAAAACTTAAATATAAATTTAAAAGAAAATGGGGCATCTCATATAAAAATGTTGACGCAAGCTATAGGGGATTTTCAATGTCTTATTCATTGGTCCAAAAAAGCGATTGTATGAAGGTGTGACGCTGATCTGTATGTGTGGTATTGTTGCTCTATTTAGTAAAGCTACAGGTTCCTAAGGAATTTTAATCCAACTCTTTAAATACAGTGTATCCTGAAAGCCACACTAATTACAGCAACATAATATTTAGCAAACCAAAACAAGCTTCAAACCAGTACAAGGTGCTAAATAAGGCACACTCGGTATGGCAAACCAATAGAATGTTTCTCTGTTTTTAATAGCATGTCTTGTACCTGCTCCAGTGTCACCTCACTAAATAAAACCCGAAGTAAGCAATAGGAGGAAGCAGAGTTAGTGGTGATTAGAATGACTAAGTATGACCGTGTACAATTATGTAAAATTCATTATTTGACTTCTTTATGAGAAGTGCTATTAACGTAACTGGGAATTAATGTCTCAATGGAATTATACTATGTCTGGGTATCATTCCATAGGAATTACCATATCTCCAAGTGTCCGTATTGAGGAGGGATAGTCCGTATTCTGCGTCCAAATCTCTTTTCCATCCTAATGAGCTCCATATTGTTGGTGTGTGAGTACATAACAGAGCTCCACAGCAATAATACTCCCAGTAATGTGTCTTAAAACTACAATAAATGTGTTTACAAATCTGTCTGTGTAAATAAGAACATAGCAGATTGGAAGGAACAAGCAATTTAATTAAAATCCATGATTCTATCCGCATAGCAGTGCCGTTTATGAGCGGTAGAAGGCAAAAAGGAGTGTGCACATTTTATAGAAATTACTTTGTCAAGACGTTTTTCCACCTACTTCTCATAAATGGCATTTAAATCCCTAAGAAGGTCAATAAAAATGGTTGATATTGAGTAAATTGCTTGTTTCCACCTATCTGCTTAAACAAAGATTTTCCTCGGACGGACTATCCTCAATCCTCAAGCATTAATACATAACGTGATTCCGTTATATTTTGAGAAGAGGTTTTTTTGCTCTGTGTTAGGAAGACAAGTAAGTTGAAACTAATGGAGTTTACAGGTACTCTGTGGATAGGAGCTAAGCCTTTGGTTGTCTTTGCTGAATGTGCAAATAATACAATGTTCTGGTTCTAAATTACATTTCACTTGTATAAATTGTAATTAGTGAGTCACTTAAAGGACCACTATAGGCACTCAGACCACTTCAGCTTAATGAAGTGGTCTGGGTGCCAGGTCCATCTAGGATTAACCCTGTCTGCTGTAAACATAGCAGTTTCAGAGAAACTGCTATGTTTACAAATGGGTTAATCCAGCCTCTAGTGGCTGTCTCATTGACAGCTACATTGAGAAATGCTTTCCTATGAGACTGGCTGAAGGCGCGCGTGGCTCTTGCAGCGCATGCGCATTCAGCCGATTACGGCAGTAGAGGGAGGAGAGTCCCCAGGAGGGGGACTCAGAGGGTGAGGGGGACCCAAGGACCCTATGGAGCCAGGAAAACGACTATGTTTTCCGGGCACTATAGTGGTCCTTTAAAAATTTCGGGTCAGCTCCACCCTTGGCCCCATCTCCATTCACACCCCTAAAATGAAAATGATCTTCTTTGTCCATTTGAAATGTTTGAAGGTATTCAATACGCACATTCCTGTTCATTTTTCTAAAGTTGGAAAAAACTAGAAATCACCAACTCAGCGTCAACTATTCAAAAAGCAGAAGCTTCTGACAATAGCAATTTTTGGTAAAAGAAAAATGTCCTAAAAATGGAGTGGCCCTGCGCATCATTTAAGTGGATATTATTATCTCATTATTTTTTATTTTTTTTGTGAAAATGTATTTAAGCATCTTCTCTGTTTGCTCCACTGCACAATAGCCCACATTTCCCTTGTTCCTAAAGTAGAGCTCGGAACAAAATAGCATTATTCTGTCTGCTGCAGGGCAAGCCACGCAAGTCATTATGTGCTCGCTAGACATAATTTGTATTTAGCTTTTCCTGCTCAATAGAATCAAATTAATTTCAGTATTAATAAACAGACAGGCACTTTACAGTAAGTTCACCAAGTAATTAGCTCCCTTTCTTTTATTCCTGTTTTTAATCAGGCTATCCTTAGTCTGAGCAAATTACTAAAACAAATCCGTTGCTATGGCAACCAACGGGATATTATTAATGATCAAAGACGGTTTGGAGAAAAGGTGCTTCAAGCCACGGCTTTAATATTTAAAAAATTATCAGGGTTATTTACCAAAGTGAGGATTCAAAGTGAATTTATAATTTAAGGCCAGACTAGTCGAACTGTAAGCATAGCAGACTTAGAGAATTTTTCCAGCTTAGCTATTTTGACCTTCAAATTGACTTTCAATTTAAACTTTAGTAAATAATCCTGTGTGAGTACAATTATGGAATTAATTTTTTTTTAAAAACGCTAGGAGAAAAACATGTATGGAGAGCTCATTCATTTAACAAATTATGATGATTAATATTACTTGTCCCGGGGAGTGGGGTGTGAACAGACTGCCACGATGGAAGGATGCTCGGCATTGTAGCTCGTCCACTCTAGTGCAAATCTAGTTAATTATAGCCAAAACCCACCTCTCCTATAGACCCCAGACAGGAGCAGATCCATTACCAAAGCGGCTGACACCCTTGTGTGAGAATACTTACCCTGGATCACATTATTTTAAAGGGTATTTGAGACTCACACTTCTGTGGACTAGTCTTGCTGGCTGCCTCTGTGGACGGGAGAAAAGGCTGGTCTCCTGGCTTGGAGACAGCTAATATTGAGGCATTCAGAGCGTGCCCTACTACCACCCTCTGCCCCACCCCACACCCCTGTTCTGGACCAGTGGGGGTTATCATGGTCCCCGCTTTAGGAGCCTCACTGCTTGATATCCAAGCACCCCTGCTACGGCGTTTTTGAAAACATGCGGCTGAACCAAGATGGCCTTCTCACTGGCCCACATACGTGGAGATGTTCTGGAAATGTATCTCCACGTGTTCACTCATGCTCACCTCTAATGTGGCTCTGAATGCTATTAAAACCCATTGTTCTCTCTTTGGGCCGGAAACACATTTGGATGTTTTCCAGTCGTGCCATCCACATCCCAGTGGATCTCAGTGAAGTGGGACTATCATGGAACTGCAATTCCGCTACCTGAAGCTGGGGGACCAGTGGACTCAGGGCACTGGTTCTCACTACAGCTTAAGCTTGAAGAATTGAGGGCTGGGGCGCCACTGCACTCCATTCAGCCAATCTCTTCAAGTGGTGATGGCACAGTTAACGCTCGCCTGAGTGGTGTTGGAGTAGGCTTCCCAGAGTCACCTAGATGTGGCATAGGCTGAATGTCTGAGTTATGCAGCTTGCAAATGTGTTCACTATATACCAAGTAGCTACTATGATCTTCTTTATTGTTTATTTCATTTTCTCTTTAAGGTTTATATTTAAGGTTAAATGTTAGCATACATATTAACCAGGATCTTTTGTGTTATTCACAATATATATATATATATATATATATATATATATATATATATATATACACACACACACATACTACTGCAGTCTTTGCCTTTCATGTCTGCAAATGCACAACAAAAATAAAAATTTTTTTTTTTAAAAACATTACTTGATTCTTTGTTTCTGATAAATAATTTGTGTTGTTAACCATTTTTGGATGCATTTTGCTAATTGCTGGAATACCAGAAAAAAATATAAATATGGCCATCTGTAGTATAGAAAAATGAACAGGAATACATCCCAATCTCTGTCCAAACGTCAAGGACTCCGTATAACAGCTGCTGAAAAAAGCACAGATTTCTTGCGCCTCTTGTAGTTGCTACAAGACAGAAACAGGATGTCCATCCAAGGCTGAACGGTGCTTAGTTCACCTCTGTTTCCAGAAACGAAATGGTTACCTTTTAGCACTACAGCTGTTATTGATGACATTTTCTGTCACTGAAAAACTTAACTAGAACAGCTGGACCATCAATGTTCAGCCATCACTATAATCCACTTGGTGTCCTAACAGCTGTAACTCACTGTTTCTGTAGCTGTAGTTTGGTATTTCTCCAACTGTAGTCCGATTTACTTCCTGCTGTTACATAGTGTTTATCTAGCTGTAGTTCATTATTCAGGCAGCTGTAACCCATTTAGCTGTAGCCCAGTGTTCCTCCAGCTTTAACTCGGAATTTCTACAAGTCTAGCATCGTGGACTTTAAATGTGTCTCAGTGTTCCTCTACATACATCTCAGTGTTTTTTCCATTGTAGCCTAGTGCTCTTCAGCAGCAACTGAAGCGTCCTTTCAGCAATATATCAGTGGACTACAGATGTACAGTTTTCCTTAGATACAGCACAATCAGTGGAGTGGTCCTTTGTCCACTGTTCTTTTATAGACAAAATGACGTCATAACTTTTAAATAATATTCTGGCCATGTAAGGACAAAACCCACAATCCTGCAAAACATCAATGTTTCCATGTGCAGGGTTAAAACCTATATTTATACCTTCACAATATTTTTGTACACTCCCTACCAATCATTCCCCCCTTACGTTTAGACTAATTCATGGTTAATTCAGGACAGAAGAATAAAACCTGCTTATAACTGCTGCTGTACAAGAGAATACCTCCCATTGGGCAGTGTGAGGCATGTATGGCCCATTACTGCCCTGAGATTAAAGAAGTCCTAACCATATCCCTAACACGAACACTATGAAATCCATGCAGTATAAATGATACATAAACATGATGCGTGTATTAGGGAAAACCATGCTCAGGGGAGCAAACGAAAATGCAACAAATACCATCTGCTGCTCAGAACCACAATTTCCATTCTAAACATGTATGTCCGGGTGAGATTTGAGGAACATTTTTTTCCCAGCTACGGCTCAGTGTTTTTCAGCCGTGGCTCAATGTTCGTGCAGATGGAGTTCCATGTGTTGACAAAATACAACTTTAATGAGTATGAAATTAAAATTATTCCAGAATCCAGAAGTAAAAATGAAAACCAACATCACCAACTATTGCATCCTACTATTTAAATCTACCAGTGGCACAAAACACTTTATCATCTTTTGCTTTACATAGAAATACCAACATATTCAGTAGTTATACACAAGATATTTTGTATAAAGTGCTCCTCAGCCCTGGACCGGTGACGGCTGTCATTAATCACAGTGCAAGTTTAATGATATTTAACAAGTTGTGCAGAGATCCAATTCTGTTTGTACAAGTTATTCTTACAGGATAAATCAATGTGCTGGAAAAATGAACAAACGCTCAGACCAACGCATTTTTTATTTTATACATAATAAGCGAGAAATGTAAATGGCTCCACCTACTGTTGCATTGTTTGTTCCAAATCGATTTCCTTTAACTGCTCACAATGTTAATTGTATCTGTCGCAAAATGCCTTGTGATGGGCAGTCTGGAGAGCGCTGACTCAATGCAGTGTGTTATTTGAAGTGTATATAGCAAAATAATTCAGCAAGAGCAATTTAATCAATCTAAACAGAAAACAGGCAAACGGAAGCCAGCAGCCGTCTGAAAGTGCTCATTCTTTACGGATACAATTATAATATGTCCTTGTGATTTAAAGAATGCCTTTAAAGTACATCCTTTATCATTTTGTGAAGTTACACGGTCAGATTAGAGGTTAACCGTCTTAAAGATGATGTGGACTGTAAATTCTATCACACTAAGCCATGCTTTATGGAAGATCTCATAAAATTATTATTAGCATCGATATAGAAACATAGAATGTGACGGCAGATAAGAACCATTCGGCCCGTCTAGTCTGCCCAATTCTCTAAATACTCTCATTAGTCCCTGGCCTTATCTTATCGATAGTATAGCCTTATGCCTACCCCACGCATGCTTAAACTCCTTTACTGTGTTAAACTCTACCACTTCAGCTGGAAGGCTATTCCATGCATCCACTACCCTCTCAGTAAAGTAATACTTCCTGATATTATTTTTAAACCTTTGTCCCTCTAATTTAAGACTATGTCCTCTTGTTGTGGTAGTTTTTCTTCTTTTAAATATAGTCTCCTCCTTTACTGTGTTGATTCCCTTTATCTATTTAAATGTTTCTATCATATCCCCCCTGTCTCGTCTTTCCTCCAAGCTATACATGTTAAGATCCTTTAACCTTTCCTTGTAAGTTTTATCCTGCAATCCATGAACCAGTTTAGTAGCCCTTCTCTGAACTCTCTCCAAAATGACAACTTATTCTGCAGTGCTTTACAATGTTAGAAAGGGTGGAGTTTAACAACAGGTGAAAAAAACTATTACAAATATTGACAGAAAGAATGAGGACCTTGCTCGAATGAGCTTACAATCTTGAGGAGGGTGGGTATAAAACAACAACAGAAAGGGCAGCATGGATCATTATTTACTGTATTTATACCATTTTCATTATATTCTACAATGGATATATTTTTGTTGGGATGGTTATCTGGATTTGGCAATTTCTGGCTGAGCAATGTGGGTTCAGAGTGTGATGTCACCCATATGTCCGAACCTGACCTGCTAATGTTAAGGATTGCTCCAAGCATCTTGTCAACTACAGGCCCCTGTAATAGTTATGATGCCAAGAGTCCTCTGGACCAGTTACCTGGTAAAGGGGCAAACCATGTATTAATTGTTTGCCCTTTTGCCTGGCTGGGCTCTGAGGCTCTGGTGATGGGCTTCCGATCCAGTCACCATTCATTTGCTGAGATTATTACCCTGGAGTAACCCTTTTACCCTTAAGGACACATGACATGTGTGACATGTCATGATTCCCTTTTATTCCAGAAGTTTGGTCCTTAAGGGGTTAATGTAATTTGACTCCTTGCAGATTATTATTGTAATATCAATGTGTTATCTGCACTTGTGTCCTTTAAACTTTCCTCTGGTTTGTAGATGGATTGCTAGATATATCCAAAGTGCTAGGTCAGTAACACGGAAATCACAAAAACACCATGTGAGGTCCGTGTTACAGAACCATGGCTTTTGTATGAGAATAACTTCTACATGCTGGTAATTCACTGAGAACAAATGAGGCTGATCTGTTAACGTTCGTGATAGATCCAAAGACAGAGAGATATACATGAAGATGACTGCACGTCATGGCATTTCTACAAAATTACGCCAACATGGATGTAAATTACAGTGCGAAAAGTTGTATTTCATGCCAGGTAGATAGATTGATGAAAAGAGTGCACTAATTGCAATGGCATGATATTTATTTTAGAAGATGGAAAACAAATAAAATAATTTAATAGTTCTGACTTTCAGTTGTATATCTTTTTCAGCATTACTATCTTTTCTTTGTGTGTAACTGTTTACCTTGGAATAGCACAGTTTACCAAGGCTGGAATCCAGTTATTCTTTTATTGAATGTCAGTTGAACATGCAGTGAGTATAAAAATCATATAATGAATAGGAAATTGGATATTCCGAAATTACATCTGTTTCTGATGAATTGCATCTACTGTTCCAAAGAAAACAACTTACACTAAATGAAACGTGATAGACGGGAAGGATACATTGTCATATCCCAGATAGTTGTACTGTGATCTTTAACTGCATAGACAGACAGTTTAGGTCTGGGGAAAACATTGCATTGTGTCCAAAGGAATGGATATAAATGAATATGGTGCAATCCGAGCCACTGCCTATAGTGACAGTGAGATGCGCCCCTCTTCAGAAATGTATGAAACCATTAAATGAATCCATTGATCCTATGACAGTTACTGCCCTATAGTGACATATGAAGGTATAAGAGGAGGCTCAGCGTATCTATCTAGCTGTAAGTATACATACCCTTGTACTATTATCTCCCCAAGTAGGCACCACATCAGTTTCACTCCTTCAGACACCTCTGCCAGAGTTTAGATGCTGTAGCCCGCCCCCTTTTTATGACGCTGTCAGGATCCTATCCTGACAACCAAACATTTCTTTTCGGCTGTTTTATTTACTCAAATAACTGTTTTCCACTACCAGTGGCCTCCCTAACCACTAGTCTAAGCTCAGTCTCTCACACCTGCCTAAGATGACCATCTAAATTGAGCTATAAGAGGTCACAACTTACTAACCTTTACATTGTTAGTTGTTTATGGTCTGATACAGACAAGACATCTGTTCCTGGCTCATACTGAGAACCTGCTTAAATCGGATTACCTTTGATCCATCAAAAAAGCATTATTTCAGACTGGACTTTGTTCCTAATTATTCCTTTTTGCTTTGGACCTAACCTGCCTGGACGTTTACAAACTTTCCTACTAATTACAACTCTCCTGGATAACTCTGTTCCACCTATCTGATAACTGCTGTACAACCTCCAGACAAAAAAGACTTAGAACTAACCTGAATTCCTTAAGCCTTTATTATATTCTGTTTATTTCTGTCCTGTTATATTGTGTTTGCCTATTACCTATAATTTCTCTTATAGGTTTCCTTGTTTCCTGTAAACCTGCTTTGGGGCATGTTGCCTAAATTTCTGTTTCTATAACTACTCTTTCTTACTTACCAATAATCCCGCTTATAGGTTGTCCTTCTTCTTTCAGCATGTAATCCCGCTTATAGGTTCTCCATCTTCCTCCTAACATATAATTAATTTCTCTTATAGGTTTTCCTCTAATTTTGAAACCTCTAATCTCGTTTATAGGTTCTGCTTTCTCCCTTTGTCCTTATTGTTCCTTTTCCATTTTTATCCTGTTACTCTTCTTGTTACCTTGTCTAGACATGCCAAAGATTCAAAATAAAGAACCTCAAGTCAACCCTGGCAGAATTCTCTAATCTGACCTGCAAGAGATCATGACAGACGCACTGACATCATGCTGATGTCATTGATGTGAAATAGTATCATTGTCGAAGCCCACTCGCGTTTTGGGGTCATGGATATCAAGAAAACACAGTAGACTTGCGAATTCAGTTATGCATCAGTTCAACGCCCTGTAGTGGTTTCTTTGTGATCCCAATTGCATGTTCATTATTCTGTGACTTTCTGATTTCCTGATTTGGCTTGTCTGACTACTGTTATCCATACTCCATGACCCAGCTTGGCTTCTTGTTATCGTGTACCTCTGGAATCCTTGACCTTGCTTTGTTACTGGACATAACTATTTCACCTACTATAGGCATTGTGTTAAGCCTGGCCACTCTAAGGACATATAACAGGCAGCTGTCCTTTTGTTTCTCTTGTCGGATGGCATAGGTTTACTGCGTTTATGGTCGTTATACTTACCTTGATACTAGTCTTCCCATTGGAAGGTGGCCTCTTGGGGATCTATTTGGCATAAGGGTGGCAGTTGTGCTGATTTCAGCATTAAAGGCACAGCTTTTTTCCCTCATTTTTTTTTCTACCCCTCCCTGTGCAGTTTTCTCTGTGCAGTAAACTAAAATCATTTACACTTCATACATGGAAAGAGATATTGTACACTGCATTCAGAGACTCAAACTCCGAAGAGGAATACCAATAACCGAGTCCTATCAGAATCCCCAGGGTGTACCTAGAGCATTTGGAACCCGGGCGGATCCTGTGTTTGGCACCCTTTCCACCCCCCAAAAATAAAATCCCAACAAAAAACACCTTTTTTTTTTTTAATGTAATGCACACATTTGTAAACTTTGTTAAACCCCCAGTCAGCCCCCTTCTACAAAACCCCTGTCCTGCCACCCTTCTACAAACCTCTGCAGTATTCCATTCTACAAAACGCCTATCCTGCCACCCTTCTACAAACCCCTGTAGTATTCAATTCTACGAAACCACTGCATTCTCCTTCCACAAATCCCCTGCTCAGCCCCCCTTATACAAGTCCCCTGTCTCAATACAAAACCCCTGCCCCCTTCTACAAAATCCCTGCACCCCTCACACACAGCTACAGGCACACAGTCACACACACTCAGTAACAGGCAGACACACAGTTAGTCACACACATGCAGACAGCCACACAGACAATTATGCAGACAGAAAGGCACACAGACAGACAGTTACCTCTTTCCATTATGGATGGAAGGAGGGAGTGGAGGCAGTGCAGCTCCTGTAGTCCTGTAGTCCCTTTTTCCCACTTCCTGTGCAGCATTTACCAGGGGCTTCTGGTAGGTTTTAGCCCTGCCTCTGCCTCGTGATAAGCTCCGCGCCCACTGCTCAGTAAGCCCCACTTCCGCTGCCTCAATATTTTCTTTCATAGACCCGGGTGGAGAATAATGAAATCATCCACGCGGGTACCTGCTCTAGCTCCCCCTCTGCACTCCTGTCACCCAGTCATGTGTCGGCCACATGGCGCCCCCTGCTCCATGACACCCAGTGCGGCCGCACAGCTAAGGCCAGACCTGGTTCCAGGGTGTGGCAACCTCCCCTTTTTACCTGAGTTTGCCACGAGCTCCTGGAGGAGCCTGCTTGCCAGCCTCCTACCCACAGACTATGGGCCCTGCAGGGAAACCTGTAAAAGACAACCGAACTTGACCGACTGTTAGCACTGATTTCCCTGGAACTGTTTTGGGCACCGTGCTTGCGGTCGGTCAAAACTATGACTTTCAGGAAATTCCTGAACCCCTGGACCGATCTGGGTGATTTTTGGATATGTTGTTCACCTAGATCGGGGCTATCAGGGTATGTGTGTCTTTAAGGTACTTTTTGGGGTTTCATAAAATTGTATGGTTTTTCTGTTCTTGGAGATAACTAGGTCAGATTAGTACAGTTCCTGATTTAATTATCTCACAAGCACAGAGGAGGGATTCTATTGTTTGTGTATGTGAGTGTCTCATTGTATGACTCTGTTTTTATTGGTTTGTTCACTTTGTGTCCCTGTGCCCAACAAGGTCAACATGGGTGTAGCCCTTGTTGGGAAACTTGCATAAAAGGCCAGTGTGCCTCCATTAAAAGCTATTCCAGCTTGCACTCCAAAACTGTGCGTCGTCCTGTTATTGGAGGGAAAGAAGATTTGCTCCTGTGTCTGCTGTTCCAGCTTGCAGGGGATTCAACAGGCAAAGTCCTTGTAAGGACTAGAGCTAATTCCCCATTCGGCTCCAGGAAGGAGCGGTTCCAGGGCCCCAGTCAAGCCACGGCGACTGTGGTCGGAAGTGCTGCTATTTGTCCCCTGTTCCAGCTAGGAAGTGGTCCTTGGAAGAGGTACCCAGCCAGGGGTACAGGGAGCTCCATTACACAGGGTGAGGGTGATCGCCCCTACCTGCTGGCACCTGGGGCAGAAGCCCTCTCCTCCCCCCTTAGTGCGCCACTGCCTGTAAGCTTAGAGACCTCTAACTTACCAGGATATATTTTCAAATTCTTTATTTATAGTATTTTTAATACATTACACCCAAGGGGCAGTAACAACTGACTAAGTATCAGAAGAATAGTCAGATGCTTATTAAGAACAAAAAAAAAAAAAAAGACATTCCTAATTTTAGTGCACATATTAAAATGTTATCTCATAGAGTGGTATTTTGATTCTCAAAATAACTCAAGAAAAGGAAAAAAAGAAAAAGTAAAGAAAAAAGGAGAGAATAGAAGGAAGAGGGAAGTAAGAAGAGATCTACCAGGGGTTCCAGAGCAACCACACTATGGGAGAAGAGGATGCTGTAACCATGGTGACCATGTATTATAGTAATGATGCGCGTCATGTAGTAGTAGTTTAATTTCCCTCAGACAACATATTGTGAAGTTCAATTTGGGATACTAGCATTGGTTGGTTTCAATGTTGGGATAGCTCTCTACAGGCTGCCAAGGGTACAGTAGAGAAAATGTTATTTTTAGCCCTCCTCAAACCTTTACTAAGTCTGGCGAGGAGAAAAGCCCATGGTAAATTGGTTTATCTACAATGCTATCTGTGTCCAGTATAAACGCAAGTGTGACCAAGGATTTTTAATATTTTGTTTGTTTATTCCTTATATTTAACAAATAATGTTTTTGTGAAGTCTGAAAAATAAAATAATAAATGCAGAACTCACTGTATTCAACCCTATCCTGGAACCAAGTACCTACATCTTGGCTCGCTGTCAATCATTATTGTAAGATCTGTCTCTTCTGTCACTGACCGTAGTCAATACATTAAAAAATGAGTTGACTTTCTCCTCCTCCAAAGTAATATGTTCTCTGGCTGTGCATGGACTGAACTGGATTGTGATGTAATTTGCTAAATCTTTAAAACACAGAGTGTAACATGTTTTATAAATGATTAACAATGGTGTAATTTTAGGAAATTGACCTTTCCCTTTAAGAAAACCAAGTATGAGAAGAAAGCAGAATTTCTAGCAAATATCTAGATTTATCTATAATTAATTTCCCCTTCCTGTCAGTCAATTCAGTCTGTGCCAATTGGCATAGAGATAGGAAAGCTGCACTGTCTGTTACCAAACCATCACCTGGGCATACCTTTTGCTTGAATCCAGCTATCCAACAATGCCTGCAAGGGGAGAGAGGGAGGAGGGGGAGGCTCTGTGTGAGAGCAGAATGGAGAGAAAGAGCCAGAATGATTTATTGCAGCAGCTTTGGGCAGACTATCAGAGAATCCAGAGAGAAAGAATAGATACGTTTGATTTGCAAACCATAAAGACAAGATAAAGTGTTGGAGTATTGTAACCCGTTATGGGAAGCTTGCCTGTGCTTTCTAAACAAGGTTATGCAGGAGAGGTGTGTCTTACACCAATTGTAACACACACTAAAAAACATAATTGATGCTCTTAGCAAGAAACAGGGGTAATAGAAATAAATTAATATCTGAGCTTTTGGGGGCGGGGCCTGGGCTTCATGTCGGCTAGACGCATCTCAAGAGTGCTCCTCAGCTACAGACCTTATTCTGCATGATTACTGCTTACAGACACTCTCATTTCAAACTCTAAGAGACCTATCTGCCTTCTGTAGCATGTGGAGTGTCCTGCACCACTCCATAAATCCCTGACCACTCATTATTCCTGAATTGACATTGTCGCCAGATCCCTGCTGAAGCTCATCCAAATCTTTGAGCGCTTCTGGGCAGCTGTAGAAGATCGAGCACAGGCATCACATCGGACCAGAGGACTTACCCTCACTCCTGTAGACAGAGTTGTGACTGCCAGAGTCCGAACTGTTGACCACCAAAGCATGCGTTGGTCTCCCTATGTGCTCCGGGCTGGGTAATGCGCAAAAAAGGTGCAACAATGGCCGGCACCACATCACTTAAGCCCACAAGCCTGTTACAACCCGCCCCAACAACGGGCTAACTAGCACGCACCCACCTGACACGACCTTTGTATCTTTGAGGCCTATCGTCCCTGCCGGACGCCTGAGCTATGCAGTAGGTGGACTCCGGCTGATGGTGGAGATGTCAGACTGCAGAAAACACTCCTGATCGGTCTATGTAAGCGTGCACAGTGGAGGTACCAAATCAGGAAAATTATCGATTGCCGGGACTGGGACTCTCCCTCGGTAGGAAATGGCTGACAGCTAGAAACTCCTACCTGCAGCTGAGTTGGAACTATCCTGACCACACTCTGCAAGTTACCTGCGATATAGTTTATGTTCTTGGCCGGCACTCAAATATCTGTTACTGCTTAAATCTAAGACCCCAGTAGTTTATATCTGTATACATGCATACTTATGGTTTTATGCCTCACCATGTTTCCTTATCTTAACCTGCCTTACCCGCATATAACAGAGTTCCTGTTATCTTTATCTATAAAAAGTACAGCACCCTAGGTATTTCATGTTATCTTCTATTGCTATTTTGCCCAAAGAGAAAGGTCTATGTATTCTTATGCTGTTCTACACTGCACTACAAAAATAAAGAATATAAAAAAAAAAGGAAAAGAGATATTAGTGCATTAAGGGAAGAAACACTCAGTTGTATAACATGAGTCAAGACCGATACCTAGCACACCTATATCTTTCATGACAGGTGAACTCTAAACTGTACTGCGCAGCTGTGCCATCACTAAGCGCTGGAGTTCTTTACTGTGTACAACATTCCAAAATTTTAAATATTGTAACTATTCTATATTTATTTTTGTTTAATATTTTTCATTTGTGATGCATGTAATGCACATGCTAAAAAAATTATATTCTTAAAATAGTTTGTGCGCTGGATGACCACTTGACCCGGTGTGACTAGGATAGTATTGTAATATTGTAAACATGCCCTTGACAAAGCAGATCATTTTGTGCCCTATTCAGTTCTAAAATAAAATTTTGCAGAGCACGTCCTCATTCCCTCTGACTTCCTGTGAAATAAACATGGTACTTTAGAGAACTGGCACAGGGACACACTACATCACGAATACTGTATTCTACAGGTTTAATGTGACTGATCTCAAGCATCCACTGCATTATTAAATAATTGGTTTGGATTATTGAATGAAATAGTGGCTGATGCCTCTTTAGCTACCAAGATATATTTTTTTCTTTTGCTATGGCTCTCTTGTGCAGTAAGTTGTACTGAATGACAGAAATGATACGTGACTAACCTAATCGTGCTTTTGGCAGTGCCCGGCCATTTTGGAATTCCTGATGACAGGTAATCAATAAAGATGTCAACTGTTACATGGTCAAAATGGCTGATTGGCCAAAAGCAAGATTGCCAACGTGGATCCGAGTGACAAAAAGCTTATAAACCATGATATTCTCTTAAAATTGTCAATAATTCTCATCTATCCATACAGAGCCCTGTTTATCACACATAGACTACTTTTAGTTCAAGTCTGATTTGCTTGTATATTCCCTGGAACATTTAATAATTCACCTTTCACAAACTCAGTATGAAAATTTTATAATCAATTCAGATAAGGCTGTGTTATTTTTCTGGACCCATATCTGCTGCTCGGCTTTGTAATGCAAACTTTACTTTGCGCAACAAACTTGACCAATAACTATGAAAATGAAACACTGACAAGGACTCCTTTGTTCCACTATAGACAATAAAACTTTCATAATATGTCTGCAGTTTTGCTTATAATACACTCTGTGTGATATGCTAATACAGTATGACATTTTCTTTATTAAGTGACTTAAGACTAATGCAATTTCTCATAAGACTTTAACTATTTTTTAAAAGATATCGTTGAAACAAATTAGAATGCAAATAATTTGTAAATGAACAAAAGAATATTGTTTCCAACCATTTAATCTAATTTAAATCTAATATACGCATCAGCATCACTCATACCATGCTTTGGCTGTTATTTGCACCCTTCTTTACCTTAATAACTCCAGATTAAGCTTGTTCTAATACTCTGCTTTAATGATATTTAATAAATAAATTATTACATCCTGCAATACATTTTAGGATTGTTCTGCCATTTGGTTTTCTTGTAACAAATTTTGGGCATGTGAATGCTATTAATGCCTATGATATGTTACACGTACAGGATACTAAAATTATCTTCAATGGGTGCCAAGTATTTAATTTTTTTATACAATAAAATGTAACTATTACATAAATGCTTAAAGATGATATGTGTCTCAGTTTCACCATAAATTGAATCCTGTGGCTCGGTGAATAGCTACTATTTGCTCATGTATGGTCCATTTATCCTAGCGGGGTCCAAGGTTATTAATATGATCTTATGGTCTCAGGATCCCATCAAAATTCTCTAAGCCACACAGAATCCACTTTGATTTATTGAAATAACTGTTCTATGCATTTCTAGCATCTGCTGGACTACATTTCCCATGATGCTTAGCCTGACTGAGCATTGTGGGTTATAGCGCTGTTCCGTCTATGTAATAGTTCCAATCTTGAGGAACATTTAATGCAAAACAGTGAGTATTAGCACATAATTTTCGCTGTCATCTTTCTGGTGGTATAATTACCTGGAAAGGCAATTAGTGTGTCATTAAAACAAAATACACAATTGTTCACTTTGCACATATTATTCATTACCAGCTGCGGCAAGAGGTAATGTTCATTTTAATAGCAATTATGAATAATTTCTGAAAGCTATCAGACTAGTTTAGCAAAGGCTTGGACAACAGTTTCCATCTGCAGTTTGCTGGGGTCAGCCATGGCAGGGTTATATCCCAAAGAACATATACGGAAAACAAGACAGTGATTTTATTATGAGAGGGAGTCACTTGCAAATACTGATAACTACAGCAGCATAACCGCACCGTGGGCCTGCATACTCAGGGGGCCCGTAGA
>OW240917.1:37175665-37258874 GCA_933207985.1 Pelobates cultripes
GAACACGATAAATCGGTCAATCCCCAAGTCATACTAATAAGTATTTTGCTTTTATTCCTAATTTTTTTTTGGTTTCACAAAGTATTAAAGACGCCAATACAAAAGGTAATTGATAGTTAAATTTTTATCTTTTAGTATTTCAATTTACAAAAATTGAATGGAGGCTGCATGGCTTCAATAAGATGGCAATTTTGAGAAGCCGTGAGTTTGCCTAGGATGCGTACTATGTTAAGTATAATGTTCATCAAATTGATTTCCAAGACCTATCAATAGTGAACATGTCAAAACCACATGAAGCCTGTGATTAAAGGACCACTTCACACCTATAAAGCACTTCAGCTTGCTGAAGAGCTTTATGTGCGAGGAGAGTCCCATGACAGTTGATAAAAATGCAGATTTCTCATAGACATTATAAATTAATTATAAAACACCTTCCTAGCTGTCTGTTAAATAGCTACAGAGACTTTTTATATATTGTTGTTGTGCCTGTGGCTGAGAAGCAAAGGGTTGCAAATAAGATGTTTATGACTGATCATTTACTGACAGACACTGATCGTTAGGGCAAACTCTGCAGTCAGAAGAACTCCAGCTTTTGCAATTTATTTTTACATATACCCCCAGTGACAACAAGCAAAAGAAAAAAAAAATTAAATGCACGCTGGTATATCTACTAAACCATGATTTCCTCTCTGTCATTTTAGAGTGGAGTGGCATGTTCTAAAATAAGTAGGGCTGAAAATTGTCTGCAACTAGTGAGAACTAAAAATTTACTGGCCACTGCAAGTCTTGAGGGTCCATAGCACACACATCAGGGTGGGGAGGATTTCCTCTTTCCAGAACTGTATTTTTATTCAACATTGGCTAGTGAATATCAAGTTAGTCTGTTGGTGAATCTTGAAAGTAGGTATATTAAAGCACCTCTCTTCATTTGCCTGTAGTATGAGGGAGAGTTAACTACCTTCCAAAACTTGCCTTTTTCATGAGGTTATTTGTGGTAGTAAGCAGTAGTGCAAAGTTGCTCACAAAATACCCGTAGTTTATCCATTTTGGGTCAGATCTAAATATTCCCTTCTTCCCACTTTTGATAAGGTTGGTTATCTCCACATAAAATCACCAGTGCTTCTGGTCAGCAGTGTGTACACAATATAACTGAATAACAGAATGCCTAAGACGTTGAGAAAACTCACCTGCTTTCCAGTGAAACCTTGGCATATGACTTTAGTATCCTTATTAATAAACAAGTTCTGCCGTGAAGCTGCATAAGAGCAGTGTCTTACTGCATTATGTTGCACTGTGAAAACAAAAGAGAACAATTGTTAGTTAGCATATATTGAGTATTACAAAGCAATACATTTTCTAGGGATCGACTGATTATCGGTAATACCGATAATGAGGTGGGTCGGTGGGTCCATAAGGTGGCACAAGCGTCCGCCTTAGGGCGCACCGAGCCAGGGGGCGCTAGATTGAAGTGTGGCAGGAGGTTGGCACACAGGCATTCTGTAGTGTGGCCGAGCAAGGCAGCGCGCACCGCAGTACAGGAACTTATGTTTCCTGTACCCGGCCAGACTGAAAGGAAATGCTCACTGAGAGAGCACTTCCTCTCAGTATGGCCAGGTAGAGGAGACAATCTCCTGTACCGCGGGAGACAAGACAGGGGGAAGTTAGAGGGGAGGGAGGGGAAAGACCACTATGGGACAGGGGAGGGGGGCAGGACACAACCGCTATGGGACAGGGGAGGGGGGCAGGACACAACACTATGGGACAGGGGAGGGGGGCAGGACACAACACTATGGGACAGGAAACAACATTATGGGACAGGGGAGAGGGGCAGGAAAGAACACTATGAGACTGTGAAGGGGTGGGAGTAAAGAACACTGTGGGATGGGGGAGAACACTATGGTTAAGAGCATTAAGGGAGGGCACTAAGTTACAGGGAAGGGAAAAGGAACACTGGGGTAGGGGGAAGGGAGAGGAACATTAAAGGAACACTATAGGGTCAGGAACACAATGAGTCTGTTGGCGCTGGCTCCACCCCCTTTGTGACAATCAAAATGGCTGGTTTTTAGTCCAATTTGGCTACAAATTGGCTAAAATCGGCATGGGGTGTGGCCAAATGCTGTTTTGGCCATTTAGGACCTTCTCATAGAGATGCATTGAATCAATGCATCTCTATGAGGAAAATTCAGCGTCTCCGTGCAGAGCGTGGGGACGCTGAAGAGGGCTGCTTTTTCGGCAGCACTGACCCAGGAAGCACCTCCAGTGACCATCTAAGGAGTGGCCACTTGGAGGTGTCCCTAGAGGCAATGTAAACAAGGCAGTGTTTGCATGAAAAAAGCCTGAAGGGAACTATTATACTCACCAGAACAACTACATTAAGGGGAATGAGGGGGAGTGTTCCTATCGCACATATTTACACACAAACACACTGCATCCACTACACAAACACTGCATTTACTAAAATTTACTCTCACTGCATCCACTACACACACACATAAATATTCTTGAAAACATGAAAAAAACCTGACTGCCGTGTATGTTTTGTGCATTTACCACTTCATTAAAAAATGATTAGCAAAAACAGTTTTCCTCAAAACAGTAAATGTACAGAATATCGGTAAACTATTGGGTATCTGCCTGAAAGTTTACAGATTATCTGTATCAGCTCTAAAAAAAAAAAAAAAAAAAAACACATTAATCGGTCGATCCCTAACATTTTCCCGAAACACCTTAAGGTAACACGGAAAGCTTAGTCATTAGCCCAATATACCAAGTTCATTATAAAAATGTATAAAATCGCTAGACCTATAACTGAATGGGACAGGGGAGGGGACATCATACTTGGATGGGATTGTTGGACCTTGCATTCAAAAGCCATGTTTATTACTATGGAGTTGTCCCCTCTCACCACACACCTTTACAAAGATTTGGATTTTGTCTGTGGGAATTTCTGACCAATCAGCCAAAAGAGCATTTGCAAGGTCAAGTACTGAAATTGGATGAGAAGGCCTGGCTCGTGACAGGTGTTAAAATTCCTCCCAAAGCTGATCAATGTAGTTGAGGTCAGGACTCTCTGCAGTCCACTGAAATAATGAGAGACTGGCCTCCAGGCTCCCTAACAATCACTGTGATGACATGTCTGTTTGCCAGATAAACTTGTCATCACTGTGACTGACTTTTACAGCAACTAATTAGAACTGGATAATGTGAAAATCGTATCAAAGTATGAAGCTGGTCAGCATGATAAAACAGATAGGGGGATATAAATAATTTTACCACAAATCTCAGGAAATCTAGCAGACTGTCTCCAATGTCCCCCAAATAATTTGTCAAATGTGTACAAGTGGGATATTGCTGTACTCTGCAAATGCAGCAGAAAACAAATGTGGAGTCTTTGAAGTTGTAGGACACACACAGCCTGTGAAATTCACCATTAAAATTCAATATATTTGCGAGCCGTATTGTCTAGTTATATCAACATCCCCCTAAAACTGGAGGGGTCTGTTTAGAATTATTATAACTGGAATATATAAAGCACCAACATATTCCGCAGCGCTGCACAATTGGGAAAAAGACAATGCAGTATAAACATACCAATACAAAAGGTAAAGGGGCCCTGCCTGTGAGTTTACAACCTAAACATTAAAAGGGAGAGATAAGAAAAGAGGTAGCAGAGGAATTTGGAGACGATGGCAGAGAAAATTAATAGTATAATTGCAGTAACTACCAGACCACCACTAGAGGGTTTTCTGGATTGAAATGGACATTTGGTCCAGTATCTGACGCTGGACGTCCTCACGTTCTGCATGAGGACACCCAGTGTCCGATTTTTCCCCATAGAAACTAATTCTTTAAATTATTTTTTAGGGGGAGGTCTAATGCGCATTCGCGCCCACTCGTTGCGGAACTTTGGAGGGGGCAGAGCGTGAGCCCAGCACAGAGGAACATCGTCTGTGTGATCAGGTAAGTAAATAAAGGGCTTTTAACCCTTTATTTACCCAGGAGGGAAAGCGGAGGCAGGGGGTGCGATAGTGCCAGGAATACAGCTTTGTATTCCTGGCACTATAGTATCCCTTTAGTAATCTTGAAATTCATGAGTTGTGGAAAGCAAGTGCCACTTTAGAATCTTAGATTTTTTTTTTTCCCGTTTGCTTTAAATTTTGTAGTTTGGTTTCCAATTCACTACAAATTAACGGTTAATCCCTCCTGCAAATTCTACGAGGAACTTGACTTCACAAAACTTTTTTTAACGTTCTCTTCTTAAAAATATACTATAATACAACCACGAGCCTGATAAATCACACAAAATGTGAGAAGCAAAGACAACGAATTGCACAGCTTTTTGAAAAGTAATTACAGATAAACACAGTAAATAAGCAGGGAATTAACAATCTGGGGAAAAATGCAAATTCAAACTACAGACTGTGCAGAAACTGAAGCACTGCCAATAACACTTGTAAAACAATTTACTGGGAGCATTCAGATACAAGCACTGCACAGGGAGGGCTGCCTGCATTTTCCTGGTACTTTGTGAAATAATAAAAAGAGATAAATACAAAAGATGCTTTCCAATTGCCTGATTTTATCAGGATTTAAAAAGGATAAAATGTCATCTAAAATATATTTGCTATACCTCTCCAATACTACTTCATGTGGATAAATTATCATTATTTATTTAAAAAGAAAGGCAATTGTTATCATATATAGATTTGCTTTGTGTACACTTGACTGTTATAAACAGGATCTTAGGATCCTGGGATTTGTCAGCCTGTTACCGTTCATGGGAGGTGGGTGGCTGGCCGAGGATGTATGGAAGTAGCTGGCCAACCCAGGGAGCAAGAAGGCGATTGGCTGGCCCAGGAAGCAGTAATCTTTGGGCTCTGCTCCCTTGCATTTCCTGCTGTAATGACAGGAGCCAGAATATAACATCACTCCAGCCCCGCATCACAAAAAAGCGCACACAAAAAAAAAAAAAAAAAATAGTCATAGAATGGACAAAAATAAAAATCTGCATTCCAGAGCTTTACAGCAGTGAAACTCACAGTACTCTGCAATGCATATAGGAATATTAGAGCTGTATAGCACAAAATCATAGTGTGTAATGTCTGAGTATTACACCATTAAACAGTAATTACACATCCAACAGTAATATAAATAAATATAAACAAGCTCCACAGAAATAAAACTGTAAAAGTGAGGTTTGTGATCAATGAAATCAAAAGTGCACAGATTTCGATAATTAAGAAATTCAGAGTAATGAGCAATGTCAGATGCACTTTTTGCAGTAAAAAAATCACTGAAACACAAATTAGGCAGAGGGCTGCACAAGCATTCACAACCCTCTTTATGTGTGCATTCCGGAGTCCCCTCAAAACACCTACAATATAATTTTCCTTTATTAAATTGTTTTAGTTTTTTTATTTAGTTATATGAACTCCGTAAAACGACACTCTGCCCCAATCACCATCTCCTCATAAAGAGGCATTAAATCAATGATTCTCTAAGGGGAATGTTTAGCATCTCAATGTAGAGCGTGGAGACGCTGTGCAGCACTGACACAGGGAGCACCTCTAGTTACTGTCTGTGTGACTGCCTCTAGAGGTGCTGCTAGGAACCAATGTAAACACTTTCCTCTGAAAAGGCAGTGTTTACACTGAAATGCCTGCAGAGACAGGTTATAGACACCAGAGCCACTACATTAAGCTGTACTAATTCTGGGGACTATATAGTGTCCCTTTAAGTAAAGCATAACGCAGAAACAGAGATGGAACTACCCACTACTTTGTCTGTTAGTGTGGTTATCGAAAATTGGCACTGCACTCTAGGTCTGAAGGCCAGATATACAAGTGTAGCAGACCAAGTCAGGCCTATGGACCTTTTATTTAACACTTTAGTTAAGAAAATGTGGTATTATATGCACAGATAGTGGTGTTGGTGACCAACCTTTGAAGAAAGAAAAAAACACTCCCAATTATTGAACACAGCATGCAGGTTAAAACCTGTTTTTGTCAGGGAATAGTACAGAGGGCAGTAAGAATCCCTGCAAGCAGCTTTCTGTTTCAAAGGTGACACAAGAACCAGAGCAAAGTTCACCGGGATGGTTTTACATCTCTTACTACCAGCAGTACATACAGATGATTTGTAAGCACTTTGTTTCCTCACTCCATTCACGAATCTAAACCTTGAAAAGTAAACCATTACTGGAACCTCTCAGCACTTGGAAGAAGGGGGGAAAAAAGGCACACTGTGCCTTCCTGTCGGTCGAATGCCTAAAGAAACCTATGATCAAATCTAAAAATAAAATCTTTCCAGAACATGTCTAAAAAGTAGATGGCAATATTATTTTGTGTACATGGAATTGAAGATCACAAATACAGTTTTAGAGACAAAATAAGTTATCGAGGAACTTACAGGTAAGTAGTTCTTGTTTTTTTCACTCCAGTAAATACTACAGAAGTGTAATGCAGAAGAAATATGTATAAAAACAAAGGAAATTAAAAGAAAAAAAAAAAAATCCCTCACAGTATTGCCACGCTTCCCATGCTGCACTTGTGAACTTAGGCATTTTCTCCAGCACTGCTGTACTTGCTCTGTGCATACAGCATTGTAAACGTAAACTTATTTACGCTGCATAGCAAAGCATATAACTGAAAATAAAAATCAATAAAGAAAAAAAAAAGAAAAAAAGCCACAAAAAGTAGCTAACTTTTAGTTCAATATTAGGTTATGCTACAATTCAGGAATTAAACAGCCATGGATTATTTTTTATTTTTTTTTGTAGCCAAATAATAAAACTACACTTATAGAATACAAAACAAAGCTGGAATGTTATGAAATGAAAATGCAGGATATGGAATATACATTTTCAAGACTAGAACTATGTTAAAGAGACTCTCCGGTGCCAGGAAAACAATCCGTTTTCCTGGCACTGCAGGACCCATCTCCCTCCCACCACCCATCCCCCCGGTAGTTGAAGGGGTGAAAACCCCTTCAGTCACTTATCGGAGACCCCACCGATGGTTTCGGGTCGCCGCCGCTCCTCCCAGTGATTACGTCAGCCGGTGGGCGAGACTGATCCCGCCCGCTGGCTGAGGAAACCTAATGCACATGCCCGGCAATGCCGCGCACGCGCATTAGAGCTCTCCATAGGTAAGCATTGAAAATGCTTTCAATGCTTTCCTATGGGGAATTGAGCGACGCTGGAGGTCGTCACACAGTTTCCCGTGCTATGGACACGGAAGTGCCCTCTAGTGGCTGTCTAGTAGAAGTGGAGTTAACCCTGCAAGGTAATTATTGCAGTTTATAAAAAACTTCAATAATTACACTTGCAGGGTTAAGGGTAGTGGGAGTTGGCACCCAGACCACGCCAATGGGCAGAAGTGGCCTGGGTGCCTGGAGTGTCCCTTTAAGCTATTCATATAAACAGTCAGTTGCTATCAGGAGGCTAGGGAAACGTCAGATAATTCCTCATCTAGAGAAAAAGCAATATTAACAGTAAAGGCAAGCTAATAGGATGTATTTTCAGCTATATATTTCAAGAATTAAATAAAAACTCTCCAGTTTTCAAACAAAAGTAGATTTCCCATTTCATGACTCTATATTTAGAATTGGGACTGAACTTCAGTTTTTATCTACTCTTTCACGGTGAAACGAATTTAGAAGAGTATCTTTGACGGGATTTCTACGGTCTAATCTTTTACTATCCAACCTAGCCCAAGCACCATAGCTATAAATAAACTGGCCCACTATATTCAAAATAGCCTAACTTATTAGCTGTGCCACAACTCTCGTTTCCCTCCAAACAACTTAAACCTCAACAAAAGTTGGTCAATCACAGCAATAGGTATCACTGTGTCCTTACCAGAATCTACCAATAAATATCTGAAATGCAAGTACTTTTTTTTTTTTTTTTTTTTTTTTATAATTCCTCTAAACTTTGATTATTGGAATATTTTTTTTTTACACAGCTGAAGAGCCTGTTAATCAACTACTCTACACCTTCATCATGCAGGAGGTGGAGTTAAGCCTGCAATGTAATTATTGCAGTTTTTGAAACTGCAATATGGGACAAGGGCACTGCATCCAGACTACTTCAATGAGATGAAGTGTTCTGGGTGCCTATTGTGTCCCTTTAATGTTGTCCCAATTGTGCATGACGCAACACACCCCACCACCCCAACTATGCTGTGTAGACATTTATATCAGCTGCTGCCAATTTAACCCCTTAAGGACCAAACGTCTGGAATAAAAGGGAATCATGACATACCATGTGTCCTTAAGGGGTTAAACAGTTTAGTGAATAACCCTGTTCATGCTTGGAGGATCATGCAGTGCATTTAAAATTATGAGAAAATACTTGCAGAATTACCTTAAATCTAGGATACTTCTGCACAATTACATCAGCAATACGTTAAACTTTTACGCCAAGGACAACCCCGCATGTCCTCTACCTCTAGCTTAGACTGCCATGTATCCCTGAGTAAGGCTGTCAAACATCCATTTCAATTAGCGGTGTTTATAAAAAATAAAAAAACTGTAAAGGTTAACACATTAATAAAGTAGACTTTTTTTACAGATAGCACCATAAAAGCATTGTTTGATCCACTAGGCATGCTTTATTAGAGCATGGCATGCCATCCAAGGACTCACAACCTCCTACTTTCACTCATCTCCATCCTGCTTGGGATCCAGACAAGGCTAGAAACCCCAAGACCTCAACAAGGTAATGTAGTATACGAAAGCTTTTTATTGTGCTCTTTGCTCCGTAAACACAATGAATATCTTTTCTCTACAGGGCAACTTCTAAAGTCTCATTGCCTCAAGAACAGACTTGACAGCATTTAAGTAAATCCTGTGTACACTACAATATCCTACAAAGCTATTAACCCATCTGGTCCCCCATGGAGAGCCACCTGTCTGCCCCCATGGAGCCCACCTGTCTACCCCATGGAGCCCTGCCTGTCTGCCCCATGGAGCCACCTGTGTGGAGCCTGTCTGCCCCAGGAGCCCACCTGTCCCCCCCCATGGAGAGCCACCTGTCTGCCCCCATGGAGCCCACCTGTCTGCCCCCCATGGAGAGCCACCTGTTTCCCCTATGGAGGCCCACCTGTTTCCTCCCCATCCCGGCGGAGCCCACCTGTTTCCTTCCCCCTCCCTCCATGGAGGCCCACCTGTTTCCTTCCCCCCTCCTCCTCCCCTCCTCCTTGGAGGCCACACCTGTTTCCTCCCCCCTCATGGAGCCGCCCCTATCTGCCCCCCCTCCCCATGGAGGCCCCTGTCTCTCATTTGCATGCAGAGCCCCCTCACTCTCATTGCTCAGGCCCTGTGTCATTCCAGTACAGGCCCCTGTCTGTCATTCCATGCAGAGCCCCCCCTGTCTGTCATTCCATGCAGAGCCCCCCCTGTCTGTCATTCCATGCAGAGCCCCCCCTGTCTGTCATTCCATGCAGAGCCCCCTGTCTGCTCCCTGGGACAGAGTGACTAATGCCCACTGAGCTCCAGCTCTGCCCAGACCGTGCAATCAGCGCCGGCAGCCAGCCAGACCACCTACCGACAAGGCGCCCGAGAATCCGTCCGTGCAGCATGTTGCGGGTCCTTCACCAATGACAGCCCCTGACCGGGAGAGCAGAGCAGAGAGGAGGGAGGGTCCTGAGAGCAGGGCCCCGGGCTGCCCGAGGCAGTGCCTGAATACAAAGGGCAATGTGTGGGCGGGCTACACACTCAGCCACGAGCCCGGGGAAAGACAGGACAGGCTGTGAAATGCATTGCACACAAACGGCGAATCGTTTATTTAAATACGGCTTCAAACAGAAAGGGCAGCTAAGCAACGTCAGCAACGGAAAACCTTCCACCATAGAGAAGGAACCCGCGGATAGAAGCGCTGCGCGATGCATGCCGGGAAGTGTAGTTCCCCTTTCTGAACGTAATTTCTGCTTCAATGGCAATAACGATAGAGACGGCGAGCTGGGAGAGAGCGGCAGCGCGCGGGGAGAGAAGGGATTTGTAGTTCTCACGTTGGAGTTGTGAATCCTGGTGTCCAGGGCACTGCATGGTGTTCAAGGTTATTTACTAAAGGGAACACATACTGTATTGTTCCACATTTTTTTATTTATTTATTTTTTTTTAAATGTCAAAATAAAATAAACTTCTAGCTGGCTAAGCTTAAGTTATTATTGAATTCCCAAAAAATTCTTAAATTAGTAAATAACCCTGTATTTCGTAAGCGTTAAAAGTTAGAAACAAAAAAAGAAATTAAAAAAAAATGGTATCTTGGATGTTGTTTAGATTATTACGTTTATGGAAAATTCTTAACCCCTTAAGGAGACGTGACATGTCATGATTCCCTTTTATTCCAGAAGTTTGGTCCTTAAGGGGTTAATGATGTATAATTTTTAGATGCGCATGCGCTGTGCCTGGGCGCTAAAAGAGCCCCGCGCTCTGCAGTCTGCAAGGTCGTGCAGGCTGGTGCAAGACAGACAATCCCGATGAATCCCTCCCGTGTTGCCAATGGCATGAGTCATGTCAATGGTGACGAATCCTCTCATGCCTATTCACCGGAGCTGATCTGCATACCTCCCATTTTTGGGACGTGCGATGGATAACAGCACTGGGGAGCCCCCGGGTTGCTCTAACGTTTTTAAATTGAACACTCGTTTACTGTTTTAAATTGAGCACTCGTTTACCAGTATGTCAATCGTGGTTCGTTAGAAATTTTAGTCTCTGTTTTGTTTGCCTGTTGTTCAGCGTTGCAGAATATGTTGGCGCTATAGAAATAATCGTAATTGTTATTAAATTTACTTAAGCATGCTCTGTCTAAAAGAAAGTTATACTATAAATATTTGAGATGAGCCAATATTTTTTGTTAGCCCCTTTTGCATTTTTAAACAAGAAAAAAAGATATTGTGAACAGCTTAGTAGATATACCCCAAATTAAAACAAGTGTACGCTTAATAATGGATTTGTTCATTTGGGGTTTATCTAAAAACAGCTTGAAAAGCTGTGTATATCTTGTCTGAAGCAGATCTCTTGTCTAAAGTCTTTGCAAGCCTTCCACCTTTTCTATAGCCCAGATTTCTGTTGCTGTCCAATAACAGACTGTCCAATGCAGTTCAACTCTTTGTGAGGCAAACTACCATGAAGTAACATTAATGTGGTCTGAGGAAATGAATTATTTTCTAAATGTGTCAATTTCTATTGGAATCTTCATGTTCAGTATAATGAAAAAAAGAGGACACACTTTTCACACATAGAGCACTCCAGCAAGCTAACATGCTTTAGGTGTGTGCAGACATCCCAAATACAAAACCTTATTTCAGGTAGGTGGCTTCACCACTCATGCACCTCCTTACACACACAGACACAAGGACATGGCATTTTATTATGACAGAACACAACTATTTAACAACTTATTGCAACTATTTAGACACAATATTAACACACATGCACATAATGACACATGCACACACCTTGACACACAGATACACACACTCATATACACATACTGGCACATACACACACTGACAAATACACACAGATTCAAACACTAGCACATACAAATACACTCACTAACACATATACACAGATATAAAGTAGAAATGCCATCTATTTACACCAGTGCCCATGTGGGGCACAATATGTAGGTCGCACGATTAGGAAATTGGCAGAACGTATTCTGGAGTACCTACGAGCTATAGCCAATAGGGACACCAGACACATAGCCCCGTTTCCACTGAGCGGTTCGGGTCAGTTCGGTTTTGTACGCCACTTTAGTTGTTTCAACCGAACTAAGCCGCACCATTCCTGGGCCCCCTTCATTTGAAGGTCCATAGGAAAATGGTACAGTACGGTTAGGGCGGAGCTACTGACATCACATGATACAATCCATTGATACAATCCAAAATATCACTGCGTCAATTGGTGGACAGAAAAACGTAATTGCGTCACTGCGGTCTAAACCCCGCATGCTCCCTGGCGGTCCGACTTGCAGTGGAAACACCCACCTGAATAGGCTGCACCATTCTAACCCTTCCAAACCGCACCGACCTGAATCGTACCGTTTCTGTATTTTTCTGCCTGTAAACAACATTTGATGAGCATACATGGTTTTAGTTAGATGTATATGTATATATTTTCGTTTGTATTGTACTGGAATCTGATACCATATTGTGAATAGTTTTATATAATTTTTTATATGTTTATTTCAATATTGTTTTATATTGAACGATTTATTTATTCATACATTATTATTATTATTATTATTATTATTTGCTGTTTGATAGGTCCCTATGGAGTTCATACTATATCATTTGTCTTATTGACATGTCTTTTCTGTGTATTGCCCTGGAATGTTATGGCATTGGTCCAAAGCATGATCCACGATAACAGACTTGGTTTAAATACTAAGTCCATGCGCATGCGCAACTTTTTGGTCACGATGGTGATCCTGTGCAGCCATCTTTTTGGTGGTAGATATAAAGGTACGCCTTATGGATTAATTGATCTTATTCCCAAGTAAAAGATTGCCGCCTGGAAGGGAATGCAGACGAAGCTGCCAGGAATGTATTCTTGGTGCTTTATTCAAACGGAGATTATTTATTTTGCCAGCATGATCCTGGTCAGTTATCTTTTTGGATGGATAACAGGAAACTCCTGTGACCTATAACGGACATCATTGGTGAGGTTTATAAGGCGGGACTTTTTGGACAGTCAGAATCTGCTTTACCTTGACAAAGTCTCACTGACGAACTCCGTCGGTATACAAGTGCTTTCAGTGGTATCCTGCAGCCTGGATTTATTTCAATTTCAGGCGAACCAATACCCTACTGTCTTTTGGTGACACTATATCTACCAGGGAGCACTGCAACCAGGATTTATGCTGAGAGATCACTGCTGTATATGGTAGAAGGGTCTTTGGACCTTCTGATGTGCCTTATGAACTTTATGTTTGTGAGTGCAATATTATCCCCTTCTTTTACTATATTTGTGTGTGGTTTTACACTATGTTGTTTTTCTATGTATTTTTATTCAAGTGATTAAATAGCAAGAAGATTTTATCTTTATCTGGATTGCTGTATTTACACTCTGATAAAGAGGAATATTTTAACATATGTATAATTTTATTCCATTGACTCTATTTTGGTGTTACCACACACTACA
Organism: Pelobates cultripes; assembly: GCA_933207985.1. Taxonomy (NCBI): domain Eukaryota; kingdom Metazoa; phylum Chordata; class Amphibia; order Anura; family Pelobatidae; genus Pelobates; species Pelobates cultripes. The sequence continues at coordinate 37,188,818 of OW240917.1, forward strand.
TATTTGTCTGTAACGGTGCACCACACTCTTTCTTTTGTGCTGTTTTGTTCTTTATATATCACGGTTTTCTGAGTTATCCGGTGTGTGAGTGCCGTTAGGTTATGCACTAATATCTGTTTTTTATTTACAGAGATCTACACACTGACATACAGATACACACACTGGCATACAGAAATACACATTGACACACAGATACACACTGGCATACAGAAATACACACTGACACACAGATACACACACTGGCACATACACATACATACACTGGCATACAGATATACACACTGGCACATACACAAAGACACACAGATATACACACTGACACACAGATGCACACACTGGCACATACACATAGATACACACACTAACACACAGATACACACACACCTGACACAATTACACACATACATGTAATATTGATATACTTGCAGCAACCTGTCAGGTATACTCTATCATCCATACTGCCGCCGGAACCCACTTCCGGGTTCACGGCGCTTAGCCCCGCCCCTTTTCTCTGACGCGGTCCTTCCACGATACTTAGGAAGACCGCGCCAGATTCAAGGGGCTGGATTATTCACGCAGGTACGGCATTGAGATCAGCTGCTCTATTGAATGCTACCGGCTACACTCCTCTCTCGACCTCAGCTTGTAACCAGATTTCAACCTTCCCCACTTCTCGACCTCGGCTTGGAAAACGGACTTCTACCTTCTCCACTCCCAGACCTCGGCTTGTAAAAACGGACTTCCTTACTTTCCACTCCTAACGCTCAGCTTATTCATAGAGAGTCATAATCTCTCCTCCATTGGGTGAATTAACCCTTCCAATACCAGAACTTCCTCTAAGTTAAGTAATCCTTTTTCTCCAAGGAAACCAATTCATATTAATTATTTTCACTTCATTCCTCTCTTGTCAATAAGGGATTACTACTAAGTCTTATTTCTCCTGCAAATATCATTTTATTATTAATTGCAACCTGTCCAGCTTATTTATCATTATACTAATAAATCATTCCATCTTAATTAAGTTGGAACTAGCATTGCTTTCCTTCCTGCATGTGTATTTAAAGATACAGTCAAGCTTGTTTACTTCAATATAAAGGAGGTGTAATTATTGTTTCTGCAGTTGAGTTCCAATTAAAGGGATATTACACAATCCCATCACAGAATAATCCAGCCTTTTCAATGGAACCAGCAGATATTAACTCACAAGTTACTGCTCTAACCAATAGAGTGGATACGATTGCTCAAGGGTTACAAGAACTGCAAATCACGAATGAGAGAATATTAACCTATGTCAGAGACATGCAAAACCATCTCCCTCATGCCGCTCTTCAATCGGCTGGTGATCCTGCTGTCTGTAATCCAGAAAAATTTTATGGAGATAGAACAAAGTACAGAGAGTTTTTGAATTCTTGCAAATTACTAATAGCTTTAAAACCTAGATCTTATCCCACCGAAAGATCCAAAGTCTGTTCAGTAATATCTTTTTTAAGAGGTGAACCTATGGCCTGGGCCCATTCCTTTTTGGAAAATGATGATCCCATATTAGATTCATTGGATGAGTTCTTTGAAGCTATGTCTTTATTATATGAAGATCCTTTTAAACAAACTACTGCTGATTTAACCATCAGAACATTACACCAAAAGAATAGACCTGTTGAAGATTATATTGCAGAATTCAAAAGATGGGCTACAGAAACCCAATGGAATGACATTACCCTACGCAATCAATTCCGTCTCGGATTATCTGAAGCTGTGAAAGATGAACTCTCTCGTACAGAACTTCCTCCTACCTTAAATGCATTGATTCAACTGTCCATCAGTATTGATAGACGTCTAAGGGAAAGAAAAGCTGAAAAGGTTCTTACTAATTATACCTGGAGAAAACCTTTCACTACTCTAAAATTACCTGAAAAAATTCCTCCACAAACTGAACCTATGGAAGTAGGTATAATAAAAAGTCCTCTTACTTCTGAAGAAAGAATAAGAAGGAGACAACTAAACTTATGTATGTATTGTGCCTCGAACGAACATCTAATTTCCGAATGTCCTCTACTGAAACATTCAAAAGGTGGTAAGCTTCATTCATCTACCTCTATATTGAACGTTTTTCAAAAAAGAAAAACATCTACTTATTTTTCTATATCTCTCATATTACAGTGGGATACAAAAAGAATCGTGACTGAGGCCATCATTGATTCTGGTGCTAATGGAACTTTTCTTGATTTTTCTTTTGTTTCAAAAAATAAAATTCCTTGTGTTCAAAAAACCAACTTTATTCCAATCAGGGTTATTGACGGTTCATTTATATCCTCAGGACCCATCAAAAATGAAACAATCCCTCTAAGAATGATTACCAACAACGTACATTTCGAATTCATTACATTTGATGTTATTAAATCTCCACTTTATCCCGTCATTCTAGGAATTAATTGGTTAAAAACTCATGATCCTTTAATTAAATGGTCACCCTTTTCCATTTCTTTTCCTTCTGACTTTTGCAAAAAAACCTGCTTCCAACATATTTCTATTCTCCAAACTACTCAGGAATCAATTATACCTCCATTCTACTCTGACTTTTCAGATGTCTTTTGTAAAAAAGAAGCGGAAACACTTCCACCTCATCGGGTATATGATTGCCCAATAGATCTCATACCCGGAGCTCCTATTCCTTATGGCCATATTTATCCACTCTCTGAAAAGGAGTTAGAAATTTTAAAAGAATATCTTAATGAAAATTTACCAAAGGGTTCATCATCAGAGCCTTAAATAAAATAACAATTAAAAATCGTTATCCTCTTCCACTAATGAATGAATTAATTGAAAGGTTAAGAACCGCAACTATATTCACTAAACTCGACCTTCGAGGCGCATATAACCTCATTAGAATAAAACAGGATGATGAATGGAAGACCGCCTTCCGGACAAGATATGGTCTCTACGAATATCTAGTGATGCCTTTTGGGCTCTGTAATGCCCCTGCAACATTTCAACATTTTATAAATGATATCTTTAGAGATCTTCTGGATGTATGTGTTATTATCTATTTAGATGATATCTTAATATATTCTAACAATTTGGATGAACATAGGAAGCATGTTAGATGGGTTCTATCTAGACTGAGAACTCATAAATTATACGCTAAACCAGAAAAATGCCTTTTTGAGGTTACTGAATTCTCTTTTCTAGGATACATTATTTCACCTCATTCTTTGAAGATGGATAATTCAAAAATCAAATGTATTATTGATTGGCCTGCTCCTACTACTACAAAAGAATTACAACGTTTTCTTGGATTTGCAAACTTCTATAGAAAATTTATTAGAAACTATTCGGATGTATCACATCCTCTTAACCTCCTCAACAGTAGTAAACGTCCTTTTAATTGGAATAAAGATGCACAAACAGCCTTTGACGAATTAAAAAAAAGATTTACAACTGCACCTATTCTACAACTACCTAATCCAACATTCCTATATGTTCTTGAAGTTGATGCATCAGATGCAGCCATCGGAGCAGTTCTTTCTCAACAAAAGACTCCACAAGATCCACTTCATCCAGTTGCCTTTTTTTCAAGATCCTTGAGCTCTGCTGAAAAAAATTATCCTATTGGTGAAAAATAATTATTAAGTGTTAAAGCTGCCTTCGAAAATTGGCGTCATCTTCTGGAAGATACAAAACAACCTATAATAGTTTATACTGACCATAAAAATCTTGAATATCTCTATACTAACAAAGCCCTTACAGCTAGACAAGTTAGATGGAACCTATTCTTTAACCGATTTAACTTCCAATTAATATACAGACCTGGAAATAGAAATAAAAAGGCTGACGCTCTTTCTCGAATTCCTTCTAAAACTACTACTGATGATTATCCTTCTACCAAAATAATAGGAATCCTCTCTTCTCTTCATGATGACATAAAAAATTTGAATCAGAAGGATCTTGAACTTCCCAAAACACCTATACTAACAAAAAAGGATGGTCTATTTTATTTTAAAAATAGAATTTATATTCCTCCCATTCTTAGGAATAAATTACTTAAGATGGTTCATGATTCCCCCCTAGCTGGACATCCTGGAATAAAGAAAACACTTGAACTAACTTCACGATATTATTGGTGGCCTCGCCAGGATAGAACCATTGCATTATATGTCAAAACATGTCCTATCTGTCAAAGGTCTAAACCAGAACATAATCAACCTTTTGGATTAATACTTAACTTACCTATTCCAGAAAAACCTTGGCAATCCATTTCTATGGATTTTATCGTTGATCTTCCACCTTCTCAACATTTCACCACTATTCTTGTCGTTGTGGATCGCTTCACAAAAATGTCCCATTTCATTTCTTTAAAAAAATTACCCTCCTCTGTAGAATTGTCTAAGGTCTTTATTGACAATATTGTGAAACTTCATGGTCTTCCTGAAGAAATTATTTCTGATAGGGGGACACAATTTACTTCCAAATTCTGGAAAGAGATGTGTCTCTCCCTTCAAATTCAACGCAAACTCTCTTCCGCTTATCATCCCCAAACTAATGGGCAAACAGAAAGGGTTAACCAATGTTTGGAACAATATCTTCGATGTTATTGTTCATACCTCCAAGATGACTGGACCACATGGTTACCTATGGCCGAATTTTCTTACAATATTACCATTCATTCTAGTACGAAAATGACTCCTTTCTTCTCCAACTATGGTTTTCATCCGTCTTCATTCCCCATCCAAACCATTACTTCATCCAATCCTACTGTTACATCAAAAAATGAATTTATGTCTTCTCTATTTTTCAAATTACGGGAGAATCTTCAACACGCCCAAAATAACCAGAAAAAGTTTTTTGACAATAATAGAAGAATTCCCCCTCCTTACAGGGTAGGGGATCTTGTCTGGCTCTCTTCAAGGAATATTACCACAAGCCGTCCTTCAAAGAAATTGAGCTCTCTTTTTCTTGGTCCCTTTCAAGTAATTACTATCATTAATGATAACGTTGTTAAACTAAAACTTCCTCCAAGTTTTAAACTTCATCCAGTATTCCATGTCTCCTTACTTAAACCACACATCCCTGATCCTTTTTATAGGGAAATAGTAACAACTCCTGAACCTATCATTGTCCAAGATGAAGAAGAATATGAAATTCACAAAATTTTGGATTCTCGTGTCCACCGTGGCTCCTTACAATACCTTATCAGATGGAAAGGTTATGGAGTTGATGAAGACACTTGGGAAGATTCATCTAATGTACATGCTGGGAGGTTAGTTACTGCCTTTCACAAACGCTATCCCTCCAAACCGAAATAGTGCACCCAGAGGATGCCCCATGGGAAGGGGGTACTGTCAGGTATAGCATGGCATGTAATTATCGCCGGAACCCACTTCCGGGTTCACGGCGCTCAGCCCCGCCCCTTTCTCTGACGCGGTCCCTCCACGATACTTAGGAGGACCGCGCCAGATTCAAAGGGCTGGATTATTCGCACAGGTGGTGCATGAAGATCAGCTGCTCTACTTCTGATCCTACCTGCTCCACTTCTATACCTCGGCTAGTAAACGGATTTCTACCTTCTCCACTTCTCGACCTCGGCTTGTAAACAGATTTCTACCTTCTCCACTCCTAGACCTCGGCTTGTAACTCTGAATTCTACCTTCTCCACTCCCAGACCTCGGCTTGTTAAAACGGACTTCCCCACTCTCCACTCCTAGTTCTCAGCTTGTTGAAGCGGACTTCTAATTTCTCCTTCATTGGGTGAATTAACCCTTCCAGTGCCAGAACTGCCTTTAAGTTAAGTAATACTTTTACCAAACAAGTCAATTACTATTATTTATATTACACAGTATCTAAAACTCACTAAGTGTCACTTTGTCTAATTATTCCTCTTACTCATAAGGGATTGCTACAAAGCCTAATTTTACCTACATGGATATTTAAAGGTACAGTGACCATAGTTTCATACCAATATAAAAGGAGGTGAACCTTATTGTTGTTGCAACCAAGAAATGCTGCAGTTGAGTTCCAATTAAAGAAATATTACAAAATAAGTATTACAGGTACTTTCTCTGAAATGGTTCTAAAAGCAAATAGGTAGCCAAGCGATAAAACAAAGAATAAACAACACAGAATACATAAACGAATACAAAAACATGGTCACAATCATTTTCTCTGACTATTTAGAATTAGTAAAGGGGATAAAAACAGAACTACATTTAAAGTAAATTAGACCTATTTGCAGTAATATGACAAGTGGATATGCAACATTTTCATCAATTCTGTCCCCCACTCAACGCTAAAGGCATAACCTCCTTCCAGACCTCCTCACCTTCAAATATACGGTCTAATCTCTGTCGCTTTACTTTGTGTTTTTCCATGAGAGACATCAGACTCCGAGATCACAAGGTCTCACCACACAATCTTCTATGGGTGACTCGTGGGTATGTCCTGTGCTCCTGGATATGCTCCTTCCAAACGGTCACCTGTGAAGACAACCGAAAAACAACAAAACATTAGGAGAGATACAAACAAATATTAACAGGGGATGGGGAAATGTTTATTAACCAGTCAGAAAAGCAGATACGACTCAAAATGTCAACTCACAATAACATCTATGAAATCACAAGGTTAGCAAAGCAGTATATACATTCCATGTGGTACACAGCGTAGAAAGCATTTCACATGTGAATGACATAGAATACTGGGGGGAAAAATATACAACAAAACATAACAAAACACGATGGCAGATATGGAAAACATACAAGCAATTATTTTATTTTTAGAGAAACCTATAATGTAATTTAAATGGTTAATCCTCTGCATCGTGGAGACATAGAGTCATATTGATAGTTTGTAGAAAACCTTTAGACACTGGGGGGAAAAACAATTTAAAAGCACTTAGGATCAACGTATTCGATGTGCGGTTAGGTATAAAAGCCAGTAATAAAAATTACAATACCCTTGTATTTCTTGCTTATTCTAAATAACGCCTTAATTTTAAAAAAGTATATGGCTGCACTCACCTGAACATGCATATATTATAAGGGTACTGCTGGGACCAATTAATACAACATACAGAATCCAGTGCACTCACTTACTAAACACAGGCTTCAAAGCTCACAAATGAAAGTTTTTAAAAGGTTTTTTTTTTAGACGTCAGATGTTTTTTTAACAAAACAAAAGAACTATTACATTTTGTGAGGACTGAAGCTGCTGTGAGAATGCTCTGGATTCTATATGATGTAAATATATATCATTTAGTGGTTTTAAGAACCATGTTACTGTAGGTGGGATGTCTCGCCACCTGGAAAGTCGAAACTCTGAGTTTCAGGTATGACATTTTGTTATCAAGGGGAGGGCTTCTCTGCTAAAGCAAGACTGTTGGCATTGACAAAAAATTGTTGCCCAAAACAGCGGCACTTCTTACGAGCCATATTGCTAGTTAGGCAATTCTGTCTCAGAATTTGTATCTCCCTCGTCAATTCTCTAGAAATCCCACCTTGATGAGTAAACTGGAGTGTGATATGATTTAAACAAATATCATACAGCATTAGAAATAGAAAGAGTACAGTGTATTGTTTATTACTTTTGAATCAAATGAAAAAATATATATTTTGCATCTTCAAAGCATTGTGTAAATCAAATATTAAAATTATCAATAAAACTACAAAACGTGAAGACGTCCAAGGGGGGTGGGTGATTCTGCACAACAATGATTTGCTGTATAACTTAAATCAAAATGCAAAATGTATGGGAAAAGTGTGACTACTGGAGTGAAAAAAAAATGTTTCTCCTATGCAATCCTTAATATATATTTAAATTTTGTACCATTGTTGCATCGATTTAGCATCAGAAACATCAACAGAAATAATAAAAAAAATAATAAAAACACACAAAAAACCTGCAAAAACCTGAAGCAGGTAAATTTAGTAGTTATACTGTGTGTTTTAATCTTTCAATGACAGGAAACATTATTGTGCAGTATAACAAGGCTTATAAACTAGATTTAAGGTCATTCTTTAAAGATGTGTAGGGAATGCAATTCTATGCTCAGCAGCAAATAATGACAACTTGTGCAGACATATGAATGCATTAGATCATATCTATAGATTTATTTAAAACTGTTGACACTGAACATTTTTTATCTCACGTTTTCTGAAATTGTCATTTGCCAGGACTATCTGTAACTGCATTTAGCAGGAGTAACATCCCAAACTTGCCTTTACTGCCATCATAGGTCAATGATTAAACCATCCCACTAAAAGTATCTTCATGTCTTCCAACCCTGGAAGCCACATTTACAGAACAACTTAAAGAGCCGAAAGAGAACGCAAAGATGCTCCGTGATTTAAAGGAACATTTGTATCAGGACAAACTAAAGTGGGTGATATGCAGTAACATTATATCAGGAGAAATTAAAGGCTATTTATATTTATACAGGCTTCAAGAAAAATGCCGAAAATACTAGGAAATCAAAACAGTGATAATATTTTTGCCGAAGAAAGAAGGACCGTTAAGAAGAAGATATAGAACATTGTTGTGAGGTTGCTAGAGGTTTAAAGTCATTTCAAGCTTATGTTTATACCAGTTGCATTAATAACAAAGATAAATGTTATACAAATATTGATACATATTAATTTATTAATAATAAATATCTATGAATTTCACTCATTTCTTGAAAACCCCTCCTAGATCCCTCATAGATATCAGACCATCTCCTCTTTGACCTGTCAAACAACCGGATTGAGCAAATGGGTCACAGCTACAAATGTATGTGACATGTATGTCCTGAGCATATTACAAAGGTAATATGACCACCAGCAACCCTACAATAATCAGGCAGACAAAAAGATAGTCTCCAGGCACTCAAGGTGTGCAGATTTGTTTCGTTCAAAAACGTTATCGAGTTTGACAAAGTTTCCTTGATGTAGTGAGAATCTAGGCATGTGCATGGAGAAAATATTCGTCTCGGTTCAGCATTCCGAAATTCGGGACTTCGTCAATTTGGGACTTCGTCAATTCGGCAACTTCGGCACTTGAACACTTCGGCACTTCGGAATTTCACCACTTCGGAACTTTGTCAACTTCGGCAGTTCGGAACTTAGACACTTCAGAACTTCGGCACTTCGGAACTCCGGCACTTTTCTTGCAGCCGCTTGGTAGATAACTCCCTAATTCCCACGGAGATAATTAGGGAGTTATCAACCAAAAGGCTGAAAGACCTAAATTGGTCTTTCAGACAAATTTACTAATACTAATTAAACAGTGAGCAGCCTGTGACTGAGCGGTGGGTGGGGGCCCTAAACAAGAATAATTGTCCTCCCCCCTGGCCCCCATCCCTGAGCAGCGGGTGGGGGCCCTAAATACAAATTGGGGAGGGGGACCTATTGTCCTCCCCCCTGGCCCCCACCCCTGAGCAGTGGGTGGGGGCCCTAAACAAGAATAAGGGGGTGGGAACTTAAGGTCCTCCCCCCTGGCCCACACCCCTAAGCGGTGGGTGGGGGCCCCAAAGAAGAATAAGGGGGGGACCTATTGTCCTCCTCCCTGGCCCCCACCCCTGAGCGGTGGGTGGGGGCCCTAAATACAAATTGGGGGGGACCTAATTTTAATTCGGTCCGAAAAGAATTGCACATGTGACAAGTGAGACTCATAATACAAATAACACAATTTTCAGGTGCTGGTCATATGCAGAGTGCTCCATTGGGGTCATAATAAAAGATTAAGGACTAACTCCAACCAGTGGTGTATTCTGGTTTTCTTGCTGCCCTAGGCATAACAAAACTCAGGCACCTCTCCCCCCCCTCTAAATTTCACTTCCTGTTAAAAACCAACACGCTCTTTGCCTAACAGACACACGTTTTCACTGATGCATACACTGACATACACTCACTGATAGATACACAGTCATTGTCACACACACTGTTTAACCAACACACACTTTCACTGAAACATACACACTCACTGACAAACAGACACACACACTCACATTCACCGACAGACACATTAACTGATACACGCATTCACTGACAGAAACACATACACACTCACTGACAAGACACATACACACATTTACAGACAGACGCTCACTCACTCACTCACTCACTCACAGACACACACTGGCAAACACACATACACACTCACTGACAGACATATATTCACTCAGTATCAGAGACACATATCCGCTAACAGACCTACACATTGACTGACAGATACACACTCTCAGTGACAGAGACGCATACACACACTGACAGACATACACATTCACTAACAGACATACTCTCACTGACACACACTCTGTGACAGGCACACACACTCTCACTAGCAGACACACACACTCTTACTAACAGACATACTAACACTCACCAACAGACACACACACACACACTAACACACTCACCAACAGACACACACACCCTCACTATCAGACACACACACACTCTCACTATCAGACACAAACTATCAGACACACATTAACACTGTCACTAACAGACACACTAACAAACACACACACTAACACACTCACATTTTTTTTTAATTATTTGCTTACTTTTTTGTGGCTTCTTCCCTGGGGTCTAGTGGGGCTGCTGCTGGCTGGGCTGGCAGATACGCGGGTGGGCAGGCAGGCTCATAGTGGAGACGGCGAGGGAGCAGTGATCCTCCTGTTCAGTGATGCTGAAGTGACGTCATATTCCGGCTCCGGCATCACTGCTGAGCAGGGAAGAGCTCAGAGTGCTCCCTCGCCGCCCACCTCCCACATCAGCCCATGCCAGCCTTCGCAGTAAATACACTGCTGACTCCAACTAAGGACCAAGACTGAACTGTTGAGACAAGTAACAATTTTGTGCCGACTAGATGGTTTTAGGTTCTTATCTAACATTTGGCTTTGTGTTTTTATGCCACAAACCTCCTTAACAATCAATAATCGCTGTCCTTTAAATTTGGCAGAAACCTACATCATCCCTACAATTCTTTTAGAGCCAGGCTACACTAACCTGTTCTTCAAGGATGGGTGATATGTGAATTATAAGTGGTTTTGAGTTGTTCCTCTATTACAAGGAGGTGGATAAATTGCAGGTTTACACTAATTTACTATCCAGCATACATGTGCCAAACAGGACCTGCACAGCTGGTCGCTTCATGTAGACTTGTTTGCTATCACCGTCCTGTTTCAGCCATAGAATCCAAATGTTTACGTGTTCTGGCTCCCAGTGATATCCTGATAAATTAGAAAATAATGCAGTGGCCATTGAGTGCACGATTCAATCACCGAGGGCCAGGGGAGCAGACTGAGCATTTCAGCTGCATCAACTTTCCATTGTCACTAAAATCAATCAACCTCCCCAGATTTGTAGCTTTGCCGTCACAGCACCTGCAATGCCGCTAGTAGAATGAGTCATTATTGAACTCAACTATTGTTTGCTTGTCCCCATCTTATTAAACAAAATCAGCCTTAGTTACCATGACAGAATGGGAAACTATCTTCTAAATACACTATTAGAGCTCATTTCTAAACATATTGCAGAGTCCAAATATTGACGGTATAACAGGTTTAATGAAGCTTCTTTTTTTTTTTGGTCAATCTTTTTTTTTTTTTTTGCAATGCAAGAATTAACAACGGTGCTGAAAATAACATTTCAATTAAGTTTTACAGAATATGAAAATGGGACAAAGTGATATTTGACATGTATAAGATATGCACTATTTTGGTACAATAAAAACAGGAATAGTCAGACGTGTGTCAAATACACGCAAGGTGACAAGTTAAGTAACATTATAACACGTTGGTTATTCAATAGTAACATAAAAAAACAATGGTACCAACATACTTTGATAGTACCAAAGCATTTAATGAGAATATGAAAATGAGAATACAAGAAAACAAAATAACAGAAAAAAATAAAAGCATGCAGTCATGTATATATATATAAAACCAAGAGGGCTGCTCTCACCTGAACATGCATACATTATAGGGTGCTGCTGGGGCCAAAATATACAAAATATGGAATCCAGCGATCTCGCTTATTCACTAAACAATGATTTTTAAATCTTAGAGATTGTAATAGTTTTATTTAAAAACACCTCACCTAGGCAAAAAATAATGGGGGTTTAGTTACATTATATGATCATATATTGCATAAGCCTGCCACAACGTCAATGTACCCCATTCTTGGCAGAGAGTCCCAGTAAGGAAGTATTTCCCAAGTAAGTGGATTAATCTCATAAGAGCAAGCATTAGGCTGTTAGAGTAGGACCTGCCAAGAATGGGGTACATTGACGTTGTGGCAGGTTTATGCAATATATGACCATATAATGTAACTACCTAGGTAAAATTTGAAATCATTGTTTAGTGAATAAGCGAGTGCACTGGATTGTGTATTATATGTATTTATATATATATATATGCAGGCAAGATGGCATCTACTTGTGCATTGCGGGTATGGGGACTCAGACAAGATGGCTGCTTTGAAAAGTAAGATGCCCATCAACTAACACCTGATACCAAGAAGCGTAGAGGACCCGCAAGGTAATAGGAGCTGGGTGAGACGTATCTCATGCCCCAGGCCAGTGTGTAAGCAGGCATCTTCTGGCCACAGACTGGATACAGATTAAGAGGTTTAATTAAGCTTTGTAATGCTCATTTGCTCTTTACAAACTGGAGTTTATTTAGTAAACTAAGAATTGTGAAGAACTGACAAGTATGTCAAATTTTTCAGGCCAACATAGTCAACTGAAAAATATCTTAGCCAGAGAACTGTTCCAGCTCGACTGTTTTCACCAACAAGTTTTATTTCCAGTATAAATACTCATTAGTTGTTGGTTTAGTGAATATATAGTCCAGAACTAGAAAATTGGTACAGGCATGTCCCTTTAAATTATACCAAAACTGCTTGTTCGGATCTTGGAGACATCTTTCAAATCTATGGCATAATCTAAGTTTCCCCACTGAGGCAAGGCTTATAGCTATATGCTAACCGTGCCTTCAGTACAAACCTTTATTTGTTATTATGTGCCTAAACTGTGCCTTTTTGCAGAGCATCACTAACAAATATCCCAGAAGTCTTTTCACCTGTATTGTTCTCACGGAACTACTCACCATTTCATACATTTCACTTCCAAGATAGAATGTTTTGAAATATAATGAAACCACAACGAGAAGATATATTAGCATGTACAACAAAAAAGCCTATAATTAAAGGAACACTGGTTATTGCAATTAGCAGGCCGCATCATGGGTAATTATGTTAGGGATTTGAAGTAAAAAAAGATAAGACACAGAATAAATAGATTGCAAAATGATTTTCGAAGAGGTCCCTTGTCTAATCCTGGAAAGTAATACCCTGTCATGTTTTGATAATGCATTTTATTAGAAAGAAGAGAGAAATCTGACAAGCCTTCCAGCGAGTTTGTTTTAAATCAAAAGGCTACACAAACAATAAAACCGTTATCTTAATATTTTTTTTTCTTTTTGAGAATGTCAAGGCATAGATCTACATGCATTGTAATACGGATCAGTACACATGCACTTTCACAGAAAAGCTGAGATGTATCATGGAATATTTTCTAGTTAATTTTTTTTTTTTGCTAATCAAACCAAAAGCGATTTTCTTAAACTCATCTCAGAGATAAGTCCTGTTGACATTCGGAAGGGGGTGACCCTCCCTCTGCTAGGTAAAGCACTGTGAGTTACAGGGGAGTTAAGTTGCAGGGAGTACATGTAGTATAGCTGAGTGGAGAATCATGGCAGGGGCCACACATATTCTTCTGCCTAGTTTCTTAATGAAGACAGTGTGTGTGGAATGAGAACATAATATTCTCATTTTAACAAGCATTGTCAAAACCTCATTGAACAAGTGGTTGTGAAACAAAGCAAGTGCAATGATCCTGCTCACTACTAAAACCGACCACTTTGGGTGTAGATTTTAAGCATGCTCAGTCTGTTCTTAGAACTGATTGGTGATGTCACCCATTCACTTATACTGGAGGATGTTTGAGCTTGGAGACCACGGAAAGGAACAAACTTGATGTCTCCCTTTTTCTTGTCCACACCAGATTACAGTGGAGACAAGATGCCGCATTTATGCTGCGTCCACTAGGCTCTCTGTAAAGCAATAATAAATAATGGGCGTTATACTCTAGTTATCTGTAAAAACATCATAGTAATGGGTTAAGGGAAATGGATCAATATATTCAATTTGAAATATGAAATATGCAAAGTGTCATCAGTTGGGTAGCACATCTGACATGTATATCACTTTTTGAAGAATAGTGCTACCCTGTAGTATGGTAAATTCATTTGGGGCAGGAAGCTATAGTAGTGAGTAAGATGTGTATAACTACAAAGAGCAGAGTGTAATTAGTCCTTATTACATCATAGTCAATAAATCGGGGCAGGGATTTAGTCACTGAACAGTGAATGATGGTGAATTGACAAATAAATGGTTAAATAAGAATAAATAATTATAATAATCTTTAGTTCGGTAAAATCCACTATTTATTAGATAATCAAATTGGTGAAATTAGGTTTCATATGTACAAAGACCTTTCCGGTGAAATTGTTTTATGTGTGTTTATTTTTTTTATTCTGATACCTTTTCAACATTAATAATGTTCTTGCGAGCAGTTTTTCTGTGTGCTTACATTTTTACATTCTGTTTGGATGTCAAAGGAAGAACTGACCTTTGATGCTAAATACTGTATGTATGCCTGTTCGAAAAGGATAATAAAAAAAAGGGCTTCTTATCAGTTACTGATGTGTTTCGTGACAAACAATACAAATATACAGAAATATTTACTTTCAATTAAGAAACATTTTGCCTTCTACTGCTATTCTGTCATGATCCCATAAATACCAACAGCTGACGCATTTCTCAAGGGCAATAATAGCATCCACCAAGCATGTTAAACCAGAGGAAATGACATTTTATCAACAATTTCCAGCATTTTGATTGCAAAATATGCTAACATTGGATGCCTTTAACCTTCTACAAATCAGAGATCTCCCACTGTGAAAAGTAATTACATGCAGGTAAAAAGCTAGTGAAACGTTTTCACGAATGGAAAGCCAATTTACACGTATGCAATAAGGAATGCTAGGTAAATTCACTCAGTGGAGCTTTATTAGATTTTTCTTTTTACAGAAAAGACAAAACATTGGTGTACAAAGAGCAAAAATTCAAGAAGTGGATTATGTTGACCTCCCTGCATTCACCTATGTCACCTAAGGGTTTGTAACTTATTGGAGGTTTGAAATACATTGTAATCTTTCTTCTGGTTCTGATGCATATATTTATCAAAATATTGTGTCCTATGTTATACAACAATATTTTAAAACTACATATATTTATAGAGGTGCTAACCTCTGAACAATGAACATATCGGTATAAACAAACAAGCAGCATAAGGGCACTAGCTGACCCTCCTACCAATGAATTGTATCTTAATATGAGAAATATAGAATACAGAAGTAGGAATTTTATATTTACTTAAGCAATATTTGGAGTCTGGGGGACCCAGTTAAATGGATATTAATCCAAACACTTTGTGCTACCTCTATTTGCTAAGATAAAATCTCTGGGTCTTCCCCTACAATGCCTGAAGAGGTTGGAGAATACATGGTAAAGGATCTAAGACCATTTCTCCATACTGGAGTTCTCCAGATCATTCAAATTACGAGGTCGACGCTGTTGAATGCTCATCTTCAGTTTAAGTCACAGGTTTTTTTTAATGGATTTCAGGTCTGGAATGGCCATGACAGGACCTTTCTTTTGTGGTCAGTAAAATCATTTTTAAAGATGTTTTGGAACATTGTCCTGCTGGAGATCCAACCATGGCCCATTTTAAGTTTTCTTGCAGAGACAGTAAGGTGCATAATTATATATGTTCATATTTGATATAGTCAATGATGCCATGTACCCTAACAAAACGTCCAGGTCCTATGGCAGAAAAAAAAAACCCAAAACATTAAAGAGCCACCACTCTATTTAACCGTGAGCATGAGGTACATTTCCATATGGCTACCTCTCTGTGTGTGCCAAACCTACCTCTGGTGTTTATTGCCAAAAAGTTATATTTTGGTTTCATCTAACCATAGAATCCGATCCCATTTGAAGTTCAACTAGTGTCTGGAAAACTGAATTTATTTATGGATGAGAGTAGAGGCTTTAAAAAAAAAAAAAAAAAAAGTCCCAAACAACTTGCAGTAATGTAGATGACATTGGATTGTAATTTTGGAGACTGTGATTTATGCTAGTAAAAGGGTTATTGGAAGGTGCAGAATGGTGGTTTACAGTAAGTACGAACTGCTGAAATTCTAAAGATATAAATATCTTATTAATGTGCCTTTAACATGTATGAAAAAAACGTAATGCTGTCATTGGTTACGTGTACATGGTGAAATGTAAGTGGGTCAAAGAATGACAAATGTATGAATGTCAATGCAAAATATGTGAATCTCTAATTAACTTATTGGATGATTTGTGATGCTGTTCATAGATGCAGGAAGAAGTAGGCACGAGCAGTATACAAAGTATTGAACAGTGGACGAAAAAGTACCATTAAAACATTAGATTCAGTATTTCTACTTATCGGGTCATTGGAATTTTTTTAACCTCATTTAAATCCAAATCAAAAAATAAAATGCTGATTTTGTTAAATAAAACTTACAAATAATGCAAGAAACATTCACAAACCACATTTCCCACCCCTCAGTAAACATCACCAATATGAAAAGACAATTAGGAGGAAAACAAGGCAGTATGGTCAAACCCAGAGATGGGAAGGAAGATAACAATTGGCCTGTAGTTTTGATGGTTTGCTATCCCTCCTTGTTACGTATATATCCCTTTCTTTACTATACTTAGAGACCTACTGCAAACACAATGACCACTACAGCTTGTGTTATGATGGAAATGATGCTGTTAGACATCTTGTGCTTTTTCATAATTTTTATAAAATATTATTTTAATATTATTTACCCAATTAATTACTCCTACAATACCAGGGTACCCTGGTGCTTTCTCCAAGTAATGCGACAAGCCATTTTACAACAGTTTGTGCTCTTATCTGGATACCCGCCAGGTGCTGGGTCTCCTCTGAAGATGGTGATGTGCATCTGGCTCCAGTAGATCGGCAGAAGCCAGGTGCTAATCCCGCAAGTAATTCCTTGGCTGAGTGTGACAGCTGGGTGCTCTTAGTCACTTAATGACACTCTGTGCATAGAATATTAGCCAGCATTAGCTACACCTACAGGCTCCAAGTACCATGACCACTGAAAATTACTGACGTAGTCATGGTACTTGATGTAACCCTTTAAAGGCTTACTTAGCGTTAACTTGGACTTGCCTATCATGTCTCCTGCAGGTAGTACTTTTCTAAACACTTTCATTAGTCCCTGGCCTTATCTTGTAGTTAGGATAGCCTTATGCCTATCTCACGCATGCTTAAACTCCTTTACTGTGTTAACCTCTACCACTTCAGCTGGAAGGCTATTCCATGCATCCACTACCCTCTCAGTAAAGTAATACTTCCTGATATTAGTTTTAAACCTTTGTCCCTCTAATTTAAGACTATGTCCTCTTGTTGTGGTAGTTTTTCTTCTTTTAAATATAGTCTCCTCCTTTACTGTGTTGATTCCCTTTATGTATTTAAATGTTTCTATCATATCCCCCCTGTCTCGTCTTTCCTCCAAGCTATACATGTTAAGATCCTTTAACCTTTCCTGGTAAGTTTTATCCCGCAATCCATGAACCAGTTTAGTAGCCCTTCTCTGAACCCTCTCTAAGGTATCAATATCCTTCTGAAGATACGGTCTCCAGTACTGTGTACAATACTCCAAGTGAGGTCTCACCAGTGTTCTGTACAATGGCATGAGCACTTCCCTCTTTCTACTGCTAATACCTCTCCCTATACAACCAAGCATTCTGCTAGCATTTCCTGCTGCTCTATTACATTGTCTGCCTACCTTTAAGTCATCAGAAATAATCACCCCTAAATCCCTTTCCTCATATGTTGAGGTTAGGACTCTATCAAATATTCTGTACTCTGCCCTTGGGTTTTTACGTCCAAGATGCATTATCTTGCACTTATCCACATTAAATGTCAGTTGCCACAATTCTGACCATTTTTCTAGTTTACCTAAATCATTTGTCATTTGGCTTATCCCTCCTGGAACATCAACCCTGTTACATATCTTAGTATCATCAGCAAAAAGACATACCTTACCATCAAGACCTTCTGCAATATCACTAATAAAAATATTAAAGAGAATGGGTCCAAGTGCCGATCGCTGAGGTACCCCACTGGTGACAAGCCCAAGCTTCGAATATACTCCATTGACTACAACCCTCTGTTGCCTGTCACTCAGCCACTGCCTTACCCATTAAACAATATTGGAATCCAAACTTAAAGATTGCAGTTTATTGATATGCCTTCTATGTGCAACAGTGTCAAAAGCCTTACTGAAATCTAGGTAAGTAATGTCTACTACACCACCCTGATCTATAATCTTAGTTACCCAATCAAAAAAATCAATAGGATTAGTTTGGCATGATCTCCCTGAAGTAAACCCATGTTGTCTTTGATCTTGAAATCCATGTGTTTTTAGATGTTCAACAATCCTATCCTTTAACATGGTTTTCATCACTTTCCCCACTACTGAAGTAAGGCTTACTGGCCTATAGTTGCCCGACTCCTCCCTATTACCTTTCTTGTAAATGGGCACAACATTCGCTAACTTCCAATCTTCTGGGACTACTCCTGTTAACAATGATTGGTTAAATAAATCTGTTAATGGTTTTGCTAGTACACCACTAAGCTCTTTTAATAGCTTTGGGTGTATTCCATCAGGTCCCATTGACTTATTTGTCTTTACTTTTGACAGTTGAAATAGAACCTTTTCCTCTGTAAACTCATGTGTAATAAATGACTCATTTATCCTTTTTCTTAACTGAGGTCGCTTTCCTTCATTTTCATCTGTAAATACCAAACAAAAATATTCATTGAGTCGGTCAGCTAGACCTTTGTCCTCTTCTACATACCTTCCTTCTTTTGTGTTTAATCTAACTAATCAATGTTTTACTTTTCTTTTCTCATTTATGTATCTAAAAAAAGTTTTGTCCCCCTTTTTTACTGATTGTGCTATTTTCTCTTCTGTGTGTGATTTGGAAGCTCTTATAACTTGCTTAGCCTCTTTCTGCCTAATCTTATAGATCATTCTGTCTTCCTCACTCTGGGTTTTTTTATAATTATTAAATGCTAACTTTTTGTTTTTTACTATTTTGGCCACATCTGTGGAGTACCACAGTGGTTTCTTGAGTTTTTTTGCTTTTACTGACAAGCCTAATGCAATTTTCTGTTGCCTTCAGTAGTGCAACTTTTAAATAATCCCATTTCTCTTGGACTCCATTTAAATTGCTCCAGTCTGATAATGACTCCTTTACACATATTCTAATTTTAGAAAAAAGTCTGTTTTTGTAAAGTCTAAAACCTTTGTTTTTGTGTGGTGTGACTCAGTCACTGTTCTTATATTAAACCACACTGACTGATGATCACTGGATCCTAAACTTTCACCTACAGTAATATCTGATACCAAATCTCAATTTGTTAACACTAAATCTAGTATGGCCTCTTTACGAGTTGGCTCCTCAACGACTTGTTTTAGAGACAATCCCAGAGGGGAGTTTAGAATATGTGTGCTCCTGGCACAAGCAGCTATTTTTGTTTTCCAATTCACATCAGGAAGATTAAAGTCACCCATTATGATAACTTCCCCCTTCATTGTCATTTTAGCTATTTCCTCAACTAGTAGATTATCTAACTCTTCAATTTGTCCTGGGGGCCTATAAATCACACCTACACGAGTTACTGTGTGATTACCAAATTCTAACGTAACCCAAACGGACTCTATGTTCACCTCACTAACTTTTATTAGGCTAGATTTTATGCTATCCTTCACATACAGGGTCACCCCTCCCCCTTTTCTTGCCTTCCCTATCTTTTCTATATAAAGAGTACCCTGGTATTGCTATGTCCCAGTCATTTTTCTCATTGTACCATGTCTCAGTAACAGCGACTAAATCTACACTATCAGTTGCCATTATTGCCACAAGTTCATGGATCTTATTCCCTAAACTGCGAGCATTTGTAGACATGACTCTAAGCTTATAATTTTTTAACACACTTGCTACAGGCACCTTCTGTCCTTGTTTTGGGGGACAATTGGATTGATGTTTTATCACCCTTTTGCCCCCCCTCCTAGTTTAAATACATCCTAGCAAAACCTCTGAACTGCTCACTGAGAACATTTGTTCCCTTTTGAGAAAGATGCAAACCATCTTTTTTGTACAGCTTATTTCCATTCCAAACAGAGCTACCATGAGAAATAAAGCCAAATCCTTGCTCCCGACACCATTCACCAAGCCACAAATTAAAGTCCCTAATACGCATCCGCCTGTCGTTCTGAGTGTTATGCACAGGCAGAACTTCAGAGAATGACAGTGTGGAAGCAACCTGCCGTATATCATTGGCAAAAACACTAAAAACTTCCTTAACCTCTGAAACCTCATTGCAAGCCAAGTCATTTGTCCCTAGATGGACAAGTACATCCAATTCCCCTTCCTGCTTTGCTCGCTTAACAATATTACAGATATGTCTCCTGTTTCTGTCAGCAGTAGCTGCAGGAAGACACCTCACAAGACCACCATTGTCCATCTCCACACCTCTTATGATGGAATCCCCCAACAACAACTGCTTTCTATTAGGCCTCACCACAGTCTCCAAGCCTGTCTCCACAACACCATTAGCCTCAGTACCTGAGCCTGTTTCCACAACGCCACTAGCCTCAGTGCCTGAGCCTGTCTCCACAATACCACTAGCCTCAGTGCCTCTCTCCACAACACCATTACACTCTGAAAGTGCAGAAAATTAATTATGTAGAGCAACAGACTGTGCAATATGCCTTTTATCCACAACTCTAAGTCTACCAGATCCTACAGTAATCCATCTGCCATTCCTAGTATGTCTCTGCGGCAGTGGCTTTGCAGCAGTTCCAGCCTGAGTTTGTTTACCAGATAATTTACAAATCTCAGACTTCAAAAATACAATCTCCTGCCGCAAGATAGAGAACTGTCTACAGATTAGACAACAACCAAACCTCCAAAAAGTGGAACCTGAAACAAATGCATAGCAACTATTACACTGAACTAAGTCAGCCATTCCAATGAGGTGAATAATTTAAATCAAATGAATCTTAACTTTTTATTTATCCTCCTGAATACCTCAGATTACCTCCAGTTTCTCTCCAGAATATCTCCAACTACACACTTAGAAGCAACACTCTCCAGAATATCGCCAACCACACACTTAGAAGCAGCACTTAGATGAAACAACCAAGCTATATTAGACAAGCTAATGACAACAACCCTTATATAACTCCTAAAATCACCACCCACTAGGAATGTTTAACACCCGGGTAGGCCTCTGCTTATTTGCAAACAATAGCTAATTAAACAGCAATCAATAGCAAGTAACTAACTAATTAAATCAAATGCCTTATAATTACCAACAGGAAATCAAACCTTGTACAATCAGTAATCTTTTCCTACAGATTAATCTTACCTGTAACAGTAAAAGAGTATAGGGGGATTTGTTTGGAGTCATTAATATTCACCTGCTAGAATTAACTACAAGATATTATTTCCATTGTGAAAGATGTCCTTCACTGCACCACTTCTACAGAGAGTGTCGATTTGAGTATTTGTAGCATTGAAAATATTGATAGAGTCCAGACTTTCCCCTCTGAAAGACACAATCAGTGGTGGAGCCTTTAGATCTGGAGCAGGTAGAGCTAATGGATTTTGTATACGTAAATGCCATCCAAATATGGCAAAAATGGTTTAAGCTAAAACTGAAAATGGTTCTGCAACATGCTATCGCCATAACCAGTAAAATGTGCTGTTCATGATATCACGCTTAGACATCCCTTTTTACCTGTGATTTTGGTTTAAATTGTCCAAGTACCTGGTCAAGTAACACCATATATATATATATATATATTTTTTTTTTTACTTCTTTATTTTTACTCTGCAGAAAAGAACAGACAGGCTTGTAATGCCACAACAGCATTATCAAGCTATAAATTTACTTACAAGTAGATACATTGCCATGGCGTGCGAACAAGTTGCACATTTTCCTTATATCTGCAATATGTCTAAATACTTCACTGGACAAAAGGTGTATATCAACTTGAAACATATAGACACGAGATTAGTAACTAAGAGTGAAGTGGTGATGCTATATAATGAATCAGACAAATAAATCTAGTATGTAGTTTAAAAATAACATAAGATTGGTCAGGCTGAGTAAACTGACAGTATGCTAGACATAGGTGATTAGAGGGTAGTTCCACAGCAGCTCCATTGGGCATTATTTTTTATCTATGTATCCAGATCAGTAGAATATAGCTTAATGAATCAAACAGGGCTACTGCCTATGTAGGTATAGGAGCAAAGCTTAGATCTGAGATAGCCTTCCAATCAGGACATAGTAAGCTGCTTCATTAAACTAAACTAAGCTTATAGTAAGTATATGAAACAAAACTATTACATTTAATAAGGACTGTTAACTGATATCATATAACTAGACATGGTGATAGCTTATAAGGATCAGGCTATATTAACAGATGGTTTGAGCATAGTTTTAACCACTGATGAACAGAGAGCATAGTTACTGCCCCGCTATGGTTTATCACTGGTGGGTGGGTTGCCAGGACATTACAGGTAGGGCACACGGTATGGGGCATAATGGGGGCGAAGTAACTTTTTTGTACCACATGCATCCAGGCTTTGTTTCTGGGTTTACTCAACCCTAACGCTTGCCACGAGTGTCCCATATCTGGAGTCCCAGAGGTCTGTGCTCGGCCCCTCCGCTGGCCCCAGGCCACTTGAAGAGCCCATGTGCAGTTCCCACTGCCCCGATCACTCTTGGTACTGGGAGCAGGTTGTTGAAGTAAATTCAAGATTTTATTAAGACACGGAGGCTCCTATTATGCTGCACTCTTTCTTTATTTCCCTCAGCAGCAAAGAAAAAACTTTAACAATGAAATGAACACAGGAAACAGTCAGTAACATATATCTTCCATGGCAACCAACAGCCAGTCAGGTTCCACTCTCCAGCATAATAGGCGATATTCCCTGAACTATTTCCTCTTTCTTTGCTGCTCCCTCAGTTAATTATACTGATCCCATAGTTTCTTAACTGTGGGGTTGTTATCTTATATATTTATACCTATTTCAATATTAATTCTATTTATATACTGATATCTTCTTATGTATATTTATAATGTTATTTTATAGATGCTTGTAATAGTTTTGTATTTATACTTGTTTTTATTTTCATTTTACTTTATTTATGTTATATTTATCTTTCTGTAATTAAATTCCTATGGTATTTCCCCCTCCGGTCCCCTGTAGTCCTTTTTATGGGGCACTGGGAGGAAAATTTCCTTGTCTCCAGGTTTAGTCTGTCACTTTCTAACCTGCGGCTGTTTTACTGTCTTCGCAGCATTTTCTTGCCCTTTTTCTTTAGTTTTTAATGGTTTTTCTCTGTCATGTATTCCGGCATACGTACCATTCGGTAGTTTTGCTTTTCGTTGGTTTTACATACCTTCTGTTTTCCTGCGAGCCACGTTCGGTACTTTCACCATTCGTGTGTTTTGCAGTTCGTTTCTTTCGGTTGTTCGTTCATTTCACAGTAGTCTGGTAGACTTGGTACGAACGAACAGTCGTTTCGCGGAATTTTGCCATTCGGCAAAATTTCGTGCACTTTTTCCCGATAGCCTTGCCCCTTCCTGTTTCACCTTGTTGGGGTTTAGTAGTTTTGGCGAACGGACAGCTCTCTTACTCTCTCTGCGCCTTTTCTTTCAGATTGTAAGTTGATTTTGTTTATTTTACAGCTTTTTCTCCCTACCTGGGTTACTCAACCCTATAGTTAGGTTACTTTATTAGTTAAAGTTTGCCAATAATTATTTAATAATTATTTAATGATGCAGTCTGACAAGGATTTACCTTTCGTCTCTGGGTCGCAGGCGACCCCACAGATTCCCCGTGGTAACCCAGTGGAAGGGACTCTGTCCCCTGATTTCTCTGCATCTGTGGACATACAGGCGCTCTTTGACGCCTTAGTCTCTAGGTCCATTACGCAGGCTATGGTATCTGCTATGGGTGCTGTGTCGACTTCTCTGTCGCATACAATTACACAGGACCTATTACGAGCCCAACAGTCTGCACAGCAGACGGATTTGTTGACTGCACCTATTCTAACACCGGTCCCTCAAGGCCGCAAGTCTACTGCCAAGACCAAACACTCCTCCAAAACCATATTGACTGATAGTTTGCCTACTGTCACAGATGGCGCGCAACCACCACAGCGCAGAAGAGCCACTAGCTGGGCAAAATCGGCTAGACTGTGGAAGCGGGCAAGAGCCCAGCTTGATTCGTCGGAATCAGCGACATTGAGGAGGAAATGGACAAGTCCGATAAGGACATTTCGGATGGGCAGTCCGAATCAGACTCAGACGGTGCGATTGGAGAGGCATCCGCCTCCTCCCTCAGCATTTTCCTTGTTACCATGTCAGGGGGCCAGGTAAGTCTGTCGGGGTCTGGTGACGACTCTAGGATCCTTGATCCTCGGAGTTTACCCCTTTTTGACCCAGACGAGCTTAGACATCCGTGTTCCGCGGAATGGTGCCCTTCTGACCATGTGGTGAAATATATCGCCTCCAGAGTACATAGGCCCTTGGATAAGGCTACTAGAAATAAATCATGGGCAGAATGCCCCCCATCCCACTGTCCCAGATGACGAGTGTAAAACGCCCATTGTTAACCCCAAAATTGCCCAATTCCTTGGGTGGAAGCCTAGAAAGGGTCTAGATTTTGCTCTAACTAATTGTCAAGACAAGGTCTTGGACATTTTGGGCCCTACGGCAAAAATATTTGATGCGGTCGAAGACGACCGGGATCTGGATAGGGATTTAATTTGTGGTTGGATCGAAAGGATAATTTGCCTAGTGGGCAACGTAAATTCAGGGCTGGCTAACGAGCACCACAAGTCCATTTTTCTCAAAATCAAGCCAAAGCTGGTTAACCTAGCTATTAATGAGCCAGGTGCCAAGGCTAAAGGGCTATTATTTGGTGACTCTTTTAGTTAAAGCCCAACCAACATGCGCAAAATCTTTCACCAAAAGATTTTTGCCGAGGCCGGAAGAGGAAGGAGCCCTCTGTCCGGACGTATTCAGAGAGGTTCATATAGACAGAACCGAAGTTCCTATTTGGGACGAGCTGGCTTTCAGGAGCAAAAGACCGCACCAGCGTTCTTTCCACAAAGAGGCAGACCCTGGGTCGCTAGGTGCATCCAAGGAGCTCCTTCTGGACGACGATCTTATGGCAAGTGTCTACTCTTCCCATTCTTCCCTTCGGGTTGTGGGGGGCAGACTCATACATTTTTCTCATGTGTGGTCGCATCTGACGTCAGATGCTTGGGTCCTTCAAGCTGTAACAGGTTATTGCATAGATTTGTGTCACACCCGATCCAAATCTCCACTCCCAGAGAGATTGTTTTTTCCCAACACGATACTACCCTTGTATCCAAGGAAATTCATAAATTGATGCGCAAACAAGCCATCACAGAGATCCCAACCAATACACCGGGTTTTGTCAGCAATCTCTTCCTGGTACCCAAGAAAGGAGGAGGGGTGAGACCAGTCATAAAGTCGAAACAATTGAACGGTTACGTGTCCTATCACCACTTCAAAATGGAAGGCATCCACTGCCTACGCGACCTACTACAACCGTTACAAGACGCGTATCTCATGATCCCTATAACAGAACAACACCCAAATTTTCTCCAATTCATGTGGCAAGTGAATTGGGTCCCGGTCCTCGCTCCGCCGCCCGCACAGTGTCTGGGTCCCGGGCACCGGACCACCACCCTGACAGTATGGCCGTAGGCCCTTGGAGTTCGTGGAGTGGTCTTTGCAGCTTTCCTGATCTGCCCTGTCTGTGTCCTGCCTGGATTATGCAGCATACAAGAGTTCCTGTATCTGGACCAGTCTGCTGGAGATGACTTCCTCATTCTTGTTCAGTCTGTCTGATTCCTGTCTTGGAGGGGGTCGATCTGCTAAGCAGTTCGGTGGTCTCTGCAGGTGTCATCTTGTGATGCTTTGTTCCTGGTTCCGATTCCGGTTTTGTGGCAGTGCTCCTGTTCCTAGCTGCGGATCATTCTGGCAATGGCTTCTGGTATCCAGTACTCTTTTTACAATTCTTGTTTAGTTTTTCTTGGTTTTTTGGTTTTCTATTCTATGTCTGGTTTTCTCTATGCTGGGATTTCTGGGTTCATTCCTTTTATTCCGTCCCTGGATTTCCCAGTTTCTTAGATTCATTTAAATGTTTGTTTTATGTTGCCACACCCGATTGTTTTCCATCATTCCTTTTGTTTCAGAGTTCCTGCAGGCAGCTGCTCAAGGCTTCTGCCCTTTCTTGCAGGTAAGTGCTATATATGTCTTCTTTGGTTGTTTTAGCATACATTAGGCAGTGTAGGACCTGCCAGATTTGGGGTACATTGGCGTTGTTGGCAGGCTTATGCAATGTATGATCATATAATGTGACTAAATCCCCATGATTTTCATATATAGTGCTTAGTTATTTCTCCTCTTGTTTGCCTATCTTATCTTGTCTTGTTTTAGTTTGTATACCCAGTCCATGTACAGTCCTGTCCAGTCATGCCCATGTTATGTTCATGTTTCCCTCGTGTCTTGTGTACATGTTCTGGGTTTAGCTTCCTATCCTTCTCTGGTTCTGGGTTCTATTAGTTCCGTCTTGTTTTCATGTTTGGTGTCTTTCCTAGCCTTGTCTTGTTTCTGTACTGGATACACTCCTGCTGCAGAGCCTCCCTATTCAGCTCTGGGAGGTCTGCTTAATTCCATGCTCCTAGTTCCTGGGATCCGCTGTAGCTGCATCAGGGTTTTGGTATGTGGCTGCACAAACGCTGGTACTCAACACCAGGGGGGCGTGCGGTTACCCAGCACCAGACCCTGATCTATCCACTCTCACGCTGAAGACTCCCACTTATCATCAGGCATACTGGGTCCCGGTCCTCGCACCGCCGCCCGGACTGTATCTGGGTCCCGGGCTCAAGACCACCCTTACAGCGAGGAAGGAAATAGAGGTTCACATGCCTCCTGTTCGGCCTGTCATCAGCCCCGTGGTGTTTCACCAAAGTCATGAAACCCGTGGTTGCTCTGCAACGATGTCGAGGCATTCGGCTAATCATGTATCTGGAGAAATTCCTCCTTCTAGCCCAGTCTGCCGACCTTCTCCACACACATCTGTCATGGACTCTGGCGTTTCTGCGAAACCTGTGCTTCCTTATCAATAGGAAAAATCCATTTTGACAGCGGCTCAAAATATCAAATTCCTAGGACTAGTGATCGATTCAACCTCACAGCCTTTACATCTCCCAACATCAAAATTGCTTAACATCAAAAAAGAAATCAGACGCACATTGGCTGTTTCCAAACTCTCCCTCAAACACTTGGCATGAGTCATCGGAAAAATCCTGGCAGCTTCCATCAAGGCCATATTCCCAGGCCTACTCCACTACCGAACTCTCCAACGGTTACAAGCCTCTTACCTCAGAGGCAGGGCATCCTACGAAGACATGGTGACATTAGACAAAGAGGCAAAAGACGAACTTCACTGGTGGCTCCTCCACATGAAAGTGTGGAATGGACGTGCTATCTTCGGAACAACCCCAGACCTGATCAAAGAATCGGACGCGAGCCTCCACAGGAGGCAGATGGTCGGAAATGGAAACAACGCTGCATATCAATTGCTTGGAATTTCTGTCCGGATCCTTTGTGGTACGCAGCCTATCTCCAACTCACTCTCAATGCACAATTCTATTGAAGATGGACAATGTGTCCGTAGTCAGATAGATCAACCATCTGGGAGGCACGAAATCCAAAGTGCTGGCGAACATGGCACAGGATTTCTGGCAATTTTGCCTTATGCACAATATCTCGGTGACAGCGGAATATATCCCCAGACTCTCCAACACCACAGCAGATTGGTACTCCAAACATCTCAAGGCCTTCAGCGATTGGTGGCTGGACCCCTTGACATTCAGGAACATTACAGACACTTGGGGACCTCTGGGAATAGATCATTTTGCCTCTCGTTTGAACGCTCAACTCCCTCGGTTTTTCAGTTGGAGACCAGATCTTACGGCTCTAGCAACGAACGCCTTGTCTCAAGATTGGGCCACGGACACAAATTACTCATTCCCTCCATTTGCACTGATTCCCTGTTGCCTTCTACATCTACGTCGCCAAAAGGGCACATTGGTACTTGTGACTCCCCTGTGGCCGTCACAACCATGGTTCCCTCATCTATTGGAAATGGCGATAGATTTTCCCTGCCTCCTCACATCCTCCAGGATCTGGACGGACAATCTCACCCATTAATCCTCCAGGGTCTCCTTGGACTTATGGCTTGGCTGATTTCAGGGGGACCTTGGTCAATCGTGAGTGTTCCGCAATTAACTCTCAGACTTCTCGAGAATTCATGGGCACCCGGCACGACACAAGCTTTTAAATCTGCTAGGAATGCATGGAATGGCGGGTGCTTGGGAAGAAATCTGGATCCCTTATCAGCTCCTTTGACAGCCATCTTGCAATTTTTGACTTCCCTTTTTGAAGCAGGGAAAGTGTACCGCGCGGTTAACCTTTACTGTTCGGCGCTCTCCGCTGGACATCAAGGCATCGATGGCGCCCCCATCGGACGGCATCCCATTGTCTGTTGCCTACTACGCGGAGTACAATTTTTCGCCCTCCGTTACGTCGTTACTCTTCACTCCATTTTTTGCGCCATGGCCAGAAAATGGTTTGTTATCCTTCATACAACTATCAGCAAAACTGGTTATGCTTTTCTGCCTCATCTCATGCAAAAGAGTCTCTGATGTATGAGCTCTGGACACAGATGCTTGGTCCTTTACACTGGAAGGCGTCCTCTTTGATATCTCTAGAAGGACCAAAACCTCTTCTAAGTCCGTACTATACCCGGCGTTTCCGGAGAAGCCTCTCTTGTGCCCAGTAGCATGCCTACAGGAATACGAAATCTGTATGGCTCGCTCCGGAATCTTATGAGACCTCAATTATTTATCTCTTTCTGCAAACCACACCTTCCAGTATCCTCTCCTTCTTTGGCCAGATGAGTCAAATGGATTATGACGTTGGCAGGCATTGATACTTCTGTATTCTCTCCACATTCTGTTCGAGGAGCTATGGCCTTTAAAGCTTCTGCGGTAGGATGCCGACTAAACAATATTTTACCAGCTGCCGACTGGTCTTCGGAATCCACATTTCGTGATTTTTACTTCAAACCGATTTTGCTGGAACGGTTATTTCACAGCTTTAAACCAGCATAATAGGAGCCTCCGTGTCTTAATAAAATTACCAAATTTTACTATTTACATGACGTAAAGTCATGATTTTATTTACGACACAGAGGCGAGTATTATCCCTCCCACCCTTCCCTGGATGGTGGTTTCACCTGGGTAAGTTACTTACGGTAAGTTTCTTTGGTTCAGGTTTGCTCAACAGTAAGGTGATTTGGGTTCAAATCTCTCATGCCTGTATCCACCTCCAACATGTTGACTGAATACAACTTTAAATCAGATATTGCCTAGTCGCTTACACTGTGTTATTTATGCATGAATCCAGTTTTATACTTGGATATTACCATATTCTACTCTCTGTTACAGCGCGAATTGGAAATTCGCTTATTCGTGGCATTATCCCCTTATTGGCGTTCCTTTTTCGGTTGGATGGCGGTACAAGTTCGGGATCGCAAAAAAGAGGAAATAGTTCAGGGAATACCACCTATTATGCTGGAGAGTGAAACCTGATTGGCTGTTGGTTGCCATGGAAGATATATGTTACTGACTGTTTCCTGTGTTCATTTCATTGTTAAAGTTTTTTCTTTGCTGCTGAGGGAAATAAAGAAAGAGTGCAGCATAATAGGAGCCTCCGTGTCGTTAATAAAATCATGACTTTGTCATGTTAATAGTAAAATCTGGCAATTAAAGCCCTAAATTGGGTATCTCTCACGGAGCACACAGTGTATGCGACCAGTCAGTTTGGCAGCCAGGCCCCGCCCCCACACACCTTATATATTAATTCAAGATTCAGTAACAATCGGAGACATTGTGCCAAACTGCTCCAGGATTTGTAGGTTCCCGTAGGATATTTTGACATGTTTTCGTTTCTTTAGCAGAAATACAGGAAATAAATAAATTGGTAGTCTAAAAATATCAAAGTGCAAATATGATAAAAATATAAAAAAGGAAGTAGCTCTACATGAGTGGAGGTACTGTAAAAAGCTGGAATCCCTCCCAGATTTAAACCAAAACATCTCTGACAAGTAAGACAGATTTATTTCAAACATTTAAATATTTACACTTGTTTCATTTAACTTTTTAGATTATAGGACAACATGTAATTCTAGAAACATAACCTTTTCTTTTACTAAATGTTCCAACGCACGTTACTAACTACTGTTCAAGTGTTCAACTAAGTGATAATATTTGAACGTTCTATATGTTCTCTAAATAATTTAATTCCCTCAAACCAAGCATTCTCTGTCGGGGAGGGTGACAGTTACAGCTGGTAAAACATGTTTGTGTTTCTACGTCATGCATCTGTTATATATCAGAAAAAAACGAACTAAAACAACGCTAACGGAAGAGACACAGTAGCCAGAAGTTGTGGCATTTAAAGGTCACACTTTAACATACTGGGAGATTATTTCACTAGACAATGAAATGTGATTAATTAGAAAAAAAAAGGATTTGCTAAATTTATGGTAAATTGGGAATATAATTGGAGGATGTTTTCCAGTTTTGTGCTATAGCTAACAAGCTAATATATATATGTTATCATTGTTAATGATAGGGTCCATGGAAGGTAGGTACAAACTGCCAAACCATTGCAGTGCTGTGTCTAATCGTGATGTAGGCAAGTGTGTGTGGTTGTCAGAATGGTGATATCCAGTATAGAGCTTTGGGGATTGGGGGAAGTGTGGATTCAAGGAAGTGGGGATATACAGCTGTGGAGAATGGATTTTTCATGGACACCACGACTCCAAGGTGAGAAATGACTTACTCCAGTGAGTGAGAGGGTTAAAAAAACACTATTTGAATGCACTAGAACGAAAATAATGATTAAAAATATATTTTTTAACACTACCCATACTTATCCTAGCATAACATCAGTCAGCACCAAGACAACTGAAAAATTGGGAATCCAAGTTACCCCAACAGGGCAGAGAGGTTGGAGAGATTCTAGTTTGCTGACATGTCCCATCTCCCATTTGGTCACTGTATACACAAATTTATATAAATACATTTAGAAAAGGGTCCCTATGAATTATTGTACATATATATTTTTAGAGGTTTTGTTCAAAAACAAATGTCTGGAAGCCGGCAGGTCTGTGAAGGTATAAAACTCTTCACATGTAAATATTGTTGGGTGCAAGGTTTCACACCTGGCTATAATACCACAAAGGGACGTTGGTTTAGGAAGAAGGATCTGATTTATAACCCTTTTCCTGTGATGCAAACAAATAGTTCGTTTTCCAACCAGAAACACCCAAATTAGCCATTGTAATGCTGTAATCAATCAGGCCAGATTATAACAGCTCGAATGCGTAACCATTCCATGTATCCACACTGACCACATTAATTAATAATATTTTTTACATTAAAATGATGACTCATACTAGCTGATCATGACAGCTATATATTCACGAGATCTGTTCGGAAAGTATCCAGCCATTGTTAATATAATGAGAACATCAATGTAACCTGAATGCCAAGCGGAGTTTAGGATAGCAAGGAACGGACAAAGGATATATATATACTTCTTACCTGGCCTTAGAGTGGCTGGACTAAATGTTAGCTAGAGTAAAGAGTAGTATACAAGCTGAGGTCTGGGTAATGGAGAGACAGCAAAAACAAGAACCAGCCAGAGTCAGGTACACGGTAATAATCAGAAGGGCAAACAAGACAGGCAAGGGTTAAAGAGAAACTCAGAGTCAGGAAACAAAGCCAAGGTCAATACCAGAATACAATACAATAACACAAGGAACGCACTAAAGGGTACTGGGAACAGAAACCACAATAAGGCAAAGAATCTAGGGCCAGGTAAATTTTAATAATTAGTTTAATTTGATTGGTCCACGTCATGCCTGTGCCCCAAAATGTGCGTGAATGGGGGTGCCGGAATGACCTGGGCCAATGGGAGCCGACTGCAAGGTTAGGCTCTCATTGCCCCTTTGAGAATGTGCTTGCGATGCAAGTAGCATTCTTAATACTGTATGAGCCCAGCGCCTGATCAGACCGTTCGATGTGCGCGGCCCACCAGGAGTGTTCGAGCCGCAGGTGGCTCGCCTGGGGGCATCGCATCGGAGTATCCTAGCCGGCACGAGGACCGGGTAAGTACCATTACAACTAGTCAGTAGGGGCACTAAAAGCCGCTGAGTGAACATGTGTACGTTGTGACCGTCACATACAAAATGATTGAGTAAATAGAGCAATGAATCTGCATCAAATTTTCCATAAATTTGTACATTACTCCATGGAAACGATTTGGATGATTCAGAAGGCTTTCAGGGACAATGCAATGAGTTCAGCGCAATTAAAAGTGTGACACAAACGCTTTAAAGATGGTGGAGAATCTGTTAAAAGATTTTGTGCCCTGTGACTTCTGGCTTTTCCCAAAATTAAAATCACATTTGAAAGGAAAGAGATTTCTAACCGTCGATGAAATTCAGGTTAATACAACGAGGTATCTGATGGCGATTCCAACAAAGGATTTTGCTTGTTTTGAGCAGCGGAAAAGACGCTGGGTGAACAATGTGAGGTCCCAAAGTGACTACAAATGGACCGAGGCGTCATTGTTCTATGTACAATGCTTCTTGTATCTTCTCTAATAAATGTGTCTCTTTTTCATATTACATGGCTGGATACTTTCTGGACAGACCTAATGGTCAAGTGGTGAAATTGTCAAAATGTCAAATTAAATGGGATTTCGGATCATGGCTGAAATATGAAAGTATATAGCATATAAAATATTCTGATACAATATGAATTTGTATTGAACATGAAAGAATTAGGTAAAATATGAAACAAGGCATATAGGTTCATGGGTGAAATATTACATCGATATAGCACATGGAAGGCATGTGGGACAGTAACATCTATTGTGTATCAATAAAAGAACCCTCCAGTAACTATGTGCAAACAAAGCAGAACAAAATCTGACTCTGAAACTCATTTATCTTTCTATTTTGGCCATAAATTTACATTTTGGTTCTATATATATATTTCAAATACATTTTAAACAATAATTGTATAAACAAATTGGCTTGGTATTAAAGAGTTTATTAAATAAATAAAAAATAAATGTACTATATCTTCTATGCAGTATTACAAATAACGCATTTTAATATATACTGTTGAAATTAACCTTTTCAAGACCAGGCTTAGGCAAACTGCTGTTGCGAATGTTCTGACTCTGTCATTGATTTGGAAGGGGTTAGGACTATGATGATGTCCCGCAAATCTCATCATCTAAAATATCTACATAAACAGTACACTATCTACCAGTGGTCACTGAATTCAATCAAGCTAGTTTGTTTTGGCTGTAGCACATCCTTTTTAAAATGAGCATAGTTTGTTTACATAGTTTTCTGAAACTTGCTTAGGAAGTGATTTATATATTTTCAAACCATTGTGTCCTGTGTTGAAAATTCACAGAGTAATTGCCAAGCATTACATACAATATTAGCTGAGAGTTGGGAATTCACCCATATTTAACTTCAAACTGATTACATGCTTTCAACTTTTGAATAATGGGACATTTTTCTGAAATACTTTTTATGGATTTTGTGATTTTTTTTTTAATACTTTGTTATATTTACATTACTATCATTTTAGTTTGTTGGATAAATATTAACACTGCATATTCTTTTTTTTATTTTTTTTTATTTTTATAAAACGCTGTTTTTGACTTGAGAAACCATTCTTATCCTGATATTTTGCAAACTTAAATCAATAAAAAAAAATGTTTTTAAAAAGCTAAAACTCTGCTCTGTTCCAATGCATAGGCCAAATTTGGACAGGGAGGACAGGGGCCTTAGCATGGAAATTGTGGAGAGGGGTGTCGGGGACGGGGGGAAGAGTTATACCACTGGACACTTGTCCCCAGGATGCTCTGTCTGTGTGCTGACTTCAGATGCCAAGAATGCACAGAACTGGCATTACCCAGCCAAGACCAGTTGCCTGCAGCCCTTGCAAGCCCTCCCCTTCCAAACCAGCCTTCACTTTCTGTCTCTGCCTGGGAATACTCCGACCGCAGCTTTCCTATGGCTCTCAAATTGCTGTAGTACAGGACAGGAAGGAAAAGAGTGTTAGTTCTGCAGAGTCCAGGAGAAAGCAGGCCGATCGAGGAAGTGACTATACTATTCAATATGTGTGTACAGCAGTGAAAAGGCTTTGTCCATATTTTGAACATTCTCCTCTATAATTATAAGAGCAGGGCATGCATTACCTCTTGTTCCCATATCCTTCAATAGAGTTGTCATTATTTACTTGTAGGTTTTACTTATGCATTGTACAGCACTGCGGGATGTGCTGACACTTTATCAATAATATATTACATTTCAGTTTATTATGAGCGAGCGCCTGAAGCAGATTATAGTGTTCCACATAGCACGTTGCACAAACACTGCACATAAAGTTGTATTCTGAATTTTAGGTAACAGAAGCAAACCAACATTTATTAACTGAAATATAATTATACCAAAGAACTAAACACTAACTAAAACAGACACGAAGACACTAATTGTACAATAAATATAGGTAACTTAAAATCTTAAATGAACTGCAGGACACTAGTGGTCTTTCAGCGCCCTCTACTGTCCATTGGTAGAGAGGCATGATGAAAAACTATTCTGCAGGGGACCACTCTAATTGTTGTAGTTTGTCTTAAGTAGTTTATTAAGCAATGTGTGATATATATATACAAAATACACAATCCAGTGCACTCGCTTATTCACTAAACAATGATTTCAAATCTTAGATATTGTAATAGTTTTATTTAAAAACACCTTACCTAGGTAAAAAATATTGGGGGTTTAGTTACATTATATGATCATATATTGCATAAGCCTGCCACAACGTCAATGTACCGCATTCTTGACAGGTCCTACTCTAGCAGCCTAATGCTTGCTCTTGTATGTATATTTATATATACATACATACACACACACACACACATATATATATAAACACGGAGGGATTGAGGGAGCCTTTTCACGATTGGTTGAGTACACATATGTTTGATATATATTGACTGTATGTATGAAGGTACATTGATCTTAAGGAAGACCCGAATGGGTCGAAACCTTTATTTAAATAAATACAAATTTATTTGTTTAAAAAGACCTGAGAGTGCATCTCTTACTCTTTCATATATACTCTATAACGTGGGATATATATGTGCATACAACATTATTTTGCTTTAATTTTGCCCACTCTAACTCATGATTACCACTGGAATAATACCAAAATTGACAAGATACATATTTCATTAATTCTTCAGGAAAGCGTATCAATTAAACTGTTAATAACTTTCCCTCTCCGCACCTTTCTTCCTGTTCTGCAACTGTCATCCAAAATGTAAAAATAAAAACAAAATAAAAACAAAACACTAAGCCCTCAGTGAATACTAACCTAGCAACCTACTTTTCTACCCTTCCCTTACCTTTTGTGTCACAATATCCAACTCCCTCTAGCATGTAAGCTCATTGAGCAAGGTTCTCAACCCCCTCTGTTCCTGTGGGTACAACTCATCTAGTTACAAATACGTGTCTGTTAGTTCGCCCATTGTACAGCGCTGCAGAGTTTTTTTTGGCACTTTATGAATAATAAAAATCAAATATAAATATCTGTTTTAATATAACATGTGAACTGTAAAGGTAAAATAACATTTTTTTAAAATCACACAAGTGTTTTAGGTACTCTGCAGTGCTCTGTAATAACATAGTAATTAAGGCTGAAAAAAGTTAAAATCATTAAGTTCGATTGACCTTTCAATTGCTGTTGATCCAAAAGACATAATATAAAAATAACAATGAAATGATTTCAAATGTTCCCATGAAATAATAAAATATTCTGACACCAAAATTACAATGTGACTTACGTAGTTCGTAGTTTATATATAATTTGACACACAACCCCTCTAGGCTGCAAATTTCAAATCTTTACTGTTCCCATTGTAAAGTACCCTTTGTTTATGACAAGTCCACTACAACACTACGTCAGTTTGAAGGGTTGTTATATTAATACTAGTGTGAAACAAATATACTCGAAGAATGAAGCAGTTCATGTGTCAGCTTATTGAAAAACATTTAAACAATGTATTTGAATGGCCATTTTATTCATAATGCCATTGGGACTGAGTCATTTTTTGTGTGACCTGCACCTTACAAAAATGCTGGGAGAAATATGAAACAAATGAAAGAATGGACAAAAACACATTCTGTAATGTGTAGATAGAAACATAGAATGTGACGGCAGATAAGAACCATTCGGTTCTTAGAACCATTCTTATAGTTAGGATAGCCTTATGCCTATCCCACGCATGCTTAAACCCCTTTACTGTGTTAACCTCTACCACTTCAGCTGGAAGGCTATTCCATGCATCCACTACCCTCTCAGTAAAGTAATACTTCCTGATATTATTTTTAAACCTTTGTCCCTCTAATTTAAGACTATGTCCTCTTGTTGTGGTAGTTTTTCTTCTTTTAAATATAGTCTCCTCCTTTACTGTGTTGATTCCCTTTATATATTTAAATGTTTCTATCATATCCCCCCTGTCTCGTCTTTCCTCCAAGCTATACATGTTAAGATCCTTTAACCTTTCCTGGTAAGTTTTATCCCGCAATCCATGAACCAGTTTAGTAGCCCTTCTCTGAACCCTCTCTAAAGTATCAATATCCTTCTGAAGATACGGTCTCCAGTACTGTGTACAGTACTCCAATACTAGATAATGTAATGTGCTGGTACAAGTCATCACAAGTTACTGGTAACAGAAAAGGCACCGGTGTATTCCATTTCAAATCGTGAGCATTTGATTGATGTATGAATGTTACAGGATCTGGGACATAAAACTAAAGTTATGTCTGTTTTCTGTGTGCAAACAGGATGTGACAAGCATAAAAAATGTTTATAAATTCATTATTTGGTAACTTGCTAAAAGTGGAGAGTGTAATTTTCAAGGGTATAGATAATCGCCAAGGATTTATATATATATCACAATACATAATCAGGGCCGTCTTTAATAACGAATGGACCCTGGGCAAGTGTTTGCTTGGGCCCCCTGTGCCCTGCCGCTCTCGCCCCTCACTCCCTGGTATGCAATCACGGCATCCATCCCAACGCAGTGGCGGTACTAAAGTAGAATGAATTTTATTGGGACCCCCAATTGCAAGGTTGGACTAAAGGTAGAACCCCATCTGTCGTGCAACTCCAACAATGCTTTGACAGCTGGGACTCTACCAATTTCCCATGCTTGCAGGGTTGTATTTAGCACTGAGCCATGTTAGTATGTTTGAATGTAAGCATGTGTTTGTATGGAGTATGTTTGTGTGAATGTGTTTGTATGTGGTACTGGAGTTTGAATGCAAGTGTGCATTTATGTGTAGTGTTTGTTTTTGAATGTAGGAGTGTGCTTGTATGTAGTGTTGACGTTTCAATGCAGGAGTGTGTTTTATATGTAGTGTTGAAGTTTGAATGGAGGGGTGTATTTGTATTTAAAGTTGCGGCTCAGATGCACAGGTACACACTCTGACGCACAAGCAGATACACAGATACATACACTGACTACATACAGATAAACAGGCACATACACTGACAGACACACTGACACAGGTACATATATTGACACACACAGACACATACACTGGTAGACGTACTGACAGACATACTGACACAGGCACATATACAGACATACTGACACACAGACACATATACCGACATACTGACACACACACACAGACACATACACTGATCAACATACTGACACACATACACTGACAGAAATACTGACACCCACACACTGACAGATATACTGACACCCACATACACTGAGAAATACTGACACACACAGGCACATACACTGACACACACAGACTGATATACTGACACACACACACAGACATACTGGCACACAGACAGATATACTGACACATGCATACACATGCACTAACAGACATACTGACGCACTGACAGACATACTGACACATACACATACTGACACACACAGATATACACACACATATATACTGACACACACACAGACAGACAGACATACTGACACACACACACAGACATGCTGACACACACACACACATACCCTAACACACATACCCTAACACACATACACTAACACACATACACACACACTAACACACATACACTAACACACAAACACACATACATTAACACACATACACACACACTAACACACTAACACACATACACTAACACACTAACACACACACACTAACACACATAAACACACACTAACACACATAAACACACACTAACACACATAAACACACACATACATACACTAACACACACATACATACACTAACACACACACACTAACACACAAACACTAACACACAAACACTAACACACAAACTCACATAAACACACACATACATACACTAACACACAAACACATACACTAACACACACAAACACACACACTAACACACAAACACACACATACATACACAAACACATACACACACACAAACACACACATACATACACAAACACACATACTAACACACAAACACAAACACACACACA
The DNA here is from genome assembly GCA_933207985.1 of Pelobates cultripes. Classification (NCBI taxonomy): domain Eukaryota; kingdom Metazoa; phylum Chordata; class Amphibia; order Anura; family Pelobatidae; genus Pelobates; species Pelobates cultripes. Next base: position 37,227,794 of record OW240917.1, read on the forward strand.
TACACTAACACACAACACACACACACACACATACTAACACACAAACACTTACCCACAAAACACACACACACACACACACACACACACACACATTTTTTTAATGTAATCCCCCAGCTCTGTGGTGCTGCTGGGCTCCTGGGTGAGTGTGGCGATGAGGTGAGGCAGGAAGTGAGGCAGCGAGGAGCACTCAGTGCTTCCTCTTCAGCTCCCAGCGCGTGAGATACCCGGCGCCCGAGGAAGACCAGCGTCATCTTCATTTCCCAGCATGAGATAACGTAGCGAGCTGAAGCACTGATGCCACCCGCCGGATCAGCGGGCCCGGGGCAGGTGCCTCGGGCCCCCCAAGAGAAACTGGGCCCGGGGCAGCTGCCCCGTTTGCCCCGCGTTAAAGACGGCCCTGTACATAATGTGTTAAATATGCTAATAAAATGCATTCTGCATGTCTTCTTTTCACTGTGGACACATCACACTATGTATCACATATCAATCAAAAAAGAAGGGGTATCTACCATAAACATTGGTAAGTTAGAGTTAAACTACCTAATATTGCCAATTTCTTCAGTAGCAGCCAGGGCCGTCTATAATATGATTAGGACCCTGGGCAATGCATTTTCTTGGGCCCCCTGGGCCCTGCTCCTTCCCCCCCCCAACCCCTTAATTACACCCAACCCGCAATCACACTGACAGACATACTGACACATACGCACACAGACAGACATATTAAAACATTCTCAGATACATACTGACATACACATACACACAAATATATACTGGCAGACATATTGACACACACTCAGACATACTGACACACACACAGACACACATTCATGAATACACAGACACATAAACTGACAAATATACTGACACACACAGACGCATACACTGACAGACCTACTGACACACACAAACAGGCATTCTGACACAGACACACAGGCAGACATACTGACAAACACACAGACATACTGACAAACACACAGACATACTGACACACAGACAGACAGACATACTGACACACACACACAGGCAGACATACTGACACACACAGACATACTGACACACACACAGACATACTGACAAACACAAACACAGGCATACTGACAAACACACACACAGGCATACTGACATATACAGACACACACAGACATACTGACACACACACAGAAATACACATACATACACAGACATACACACATACACACACATAGAGACATACACACACACACACACACAGACTTAGTGACACACAGACATACTGACATACACACACAGACAGACAGACATAGACAGACATACTGACACACCTACTGACATGCACACACACAGACATACATTTAGCCACCCTCCAGTTTCCTACCTTTTGCTGGAGGGTGGTTTCCCTGGTCCAGTGGCAGGCTGAGGCAGATGGGAGTTCTCCTCAGGAACTCCCCTCCTCCCTGCCTTCCTCCTCCCGCGCGGTTGTGATCTCCGGTGGGAGGAAGTGACGCGCGGCACTCACTTCCTCCCAGCCGGCTGCCAAACAGGAAGGGGCCCAGTCGCGCTGTTTAAGTGTCACAGCGCCCGACCGGGCCCCTTCTGCCACATGCCCACCGGGTGGCCCTTAGTGCATGGGCCACCCGGGGGCCCTCTTTAGCGTGCGGCTGGTGTGGCTCTGTGCAGCCGCCCCGCCGGGTCCAAGGGGAGCTGCTCAAATCGCGGGGCCCACGAGGCAGCTGCTCTGGGGCCCCTCAGGAGCAACTGGGCCCGGGGCAGCTGCCCCGTTTGCCCCGCGTTAAAGACGGCCCTGGTAGCAGCATTACCTGCGCACTATCCCAATTTCTACGCACACTGTTATAACTGGAGGGTTTTTGGGGTTTTTTAATCAAAAAGTTACCTGCACACTGTCACAAATCTCTATTTAAATAACTGTAGGTGTTTTAGTACCACTCAAATGTCCAAATATTAGACATATGCAATTTGTTTTGTTTTGAATGTGAATTCGGACGAAATTCGGGCAATTCGTATATTCGACTGAACCGAATTTCAGAAGTGCCGAAATCGCGAATTTCAGAAGTGCCGAAGTGCTTTGGATTTCAGAAAAGTGGCAAAACAAGAGATGGATGGAAAATTACGTGAATGATGACAGGGGTAGGGTTAGGCATAGGGTTAGGGGTATGGGTAGGTGCTGAAGTGCCGAATTTTTTTTTTTAATTTCCGAAGCAAACCAAATTTTTTTCCCATGCACATCCCTACCAAATATTAGCTCACCTGCCTCATCAAGGCAAAACCTCTTAGGTGAGTCATACACTAACAATGAGCTTTTACTGTGAAGGCCATTGGAGCGGTACTAAAAACCACTTGTTATTTTAATGTGCATAGCGATTTGTGAAAGTAACTTTTTGATAGAAAAACCCTCCAGTTATTTGTGTGCAGAAATTTAGGATAGTGCGCAGGTAACTTTTTTGCTTTTATGTATTGGTACTGATGACTACTACACCCTATTATAATAATTATTATGCAAATTTTATTTAAGTGTCACAAAGATTAAATATTTTGTTTTTTAGTTTAACTCATAGATGGCATTGTGTCTCAGGGCTCTTTTGATCATTGAAAACAATCTCGGACACCTGTGATAATTAGATTGCCAAGTGAGCCCAATTTAAGGAAAAACTACTAAAGGACGGTGTTCCACATTATTAAGCAGAGCACCATTTTCGTGCAATATGGGGATAAAAAGGATCTCTCTGCTGCCGGAAAGAGTGAAATAGTTCAATGCCTTGGACGAGGTATGAAAACATTAGATCTTTCACGAAAACTTAAGCGTGATCATTGCACTATTAAGAGATTTGTGGCTGATTCAGAGCACAGACAGGTTCGTGCAGATAAAGGCACATTGAGGAAGATTTCTTCCAGATCCATGCATCAGATCAAGTGAGCAGCTGCTAAAATAACATTACATAGCAGCAAACAGATATTTGAAGCTGCTGGTGCCTCTGGAGTCCCACGGACATCAAGGTGTAGAGTCCTCCAGAGTCTTGCAACTGTGCATAAACCTTCTATTCGGCCACCATTAACCAATGCTCACAAGCAGAAACGACTGCTTTGGGCAGAAAAATACATGAAGACTAATTTTCAAACAGTCCTGTTCACTGATGAGTGCCGTGCAACCCTGGATGGTCCAGATGGATGGAGTAGTGGATGGCTGGTGGACGTCCACCCTGTTCCAACAAGGCTGCGGCGTCAGCAAGGCGGTGGTGGAGTCATGTTTTGGGCCGGAATCATGGGAAGAGAGCTGGTTGGCCCCTTTAGGGTCCCCGAAGGTGTAAAGATGACCTCTGCAAAGTATGTGGAGTTTCTGACTGACCACTTTCTTCCCTGGTACAGAAGGAATAACTATGCTTTCCGTAATAAAATCATCTTCATGCATGACAATGCACCATCTCATGCTGCAAAGAATACCTCTGCATCAATGGCTGCTATGGGGATAAAAGGAGAGAAAGTCATGGTGTGGCCTCAATCCTCCCCTGACCTCAGTCCTATTGAGAAGCTTTGGAGCATCCTCAAACAAAATATCTATGAGGGTGGGAGGCAGTTTACATCCAAACAGCAGCTCTGGGAGGCTATTCTGACATCTTGCAAACAAATTCAAGCAGAAACTGTCCAAAACCTCACAAGTTCAATGGATGCAAGACTTGTGAAGCTACTATCAAATAAGGGGTCCTATGTTAAAATGCAACGTGACCTGTTAAAATGTTTAAAAATTAAAAATGTTGTTATAAGTTTGATTGAAATAGCTTTTGATTTCAGTAAATATGCTGCAAACACAACAAATGACAATTTTCAGTTCTTTACATCCTATAAAGTGTTTTGAAACTTACTGTGCGTAATAATTTGGAGCAGTGCATTGTAAGCTTTTTATGTTTAAAAAACATACTGTTATCATTAGGAGGTTTGTTCAATAAAATTTGAATTGTACTCTTAATAGTTGATAACATGAGAATTATGCTGACTGTTATTTACATCAATTATTTAGGTAAATGCGAAAAATATAATTTGCATAATAATTTAGAACAGGGTGTATATCCATACATCTCTATGAGGAGATGCTGATTGGCCAGGGCTGTGTTTGGCTTGTGCTGGCTCTGCCCATGATCTGCCTCCTTGACAATCTCAGCCAATCCAAAACTTTCCTATGGGAAATCATTGTGATTGGCTCTGATCATCAGCCAATGAGGCAGATCAGGGGCAGAGCCAGCAGCAACAGACTGGAATAAAGGTAAGATTTTACTATATTTAGGGGAGAGAAGGGGGCTAGATGGTGTTTTTAACACTATATTGTCAGGAATATATGTTTGTATAGTGTTCCTTTAGAATAGTGAGCATAACCTGTGCTATGCAGTACCAGAAGGTCTGGTGATCAGTGGTGGGTAGTACTAGAGGTATGGAGAATCACTCATGTTACTTTAACTGTTAAAAGGTCAGAGCAAGACGACGTCAGTAGAAGGTGAAGTTGAATTTTTTTTCCTATATATGGTGCTTTGCGGATGGCTTGAAAACTGACTGCGACCAAGCATTTATCTTGAGCTGTTCTTGTCTGACTTTTTTCCATGAATTTTATTTAAAAAAAAACAAAAACTGGATCTTAGTAGATAGCTCCTTTTAGATTAATACAGCAAGGCATATTTGTGACAAGGTACCAGTTGATCACCAGCATACTTTTTTACATTTTTTTTCTTCTTATTTTTGCTGCGTGCAGATTTTGACTCAAGGAAAATAAATAATTAACATAGCCTTTAACTTTCATTTCTCAGTTAAAGGTCAAACCTGTCTGCATTTATAGGCTTCTATTTAATCAAATCACCACATGCCTGCCTAAGGGTTTATGGAAATCATGAATGAGAATGAAACAGTGTAATATTCATTAAAGGAGGACAGCGTACATTGCAACAAAACATTTTATGACACTCTGGCGGCAGCAACATTGGCTTAGATTGAGAAACATTTTCAAAGGCTTCTGCATAAATAACTGTTGACACATCTGCTACTGCTGTTATTTGGTGTCGTCTTTTAAAATTGTTAGTTAAAATAAATGTCTCAGCTGAATAAATAGCAATCTTTTTTTTCTAATAGGACTCGTTCACTAAACTGTGAATGGACTGGAATGTACTTGTGATTGTTTAAAACTACACAGCGATATAGATTTTTGCCCACACTTATATTAAAATATAAAATATCTATCATATATGAAAAAAATATTTCAATACGTCCAAAAATATCAAAAAATTTAACAAAATTCTAAATATTAAATAATTTGAAACGCTTACCCAAAAATATTAAATGGAGACCCTTTATCGGTAATTATCGGCCGTTAAGTAGATATTAGCAACTGCAAATTACTAAGGAGTTCCCAACTTTGTCACTATTTTGGAATGGCTTCCTGCTACTAACATTTACCATAACTGCCCTATACATGAGGGAACTGCCCAGAGAAAGCCTGGGATAGTGGTCTTTTTGTCCAGGGGACCCCACATGGTCTCTATAGGAGGTATGAGGATGTAGATGACGTTGTGCAGTTGACATGATTTAATTAACTGCTAACTGTTTCCATTATATCAGGATTATTCACTAAAGTCCGGAGCCATTCGGAGTGCAAAATCTGAACATTGTTAATAGAATTCATCAATGGCCAGATTTTGTAAATCGGGTCCGGACCTGGATTATACAAAGTCAAAAGATTTGCCCACTGGCAGCGCTAGCAGACAGCAGGCCAGTAGTTAAAAACCCTCAGCAGTGCAAGGGTTAATTATGTGGCGGCTAACCAGCACTTGCAAACCAGCTGCCACATTAAATATGTTAAAGAAAAAAGGAAACAAAAATCCTACGGGGTTCAATGAGACCCTCCACATTAATATAATGAAGGTATTTTACAACTACTCGCTAACGTTAGTAACAGCTACTTTAGCGGGTAATGGCTAAACGGTAACATTTTCAGACAACAATGGAAACAAGCCCTACGTTTGTTAAAATTTAGGACATGCACATTCACAATCTATATTCCATTGTCATTCTACATTGCAACTAACACAAACATCCTACATGCAAACTAATGCTTGCTGCGGAGTAAAGCCGTTTGACACATTATGTATACATGGATATAAACACAAGAGAATTCTTTAAAGAAAGAATGACTGGTTGAACGGTTTTGTAACATTGAACTGCAGTATATTTTACAGGATGCATGAGTGGTCGCCAATTGTAAATCTTGATAAAAATACATTAAAAAGATGATTTTCACCTGCAAACCTGCTTTTGAGCAGACTACCTGTTTCTGAGAGGCAAGAATTTCCAGAACTTAATTAACCCTCAAAATATTAGTGAGATGTATCTTTCCACATACTGTATGACCACAAACGGACAAAAACACAACTGGTTCCGTATGTCAAGATGGTGGTGCCAAACAGTTAACAGTTGTTTGCCTAGGGGACTTAGGGTTCTTAAATATCATGGGGTGGGAAAGTAGTTCATGATGATGACTACCTCATTTTAATTATTTTTTAAAATTGTATTATGTTTTAGCTACTCTATTTGAAAGAGGGAAATAACATCTTCATTGAAGTCTCCAGCCATTTTGGTTCTGAGTTTGGTACTGCCCATTTCAGTGCAGGCAATGAGTCCTTTGTTAAAATGGTTTATTGCACTTCCTGGATTTGTGCACATCATGATGTAATGACTGACAGTTCCAGGCCTCCTTCAGTGGATGATGTATATCTGACCCCTCTCACATTTATATCAGACAGATCATTTCTCTGCTGGTGAAGACTATTGCTGGAGTGAAGCAAAAAGTAAGTAAGGTTTAATCTTATATGCTGTATGGTTCTCTATGTTCCATTAAAATATGTTTGGATATGAACATACCCAATTTTGATGATACAAGTAATATAAATTCTATATCTCTCACAACACTACACGTTGCTTAATTTAATTATCAGCATGTTTCTTAAATGACCCATTGGAGGTGTGACAGTCCCAATTTCTGGGTACTGTTCCTCCATCCCAATTTGTTCTTTGGTGTCTCACATCTGTGGGCAGCACAGCAATAGCACATTGTTAGTGTCCGGCATCATTAGATGTGCTCATGCTGTACAGAGGGCACTAGGTACATGAAGAGAATGCTTCAGCAGTACTTTCTGCATGGTCCTCAATGTAAAGGGCTGACTAGGAGGCTATCTGTGAGTCAAGTGTGCTTGACGCCAGGTTCACACGCCCCTTCATTGGCCTACTTTCTGGGCAGGTCTGTCCATTATGGTTACGTCAAGTTACGTCAGTGTAAATGCTCCCTAAGAATTCTGATTACCCAGTCGCAAAGTTGGGAGATATGTAATCACTAGTTGTAGTGTGTGCAATAATTGCTACCGATTGGTTATATAGCATATTCTTTTTATATACTGTTGTTTATTCTGTTGTAGCATTTATAAATACCTATGCTAAAGTGACACTCTAAACAACAAACCCACAATATCTCAATGTAGTGGTTTTGGTGTATGGATATAGTTATCTGTCTTGGACAATGTAAAATATTGCTGATAACATTGGTCCAAGAACATACCTCCTTCAATCTTCAACATCACACACGGCATGATGATACTGAATGTAGCTACTGCTTATCAAAAAGAAGCACTGGATACATGGTTTAATGTTCTTTTCAGATTCCCCTCCTCCCCCAGGAGCAGCCCTTAATCTAAACCAAAAAAAGGAACGACAATAACTTGAAAAAATATATATATGTAATTATATTTTTAACACTAAGAGTGTTCATGTTCGTTTACAAGGTAACATGATGACTTAAACACTTATTCAGCTTAGTAACTTTTTTATGATTACTCCTGTCCATAAAATTGTGCTCAATATGTTGGGGATATTTAGGCCTATTTTGTAAAGATTGCAAGAATTATAACAGACAGTATCAGTTATACCTCACTGGTTAGGCACTGGAAACAATTATCTGGTGTTGCTATAATTTTGCTGCAGATGTGCCTAAGGCTTTTTATTCTGGATGCCCTTGTAGGTAAGATCAGGCTGATGTCCAAATGGTAAAAGTTTCCTCTGAAATAGTATATCTGTGCTAAAATAAGTTTGAGACCTGAGCAGGAACTTTATAAAGAGCATCCTATGCTATTTTTATGATATTCTAATATATTTAAGAATTTTAACAAACCTGGAAATAATACATTATCGAATTATAAAAAATATAACACAGAATTTTGCTTCCTCCTCTCTATTCCTTTCTACTAGGTGTTATTCAATTACGGAATCAAAGATTCAGAAAGACAGGTAGCAGAAGACACGTTCCTAAATATAAATAAGACGCCAAATTTTAAAAGTGATTAATTGTGCTTCGCCAAAGTGAAAAACTGATATTTTCATACATGGTCAGGGCCATATTTCATATTAGGCACTTGCCTACAGACGCATGTCCTGTAGTCGGCACCTCCATAATGTACCAGGAGCCTTGATCATTGAGTCTATGTAGTTAAGCCAGCCTCCTATGCTTGATACTAGAGCTACAAGAACAGTTACAGAGAGTGCAAAACTCAGTGCTGTTCCACATTCCACATGCCACATTCCTATTGTAATAGAGGATAAGTTTTGTAAATAAATTAATTAAAAAGAGCTCAATAAGTTAGGTCTAAAGTACACGGAAGGATTTCTCGGAGTCCATTGTAATTGGGGTATGACTGATATATTTAGATTTATAGCAAGGACTGATGTTGTGTCAAGCTATTTAATGTTCTCTGTAAATGCTCTATCATTAAACCATATGCTTTTTTAAATTTTTTATTTCTGGCAAAATAGCAGACATTCTCGTCAGTGTATGATGGTTGAAGAGAGAAACAAAATAATACAACCTCATCATATGATAACATAACTTAATTTTAGCAGTATTGAAGTCTCTGGGTGAGGACTTTGTGTATAGGGTCACATCTCAAGGTGAGAACTAGTAGTATTGTGCTGTGTGTGGCTAATACTTACTGTCACCTATTGTCACCCCTGTCTAAGGTAGGGGTACCGATTTCTTGTGTTGGCATGTCTGTGTGGCGGTCAGGTGTGTAAACAAGTTGGCTCGAGCGGCAGCTGTGGGTTGGGAGGTTGGGATGCCGTAGTGTCTGGGTCTATGTGACAGGTGTGTATGGTTGGCGCCCTACTTGGCTTGCTTAGTTCAGAGTCTTTGAACCCCCAGTTTAGCAATCTTGTGATGGCCCCCGCTTTTCCGTCTCTTGAGGTCTCCCGCATCGGTTCCCCGCAGCGGCCACTAGATCCCGCTTCACTTGGTGGGTCTCCTCGGCTCTGGTTGCGGAATAGTTTCTCCGGGTTGTCGTTGGAGGTGAGGATGGTAGTTACGTTGCCCGCTGTCACAATCAGGGATCCATCTGCTCCCTATCGGTACAACATTGTGTTGTATGTCCCGCAGGTCGGATTTCCAGATTTGGTGCATCTCCAAGAGCATCTGCTTTATATCTCATTTAGTTGCGGGGGAAGAGTCATCATCGGACTCTGCTGCTTGGTGTAGGTTGCCTGGGCTTGGAGAGGTAAGTACCTCCTCATCCTCTTCCACAGATTCCTCCGAGGTGTCGACTATGGGGCTTGTCGAGGGCGCCATTTTTGGAAGCGCAGACAGCCTAGGCCGCTCAAACGAGAGTCATATATTTTGTTGATTAGGAGGTTCTGGCCCGTGAAACTTGCGGTGTTTGTGCCCTATAATGTCTCTGGTGGGGTGAGGCAGTGGAAAAGGCTCTTTCGGTTATATGTATCAGCTTTTTAGGCTTAAAGTCTCTGGGTGAAAACAGAACTCGACAGAAACACATCTGATCCTTTGCTTGGCCGGCCACTCCCCAACATATATTTCTTTTAATGAAAAGAACAGCTATGTTTTTTTTTTTTAAATGCCTATAAATATATGTTTAAATATATTTTTTTATTGCTTATATTTATGTAAATATGTAATTTTTTAAACCTAATTACGGCCTCAATGTTTAATATTTGTAAAAGTTTCTACAAAAATATTACATTATTTAAGAAGCTTATACAAAAATTTAAATTTAATTGGTTGTCAGGCAGTCCCCCAGATCAAATCTGACGGAGGGTAAGTATTTCTGCTGCAGGGTGGGGCATATTATGCCACCTTAAAGGCGTTAAAGCCCTCATTTTGTTGGACGGCAGTACATGCTCAAACATCGGTAAAGGTTTAAGAAGTACTTATAACACACCATGTGCTGATGTATTGGACTTGTTTGCATGGTGGGTGCTCCAAATTCTCATTCTGGATAAAAATACATTTGGTCTACACATTTGTGTTGAGTTTGCCATGTCACCGTCATAGGACAGGAACAATGTTTGAACATTAACACAAAAAATATCAGCAGGATGAAGGCCAATGCTGTGCATTTCTGTTTTGTCTATTTCTACCGGAAAGTGTAGCCTCTCGCCTGCATTTAGCAAACAATCCATTTACCACGGCAACGGAACCACTTTTTCCGACCTTTGCTCCATCTGTATCCACATACTGGTTTATACTCTTGAACATGGACAAAATTTTTTCTCCAGTCATGTTACTGCTTTCTGATTAATTTCAACGGGTCTTATTCATTAAATCTCATGTTAATCATACAATTACCACCATATAAACCACATTAATGTCAAACCTGAAGCCAAAAGAAGGAAGTAGCATTTGACATCAAAGGGATCTTCTAGATGTTCAGACCCTGTGGCCTTCAGTGAAAAGTCCATTGTGAGTTCAACAGCTTAATGATGCGGGAATTCTTCCTAACCTTTCCAGCAACAAAACTAAGATCCCATTGAAGAAAAAAAGTGATTTGATTTGGCCATAGCTTTAATTCAGACTTTTAAACAGACTTCTAAACATTTTGAGGCATGTATTCAAATCTCAAGGGGGGTGTACTTATTCTCAAGGTTCAGATTTGAGATAAATCCTCCTTGTTTTCTGAAATAAGGTAAGTATGCATCAATCTCCCAGTTGGAATACTGAATAATAAATAATCATAGGGCATTTTTAAATGGAACATACTACCCAAAGACGTGAATAAAGGTCAGCTCAAGACAGGTATATCAATTTTACCTGTAAATAATACTAGTAAAATAATGAACTGAAATGTATACTTGGAGATATATATATATATATATATATATATATATATATATATACTTGAAGTGGCTCTTTCCTGGAGCTTTTTCACACTTCACTTCACTGGCAAGGCCCCCTCAGGGCAAGGAAATATTCCGATTTCATATCGCTGTTGTAAGGTATGTGAACGTCACAGTGGAAATCACACCCCATACATAACGGATTTGGGTTCCGAACAATACCAATAACAATCCAAGACAAATGATGTATAGATATGATAATAGTACATTGTTACTGTGTAATTTTCACATGACAGGTGCCTTTGCATTCCAAAGATTTTAAAGATGGAGAAATTAAGGACAGACATTATTAAGGTTATAAGGGTATATAAAGTTTAATTTAAAACTACCAGATATAGAAAACCTGATATTGTATTTTAATGTTACTATATGATGAAAACATTGAAAATGCAGCATAATAGAACATACCTTAATTTATGCTCACAATGGCCAGAAATTTCTTTCAAAGAAGCATTGTGTCTTCAAGGTGTGTTTGAGTGGAAAGAGAGCTATTATCTGGTGTTCATACAAAAGCTAATCAGCCTATTATTTGTACTAAACACAGAGAAATATGGATGTGTCACAGCCTCAGACCTGTTTTAAAAATATGCTGTTTATTAACCACTTGAATTACTGGACTCACTAGAATCCCAGTCATTTTATCCCATATAAGCATAAAATTGTAGCAAGAATAGCAATATGTTTTCTAAGTAATGCATAAATTATATATATAGACATGTGAACAAAAATTTCCATTATTCTTAGGGGCATTATATTTCATATGTTTCTAATTTACACCTTCTAAAAGGACATTACGTTTTGCATATATAATTGAATATTATTACTTCTCTTCGTAACTGGATATTGGACTTTCTTATAGACAGGCCACAGACTGTGAAGTTTGGCAATGTGATCTCTTCCACCTTGTTCAAATTTCTTCTAGTGGTGTTCCACAAGGATGCGTGTTTAGTCCTCTCCTCTATTCTCTGTATAGCCACTAATGTGTTCCTGTTTGTTATTCCAATGTTATAATCAAGTTTGTGGATGATACTACAGTGATTGGCCTTATTAGTAATGATAATGAAATGGCCTACAGGAGTGAGATCTAGGTCTTATCGGATTGGTGGTTTAATGCCAACTTGGCTCTTAATATTTAAAAAAATGAAAGAACTCATTGTGGACTGTCGGTGCACTGAGAGGAGATACACACACCTATTCATATAAATGGAGATGAGGTTGAACGCGACACTAATTTTAAGTCTGCCTTGGAGCACAAACTCTACTGCTGTAGTCACGAAAGTACAACACTGTTCCTTCCTGAGAAGTCCAAAAAAAGTCTTTATCACCACGGATAATGACAAACTTTTATCACTGTACAATTGAGAGTATTTTGACAAATTGTATTTAATCGAGGACAGCAATTGTTCAGCTGCTTTTCAACGAGCAGTAAAGACTGCTCAACACATTATTGGTGTTCAGCTCCCATCAATCCAGGAAATTTAGAGTAAACGCAGGGCCCGAAGAGTAAGGATACATTTCATCCCAATCATAGATTGTTTAATCGTCTTCCTTTAGGGAAACGTCATAAGAGTTTGTATTGCCAGACCGGTATGTTTAGGAATAGTTTTGCTCCCTCTGTGGTGATGTCTTAGAATTATATTCTTAGGCATTAACGTTTAAGAATATAATTGATTGACTGTTTGAGGTTGTGTTGCATTGGCTGGATGGCTCTTTTTTGCACAAGATTTTGTACATTGGTTTATAATTTGCACATATTTCTAGGTGTGGAAGTAAGATGATTTCCTTATACATTACTTTTATGCATATGGTGGATGTACTTATAATTTTTACCTTTCTGTATATGGTCAATATGCTCATGTTCGATATACAATTTGCACTTTATGCACATGGGGCCTATGTGCTCACATCTTGCACTTTACGCACATAGCCCATGTGCTCACAATTAGAACTTTTGTTCTGTACGTAGGGTGGATGTGTTTAGTTCAGTCGTGGTATGCGTTTTAGTCTTACATGATAAAGGTGTATTGTTGAGAATTATGTATTATATTTGCAATAGATTGGGCGGAATGTATTTGCAGTTTGATGCACTATATCTGTGCATGATACATGGTTGGTTTATATTGGACAGATGTTTTAGTTTAGATTGGAGGCTATAGGCTGTATTGTATAATATTGGAGGCACTATTGTGTAATGTCTATATGTAACTTTATTTTTACTAAGTCTTGGTCTATTAATGAATGAGGGAGTATATTTCTTAGGTATTAGATTACTATGGCATTATGTAAAACCGCAAAAGTTTAAACTGAGTTGCATCTTTTATTTAATTGCATATTTGATCAATAGCTACTGTATTTCTGATCGGAGGCCAACTATGTTTCATTGTACAATGCACAGTTATAATAAAGTTGAACCTAAATTAATAAATAAATTAAACTGCCCTCAGTAGAACATTTTTAACACTCTATGTATATTATACCTGGAACAAAAAAATGAGCCAAAACTCTGGATTTATCATTTCACTTGGCAACAAATATTCAGTAATAGATACAATGGAGGCTTTATCTACTGTACATCAGTTTGGACTGGATGCATTGGAGATTTGACAACACTAGAACCACTTAAAAAGTTATTTGTCGGGAGACAGACGCATGAGCCTTTAGCTCTCCCACCCCGGGCGCTTAATCCGCATCCATCAGCGTCAAGAACGGTGCATCTCGCACCCGCTTAACAGATACACAGCACTACAAACTCCCTTGACACCTTTCCACCATGGGAGGAAACAAAAAATGGAGAGAAAATACTCTGTCCGTGGCCACGATGTTCCGCGCCAAGGACCAAGAGCGGCAATCTTTGTCCCAAGGCCTAACCGATTCAGGATCAGACTCAGAAAAGAGCGTTGCCTCAAACGGCCCTGAAGCCCCCCTCAGGAAAGGGTGATGCATAGGATGCTGCATGAAATGTATCCGGCATTAAAGCTTACATCACAGCCGCGCTCGGAAAACAAATAACCGTCCCAAAAGACGACATTGAGGCCCTAACCTCTCGCACCAGCCATGCTGAAAACCAAATCTCCTATATTCATGCAAAAACAGTAACTAACCACCAAGAAATCAAAATGCTAAATGACAAAATACTGTCACTGGAGGACTGCCTAGAAGACCTAAACAATCGGTCTCTCAGGCAAAATATACGGATTAGTGGGAAGCTTCCGACCAAGAACTCACAATCGAAAGGGCGCTCAGGGCACTACGCCCTTCAACTCCTCCATGCCCAGGGACATCATTGTCAAATTACTGTGCTTTCCTGACAAAGAGAAGCTAATGCACGCAGCACGGAACAACCCTCTGGTATACCAGGCCCACCCGCTACACTTCTTTCAGGACTTGGCACCTTCTACATTGCGAAAACGCAGGGAGCTGAAACCCCTCACTTGCTTTGACAAAGCAAGGATGGCGCTATATGTGGGGACACCCCTTCAAACTCCTCATCAAGAAAGAAGATCAAACCTACACCTTATACCATGTCACGGACATGAAGGACCTTGCCAAACACATCAGCATATCCGTGCTCTATCCTTAACCCGAAACCACCAATACCACACCCCAAGGCTCTGGAAGAAACAACGGACACCTACCTTTACCACCTCGCCAGCACACCAAAAAATGGCTGCCAACTGCACCTAAAGGTCCCTCTCTGAACCGCCAGGACCAACACACGGGACTCCGACCTCAGAATTCCAAATTTTCACCAGATTTTTGCTCCGCAATGTTGGTCTTAGACCAGTTAGTAAATCGATGTATACAGTTCAGCTTTTGGCATTTCATCAGTAACCTGTTAGCACTAGAGCCGAATGACGGGTTCCTTACTTTCACCCCTCACTGGGTTTACCACAACCACGGGGACCCTAGATCATGGTGTTTGCCCGGGCCAAACATATCCTTTATCAGGGGGGGTTACACCCTACCTTGAAAATCACTACAGCCCACATACATGACCCCAGGGAGGCTTCCCCAATAAATTATCATATTAAAAGGGCTATTTGATCAACCTGTAATGTAAAAATCAGTCAATTGTGAAGGTATATGGTAATAGCAATAAGATTAGTATGTAAAGGTGATCACGTTGCAGACGCCAGATTGGAGGACTTCACCTTCCCGCTCTTCTAGCTAAACAATGTCTATAGTTCAGTTTTTGGCTTTCCTTTAATAACCCACAAGCATGGGGGCTGAATGATAGGCTCCCTATTTTCACCCCTTACCGGGTCTACCCCAACCACAGGGACCCTGGCGATGTTTGACCGGGCTAAACATAAACATGTCCTTTATTGGGGGATTACACCCTACCTTAACAATCCCCAAACACGACCGCATGAAAGTGCTATATAATAAACCTGTAAGGTACAAACCAGGTACAAACCAGTAAATTGTACAGGTATACGGTAAAAGTGATCAGATTGGTATGTAACTGTGATCACGATGCTTGGCCGGGTTGGGGTCATCCACATTCCCGCTCTTCTAGTAAAACAATGTATATAGTTCAGTATTTGGCTTTCCTTTATTAACACACTAACACGGGGACTGAATGACGGGATCCCTACTTTAACCCCTCATCGGGTCTACCCTACCCACAGGGACCCTAACCCATGGTACTCATCTGGGCTAAACATAACCTCTGCCAGGGGGGTAACATCCTATCTTGAAAAATGCAACAGTCTGGGTGGGCCCAGGGAGACCCCATTAAAATGATATATGGTAAAAAGGTACTATACATAACAGTTCACTGTAAAAATACATGGTACTTGTTATCAGATGGCAAGGTAACTGGGATCACGTTGCGGTGGCCAGGTCTGGGACCCCTATCTTCACAATATTCAGCTCACCTTCCACCTCACTATGGGACTCTTATAAGCCGTGACAACCGAGCTGACCCTCAGGACACCAAATCCACTCCGCCACAAGGGCAACCTCCACAATGGAGCCTTGGCACGACCAGATAGCCAAAGTTCTTAGAAACAGTCTTAGAAACCCACCCAACCCCTAGCACTGGGACCACAACATGGGCTCTCCATTTCTGCCCCTCCCCGGTTTTACCCCAAACTAAGGGTCTCTAAACCTATCCACGAAGACAGGCCACTACTTGAGGGACCCATGTTACCTTAACCAATGACAAGAACAAAACATGGAACCACCAGGGAACGCCCTAGCCAGGGAAGGTATATATCATCTAGATAGTAACGTGAGATCTACTCAGGGGGATATGCTATTCCAGGGATAGGCAACCTACGGCACTCCAGATGTTGTGGACTACATCCCCCATAATGCTCTTATGCCCATAATGCTGGTAAAGCATCGTGGGAGGTGTAGTCCAAAACATCTGGAGTGTCGAAGGTTGCCTATGCCTGTGCTATACACATGCAATATAAATACCAGTTCAAGAGAAACGTAACTAGTGGCTAAAAGAATATTAAGGTGATCTACAATAAGGCGGTATGATAACCTCCCCACCTGGCAGTAACTTGAGAACCCCCCCCCCCAGACCGCTACCCAAGTCCCCCGGCTCAGCCCATAAAACTCCACCTACACACCTCCCTCAGTCTGGACCGGAATGTCGATCACTGTTTTCAATGAAAGCATCAGACGGCACCACAATACTGGAAAAGGGGAACCAAGACATGAGCTCCCTCTCTCATCCAAACACCAAGTACCTCCCTGATAGGAGATGCCCAGACCACTGTAAGGGTACATACCTACATTCTCCCTACACAGGAGGATGTTACCCCCAACAAAACACTGAAGAAAATTAAAAAGGGCACCCCTGAGGGGTACCCCCGTGACGATAGTATATATTGTCAATGTTCTCTCATGGTATAATGTTACATGGTTTTTCCTTATATAAATATATATATATATATATATATATATACACACACACACACACTGTAACGCATGATTAAAAATCAAAGTACATGTTCTCTACTAAACTGTGGGTATGAAAATGTATTTATGCCATTGCAGCCAAAACACAAGACTCTCCTCTACCTACCCTCAACCAAAGACAGGCTGACTTGGTTAACTCACACTAACTCGCACATAGAGGCCGACGGGTCATGACAAGACTGCACCATAAGAAACTGACACACACAAATCCAAACCTAACCCACTCAACTCACTCAGGCGGGACCCCTGTGCCCACCACATGGGATTTTAAAAGCTAATATCTTTTAAGCTTCTTACGTCCTGATGAACACCAGACCCCCCACCGCAGTTCCGCACCCCTTCACCCACACCACCACCACCCCATCCGCCTCTAGCCGGACACTCATCTTATGCCCTCTTTTTTCCCCCTTCTCTCCCCCACCCTCTTTTTTCCTAACTTCCCCTCCCTCCTCTCTCCCCCCCCTTGCTCTGCCCTCTCACTTCTCTCTACCCTTCCCTTTATACCCCACCAATCCTCCACTCACACACATCCACCACTCCTGCAACCCCACATCACATACGGACTCCAACTACACTACACAGCACCTCATACAGTTCCCAAACATGCTGTAAACTGCAAAAGGCTTAACAACCCATCCAAAAGACATCAACTTATGTGGTGGGCGAACAGAACAACAGCGGATATACTGCAAGAAACGCACTTCACCCAGGCCAAACCTTTCCCTCTCCTGAGCTGATACTACAAGGCAAACTTTTTAGCAAACTCTCCCATGGGTAAGCAAAGCGGAGTGGCTATTGTAGTTCGCAAATCGTACCCACTATCCATTAACCAATCAATTGCGGACTCCCAAGGTCGATACATCATGATTGCAGGAAAAATATGCGTTCACATCAGTATACGCCCCCAATATGCCTTCTAGTTCGTTATGGGAGTCACTAAAGGCCCACTTGACCCTCTTCCCCTCACATCACTTAGTGCTGGGAGGTGATTACAATGCCACACTTTCCCCCATAGTGGACAGGCACCGAGCTAACCCCCGAACACGCCTCCAACCTCCAATGGCCAAAGCAGATAAAATGTTCTCCACCTTTGTTTCCAGATCTCGCCTGATAGGCGCATGGTGATCCCATCATCCAACAGACCTTGATTACACATACTACTCTCACCCCCACATTGACCTTTTCTTGGTCTCCCCAATGCTGGTGCCCATGGTCAAAACTTCAAGTATAGGATCAGTCAGACCATGCAGACATAACATTGCCCAACACGACCAAACCGTGGTCATGGCGTTTGAACTCCACCTTGATAGACTACCCTCAAATCCAAAAGTCTATCCTACAAATGCTGACAGAATAATTTAGCTTGAACACAAACACAGTAGATTCTAAATGCACACTGTGGGCAGCCCACAAACCCGTCTTGAGAGGAACACTCGTCAGCCTAGCGACAACCTACAAAAAACAACAAATGGCACAACTAGAGTCCACACTGGAGAACTTTAGGGCCCTCAAAAGCAAATTAAAGCATAACTCCACGCCGAACTTGAACACTCAAATCTCCAAATGCCAAGCAGATATCAAAGAATTCATGGCGAGAGACTCGGTTAAAGCTCTCCAGTGGACTGTTAGGATGTATCACTAATAGACAGGCTAGCGACAATACGAGACGGACATTTGACCTTATCTGGACAGCCCACACTAGACAGATCCCAACCCTCATTCTTTCCCTCGATGCAGAAAAAGCATTCAACAGACTACTGTGGCCCTTCCTCTTTGCAACCCTCCACAAATTTGTAATCCCAACCCCTCTCACAGACACCCTGAAAATACTGTATGCATCCCCTACTGCTAACCTTCTCATCCCACTCACACACCCACCCACTTTCTAGATATTGAACGGCACGAGACAAGGGTGCCCCCTCTCCCCCATCCGCTTCGGTTTATCTCTGGAACCGCTACTACAAACTCTTCGACGAGACGTGACCATTAAGGGCCTGATAATACGAGAGGAAGAATACAAAAACACAGCATATGCAGACGATCTACTTATCACCATCAATGAACCCCTACACTCCCTACCCCCACTACTGGCCGCACTGGAAGACCACGGCCAAGTTTCAGGTTATAAACTAAACATTGACAAAACCGAATCCCTACCGATACACATAGCCCCACCAACTATTAATGACTTACAACGAGCCTATCCCTTTGACCTCCACACCATGCAGGTACATTACCTAGGCGTCCATCTGCCAGCAGATCTAACATGATGCTACCGACCGAATTACACATAAATCTTACAGAAAATCACTCAAGACATGCTTACATGGGAAGACATGTCAATATCGTGGCTGGGAAGGCTGACCTCCATTAAAATGAATGTATTACCAAGGCTCTTATAGCTTTTCCCAGCTCTTGCAATACCAATTTCGGGGCCTTACTTTAAAGAACTCCAAATTGCTATAGACAAATGTATCTGGCTAACAGGATGGCCAGGATCAAACGCCAAATCCTATACGTCCTAAACAAAGCAGGTGGCCCGGGCTTACTGCACCTCACACAGTATTATAATGCAGCACAAATAGCCCAAGCCAAAAACCTACATGCCTCATATGGGATCAAACATTGGGTGGACTTAGAGCACGACCTTTTCGGTAGGGACTTTCCCTCCCTTTACATTTGATTGTCGAAACAAGCCAGACCGCCCCTGCCTTTTACGAACCCAGCAATCCTCAATACCATAAAAATTTG
The DNA here is from genome assembly GCA_933207985.1 of Pelobates cultripes. Lineage (NCBI taxonomy): Eukaryota > Metazoa > Chordata > Amphibia > Anura > Pelobatidae > Pelobates > Pelobates cultripes. The sequence continues at coordinate 37,247,678 of OW240917.1, forward strand.
GGACAAAATAACATACAAATGCGGCCTAATTTCAGACCCACCGCCACTTATGCCGATACTTGGAAAATCACAATTCCTCCCGGGAACGAACCCCAAAGATTTTGTGCGCTTCGAGGAAAACAAACTCACCCACCTGACCCACTTCTTCCCACTGGGTCAACATTTGGGAAGCAACAGCCACAATCTCGATTTGTGTAAACCACAAGGAACAAGCCTTTAAAACACTGATGAAATGGTACCTCACCCCACTTTAAATGAAACAAATGGGCAGGTCAGACATGGACCGATGCTGGAAAGGATGTGGACACAAAGGCACATACCTCAACCTATGGTGGGAATGCACCCACATTACCCAACTCTGGCAACAAGTTGCCTCCTTAACATCCACACTCCTACACTCTGACATACCGCTCAACCTGTGGATATGGCTCTTATCAAAACCACATGTTAATACACCTACCCCACCCTCCACTCCCCAACAACCCCTCCTTACCGGCGGAGCTCTCCCCAGTCCCCCATCTCCTAACATACACCCTCCCCCATGACCCACCGAGTATAAAATGACTAACGAGATAAAACACGTGTACTTCCCAATGCCTTCCGAATTAACCAAGCACACAGACAGAAACCGAGTGTAGCCAACATACCCAGGGTGTGACTAATCATGATAAGCAAACTGTAGTGAGCCCAGATTTGGACAGATACACCGACGGATGCCCAGCACAACTTCCCACCAACGAAAGCACACCAACCGACAGGAGGCCAACTGGGGAACGCACAAGACCACAACTGCGGCCAAACAGAGACAGAACTCCCCTCCACCCCAACACGTCAAAACTCCCCCTGCACCCTGATCCCACCATCTTCATTCTCCAACTCCCATGTACCTGGCGAAGTACAATGACCCTCAACCACACATTTCGACCGATACCCCAATCCCTTAACCTGTTATATTTTCACTTACTTTCACTTATTTTGTTATACATTGCTATATATTGTTATATATTGTTACTCCTGTCACCGGTGGTCCACGGAGCCTTACGCTCACTCGAAGGCCCTCTAACGCTATGGATATACTACAAAAACACGAAACGCTACACAGTACATCGAAACCACAGCGACATCCTCTGTGCCAAACCACCACTGTTCATAGTATGTTTAATGGTCTTCTGCACTGAAAGAATTGTAATACTGCTTTGTTACCATTGTATTGTACTAAAAATTTACAAATAAAGAATTAAAATAATAAAATGTTCTTTGTCAGTCACCTTCTGAGATACCCCAACCTCCCCATTGCAATTTCCATCAAAAGAATGAAAAATGCATCAGCTGCTTAACAAAGGAATTGTAGGTAAACTTTTTATCTAAATAGGGCACAATGTTGAAATATAAGGGTCGATCACAATCTGCGGATATATTAATACCTGACAATAAGCTGTTATCATGGGCAGTGTTAAGGGGGGGCTTAAGGGGCTAGAGGCCCAGGTGTCTAATTGATTAGCCCCAGATCTCACCAGGCACATATTTTTCTGTGCCCCTTTAATTCCCTTATCATTGCTCTGTCATAACATTTCCCTACCTGCTGGAATCAGATGCAACAATTTGAGGAACCACACTACAGGCTGCCACATGTTTACACATTTTCAGTCACAGCTGCTGGAGCCTTGCAGAGATTTTTAAACACGGCAAGTCGAAAGAGGCTAAGCACATGGTGCTAGTGACAGACAAAGACAAACGTCTTTATGTTTGTATTTGTTAGCGACAGAAAGAGTGTGAATGTTTAACAGACAGCACAAATGCGCATAAATAGGTGGTATAGAACAGAGGTGAGAAATAATAGAAGTATAGACGAGAGGTGGGACAAATGAAAAAGGAAGGAAAACTGGAATAAATAATAAAAGACATTGAGAGTTAGCACGGACATGTGATCGGGAGCAATGAAAAAGGGGGGCAGCTGGAAAGAGAATGACGGAGTTGTTAAAATAAAGAAACAGCAGGTCACAGGGAGAGGGAGAGTTAAATGAGGGGGGATACACTAGGTGAGAGGAATGGGTAGCACGAGAGCACAAAATGGAGATGGAATTTGAGTAAGGTCCATGGAGGGGGGAGTCATCGAGTTTTACGTAGGTTTAAGCCCTGGGTTTATTGTGAACCTAGCTGGCTGTTATTGATGTTGATAAGAACATGAGCACACCGTTCCAATACTTTGGGCCTTATCTGTTTGGCAGGGTGCCCTGTACATTATGTTATGTAGTCAAGATTAGGAAATCACAATCACTCTGAAGATGATTTATTGACAAAGTAATGGAAACTGTTGTGCACTTATCAACTAAATTAACACCACTCCATGAATTGGCACACTGTTTTGCACATGAGTAGAGCAAGCAAAAACAAACACCTCCTCTGCAAACAATGTCACCCAGCACATACAAATGATTCCTGGTCGATCAATTAAAGTAATTAATGGACAAATAAGGACTGTTACCGTAACATCATTTTACCAAATCAATAACACAGTAAATACATTCATTTTTTAATATTTTAAATATTAACCTTGTACAAAATCTTAAAGGAACACACACCAACACACACACATGTCTATTTGAAACACACCAGATTAATGTTATGTCTGTCTCCTATTATCATCGCTACTGCTAACCTTCATGCGATGTACTGTAATCGCAAAGCCTTACGAACAGCCTATAAGAATCTCATTATTAACAACAATGATGATAAGAATTAACCCGGATTTAAGCTTTAAGGCTACTGAGGACATGGCTTTGGTATTGCAGACAGGAGAGGGGCAGCACAGCCGGTGGGGAGGTCATTCCTCACCAGCCAGCCCATTCTCCTACAGTAGGGCCAAAGTGACGGGAAGATCTTCTCGGCCGTAGAGGCCTTATAGAATCTACCTCACCGGCCCTGATCTGAAGAAAATAGCTTTGGTGCAGCAAGGAGAGTAAATCTGTCCTTCAAGCACATTCTAAGTTTCCACAGTGTTACTGGCAGGGTCTGCAATTTTTGGATTGTGAATGCGCTTAAAACACTCAAGCAAAACCGACCAAAGTTCTGAAAGTATTATCGACTGAATGCTACCGCTGGATTGTGATAAGGCCCATAATTATGAGCAAATTCTCCTCTATTGACTTAATGTGAAATTGATTGTCACTCACTCAGTGATTGTGTGTAACTGACAACCTCAAGGCTCCGTGCCTGCTATTATATTAACTAGACAGGATCTGGTCAACGAAAATTTATAGGCAGTTCTGGTTGCACTACCTAAAATGCAATAAACTGAAAATTATAAATTTTACGTATTAAATTGTATTGTAAATGATCACTTTAAGTTGTAACATCTCTTTGTGCTTTGAATACACAATTTCTCATAGGGGTAAATGACATAAACAGTTGCTTGAACTAGCATGTGAGCTCATTGAGCAGGGCCCTCAACCCCTCTGTTCCAACCTGTCTGGTTACAATTACGTGTCTGTTAGTCCACCAATTGTACAGTGCTACGGAAGTTGCTGGAGCTTTATAAATAATAATAATGTTAAAGAAATCGTTAAAGGGACATTAAAATCATTAAGCTGTAGCTATTCTGGTGTCTATAGCTTGTCCCTGCAGGCTTTCCAACCAGTGGTCACTCAAAAAAAAAATAATGATGTGGGAGAACTGTCCTTCAGCACAGAGAACCTCTGAAAGAGGAGGGGAAAAGGGGAGTGCTGGTGGATGGTCACTGTGACGAAGTGCCCTTCGCCACTTGTGCCTGGAGAGGACTGCTTGCCCGCCTCTTGCCCTGTGACTATGGCCCCTGGATGTATTGCCCTTTAAAGACATGATTTGGGCATAATGGATTTGTGTTGTGCTGCTGCTGGCCCTTTAAGAACCATCTGGGGACATACTGTGGAGTTACTGGGTGGCCACCATTTCCTGTATCAGAAGCACATGGTGAGAACAATGGATGGCGGCCATTTTAACTCACAGACACTGTTTGGACTTTTCAACACGGTGCCATCTTGCCAGTATTTGGTGCACAGAGACATCGTGCAGTGGTTTTGGACTATACAGCAGGGGACACATTATAAAGTGATTGTTTTTCATTTAGCCTGTATATGTTCTGCAGAATCTGCATTAAACTGTATTTTCCAAAGTACTGAACGGATCTGGGTGAATTTTGGATATGTGGTTCACCCAGATCCCCCGGTTCCAAGGATATACTTTTTATGGGGTTATTGCATGTTTTGGGGTCCCTGTGTGTTTTATGAAACTGTATTATTTCTGGCCAGCAGATAATTGAGCTTTGTGTATTGTAGAAACTCAATTATCTAGCCTGGCCCAGAGGAGGAGTTTTGTGTTGCATAAATTGTGAGTTCTGTGTGCCAGTAAATCAGTCTTGTTCAAGCATTAAGCCTTGGCTCATGTTTGGGGGAAGGGATACCTACACTCTGGGGATTGCTATAATCACTTACTCCCCAGTGGAAGCTCTTGCAATAGCTTGATTTGTTCCTGTTCCTGCTCTCTGGGGAAAGAGAGGTTCACCCACTGGAAGCTGGATCCTGGCCTTGGGTCCAGGGTGGGTGGAAACAGCAGAGACCCCGGCGCAGTTGCATCGCTGGAAGTGGGGTCTGCAGTGCTGATGGTGTCGGTTGGAGTGCTTGGAGTCCTCAGCGAGCACTAGGAGCATCGATTGGCGGAGGTACTCAGTCGGAGTGCCAGCGTTCCGTCACAGTCACCATACTGGGTCACCTGCTGTCGAACTCCCAAATTGGGGGAAAACCTCTAAACAGATTATTAAAGCAAGAAATAGGTACCCACAAATCCAATCAATAAAGGTAGGGCTCCCTTTCCCCTCTTTTACTTTCTTCATTATCACTCCTAATTGGGTCCCTCTCTTCCTTTGTGGGTACCTGTAGTTTGTTTTATCTGTCTGATGTCTTCTAACCAATTCAATAGGCATGTGCATGGGGAAAATTATCTAAGTTACATTATCCTGGTTACAATGATGAGGGGGCCGGTGGGCTGGCGGCTGCATTCCACTCATTAGAGATATCTTTGCCAGAAGCTCAAGGAAGCAGGCTGAAAGGTCAGTGTTAGGACCCGCTTAGGGGGGTCTGCCTTGACGTTGACAGGCGAGTATTCCCTCCAATGGACATTGGAGCAACTAAATGACCTCAATTTGTCTAAATATACATAGGGATTAAGGAGAGAGTGCAGGTAACTTTTTCTTTTCTTTGGTTTTTACTATATATTGGGGCTGATGTGTACTGTAGTCATTGCTGCCGGCCCAGTAGTGATGGGAGTGAGCGCAGGACTTCTCTTCTTGTATTTGTATTCACTTTGTATCACACAGCCTGGTTACAATGATGACGCCCATTCCATGTGTTCCCTATTAAGGGTAAATAAGTATATAGGGGTGTATATAAAATATACTCCTCTCTGTCTCATTAGACATATCTTTGCCAGAAGCTCAAGGAAGCAGGCTGAAAGGTCAGTGTTAGGACCCGTCTAGGGGGGTCTGCCTTGACGTTGGCAGGCGGGCATTCCCTCCAATGGCCATTGGAGCAGCTAAATTACCTCCATTTGTCTAAATATACATAGGGATTAAGGAGAGAGCGCAGGTAGCTTTTTCTTTTCTTTGACTTTTGGCGATATGCTGGGGTCATCGTGGAAATTCTGACAATGCCCTGTGTGACACCTTTCCATCATTGCCAGCATTAAGTATTTCATCAATCTGACCTACAGTAGCTCTTCTGTGTGATCAGACCAGACGGACTAGCCTTAGCTTCCAACATGCATCAACGAGCATTTGGTGCCCAGAATTCTGACACTCGTTCACCTGTAGTCCTTAATTATACTACTTTTGGTAGGTACTAACCACTGCAAACCAGGAACACCACACAAGACGTGTTGTTTAGGAGATGCTGTAAACCAGATGCCTAGTGACCCATCACTATTTGGCCCTTGTCAGAATCACTTAGATCTTTTTCCTTGCCTATTTTTCCTGCTTCGGACACATGAAATTCAAGAACTGACTATTCACTTGCTGCGTAATATATCCCACCTAGGGATGTGCATGGGGAAAATTTTGGTTCGGTTTGGCATTCTGAAATTCGGGACTTCAGCCATTCGGGACTTCGGCCATTTGGTTCAGTTTGGCACTTCACAACTTCGGAATTTCGGCACTTCGACACTTCGGAACTTCGGCAACTTCGGAACTTCGGCATTTAGGAATTTCAGGACTTCGGGACTTTTCTTGCAGCCGCTAAGTAGATAACTCCCTAATTCCCACGGTATTAGGGAGCTATCTACCAAAAGGCTGAAAGATCTAAATTGGTCTTTCAGCCAAATTTACTGATACTAAGTAAAAATGACTTAGTATTAGTAAATTTTGCCCCTATTCGCTATACCGTGAGTAGGGGCATGCCTATTAAACAGCCTGTGGCTGCTCACTGTAAAAAAAAAACAACCTAAAAAAAAACATTCCCAACCCCCGGCCCCCACCCCTGAACGGAGGGTGGGGGCCCTAAAGTAAAATAAGGGGGGGGACCTATTGTCTCCCATCCCCCCTGCCCCACCCATGAAGTTAGAATGAGGGGGGGACCTATTGTCCCCCCCGGCCCCCACCCCTGAGCGGCAGGTGGGGGCCCTAAATATCAATAAGGGGGAGACCTATTGTCCTCTCCCCAGCCCCCACCCCTGAGCGGTGCGTGGGGGCCCTAAGTTAGAATAATGGGGTGGGACCTATTGTCCTCCCCCCTGGCCCCCACCCCTGAGCAATGGCTGGGGGCCCTAAATAAAAATGTAACCCCCCCCAGGTGACTAGGAGTCCCCAAACCCCTAGTCACCCCCCTCCCAAAACAAAATAACCCCTACCTACCCCCTCATCCTAAAAATAATGAGGGGGGACCCTTATCTGAATACCTGTAAAAAAATAAACTTGATGTCTTCTTTCTTCTAAAATCTTCTTTTTTCAGCCCCAAAAAAGGCCAAATAAAAATCCATAATAACCAACGCACTTTAAAAACAAACAAACAAAAAAAAAAACGAGCGCAAAAAAAAAAATCCATCTTCACACATGGAGGGCTCCGCGCAGACTGAGCTCTGCAGGGCGGGGGAAGGCTTATAAAGCCTTGCCCCGCCCTGCAATTAGGCTCAGAGCACTCTCATTGATGGGTTTAATGACACAGAGCACTCTGATTGGTGGATTTCAAGCCAACCAATCAGATTGCTGTGACAGGTAAATGTAGAGACTTACCTGTTAGTCTCCTCATTTACCTGTCAGAGCACTCTGATTGGATGGCTTAAAACCACCAATCAGAGTGCTCTGAGCCTAATTGCAGGGCGGGGCAAGGCTTTATAAGCCTTGCCCCGCCCTGCAGAGCTCAGTCTGCGCGGAGCCCTGCATGGGTGAAGATGGATTTTTTTGCGCTTGTTTTTTTTTTTTTTTTAAAGTGCGTTAGTTATTATGGATTTTTATTTGGCCTTTTTTGGGGCAGAAAAAAGAAGATTTTAGAAGAAAGAAGACATCAAATGGTAAGTTTCATTATTATTATTGATAGTTAGGGCCCCCACCCACCGCTCAGGGGTGGGGGCAGGGGGGAGGATAATAGGTTCCCCCCCTTTTTCTAAATTTAGGACCCCCACCCGCCGTTTAGGGGTAGGGGCCAGGGGGGAGGACATTAGGTCCCCCCCCTTATTTATAGTTAGGGCCCCCACCCACCGTTCAGGGGTGGGGGCTGAGGGGGGAAGAAAATAGGTCCCCCCAATCTAAATTTAGGGCCTCCACCCGCCGCTCAGGGGTGTTGGCCAGGGGGGAGGACATTAGGTCCCCCCCTTTATTGATATTTAGGGCCCCACACGCCGCTCAGGGGTGGGGGCCGGAGGGAGGGAAATAGGTCCCCCCTTATTGATATTTAGGTCCCCCACCCACCGCTCAGGGGTGGGGGCCGGGGGAGGACAATAGGTCCCCCCCTTATTCTAACTTAGGGCCCCCACCCACCGCTCATGAGTGGGGGCTGGGGGGGAGGATAATAGGTCCACCCATTATTCTTCTTTAGGGCCCCCACCTGCCGCTCAGGGGTGGGGGCCAGGGGGGAGGACAATAGGTGTCCCCCCCTAATTCCTCTATAGGGCCCCCACCCGCCGCTCATGGGTGTGGGCCGGGAGGGAGGACAATAGGTCCCCCCCTTATTCTTCTTTAGGGCCCCCACCCGCCGTTCAGGGGTGGGGGCCGGGGGGGAATATATATTTATTTTTTGTAGTTGTGGCTGCTCACTGTTTAATAGACATGCCCCTACTCGCGGTATAGCGAGTAGGGGCATAATTTGCTAATACTAAGTAATCTTTACTTAGTATTAGTAAATTTGGCTGAAAGACCAATTTAGGTCTTTTAGCCTTTTAGTAGATAGATCCCTAATACTGTGGGAATTAGGGAATTATCTACTTATTCATTCCTGTCATTACATTGACAGGCTAAGTAACTTACATTTTATATGAATGTGTGTTACTTGATTGTTGTAAGTTTTGCAAATGCTTACAGCTGAATCCTGGCTATGTTTGTATACTTTTTATGGAAAATTGTATACAGTGTAACATTCTTCATTCTTCCACTGGGTAAGTATATTAGTACTTAGGCAATATTTCGGCAACTTCGGCACTTCGACACTTCGGAACTTCGGCAACTTCAACACTTCGGAACTTCGACACTTCGGAAATTCAGCAATTTCGGGACTTCAGGAATTCGGCACTTCGGCAATTCGGCTATTCGGACATTCGGAAGTACTGGAATGTCCGAATTGCCTGAAATTCATCCGAATTCGAATCCGGACCGAAATGAATTGCACATGTCTAATCCCACCCATTGACAAATGCCATTGTAACAATATAAACAATGCTATTCACCTAACCTGCTATGACTGATCAGCGTATATTCTTCAAAAATGATATTTCATACATGTATTATATATGCACATACGCCGTGCATTATTTATCACAGTAGCACAACTACTTACCCTGACTTGGTTTTGGGCAGTTAAAAGGATACTCCAAGAACCATGACCACTTCACTGATTTGCAATACTGCACATACTGAGTTTACCTCCTCTGCTGCCAACGGTGTAAAAACATCTCCAAAGGAGTCATTGCAGTGTCCTTAGCTAGCCCAAAACAAGAGTTCCCCATTTATGTGCGTGTTTGAGGTCAGTCATCAGCACAAATAGCATGCTGGTAACTTACAGCCAATGGCAGCATGGCTGTCCCAAGTGCCACCCATGTCCTTCCCTCAGTCTGTCCTCAGGGATGTCCTGTCCCATCCAGCTATTGGGAGTGATACCATTGAAGAGCATCCGACTGAGGGAGAACTTGGTCTCAGCGCTGGTATGGAGGTGAGTTTGAGATATTTTCTTTTCTTTTCCATATAAGGGGGAACCTGGAAAGAAAGGATTATTCTGACAAAAAACAATCTCTGTCCTTTGGTTGGAGTATCCCATTAAGGTGCAAATAAAGAACATTAGATGTGACGTTCATTATTGCAATGTTTTCCTTGTGATTGGTTAGTACACAGGGCCGGTGCAAGGATTTTTGCTGCCCTAGGCAAAAGAAGGATTTGCCGCCCCTTCCCCCCCCCCCCGGAACATCGCAATGCCCCACCCGTAGAACTAATGCCAGTGCTGCACACAGTGTGTGTTTACATTAAAAAGCCTGCAGGCACAAACTATAGACACCAGAACAACTTTATTAAGCTGCAGTGGTTCTGGGGACTATAGTGTCCATTTAATGTGAGGTAAATTAGATATTAGTGTCACTAATAATATACTAGATTGCCTACTTACAACCAGATGAGGATGATGATGGGCTCTGGCTCCACTGGTCTGGTGTAGAACAGGATCTCTGGAGGCTGTTTGTAACTGTGGTCACAAAATTCAATGTTCTGGAAGAACGGGAAGCAGCTCCATTTTTTGGGGCCTCTTACACAGCTCAAGGTCTGGGCCCCAGGGCCTGACGGTGAGTATGCCCATAAAGCCCACCCATAAGGCCACCTACATGTTCCACCCATGAGTTCGCTCACAGGGAGTAGAGTGTGTAGGGGATGTGATATGTGTTACTGTAGAGGATCTAATGTGTGTGCTTACGGAATGTAGTGTATAGGGATACCAGTTTGTGTAGGTGATGCAGTGTTGTTTGTGTAAGGGATAGAAAGCAGTGAGTGTTTGTGTATAAGGGATGTATTGTGTGTTTCTTGTTGTGTGTAAGGGATGCATTGTATGAATCTGTGTTTGTATGCATAAGGGATGCAAAGTGTGTTTCTGTGTATGTAAGGGATGCAGTGTGTGTGTGTCTGTAAAGGGTGCGTTGAGTGTGTGTAAGAGATGCATTGTGTTTCTGTGTGTGTGTAAGAGAAGCAGTGTGTGTTTGCATGTGTGTGTAAGGAATGCATTGTGTATTTCTGTGTATATGTGCAAATGATGCATTGTCTTTATGTGTAAAGGTTTCATTGTGTGTTTTTCTGTGTGTAAGGGAAGCATGTTGTGTTTCTGTGTGTATAGGGATGCATTGTGTGTGTGTGTGTGTGTGTGTGTGCGTGGTGTGAAAGAGCTCCCTGTCCCCCTGTCCTATAGAGCTCTCCCTTCCATTCCTTAGAGATCTCCCATGCCCCTTAGTGGTCTCTCCTTTCCCCCCCACCTCCCTTAGTGGTCTCCTTTTCTCCCCGACTTTCCATTAGTGGTCTCTCCTCTCCCCCCTCCCTTAGCGGTCTCTCCTCACACCCCTCCCCTAGTGGTCTCTCCACCGCCCCCTCCCTCCTTTAGTGGTCTCTCCCTCCCCTACGTTCTCATCTCCCACCCCTTGTGTTCTCCTCTTATTCCCCTCCTCCCTGTGTTTTCCTCTTATTCCCCCCTCCCTGTGTTCTCCTCTTCTTCTCCCCCCTGTAATCTTCTCTTCTTCTCCCCCCTCCCTGTAATCTTCTCCCCTCCCCCTTGTAATCTTCTCCCCCCTTCCCTCCCTGTAATCGCTGCTTCTCCCCCCGTAATCTTCTCTTCTTCTCCCCCCATAATCTTCTCTTCTTCTCCCCCCCAATCTTCTCCCCCCTCCCATCAATCATCTCCCCCCCACTTCCCTCCCATCAATCATCTCCCCCCCTCCTTCCCTCCCATCAATCATCTCCCCCCTCCCTCTCTCTTATCAAATCTCCCTCCCCTCA
>OW240917.1:37258974-37277952 GCA_933207985.1 Pelobates cultripes
TCCACTGGTGATTAGATTGTTTAGGGTGACAGAAGAAGTAAGACCTTTACTTGACCTCTGCCCTGGGAAGATTATGTTCTCTATAAAATGGATGTAGCCTGGTGTAAACTGAGCTGCACTGGTCCTTACTGCTTAATTTTCTAGAACATGCTAAAAACAAAATGACAGCCTAAGCAAAACCACAGATTGGACATAATTGTTTGAATATGGTTGGCCCAATTCCTAGAATATTTAAAAAGAAAAAAAAAAAGATTCCTGGGTACTTGGAGTAGGCGACAACAGAAAGCTTCTGTAGTAACTATTAAAATACCAAGCAGGAGTGTACATAGCTCATCCCATTATCCCTTAAATGGTAAACATTCACTTATTAAACAAATACAATACTCAGATATTTGTTCTAAATGCTGCAAAAGCATTGCAAAGTAGATTTTAACTTATAGAGCATCTGGCAGATGAGTTCTCACAATGCTGACAGTACAGCGAGTCATACTTTCCGACATTCCCAGATCTTTGGGACCATCCATGGGTCCTGTCCTGCCCTCCTTGGTTTGTTCTCTGATGACCCACATCCGGGGCCGGACTGGCCCACCGGGATACCAGGAAATTTCCCGGTGGGCCGCGGCATCTGGGGGCTGTGCTGAGTATGTGTGTGCCACCGGGTGGAATGCAGCCGGCCCCCCTGACTCCTCTCAGGTAAATAGGAGGGGGAAGACGGGAATAAAGAGACACAAGGGGAGGGGGGAAATAAAACAGAGGGGCAATAGAGGGAGAAAGAGACAGAGGGGGAGAGACAGGGAAAGGGGGAGAGAAAGAGACAGGAAATGATAGACACACAAGGGAGGGAGAAAGAGACAGAGGGGAACAGAGAGAGACACACAAGGGAGGAGAGAGAGAAAAGACAGAGGAAATGATAGAGACACACAAGGGAGGGGAGAAAGAGACAGAGGGGAAAGGAGAGAACACACAAGGGGAAGGGAGAAAAGAGACACAGGAAGTAAAGACACACACAAGGGAGGGGAGAGAAAAGAGACAGAGGAAAAGGAGAGAGGAGCACACACAAGGGAGGGAAAGGAGAGAGAGACATACAAGGGGAGGGGAGAAAGACAGAGGGGAAAGAGAACCTTACAAGGGAGGGGAGAAAAGGAGCAGAGGGGAAAAGAAGAGACACACAAGGGAGGGGGAGAAAAGAGACAAGGGAAAGGAGAGACACACAAAGGGGAGGGGAGAAAAGACAGAGGGGAAAAGGAGAGAGAGAACTTACACAAGGGAGGGGGAGAAAGAGACAGAGGGGGAAAGGAGAGAGACGCACAAGGGAGGGGGAGAAAGAGGCAGAGGGGGAAAGGAGAGAGACGCACAAGGGGAGGGGGAGAAAGAGGCAGAGGGGAATAGAGAGACTGGAAAGGAGAGGGGAGACATGGACACAGAGGAGCAGTGAGGGGGAGAAAGAAACATACAGAGTGACTGGGGGAGACAAAAAGGCACACAGAGGGGCTGGAGATAAAGAGACACACATAGGGGCTGTATATATCACTGGTGGATCGGGGGGGAGGCAACAGGGCAATTCCCCCCCCACGAGGCTCTCCCTGCCAGCCGATCTCCCTCCCCGTTCCACAGGCACTGTGCGGCACACACTTCCCCCCATACACACACTGCCCCCACACACACCATACATATTCACACACTGCCCCCATACACACATTGCCCCATAAAAAACACACTGCCCCCGCACACATACACAGCCCCCCACACACACATTGCTGCACACACACACACACAGACCCCAGATAAGTTGTCAAACTGTTCTTAAACGGTTTGACTACTTACTCTGGGGGGGTCCCGGCACTCCTTGCACCATAACCACTACACAGAGCAGTAGTGGTTATTGTGCATGGATTATTTCTTTAAATAATCTACAAGTGCCCCTCCCGGGATCAGGCTCTGGATCCACCACTGGTATATGACATGTATATTAATGTGTATTAGTTTTATTTATATATATATATATATACCTATTATATTTACACATATATTAATGAACATTTATATGTGCATAATACACAGACAAATGTCATTAATATGTACCATATGTAATGAGCAGATATTGGCCCAGTCTTGTTACTAGATGCAGACTCCATCACAATAACATATTTAAAGTGAAGAGTGCACCCACAGGACTTCAAAATAAACAAGATAATGTCATTTTTTTACAGTTGTGCCCTACATACATTCACCATTTCAGTCCCATTACCAAGCTTTCCTTAATATGTCAAGGTAGTTGGACTGAAACATTGATTACATGCAAAGGCACGTCTGCTTAAAATAAATCTGCACTTTTGTTTATTTTGAAGCCTATGAGTGCTTTTTATTTACGTTGGAGTGATAATTTTTAATTTTAAGTTCTCTTTTCTAACTCTGTATCTGCACACTATGCTGGCGCGACGCATTATGGGGCTGGTAAATATTTTTTTTCCAGGGCTGCTTTTAATTCCCAGTCCACCCCTGCCCACATCTGGACATTTTGGGTGTTGCCAGCGATGCAAGCCAAGTCAATGGCACTCTTTTTAGGCTTGGACACCACCAACCCAAAGTTATGCCTTCCAATATTGTGAATTATGCAATGTGAATCATAGTTATCTTAGGCCACCTGCTCCTTTCCTTATCATTCCTCTTAGCTTGCCTGAAGACATTCATTTTCTGGACATTTTTCTCATTTTGTCTGAGGATGTTCAGATCCTGGAAAAAGTTTATCATCTCATAAACAGTGACAGGAGATGTCCATTCACCCAACATCAATTGTGACATTTGAGTCAGCCTTCCTTTAGAAGCCAGGGAGGCAAGTCCACATCAGAAATTAGACCATCCCATTATAGTGCCAAGAGTACCCACTAAGAAGCGGACCTAAAAACAGAATTCCCTATTATATGTTGGCCTTGAGGGGTGTCTTCTCTAACATTTTTAAAAATAGAAAAGTTATTTACTGTAACAGTGTGCTCAAACAATTATATAAAATTCCGATCGACACGTTGCTATAGGATTAGATAGGAAAAAAGCCACACACAATTTTAGCAACAGTTTCTTTTGAAATCATACTAAAAAAGAAAGTATACCAGCAGGAAGGATCTGAATGGGAAAACAAACTGCAGGACCCATATAATTTACAGCAGTGAGCAAATGGCAGAGCCAAATGTTTCGGAAGAACCAGGCAGATTACAGTGACAAGTTGGCTTTTAGTGGATGTAAACCTGTACGGTAAACACATTTCTAAGTTGACACCAATACAAGAGCTGCAGCAATAACAATATTGATACATATTTGGTTCTTATGCACAGAAATGCGGTATTTAATCCTATGGGTCTAGATCCAAACATTGACTCTCTGCTGTTTCCAGTGGCCTTCTTTGTTTGGAACAGGCAGAGTACATCTGTTCTTGCACACGTTCCACCTGGACACTTGTTCTACTGTCAGTGCAAAGCTCGGGGGTTTCCACAAATCCCACAGAGCGGTCACATAATACAAATGAGAAACACAGTCAGCCCCACAATAACACTAATACAATGTTTCGGACTTATGTCGTTGAAATGTTGCATTAATATTATTGGTTCTGCCCATTCGTTTTTGGATTCTGAAGCAGAATATATTTGTCGTACCCCAGTCAACTGGAAATGGCCATAAGGGTTGCTGTCTGAAAAGTTAAAAAGATTACTACTGCCATAGGACAAATCTACTTCACCCTAGGATATAATCTTCTTTTCAAATAGTTTTCACTGAACAATTTTCTAATATTTATTTTAAACAGAGGCTGTTTTCACGTCTGACAATTAAGCTCTTTACATGATTACGCAGTGCAGTTAAAGAATTCTAATTTTTTTATTTTTTAAAAATAATGTTTTTACGACTGTTGTGAACGAGATCCTTTATCTTTAGATTCTAGAGAATCCATGCTTTCTAGCAAACTGAGATGAGGTCTGGATAACAAATGCCTTAGGGAAAAATGATTTAGTACAAAGTTCTGTCTTTTTAATATCAATAGATATTGCTTAAAGTGGCCCTGTCTCTTGAACTATTTTCATATTTCATTTTTAAAATACTTCCAGTCGGGGTCGTTAACAGAGCTCGATCTCAGGAGAGTTACAGCCAAATTATATTATGACAAATCTTTTTTTTTTTTTTATATGTGCTCTTTATGCTCTATGATAAAGTCATAAACCCAGACACACTGCATATTACATTTATATACAGGGAGTGCAGAATTATTAGGCAAGTTGTATTTTTGAGGATTAATTTTATTATTGAACAACAACCATGTTCTCAATGAACCCAAAAAACTCATTAATATCAAAGCTGAATATTTTTTGGAAGTAGTTTTTAGTTTGTTTTTAGTTATAGCTATGTTAGGGGATATCTGTGTGTGCAGGTGACTATTACTGTGCATAATTATTAGGCAACTTAACAAAAAACAAATATATACCCATTTCAATTATTTATTATTACCAGTGAAACCAATATAACATCTCAACATTCACAAATATACATTTCTGACATTCAAAAACTAAACAAAAACAAATCAGTGACCAATATAGCCACCTTTCTTTGCAAGGACACTCAAAAGCCTGCCATCCATGGATTCTGTCAGTGTTTTGATCTGTTCACCATCAACATTGCGTGCAGCAGCAACCACAGCCTCCCAGACACTGTTCAGAGAGGTGTACTGTTTTCCCTCCTTGTAAATCTCACATTTGATGATGGACCACAGGTTCTCAATGGGGTTCAGATCAGGTGAACAAGGAGGCCATGTCATTAGATTTTCTTCTTTTATACCCTTTCTTGCCAGCCACGCTGTGGAGTACTTGGACGCGTGTGATGGAGCATTGTCCTGCATGAAAATCATGTTTTTCTTGAAGGATGCAGACTTCTTCCTGTACCACTGCTTGAAGAAGGTGTCTTCCAGGAACTGGCAGTAGGGCTGGGAGTTGAGCTTGACTCCATCCTCAACCCGAAAAGGCCCCACAAGCTCATCTTTGATGATACCAGCCCAAACCAGTACTCCACCTCCACCTTGCTGGCGTCTGAGTCGGACTGGAGCTCTCTGCCCTTTACCAATCCAGCCACGGGCCCATCCATCTGGCCCATCAAGACTCACTCTCATTTCATCAGTCCATAAAACCTTAGAAAAATCAGTCTTGAGATATTTCTTGGCCCAGTCTTGACGTTTCAGCTTGTGTGTCTTGTTCAGTGGTGGTCGTCTTTCAGCCTTTCTTACCTTGGCCATGTCTCTGAGTATTGCACACCTTGTGCTTTTGGGCACTCCAGTGATGTTGCAGCTCTGAAATATGGCCAAACTGGTGGCAAGTGGCATCGTGGCAGCTGCACGCTTGACTTTTCTCAGTTCATGGGCAGTTATTTTGCGCCTTGGTTTTTCCACACGCTTCTTGCGACCCTGTTGACTATTTTGAATGAAACGCTTGATTGTTCGATGATCACGCTTCAGAAGCTTTGCAATTTTAAGAGTGCTGCATCCCTCTACAAGATATCTCACTATTTTTGACTTTTCTGAGCCTGTCAAGTCCTTCTTTTGACCCATTTTGCCAAAGGAAAGGAAGTTGCCTAATAATTATGCACACCTGATATAGGGTGTTGATGTCATTCGACCACACCCCTTCTCATTACAGAGATGCACATCACCTAATATGCTTAATTGGTAGTAGGCTTTCGAGCCTATACAGCTTGGAGTAAGACAACATGCATAAAGAGGATGATGTGGTCAAAATACTCATTTGCCTAATAATTCTGCACTCCCTGTATACCTTATATTACTGTGGAGCTATATAATACATTGATATAGACTGTATATTACTGCTCTATACTACACTTATATACACTGTAGATTATTGAGGTACTCTATAAAACATGTATACACACTATAATTCACTAAATTATCATTCACTAAAGACCAAATGCTGCATACAGGGCCAAATTTGACGTCTGATTAAGGGACGTGTTATCAGCCGTAGAGGAACGGACTGCAAGAAAAACTTTGCCTCTGCAAAAGATTGACGAGAGGTTTAGCTTTAATTCCGTCTTTTCTTTTGGGGAACTAGAATAGGAAGTATCTAATCTAGGTGGAATTAATAAATTTAAGATACAACTGTTTTTAAATGTGGAGGTGATTATTTGTTAAATTGATACTATAGGCATCAAACCAACTTTAGCTTAATGAAGCAGTTTGGGTGCATAGCACTCACTACTCAATTCTCTTTTTTTCCAAGCCATGCCGATCTCACCATGGCTGGCCCAGCCTCTATGGCTGAGATAATCAAGCTTGATGACTTCAGCCAATCCAATGCTCCCTTGGGAGGCTTTTGCGCAAGCACGGCAAAACACTGTGCCAATCAGCATCTTCTAATTGAGTCAATGCATATCTATGGGACATGTTCAACGCATCCATGCAGAGCATGGAGATGCGGAATGTAGGTGCTGCACACTGTACAGCAGTGAAGCATGTATAAAACACGGCATCAGATATAAAATACAGCCCACCATTTTTTTAAATATAAACAAAATATCATGAGACAAAATATTTTTTTTTGTTTGTTTTTTTTAAATTCTTCTTATCAATTTCTTTCCCGTTACAGACACCACCTTTCATTCTCAAATATCACTGCCCATAACAAATATCAGATTCCCTTTTTAATAACTATATAATATATAAATATATACTTTTTTACTGCTTCTACATTTTGCCCTTAATTGGTTACCAAATGGTGGGAAATTGTTTATATTATGGATATATATTGCAGAAAATGTATTTGTCGATTTTCCACCCATTTGGTTTGTCCAAATCATTTGGTCAAAAATGACTGTGTGACGACTCTCCAGTGCCCTCTGTCGGTGAAACTGAAAAATGCCTTGATTTGCATAGTTTCAATTGTAGCAGAGTTTTTGGACCTGAATGCTGGCTGCACTATTCTTAGGTCCAGTAACATATCAAGAAAGAGCTTGGCCTGAGAGCCTGTGTGTGAGATGCTGAGTTGCCTGTGTTATACATACACTCAAATCTGGCCCTGGGTATATAGCTCTAAACTGGACAAAATTCTGGAAAATAATGGAGTATCACTAGAAGCCATCTTCAGGTATCCTAAATGGACATAGAATGTTTAGAAGTATGTTTTTCATTCATCCCTCTCATAAATTCAGATCATAATATCTATGCTGCAAAGATCAATCTTAGTAAAATAAAGTGTATTAAACATATTAGAAATTAAAGGCTAGTTCAGTAATTCCAAGTCACAGAGCCATATCCTATTTTGTGCAAACATATCCTGGCTCTGCTGGTAATGTGGAAGGACAAATGAACCTTTATAGATCAGATAAGCGATAACTTCTGCCAAAGGGAGTTTCAGAACCAGGAACCAACTAGATCTATCAACACTGACAGATGATAAAGAATCGCAACGCTGTGTTTGAATCCCCAGAGCAATGCGACGAGCACATACTTTCCCGACAAATCAAAATCATTTATTTTATATACTATTACAGAGACATCAATCTGTTTTGATGAAAAGGTCCAAACTTAGACATCTTACACATTTATAATGATAATCTATTTTCCCCAGAAAAAAACATCTTCTCATTGAATGCACTAATTTTGATCACAAGAATTTATAAACTCAACAAAGTTGAAAATCATGTGAGTTTACACTGTGATATGTTTTGCCAAGATTGTGTGAGTAATTTACTTGTTAATTTAAGCTTAAAGGGACACTACAGTCACCAGAACAACTACAGCTTATTGAATTTGTTCTGGTGAGTAGAATCATTACCTTCAGGCTTTTTGCTGTAAACACTGTCTTTTCAGAGAAAATGCAGTGTTTACATTACAGCCTAGTGATAACTTCACCGGCCACACCTTAGATGGCTGTTAGAGATCCTTCCTGGGTCATGGCTGCCTAAAATGCATCCAAACATTCAGTGTCTCCTCCCTCTGCATCAGATACTGAACTTTCCTCATAGAGATACATTGATTCAATTCCTCTCTATGAGGAGATGCTGATTGGCCAGGGCTGTGTTTGAATCATGCTGGCTCTGCCCCTGATCTGCCTCTTTTTCAGTCTCAGCCAATCCTATGGGGAAGCACTGTGACTGGATCAGGCCACCACTTCTGATGATGTCAGCAGACTGCTTGTTTTTCTGAGTCTAACAGCATGCAGAGTTACAGCTTCAGACTTGAATACAGTAAGAGTTTGCTATATTTATGGAGGCATGAAGGGCCCAGGGGGGCTAAATGGTGGTTTTAACACTATAGGATCAGGAATACATGTTTGTGTTCCTGACCCTATAGTGATCCTTTAACATACCACCTCATCTACAACATGTAATTTATTTGGAAGTCACCATATATGTACTAAGAAGAGAGTGTTTTCATTGGATTTAAAAGCATTTGTCATTCCAGTTTTTTTCTGGGCACCTTAGAAAAATTAAAATTAATCACCCCCAAAAATGTGGTTCTCACTGCATAAGACCTAAAATAGTAAAGATATTTTTAACTTACACATTTAATTAAAGAGACTCTGTCACTTTAAATCCCCCCCCCCCTCGCCCTGGCCTATCTATGCCTACAGAACTACAAATTGTTACAATGGGACTGATGCTACTTACCTTATTTGAGGTTGTGCTGGTACCGCCGTGTCTAAATTGATGGCGCTGCCATCTTAGTGTTTACAAGATTGCGGCGACTGGATATCTCTGACTCCGCCCTTCCTGGGGAGGACCTCCAGTGGCTTGTTTGGAGCTGCAAATAAGTGATAACGCGACGGTGTCGGAAGTAACAAGTCGCTAGATGGAGGTGAGTATTAAGTTGACAGCCAATGACAAACTGACAAAGGATGTGTAGCTGGTCTAAAGATCCACCCTTTGTCAACGTTTGTCAACCTGCAAGTTATACATAAGGAAAAGTAGTGTCTACTTTTTTTTTATGTGTAACATTTAAAATAATCTTCATTTACTTTGACCAAGACGCTTAAGTGTTATATTCTAAAATAGTGACGAGTGATGAATAACAACTTCATAATACATTTCCAATTACGCATGTAACAGTTTTTCAGCAGTTTTTCTTAGTTCGATAAAGAACACAATATATTAAAATATAACTATATATATCTATATTACTTGAAACAGGATGGTGAATTAGAATGATTTAATTAATTCTCACTTGAACCTTATTAATTTGACTCTGGGGGGCAGCTGATTTAAGGTCTATAAAGGTAAAACACTTCACCCATTTCTATGTACTGTTTCCTCTCAGTGATACCCAGAAGATAAAGAGGGGTACACTGGTTCTTTAATGCTGTCTAACCAAAAATCATGATTTTTATAGACTCACGTTGTGTAGAGTCCAGGTGCTCCTACTGTACTTTTTATTCTTCATTATTACTTAATTGTATCAACAGAAAGAAAAAGGATAAAGACAAAGGGTGGAAAATAAAGTATATGGGTGCACTCTAATTTAGAGCCAATGACAATATATCAGTATCAATATGGGGGCATTATCCATATTTAAAACATGGCTAACGTCTTTGTTTTTACTATTGTAAGTGTAGTTTTTATTTAAATAAATTCTAATATTTATGTTTGTGTGTTTTTTAATACAACCGTCGTGCTGTAACCTTTGGCTGTGAATCTATCGCGAAGCTGGGTTCCCATATTGATACAGACGATCTATAGCTTAAAATTGAGTCCCTGTCTCTAAGCTCTAAATCACATGCATCCATTTACTTCCTATTTTACTGCTTACTCTTGCAGTTCACTACTGAAAATAATATAACTATAGCCAGAGCTAGAACCATGGGAGAAGTGGCATCCTGTAATTTTCATTTGCTCGATCCAGCAAGATGTAATTTGGTCTTGAACACACAGCTCTCTATTTTTAAAGAAATGTGTATCCCGGCCACAGTTTATTTTTATTTCTTTATACAGAAATGCAGGTTAGAACATAGAATTCTTACATGAACATACCCTTTTGGCAGAGAAGAAGTAAGTATTATAGTCTTGCCAAGCATATATTTACGTGATGTTTTTTAGCCACTTAAAAGTAACAGAATAGAATGTTAAAGCAACAAACAAATGATCATGTGCTGTTTGTCATTAGCAAAAGTAAAGGTTAGCTCCAGACCTGTATTTGCATCTGACCTTGTCTATATAACAACTGGGATAAACCTGAGCCCCCTCCACCCCCCCAAAAAAAAGAATAAAACCCAATATTCTATGTTTCTATAAAGGTTAAAGGATCTTAACATGTATAGCTTGGAGGAAAGACGAGACAGGGGGGATATGATAGAAACATTTAAATATATAAAGGGAATCAACACAGTAAAGGAGGAGACTATATTTAAAAGAAGAAAAACTACCACAACAAGAGGACAGTCTTAAATTAGAGGGACAAAGGTTTAAAAATAATATCAGGAAGTATTACTTTACCGAGAGGGTAGTGGATGCATGGAATAGCCTTCCAGCTGAAGTGGTAGAGGTTAACACAGTAAAGGAGTTTAAGTATGTGTGGGATAGGCATAAGGCTATCCTAACTATAAGATAAGGCTAGGGACTAATGAAAGTATTTAGAAAATTGGGCAGACTAGATGGGCCGAATGGTTCTTATCGGCCGTCACATTCTATGTTTCTAAGTTTCTAACGGCTTACATGACATCACCATCAGTCCAAAACATCTGAAGCTTTATTCTCTATCCCAAAGAACCTCCGAATGAGACATATCTTTATACTTGTTTCTATCCACAGCTAAGATAACTTGGAAGTAATGGAACATGGAAACAATCTGCCCAGCTTCAAGCAATGCTTTACTGATCTCAATGACAGAGATAGTTGCAATTTCTAGCAGAAAGTGACTATTGCTGGCTGCCTGCCCTGCTAATACCACACAGATTGACGCTTGCAGTGAAACACATTCTATGCCCCCATACAGAAAGCAAATAGTTACTTTATCACACTTTCTTATCTTCCATTGGCTGTCCATCAGTAAGAGCCTTTCTAGTGGGTTTTTAGGGGGGGTTCTTTGGCTTGCAAAGTTGCTAATTTTTTTCTTTACTGCTCCTCCTGTTTTTGTCTCTGTTGGTCACTTCTCACTTGATCTGTGAATAAAATGAACATTTAATGACTGTCCTCTAGCCACCAATCATCTATTTTCCCCCATAAATCATCTCTTCTTTTTGGCGTGACAGGCATCATTCAGAATATCGACTTCTACGCCTCCAACATTTTCTTCATTGTGCAATTCTGTTACTCTGTAATTCAGGTACATTTTGACTTGGAATTCGGTAAAAGAGCCAAACACCCAATAGGTCCACAGTCAGCCAGATTGTAGTTCGGTCTGAAACAAATCTCAATGTCCCATATTTACAAACGGTTACATAGTAATCAAGTTGGAAAGAAAGCCCCGAGTCTATCAAGCTCAAACTTCCAGGTATCTGTTTATGCTGTTGATCCAAAAGAAGCAGAAATCTCCAATTTAAAGAGGTTTTCAAGTGTGCTGCAAACAGGAAAAAAAAAGGTTTTCCTCCATAATGGCAGATTTCTTCTTGGATCAATAAGCTCTCCGCACATTTATTAGTATATCCTTGCCTGGTCTCTATTTCCAAAAAGAAACATCTTGATAGTTTTAGACTGAAAAAGCGTCATGTAATGCATGCATCCAATAAGTGACATGTATCTTATGGTACATTCCCTTCTTCTGAGATGTAGAGCATTAAGTACTCTTACTATCACAATAAAAAAAAAATATATACACACACACACACACACCATACTGCTAAAGTCTAATTATTCAAGTAATAAGCACAGTACTCTGGAAGCAAAGGTAGTCAGAATGTGCAGATGTGGATATCACTTACAAGGATTTACCTTTGTGTAAATGAGAACTGAGAGGATATATTATAAACGTACAATATTATATTAGATCATATTATATATTCTAATTTTGGCGTGTGCAATGAGTATTCTACATGTGCCCACGGGTAAAGTAGTACATGGCTGACTTGTCCTACCTGTGTCCTTTTTAGCTTCTGACCTGAAGAATGACATTGAGATGCTCATTATCTCACAGGTATACTGCACCAAAACCACTACATCTTAACGCAATACATTTGTTTAATTAATTAATTATCAATGAATACATCGTAATTTCCCTTGCAATGTAAATCACAGCTTTTTACATTTTCCCTAAAACATGTTTATAGTGGCTATTGGACAGACAGCCACATGAGTCGCTTCATCCTTACATCCTTTAATTTACAAAGGATTTCACGTGAGTCCCAACCCGCGTGACACTTACAGAATTTACACCTTCTTGTTTGCTTTCTCCAAATTGCAATTGCTTCGCTTAAAAGCTCACAGTTACCATCAACTGAGTTACGCACACAGTTACCATCAACTGAGCCATGACTTTACGTACCTGATGATTTATCCATCCAGCTTGCTGGAATTACTTGAAACCACCTTCTCACTGAAGAAGCCACTGTATAAAGCACTTAAAAAAAATTCATCGTAAAGAAGAAGAAAAGCAACAATGAAAACTATACGGCTTATTTAATAACTTGCATGTCTTTGTGGCGTTTCAAAAGGTACCATTATGCTGTAAACCGCTAGCGTAGTTAAGTGAGTTGTCCTCACAAGATTGCATTTGCTGTCATTTGCTCCCAAATATACATCGGGTATAGCTGTCACTTTGTTGCACTTGACATGAAAGTCTACGTGCCACGCACACGCAGCGTTTCATATTTCTCATTTTGTGTGTATAGAAGTCATTCTCTCTCTGACAGTATCTTTCACAACACTAACCTTGCGAATTAGTCCACTCAGAAAAATAGAGAGAAATAAAAGACACAAAGAAACCCAAACATTTATAAATCACATTACATGAGCCTTTGAATCGTGTTTCCAGGACACAGAGTACCGTGCTCAAAGCATTTCATGTACAATTATTATTAAGGGGTAATGTTCAATGGATACATTTACATATAGATGTAAAGTGAGAGTAACAATGCAAACAGAATCACAAACACTGCACTATGACAGAATGTAGCAACAATAACCTAACACACAGCAATGGATTTAAGTTAATTGTGTGGCAAATCAGTCCAAAGTAGAAATCAAATTATTTTGCCATACAAATAATACTGGGGGATATTATGTGAAGCTAAGATATTAACAAAATGGTGATGAACTGCCTACAGGTCTGAATGGATGTTGCAGATTTTTTTTTTTAAATGGACACTCCCCTGTCTAAATAACAATTAAAATAAATAAATAAAATAGATATTTAAATCAATATTTAGTAGATATGCTAAATAAGCGGCATGCATTTCATTATGCATTTTTTCATTGAGTGGGTATATCTAAAAACAGCTTGCAAAACCTGCACTTCTCTTGTCTGCAGCTTTTGCAAGCCCTCCCCTTCTAATCCCGCTCAGACTTTCTGTGGCTGTCCAATCACAGACTTCCCAATGCAACTCAATGAGAAGTCTTTGTAAGGCAGGCTCTCTGAGCAATTGCTGCCTTTTGAGTTTAGCTCCACAAAGCTAACCAAACCAGGAAGAAACTGGTCTGGTTTTCTAGTTGACAGGCAGGGTGTTTAACAAGGTTAATTTATAAAATTGGCGATTTCTATTGAAATCAGCACTTTTTGCCAATTGAAAATAAAGAGGACACACTCTTCACACATAACGCACCTCAGCAGGCTGAAGTGATTCCAAGTCTTTAGTGTCCATCTAATCATTATAGGATCTTGTATTTTTATATTTTTAAATTACAAATTATTTCTAAATACAATGAATAAATATAATTCATTGTTAAAACTGTGCTCAATCTTGGTTATGGGTATTTGGTTGTGGCTGTTATTTAGAGGTTTTTTTTTAATAACAAAATTATCCTATATTAAAATATTTTATATGCCCTAACTGGGTGTGATATGTACTCCCATCCAAAGCTAATATCCCACTGCCTTCCTCCTGGTAGAAATATCGCTCATTGGAAACACAAGGGACGATATTAATAAACTCCTTTCTGGTTCCCCGTGTCAGAATGTTGGAAAGCAATGTAAAGAATTCCTGGGGATGTGGACTTGTTTTTAAGTAGACATCTGGAATGTAATAATACTAGTTTAGTTGTTTCAAATACCCACGCTTTACGTAGGATAGGAAATTAAAATAAACCACAGCCAAGTAGCACAGGAAAGAAAGGGGACCAGTAATCATTGGAATAGAGAGATAGAGATAGAAAGAGATAGAGAAAGAGATAGATAGATAGAGAGAGAGAGAGAAAGAGAGAGAGAGAGAGATACCTACATAGGTAAGGGGTATTTGACACCTTAGATTGGACAGGAGGTTTGCCTTTCAACAGTATAATAAAATTAAACACGGGCCCCAAGTTCCACTGGAATATTTTAAGTCCAAGAACCTGAATGTCTTAGAATGATACAGTCAAAGGCTCAATCTGTGTAAAGTCTTCAAAACTGCTGACATTACTCCTCTAACGAAAGTGAAAGTGTTTGAGCTTTAAAACAGTTTGAAAATTACAGTATCCAGATGGGGAAAAATAGAAATTTACCCAAAACTCTCGCTGTCCCTATGCACCACACAGAGCTAATGCCTACCTGAGGTATGTAGGGACAGCGAGAGATTTTTATTAATGGGGAATTTGTAGCACCTTTATCTTTTGCAACCTCCTGGTTCCCTCTCTGGCGTCTTGGGACACAGTGTACAGGGGAGGTTTGGATAAGTCAAGTTTAAGAATGAAGACCTTCTACCTCTCTTTGTAAACACCCTCTTCCCTACCTGTCCAGAGATGGACACCACCCACCTCTTATACCCCTGTTTTAATATTATTTATATTTTCTTTTTAAGTGGACCATTATTTTTTGTATCATTGAGAATAAAGTTTAAGGTTTTTTTGGCCACTTATAATACTTTTGTGCTTCCTCCTAGTGTATCCAACAATTTTGGGTGACACTTGGATTTTTTGTTTTCATTGACAGTAGGTTACCACAAATGTACCCAAAAGAATTACCACAGTCAAAGATGGTGTTATTAACTGTTGAATTAAAATATTGCTTTTTCTTTTGTTTGTTTTGTTTAATAAGCTTTCGTGTAACAATGTTTTTTTGTACTTTCAATGCGTGTGTATGTCGTGTAAAACTATAATTAAAACCCCCCCCATTCCAACAGAATGAATTCCTGGTTTCTTTATTTAAATTCTTTATTTTGTCATGCACGAAAAATACAACAAGGCAAGGGATTGTCAGCATGTTGGTCAACATTTGCAAACAGTTGTTTGGTACTTCATAACATTGCACATTTTATATTTTAAGGTAGTTTCATGAAGAGTTAAGCCAATGTGTCAGTTACAAATTAAGGCAGACGAGGTACTGATTCAGATTAATATACTGACAGTTGGTAAGATTGTAGGGTCACAAGCTTATCTATGACAGGTCTTATTTGTGTGGGTTATAGAGTAACAAGGCATAACATTGCAACAACTATTAGCAGTAATGTTTCAGGGGGCCCCCACCTAAGGCTGCCATGGTCTCCCTATAGACATGGGTATGGAACTGCTTACGAATCTATAGGGTTGCACCTTTTGGTAAAGCAGAAGGTTAAGACCTTAGTTCTAAGCATACTGCCCAACAATTAAAGGGTGGCTTGGATGTTGTGTGGAAGGCATGGCTATGACACTTTTATAAAAACATGACATCATGTCCCAGTGAGTCTCCTTTAGCCTATGCCTGCAAGGGTCTCCTGCAAACTCTGTATCCCGCAAAGAGGGACTCACCCATCCCAGATCTCAGTCGTAAATGCCCCAATGACAGGCTTGTCTGCGTGGAGGCTTACTGCAGAACCATCAGGGATGCTTTCCAGAGGTGTCCGGTTCCAGCTTGTGTAGAGGTACAGGCTCTTCCTGGCTCTCATGTTGAGCTGACTCATGGTGGTGTGCTTGAGTGTGGCTGGTTGTGTTTTGCATGGAGCGGTAGCCGCTGACAGATGTTGCCACATGGGTTTCTCTGCCGGCGGGAGACAGCGTCTTCTTCGGCGCTATTTTCTGGTGCACTTTGCAATGCCAGGTGTACCTCCAGAGCTGGAGCGGTAATGTAGCTCCAACTGTGTGTCCTTGTTCTGAGCATTAGTGGCCCCAAATGTAGCATCCAGCTGCGCCAGAATGTCAGGCACCTGTGTTCTGTCGGGTGGCCCAGTAACAGTCTCTGCCATTTTGGTGTCAGCAAGTCTCTGCTTGGGTTGCTGTCTCAGCCTCCAGAGGGACTAGGATAACCCCCACTGGTCCATGAGGGGAGGGTCGACAGCCTACATACAGGATTTTAGCCGTTGGAGGCAACAGGAGAGAGGCCGTCTCCCCTGTGCCTACCATGCTGGTGGGCCTTGTTTTTTTCCTCGATGGGTCCTGCATGTTGAGCCGCATGTTTGGTATCGACATGTAGCCCCCGGTTCTGCCTTTCTGTTGGGTGCTTGTTGGAGTGGTTTGCGTTTCGTTAAAGGCTATTAATCCGTCAAATATGCCTTGAGGAGCAGGAGCAGCTCTATTCTGCGTCCACTCGGCTCAGCGGACAGGCCCTGCCCCACAAATTCCTGGTTTTAAATCTACAAAATGTGGAAATACCCAAGAGTGAATACTTACATAAACACATACACATTATAATAGGATGTAACCGATCGGCCCCACTGGAACTTCACACAGGCTGCTTACATCGCTTACATCAATCGTGAGCAGCCCGTCCCAGCTTTTAATACTCTTTTCCTATTTTTGGCAATTCTCATCTGGCTAGTATCTCCAATTACCCCTATATCCGTTATCCTGACTCTGGCTTGTATACGGACTTCGCCTTTTCCTATTGTATACGTTACGCCTGGCCACTCTAAGGTCCACTGATATGCCTATATCTGTTTCTTTTTTTGGCATACCTCAGTTCTGCATGTTTGGGTGTATTTACCCTTACACACACACACACACACACACACACAAACAAACACATCATTTTCATCATTTTCCGGTGATGCTGTGGTTTTCTACAAATAGTAAAGCAACTCAATATGTCATGGCAACATAGCCAACAGCATATTATTTAAAGACGGCACACAACGGCTGAAACAAGATATGCTCTGTGTGTTTCCCGCTAGACTAGGCTCCGCGTTCTTTTTTCACTATTAAAAATAAAAATGATGATTTCAGTTTCAAATGATCACCTTTCCTAAAATGATTTTATTCCATATACTCCCAAACGCCTGTTGTGTGGACTGTACACATAAATTACATTTATGAGATACTAATTTAAAATAACTTGACGAAACTCTCACGTTTTCTTATCACTTCATTAGTCGCCTCTAGTTTTGAAAGGTCAGCCTTATTTCACAAAAGACATCGGCTGCCCAGACCAGCGGTGATGCGGGAGAAGAATCTGCAATGACATCTGTTGTTTTCTGCTGTACGACTAAAAACATCTTCAGATTTAAATCTGGAAGATAAATAGGCTCTTGCGATTATAAAGCAAACCCTTTAAGGAAGCGTGAAATTGACAGAACTGTAGCTAAACCACAGCCATGTCTCATTAACCCCATAAGATGCGGACTATGTGTCACTATCACACAACAGGCTGCAGTTCCAGTGCCCGGGAGATGGAGAATACAATGTGTCTAACGAGAAGAAATTAATGTTACAGCCAATATTCTACAGCTAATATTAGTGTACTTGGACCCTTTCAAAGAGAATGACAGGAAAAGGCCTTTTACATCTTATAGATCTATTAGTACATACGCGTTCCTTCCCTTAAAGGGACCCTCTGGAAAGCTAATGTTCACAATACATTTGAGCTTTATGCAAACAAATCCTTATTTTATTTTTATTTTTTTGAAGGGATGACAACAAAAGAGTATTAAAGCTTATACTATGTTAATGTTATACAGGCTGGACTGCCTGGTCTCCTCAACTGATTGGCCCAGCTGATCCTTTAATTGGCCACGCTAGCATTTGACCCCAGGGAAGCTACCCTCCTGCACACTAAAGTTTTGTGCAAATAGGAGGGCGTATCAAAATATGCTTTTGTTTATTCGTGTATTTTTGTATGTGTGTCTTTGTATGAGCATCTATGTGTGTGTTCCACTGTGTATCTGTGTGTGTGTGACAGCATAAATCTGAGTATGTAGGGATGGGTTTTGTGTGTGTGTGTGTGTGTCATTGCATACCTTTATGTGTATGGCATCTAATGTCTGAGAATTAATATGTGCCTATCAATGTATACATATAAATTTTTGTCTGTTTCTGGCACTGTATTACATGTATGTGTGTGTCTGCAAATGTAGGTCTCAGTGTATGGGATTGTGTTTGAGTAGCTGAATGTGTGTCTGTGTGTCTTGTATCTCTGTACATGTCTGATAACGTCTTAGGAGGTCCATGCAAAATGATTTAAAAAATGGCCCAGTGATTTCTGTGGCCGCAACATTTTTTAATTATGCAAGATAAATGCATACCCCCAGCCAGGGCTGGACTGGCCCACCGGGATGCCAGAGGCCAGTGGGCATGACACCTGAAGGCAGCGTTCCTGGGGAGCGACCCCTTTCATCTTCGGCTTGGCCGGCTCTGTAAGAGCCTCCAGGCGGCTCTGTCCTCTCCTTCCCCTCCCCTCCCCTGTAGCGTGGCCGAGCTGCACTCCGGTCCGCGGTGGCCGGCCGGCCGGAGTGATAGGAAGGGGCACACTGAGTGTGCACTTCCTGTCAGTCCGGCCGGTTACAGGAAACAGAAACCCCGCGCGGAACAGGAGTTTCTGTTTCCTGTACCCGGTCGGACTGACAGGAAGGTGCACACTCAGTGTGCACCTTCCTATCACTCCGGCCGGCCGGCCACCGCGGACCGGAGTGCAGCTCGGCCACGCTACAGGGGAGGGGGTAAGAAGAGAGGGAGGAGGGGGGGTAA
>OW240917.1:37278052-37308052 GCA_933207985.1 Pelobates cultripes
TGGTAGACCATTATCTGAACCTGTGATTTTTCGTGAAACCATACCAATTAAGTTAACCACTGGTATCCTTCACGAGGAAAGAATATCCCTCATGCTGATCTCATCTCCTTCAGTTCATATAGTCTTGGGGTATCCCTGGCTTAAGAAGCATAACCCTATCATTGACTGGGAACTGGGTGAGATAGTCTCCTGGGGTCAGGGTTGCCAGAAAGGATGTGTGCAGAAAGTCTCACCAATTTGCAGGGTTGACGCCCCGGTTAACTCTTCCCAACCTACAGATTTACAGATACCATCACAGTACCTGGATTTAAAGGCAGTCTTTGACAAAAAGAGGGCTGATACTTTACCTCCACATAGGTCTTTCGACTGTAAAATTAGACTCCTACCTGGTACTATGCCTCCGAGGGGTACGGTATATCCTTTATCCACTAAGGAAAACTTAGTCCTAGAGGAGTACATACGTGAAAACCTAGACAAAGGTTTTATTAGAAGATCATCTTCTCCGGCCGGGGCCGGTTTCTTTTTTGTAGATAAAAAAGACGGCACTCTACGGCCTTGCATTGATTATCGGGGCTTGAATAAGATAACTGTTAGAAATGCTTATCCTATTCCTTTAATTACTGAGCTCTTTGATCGACTGAAAGGCTCCAAGATTTTTACCAAGTTAGATTTGAGGGGAGCTTATAACTTGGTGAGAATTCAACAGGGAGACGAATGGAAAACAGCTTTCAATACCCGTTATGGCCACTATGAATACACGGTAATGCCCTTCGGGCTTTGCAATGCACCTGCAGTATTCCAGGACCTTATTAATGAGGTTCTTAGGGAATTTCAGCATGAATGCGTTATAGTATATTTGGATGATATACTAATACACTCTAGAGAGATTGAGACTCACCACAGACAAGTCAGAAGGGTACTGCGCAAACTGTTACAACATGGATTGTACTGCAAATTGGAAAAGTGTAGCTTCGACCAATCTCAGATAAACTTTCTTGGCTACGTTATTTCTGGAGACGGATTTAGGATGGACCCCATTAAACTCCAATCGATTTTAGATTGGCCATTGCCCAGGGGACTCAAGGCCATTCAGAGATTTATCGGATTTTCCAATTATTATAGGCGCTTCATTAAAGGTTACTCTTCTATTATTGCTCCTATTACTAATATGACTAGACAGGGGGCTGATACCAAGACTTGGTCCACAGAGGCTCTCTCTGCTTTCAAAACTCTCAAGGAACATTTTGCCTCAGCACCGATATTAGTTCATCCTGACACATCTTTGCCTTTTTTACTCGAGGTTGACGCCTCGGAGACAGGTATAGGCGCTATCTTGTCCCAAAGGCTAGGTTTGGATAAACCGTTACATCCTTGTGGTTTTTTTTCCAAGAAATTATCTGGGCCTGAAAGTAGATATGACATTGGTGATAGGGAACTGTTAGCGGTCATTATGGCTTTAAAGGAATGGAGACATTTGTTGGAGGGGACATTATACCCGGTTACTATTTTGACTGATCACAAGAATTTGTCCTACATAGGGGAGGCCAAGCGCTTGTCCGCCAGGCAAGCTCGTTGGTCCTTGTTTCTGACACATTTCAATTACGTGCTCACTTATAGACCTGGTTCTAAGAACTCTAAGGCAGATGCATTGTCCCGTCAACATGAACCCTCTACGGTGTCTGAAGCAGCTTTGTCTTCTATCGTTCCCAAGTGTAATATTATTGCCAACACTTGTGTCAGGATACACTCGCCGTTGCTTGCTGAGATCAAGAAAGTACAACATCTAGCTCCCAAACCTGTTCCTGGGGATCGATACTTCGTTCCTCCTGAGCTCCAAGTGGAACTGCTGCATTGCTTTCATGACAGTAAAATTGCTGGGCACCCCGGCACACGCAAACGTGTTCCCTGATTTCTAAAGATTTCTGGTGGCCTTCCCTTCGTAAGGATATAAGGGATTTCGTCAGGGCATGTGCTGTCTGTATGAAGACTAAGCAACCTCACGCGCTCCCTTGTGGACTTTTGCATCCCTTAGAAATTCCCGAGAGACCATGGTCGTGTTTGGCTATGGATTTCATTGTCGATTTGCCTGTTTCTAAAAAACATACTGTTATTCTCACGGTGATTGACAGGTTTACTAAAATGGCTCATTTCGTGCCCTTGCCTAAACTGCCCTCGTCTCCCGAATTAGCTGAGATATTCGCGAGGGAGATTTTTCGTCTACATGGTATTCCCTCTGAAATTGTTTCTGATAGAGGTTCCCAATTTGTTTCCCGCTTTTGGAAGTCTTTCTGTTCTCACTTAGGCATCAAGTTGAATTTCTCCTCTGCCTATCATCCCCAGTCCAACGGAGCTGCCGAACGCACCAACCAAAAGATTGAACAATATTTGCGTTGTTTTGTTTCTGAACACCAGGACGATTGGGTTGGTCTGATTCCTTGGGCAGAGTTTGCACACAACAATCTCGTTTGTGATTCTACTCGTTCTAGCCCCTTTTTCTTGAATTATGGCTTTCATCCTTCCATTCTTCCGTCGGTTTCCCCTTCCCAAGGGGTTCGGTCGGTTGATGTTCATGTCGCCAATCTGAGAAAGTTGTGGGATCAGACTCGACGAATTCTTCTTCAGAATTCCATGGTGTTCAAACGACACGCTGACAAACGGAGACGGGTGGCTCCGGTTTTTGCCCCGGGTGATAGGGTGTGGTTGAGTACCAGAAACATCCGCTTGAAGGTTCCTTCCATGAAATTTGCCCCTCGTTACATAGGCCCTTACAAGGTTCTGTGTCGGATTAACCCGGTTGCATATCGTCTTGCCCTTCCGCCTGCCCTGCGCATCCCTAACTCTTTTCATGTTTCTTTGTTGAAGCCTTTGGTTTGCAACAGATTTTCCTCCCTGAGTCCTCCCCTCTCTCTGTCCAGGTTGAGGGTCAGGAGGAATATGAAATCAAATCCATTCTCGATTCTCGTATTTCTCGGGGGAAGTTGCAATATCTTGTTGACTGGAAGGGGTATGGGCCTGAAGAAAGGTCTTGGGTGGTCCATGAAAATGTGCATGCCCCTCGTCTCCTCCGGGCATTTCATGCTCGTTTTCCGTCTCGCCCCGGTTCCTTCCGCCCGGTGGGCGTTTCTGAGAGGGGGGGTACTGTCAGGGTACCTTTGGTGTCTACCTCGGAGGAGGTTAGACACCTAGACGTCCATCCTCCCAGGGGGGCTGACTCACCCGATCCTTGCACTCCTCCCGGTCGTTTACACGCCGGCCGCGATAGCTCCGCCTCCTTTTATGACGCGGCGCTCAGTAGCCGACGTCATGACGGCAATCACGTTCCGACCCGTCAATCACGGCAACCAAGTGCCGAACAACGAATCAGGACTCGTTGGGGGCGGAGCCAACAGTTAAAGAGCCAAGGTATAAAAAAGGGTTCTGTGGAATGATTCATTGCCCTGTCGTGGTTCTAGCTAGTCTGGTCACTCAGTGCAATTACCTCTATTGTCTTTTGGTTCCTGACTCGGCTTGTATTTTGACCCTGCTTTCCTCTCTTGTCCTTTTGACTCGGCTTGTCTCTCGCTTACCTGATCTCTCGTTCCCTCGACCTCGGCTTGTCTCTGACTATTCTTTTGCTTTCTCCTTACGTTAGTCCGGCCATTCTAAGGTCCGGTATACGTACCTATCCCCTGTTTGTATTCTGCGTGTTGGATCCCTGTCACGATCCTGACAGTATGTCAGTGTATCTATATGTGTGTTAGTGTATCTATCTGCGTATCTGTATGTGTATCTCTCTGTGTGTCTGTATGTGTATTTGCTTGGGTATTTATGTGTCAGTATATCTTTCTGTATATCAGTGTATCTGTGTGTCTGTATGTGTATCTAAAGTGTCTGTGCATCTATCTGTGTGTCAGTGTATTTATCTCTGTTTTTGTGTATCTATCTGTGTGTGTATGTATGTGTATCTATTTGTTTGTCTGTATGTGTGCCTGTGTATCTATTTGTTTGTCTGTATGTGTATCTGCATGCCTGTGTGTGTCTGTGTATTTGTATGTGTGTTAGTGTCTGTTTATTTACATGTGTGTCTGTGTATCTGTATATTTGTATATGTATGTGTGTCAGTCTGTGTATCTGTGTGTCTGTGGATCTGGATGTGTGTCAGTGTGTGTGTGTGTGTATGTGTATCAGTGTGTGTAATTGTGTATATGTAAATGTGCATTCATCTCAGCATTCAAACTCCAACATACGCTACACACGAGTAAACGAAAACAACTATGCAATATAATTGGCGCTACAAATGTAAATGTGAATATAAAACAAAGTGCCGCTAAATCACATACATTTCACTTTGATAAACAAAGAAACATAGACCAATAAAGGTGAACAGCGCAATAAAGTATATAAGTCATATTATATATTATAGTATGTGATACTACACACCAGTAAACCACTGTTTTCAAATGGAAACAGTACATAAAAATACACAACACAATACTACACACAAACATACCCCTACATTTACACACATATGCCCAGTGGCGGAACTACCGCGGTCGCAGGGGTTGCAGCTGAGTCCGGGCCCGCAAACTCCTGCAACCTTGGTGCCTGCCGTCATGTGTTATGGCCCCAGCCCATGTGGTTGAACTGCCAGGGCCGCATGTTAAGGGGCCCATCATGTGGCCCATGCTGTTAGGGTCACCCGAAGGAAATTCTGCAGTGCTTTACAGTGGGTGGACGACCAAAACACGTAATTGTAACCAGACAAGTTGGACATACAGGAACAGAGGGGTTGAGGGCCCTGCTCAATGAGCTTACATGCTAGAGGGAGTGGGGTAAAGTGACACAAAGGGTAAGGATAGTATTAGACTAGTGACAGTTACAGAAGAGGAATCAGTCAGGAGCTATTAACAGTTTAATTGATACACTTTTATGGAGAAGTGGGTTTTTTATGATTTTTTGTAGGAATGGAGACTGGGTGAGCATCTAATGGAGGAGGGAAGTGAGTTCCACAGGATGAACTTCAAAAAAACACATTTATACGGGCTGTAGAAAAATGCTTAATTTTAAAAAGGTTAAATTCAATAGAATAAGGGCATCTTTACAACTAATTGACAGTCATTAAATAATTGCTGTCAAAAGCACAGCGGATAAATGGAAGTTCTTTAAACAAATTCTGCAAAAGTACATTTCTCAATACATACTGTTAGGAAACAAGTATAAAAGAAGCAAATAAAAACTAATGTGGCTTAGCACAAGGGTCGGTCTAAACTTGCGATAAACTTGAAAATGAAAAGCTCACAGCCAAAGAGAGCAAGACCAACCCCGAAACTTTTTTTTTAATTCTTTATTTTTGTGCGGTTAAAGAACAGTTAGACGTGTATTACCACAGCTGCAGATACACGCGTTTCACAATCAGTACATAGTAAATACAAGGCATGGTAACCGTACAATTCACACTTATTTTGTGGTTTTTATGGACAGATAGGTTATAACGAGAGGACTAACGAGCAAAACAATGGGGGCGTAGTACGCCAGCTATAGGGAACAGTGCAAAAATAACAAGAAGGTGCGTAGGGCCTTCTATCTAGGCTAGAATGCCTCGCTATGGTAGTTGACCCCTAGGTCCCATGGCAAGAGGTTTAGAGTGTGCAATATGGCACCCTAATAATTGGCTGCCTTTGTCAGGTGGTTTAGTACGGTATTCCGCTATACGACCATATGTCTTAAAAAGGGCCTGCGCCAGTTGTGGCTATTAGCTGTGGTCAAATGGCCTACGTTTGTGGCTGTATTGCGCTGCGTTCAAAGGGGTATGGAATAGAGATGGTTAGAACTATGCGTGGTCGTGATATGGTCTCAGAGATGTTTCTAGTGTGAGTCTAGGTGGGTAGGAGCTGTGGTGGTGATATACAGCCGAGCTGAGCCAATAAGGCTGGACTTTATTAATGGCATAGTTGCCTTGTTGCTTGGTGCAAATTAGGGGTAGGAAGCTCCATTGCTAATAATACCCTTTTACCCCAGGGTTGGGGAGGGTGTCATCGGAGCAGGAAAGTGTGGCCTCAAGGGACTGCTTGCTTGATGTTTCAACCCAAGATGTACCTGGAAGTTTTAAAATTGTAAAATCATATTTGCAACTAGGTTATCCTAACAAAGCATAAGAAAAAAATAAAAGGCTGTATGGGAGAGTTAGATCAGGTCGTGGTGCCTCTGTTCTCTCTGGGCCTGATGGCCGCTGCAGTGTCCGCAGCCCAGGGTTGGGAGCTTGTCAGTGTCGTCAAGGCCCTATTGTAGTTAGTGAGACCCAGTGTCGCCATCAACGCTGGGCCTTCTTTAGGATCAGTGGCCTTGTAGTGTTTGCCTTCCTTTGTCACCCAAAGGGGTCGACCATCTGTAGGTGATGCCTGCCGCTTGAAGGGGTTTGGTGAGTGGTTGCATATTCTTGCGCCAGATTAGTGTAGCCCTGCTTAAGTCCTGGAAAAAGAAGAGACGGCATTCCTCAAATTCATAGGGAGTCTTTCCATAGAGTGCTGCCACCAGACATTGTTTGGCTTCACAAGATGATGTCTCATGGAGCTTTGGTAGGTGCTTGTGGTGATTTAGCGATTCTGTAGGTTCCTCACCTAGAGGAAACGGTCGTTTTGCTCCCCGCTTGCTAGCGTGGTTTAAGAAAGGTAGGGATAAAGGTCATGCTAAAACTTCGCTTTATAAACTCAAAACGTTTTTTTAAGTGCACTAATTACAAAAAGGTTAAGAGTGAAAGTTTTGGTCCATTGGAAAGTGACATGCGTGAGTTAATCAAGGAGGATCAGAACAAGGCAGAAATTCCAAATAATTATTTTTCTTCAGTACCTAGGGAAGAAAAATCTATGGCTGTCGATTTGCACATCATTGTTACAAAATCCTTACAGCAAATAGGTGATTGGTTAACACAAGATAAAATGCATCAGAAATTAAATAACATTAATGTAAAAAATGCCCCATGACCATATGGTATCCAACAACATATTCTTTGGAAGCATACTGTAGAAATATCCATACCACTTTTAAAAGAATTTCAGGATTCTTTCATTTCAAGAGTTGTACCAGATGACTGTAAAAAAGATGTAGTGGTGCCTATATTTAAAAAGAGTTCAAAAGCTCGACCCTTAAACTACAGATACGTGAGCTTAAAGGGACATTATAGCCACCAAAACAAGTTTAGCTGAATGAAGCAGTATTGGTGTATAGACCATGCCCCTGCAGTGTCACTGCTCAATTATCTACCATTTAGGAGTTAAATCACTTTGTTTATGTACCCTAGTCCCACCTCCCTGCACGTGATTTGCACAGCCTTTCTAAACATTTCCTGTAAAGAGTCATCTAATGTTTATACTTCCTTTATTGCAAATTTTATTTAATTTAGATTCTCTTATCTCCTGTGTTGTTAAAAGCTTGCTAGATCATGCAGGAGTCCCCTGTATGTAATTAAAGTTCAATTTACAGAGCAGGAGTAAAAACTTTATGGTAAGTTACATATGATTGAAATTGAAACCAATTTTTTTTGCAGGCATGCTGGCTGTGTCAGTCACAGCCAGGGGAGGTATGACTAGGGCTGAATAAACAGAAACAAAATGATTTAACTCCTAAATAGCAGAGAATTGGGCAGTGCAACTTCAGACACATGATCTATACACTAAAACTGCTAAAGTTGTTTTGGTGACAATAGTGTTCTTTTAACATATGTGGTTGAAAAAATTATTTGAAAGGCTATTAAGGGACAATATTCGAGAATTAATTTTAAACAAAAATATAATTAGCAGG
The DNA here is from genome assembly GCA_933207985.1 of Pelobates cultripes. Lineage (NCBI taxonomy): Eukaryota > Metazoa > Chordata > Amphibia > Anura > Pelobatidae > Pelobates > Pelobates cultripes. Next base: position 37,285,829 of record OW240917.1, read on the forward strand.
AATCAACATAGTTTTATGAACAACAGGTCATGCTAAACTAACTTAATTGTGTCCTATGAAGAAGTTGGTAGAAAAAAAAATCAGTTATTAGTAAAAATGAAATCATTTGGTTTAGATGAAAAAATGTGTTCTTGGATAGAACACTGGCTTAAAGATAGAGTGCAAAGAGTAATTTCAAATTGGACAAATGTGGTAAGCGGTGTGCCACAGGTTTCTGTCCTGGGTCTACTTCTCTCTAATTTGTTTATTAATAATATTGAAGTGGGTATTAATAGTCATTTATTGGTGTTTGCAGATGACACAAAACTAGGTAAGAAAATACAGCCGAAACATAACATAACTTCCCTACAGAGGGGTTTGGATAACTTGGGAGACTGGGCAGCAAGTGGCATATGAGATTCAATGTAGATAAATGCAGAGTTAGGAATTTAAAATAAGGAACACACAAGTCGAGAGTTAGGATAACATATTGGGCAGACTAGATGGGCCAAACGGTTCTTATCTGCCATCACATGCAATGTTTCTATGTTTCTATGAAATGAAAAGGACTTGGTAACAATTATAGTTTCAAAAACTAGTCAACAGTATGCAATGTTGTTGCAAAAGCTAGTAAGGTGCTTTCGTGTATAAAAAAAAGTATTGATTCATGTGAGCCAAATATAATTCTGGTTCTTTAAAATCAATGCTAAAATACCACCGTGAATATCTGGTGCATGTTTCAAAGAATGATATTGCAAAAATAGAAAGTGCAGAGGTGAGCTACAAAACTAGTAAGTGGAATGGAAAACATTAGTTATGAGGAAAGGCTAGAAAACCTGGAAATATTTTCTTTAGTAAGTGAATCTTGCAGCACTCTGTAGTAGTTATGGTCCCATGAATGCCGTAAACCTTCCAATATAAGTGATTAAATCTTTTCAGAACGGTTTGACATCTTATATGGGGTCTACTTGGCGCTGCTCCTTCCCTCCACTACAGCATCAACTACTAGAGCATATCAGTATGATACACAATAAGCCCATAGTTTACCCCTAGAATGATATCAATTTAAAAAAGTGACAAAGCCTTTTTTTAAAAATATGAAATAAGATGGATGCCGTTTTTCTTTATAAAGGGATCTGAAAACCTGCACACACCCCTGGCCTTAAAGTACTACAATAAAATACTCTACAGTAAATTTCTTAGACTCTGACCACTAATAAGTATGCTAGATGTAGCCTCAAACCACAAAGCCTCCTTAAAAAACCACAACAAGCTATTTTATTCTCCAGGAGTTGGAGACACATAGCAATTCACGGTTTGCAATTGACAGTATCTTTCCTTCTGCAATATCTTATTACATACACTGTCCAACAAAAATAGCTATTTCTGTAAAAAAGCACCAATCTCCCCCTAAAACATGATGCACATATTAATGAAAGACAAATCTAAACTCCTGTGATTTTTATTATGTGCACTAGAACTGTCTCAAATTAAATAATAATCAAAGTAGAGCGACAAATGATATTTTTACTAGGGTAAGCGTCATTTTCAAGCTGATGTACAAACTACAAATTATACAAAGAAATTACAAATTAATTGCTATATTTTGCATTTGATAATATATATTTTTTTTAAATGGAGAAAATTAGCTGAACTAGAAATATACATGAATTTCAGAATTTTCCCAATTTGACTAATCAGTTTCCAAAGCACCACAATGTACAGGGTTATTCACTAAAGATAGAATTCAAAGTGAGTTTCAAATTGAAGGCCAAACTAGCCGCATTGGGAAATTCTCTATGCCAAGTATGTTCCAGTTCGGCTACTTTGAAATTCACTTTCAATTTAACCTTGAATTTGCACTTTAGTAAATAAACCTTCTCTAGTCTCACAACAGTCAGTGTCTATTTGCTAATATCACCAATAGCAATCATTACAATAGGACAATAAAAATAATAAATTGCAGAAATGTAGGTAGGAACATTCAATTCCGAAGCAGCCACCGGTGACCAGGACCAGCAATTCCACAACAGCAAAGAAAATAGAAAAAATATCTCCAGGCACTCAGGATGTTAAAGCCGCAGGCAGGTTTATTGAAACAGAAAGGACAGCAACGTTTCGACCTAACAACAGGTCTTTGTCAAGCTCACTAGCTTGACAAAGACCTCTTGTTAGGTCGAAACGTTGCTGTCCTTTCTGTTTCAATAAACCTGCCAGCGGCTTTAATATCCTGAGTGCCTAGCAATAAAAATAATAAAGACTTTTTTAAAATATTTTTTTTATTATTCATGTTTTTGTTAATAACAGGCTTGTTTTTTGAAAGCCCAGCAATCAGGCAACGTTTTGAAGAAAAGACTGTAACAAACAGAAACAAAAAAGATAAAGAAAAAAAGTACATTCAAAGCAGCATTCTATCACAAACAGTAGAAGAACGGCGCACTGTAATAATGGAGTCTTTTACCTGCCTCAGATACACCTCCAATCATTGACCAAGGTGTTGCATTGCTAGCAGCTGAAGAAGCGAGACCATGCTGTCCCCTCCAGGATAGCGGGTACGGTGCTGTGAAAGTAAAAGTATAAAATTATGAACAACAATATTTTACATAAACAGATATACTGTAAGAAAGATTTACCAGAAGCAGTGCTAAAGAACATTTTTCAACAATGACTGAATATTGTTTAATAGAAATAAAAGGAATTCATTCGTAGCCTTCTAGCGTGAAGCCATAATCTGTAGTGGTTATGGTTATCGAAGTGCCCCTTTAATAACGACTGATTGCTGGCAATGTATATTGGTTCGTTGGATGTTTATTTTGCGCTGTACATTTTGATAACTGTAGCATATCCTCCAGCTGTCCAGATCTAGAAAGAGAGTCCATATTTCCCTTTTCGGGGGGAAGAGGGAATCGCCGATTACGCTACTTGGTGACGCCCACTGAAAGGTCATGGCAGTCTCCTGGTCTGTCCCAATATACTGGACCATGCAGAAAGTGCTGCCAAAGCATGTGGCTAGGTGGGTTTCTTAGAGTACCCCTTTAATGATACCTACCAAAACATATGACAATAAAGAAAATTAAACAAAAAAATAACTAAGAGTTACCTTATTTTTTATTTATCTGATTCATGATAAGGTTCAAGCCTATTCCCATTCTAACATATAGTCAGAAGAAAAAGGGGGTCCAGGCACTCCATAAAGTGAAGCAGCTTTATTGGACATAAACAGACACTGCAACGTTTCGACCCACAACAGGGCTTTTGTCAAGCCTCTATTGCATTCCTATTATAACAGCGCAGTCCTGAAAGTAGCGCCATGACAGAAAAGTCCCCTGGGTCTCTAAGAAAGGGGTACATGACTGCCACCAATGCCATGCTGCTAAAACATGTCCATTTCTATGTACAGGGCTGGCCTTAGGGGTGTGCGAGCTGTGCGCCCGCACAGGGCGCCAGGGAGCAGGGGGTGCCCTGCGGCTGACACAGCTCACGCATTGCCGGCTACCCGGGTGGAGGATTTCATTATTCTCCACCCGGGAAGAAAAAAACACAAAACACATTGCGGTGGGGGCGGGGCTTAATGGTGACAGGGCAGGACAAGAAGTGTCAGGTAATTGCTGCATTGGAAGCAGGAAGGAGTCCCTGCTTCCCCAACAACCAGAATCCAGGAGCTGCACTACTTCCACCTCCATAATTAACAGAGGTAATTATGTGTGATAGTCTGACTGTGTGTGACTGTCTGTGTGTGTGTGTGTCTCTGTGTGTGTGTGACTGTCTGCCTGGGTGTGACTGCCTGTGTGTGTGTGACTGTCTGTCTGTGTGTGTGACTGTCTGCCTGTATGTGACTGTCTGTGTGTGTGTGGCTATCTGCCTGTGAGTGTGTGTGACTGTCTGCCTGTGTGTGAATGACTGTCTGCCTCTGTGTGTGTGACTGTCTTAATCTGTGTGTGTGACTGTCTGCCTAAGTGTGTGTGTGTGTGTGTGGCTGTATGTGTCTGTGGCTGTCTGCCTGTGTGTGTGTGTGTGTGTCTGTCTGTCTGTGTGTGTGGCTGTCTGCATGTAACGGTGTGTGTGTGATACTGTATGTGTAGCTGTATGTAGGTGACTGTCCATCTGTACCTGTGTGTGTTTGTAATTGTCTGCCTGTAACTGTGTGTGTGTGTGACTGTCTGTGTGTGTGTGGCTGTCTGCATGTAACGGTGTGTGTGTGATACTGTATGTGTAGCTGTATGTACGTGACTGTCCATTTGTACCTGTGTGTGTTTGTAATTGTCTGCCTGTAACTGTGTGTGTGTGTATGTGTGACTGTCTGCCTGTAACTCTGTGTGTATGTGTGTGTAATTAATATTTATTTTTAAATCATTATTAATTTAATAAACCCCCTATACAATCACTAAACTTCTATACACACACTATACATGGATGACAGGGGAGAGGGGGGCACTGCGAAGATGTTTTGCACAGGGCGCCTAAAGCCGGCCCTGTCTATGTATATAGAAAGTTGTGGTTATGGTGTGTGGAGTGTTCCTTTAAATAAAACAATAGCCACTGCCCTAGTTAAATATCACATTGTCTGTTGCATGAAGATAAGGAGTCAGGGGTTAACTTTGAAAAGCGGGATGGCTGTCACTGTTGCCTGAGTAATCATATTTATAAAGGTTTCACAGCTTTTGCTAAAGAAAATATGCAGAACAGCCAGCTGCTTCCTGATCTGAAATAGCTACCCATAACATTAATACTGGCCATCGTGTTGCTAAGTCATCACTCTGCCCAAACTGTATTAGCACCTCTATGCAGAATAAAAAGAAATCTGATGATTGAAAAACAAGCATTCACAGCACTGCATTGATACGGTAACATAATCTGCCAGAGATATTATATTGCATTTTATAACTGAGCTCTCTCTCTTCAGCTCCTGACCATTTTACAATGCGATTTAATAAAACGCCAACTCAACACTAAAGTACTGCAGATCAAAAACACATGACAGATATTACAAAAAGAAAGTCAGCGGCAGCTGAGAGCAATCGGATTCCTTTAAAAAAAGCATTTATGGAAGGGAGGAAGTGGGGAACGAAAGATTTGAGAGAAAATAGAGCAGCTGGCATGTGACAGCATTAGTAAATCAAGAATTGTGGAGGTAATAGAGGTACAATGATTGACCCGTTCACTACTGATTTGTTGTTCTTTTACCATATCACTTTTAAAATACATTATGCGTAACAGGTACATCTAATAAAGGCAAAGCATCCCTACCATGTTTGTATTTTGCATTTTTGTCATTATCCTGAAATGACATTCCATACCAAATTCTGCAGAGCCGGGGCAGCAGAAGCAGAAAATGAAAGATTCTCATAACTCTCTGATAGTACTATGACTCCATTCCAGTGTCCCTGTTTACTTTGCTAAATATTCAATATTTCTGTGCATATTTTCTGTGCCATTTATTACTGTACATTAGATTCACAAAGCAATTTGCAGGACAGACCTTAGCAGCACTGTGACAAAACAAAACTTTGAAGTCCCTTGGGTCCTATATATATATATATGTGTGTAAAGTTGTGTTAATGTGTGTGTTGCCGTATTCAGGTTGTGTTATGAATGAGTGCTCCAGCTGTTTGGTAGGGTTGTATTTGTGCATATGTGGGCTGTGTTATACAGTGTGTGCAGTTTGTGATATTGTGTGTTACGTATGTAGGTGGGCTGTGTATCATGCTGCGTGTGAATATTGGCTGTGCATGGGGGGCTGCTTGGGGAATCTGTGTTGTCATGTTGTTTGTATGTGTGGGGCTGCTTGGAGCATTGCGGGTGGGAGGCTGCTTGTGGGGTTGTGTGCATGTTTTGTCAGTGGTATTGTTTTTGAGGGGCTTTTGTTTGCGTTTGTATGTTGGGGAGGCATGTGTAGCTGTTTGTGTATGTCTTGCTGTGTGTGTGCAGCGGCGTACATACCGCGGTCGCAGGGGTCGCAGCTGCGACCGGGCCCGCCACTCCAGAGGGCCCGGCCGCCCTGCGGACCCCTGTGACCGGGTATCCGCCGCCATCATGTTCTGCTGCCCTGGCCCACGCGACAAACCATGCTGTGAGGGCCACCCGATGGATGTGGATTGTCAAGGGGCCCGGTCAGCGCTGGGTGCTTTAACAGAGTGACATCACAAGCTGGGAGGAAGTGACTGCACATCACTCCTCCCAGCTAACACTGAGAGCCGCGAGGGAGGATGCAGAGGGAGTCAGAGTGGGAACTCTGACTCCCATCCACCTGAGCCACCACTGGACCCCAGGGAATGTCACCCTCCTGCACCTTAAAGGTAGGAAACAGGAGGGTGACTTAAACATTTTGTGTGCCTGTATGTATGTATGTATGTATGTGCCTGTCTGTATGTATGTGCGTCTTGTGTGTGTGTGTCTGTCTGTCTGTTTGTATGTGTGTAAGTCTGTGTGTGTGTCTGTCTGGCTGTATGTGTCTGCCTGTGTGTATGTGTGCCTGTCTGTTTTTTTCTGTATGTGTCTTTGTATGTATGTGTGTATTGTGTGTGTCTGTATGTGTGCCTGTCTGTCTGTATGTGTGTGTGTCTGTATGTGTGCCTGTCTGTCGGTATGTGTGTGTGTATCTGTATGTGTGCCTGTCTGTCGGTATGTGTGTGTGTGTATCTGTATGTGTGCCTGTCTGTGTGTATGCCTGTGTGTATGTGTCTGTGTGTGTCTGTCTGTAGGTATATATGTGTGCCTGTCTGTATGCATGTGTCTGTGTGTATGTGTCTACGTGTCTGTGTCTCTCTATGTATGTGTGTGTCTGTCGAGGGGAATAGGGAGGGGGGAGCCCACAGATCATTTTCGTACCGGAGCGCCATGGTTTGCGTGTACGCCACTGTGTGTGTGGCATCCCTAGGGACCAATGGAGACCGAGCTGGCCAGGCACATGTCAAGAGGAGAGATTGCTGTGGGTGCTGTGGGCTGCCCTACTCCAGTACAGATTTTTCTTCAAAAGTGCAGGGAGGAAGCAATCTGATATACTTAGATCTACTCAGCCTGTTTGGGCCTGACAGCCTTGTGTACTGTGCAAAGTCAGCTTACATGGCAAGCATGAGCATACGTTGCTCAACCCCTGCGTTTGTAAGTTCTAACATCCCGAGAAATCTAGAAAACAAAGAAGATATCCCAGCATTGCAAGTGTGTGACACCAGCCATTTAAATGAATCATTAAACATTACATTTTGGTAATCTGAAATTGAATTGCTAAATTCAGGCCAAGAAGCCATGCTATGCCTAGAGCCATGTCGGAGAATCGTTACAGTTGGCCTGTATGTTCTGCAATTCTGTTTTCCATTCACAGTTTAGTGAATAATGCCAATGTGAGCAGTACTACGGCCAATTCTGTAGTTTCAGGAGTTCACCATTCCAGCACTGGAAGTGCGATTATAAATATAGCATTAAATAACTTGTCATGTTTGCCATATAACTGCTTCTTCCACTGGTAGGAAGTTCTGTTTCAAAAATGAAACCACAAAATAAAAGCTTCCCTTTTCCAAAACTAATACTTCGTATCAAAACCTAAAAATAAAATAAAATACAGTTTTGCCTTCTATTCCTGTCCTTGATGTATCTGAAGAATTAACCAGAGAGAATTTGTAGAAGTGTCCCCTACATGTTATTGTGCATTGCAATCCTATAATGGATGTTTTTACAATATATAATTATGAATTGTAGATTACTGTAATTGTCTATTACTTGTGGAGTGATGAATTTGTTAGCTCGCAGACTGAATGTTGGTACCCTGCATTCATTGCCATTCTGTTATGGTTGGTTGATTTTCTAGAAAGCTATTGAAGGATGCATACAGCTTTTGTTCTGGATAAATTTAAAACGTATATAGGTTTATGCAGGGCCAGGACTGGTGCTCAGAGCCATTTGTGTAGGCTGCCTTCTGACCGGGATTCTTAAAATCTTCATCACTATTGTTACACAGTCAGAAATCTCCTATGGTACAAATGACCTGCTTCATTCCAAAAATGAGCTTAGTAATAAGGACGTGGGAACTTATTTTAGCTACTGTGATGCACCTCAACTAAAGGTCATACATCTATTTTATATTATCGGCTGTAAGAATAACCAAATTAAGATGCAAAGTGCTGCTGTATAAATTAAATAAGACATATTAAAAACTGCACAGAATCCCCCAATAATCAAAGAGGGGCTATGTGTCCTATTAGCATTGGCAGAAGTTGAGAATTGTAGGAATTTTGTGGTGGTGGATAATATAAGAGCATATTTTACTTGGTAGCAAGCATTAATTGTCGTTAAATTTGCTGCCATTTAGGTGTTAAATCACTTTGTTTATGCTGTCCTAGTTATGCCTCTCCTGCATGTGAACTACATAGTCTCCCGTCTAGGGATTGACCGATTATTGGTCTGGACGATATTATCGACCAATATTCATCATTTTCAGCAATATCGGTATTAGCCTATAATGATACAGATATTGCCTATAATGCGGGCTGCGACGGAGGCCCAGCACATGCTATCGTCAGCTCCTCTCTCCAACTCTTCCCAGCCCCCACCTGTCAAAGCATTGATGCGGGTCACCACGGCATACCAGACTTGCAAAAGTTGGAGAGAGGAGCTGCCGGAAACAGAAGATGGTGTGTGCTGGATCCCGGCTGCCACTTCTGCAATGTGAAACCCCTTGGCAGCCTGCACAAAGCCTGAGGACCATCAGGGAGTGTACATTTCCGTTCCCTGGCCACAGGTAAAAGGCAGGAAGAGGGGGAATAATATCGGTATCGGTTATCAGCCTGAAAAGCCACAGATTATTGGTATCTGCCCTGAAAACTCCCTGCTCCCAACATATTTCCTGTAAACTTCCTTTATTGCACAGTCTGTTTAATTTAGAACTGATCTCTTGCTCTGTTAATAGTCTGCAAGAGGCAGTGCAGTGTGATTAAAGTTTAATTAACAGAGGAAGACTTAAAACCTTCTAAAGTAAACACAATGTGCTGTCACATCTGATTGAAAATGAAAACATTTTGTTATGTAGGCTGTGTGAGTCACACCTAGGTGAGGTGTGGCTAGGGCTGCATAAACATAAACAAAGTGATTTAACTCCTAAATGGCAGAGAATTGAGCAATGAAACTGCAGGGGCATGATCTAAGACTGCTTCATTAAGCTAAATGAGCTAAAGTTGTTTTGGTGCTTTGAGTATCCATTTTACTAATAGCCTTATTAGATTACCTCTTTCATATACACCACTTCAGTTTAATGTTTTTGCTGCCAAAGTAACTACACGCTACTGAACATTAACAGAAGTATTTTATAGGGGTGGGAGAATACGTCTGAATCTCCAGGCTCAGTGCATGCTATAGGTGAAAAGGTAACACAATCTTATTTCTCTCTATATAGGTAATTATAGATTTTTGGCTTGGCCTGAATAAAGTGATTTATAACTAAAACTTTGGTAAAATAAAACTTTGGTAAAATAAAAGTTTTCATTAGGAAGACTCAAGAGTACATTTCTATTTTCTGTTATATTTTGGTGAACTGTGGGTAGTGTTACCTGTATTGTGAAGTGTATCTTAAAGAGACACTATAGGCACCCAGACCACTTCATCTTATTAAAGTTGTCTAGGTGCAGTAAGTTGTCTCTGTCTCCTTAATGCTACAATTAACATTCAGATAACTGCAATGTTCACATTGCAGAGTCAAGACTGCCTCTAGTGGCTGTCTCCCAGCACCATGGGACTTCCGCGCTGGTACCAGGTAAGTGTTTAAAGGGTTTATAACCCTTTATTTGCTAACGGGGAGGAGAGGGAGCACGGAGCAGAGGCACAATGTAGTGTTAGAAATAGAGGTTTGTATTCCTAACACTGTAGTGTTCCTTTAAATGTTCCAGTACTGGAATCCTTGTGCAATATGGATGAGGCCTAGCCTCTCCTGGCCTTTCTTTCTCCTTCACTACCTTTGGCCCCTGGGCAGAGGAGATCAGGATGGCACACAGGACACATAGGCAGGGAAAGGCCAGCTTCGTGCTACAGGGGTAAGTCAGACGAAAGCTACTTAAAGTCTTCAGCGAGAATGTATGTGGGAACATCTCTTACTTGCTGACAGTGCTTCAGCGGCAAATAACCATAGATACGGTGAGAGACACATCCTAGTGTTACACCACCTGGGTTACCAGAACTAGAAGGCCAAGTCACCGTTGCAGTCTATTCTGCTCCTCTCAGCACTGACTCATCTCTGTCTCTCCTCCCACTAAGGATACTCTTTGCAGGCAGATCAGCTCTTCCCATGTGATGGGATTTCAACATGGTTCAAAATTTAGTAGGCCTGAAATCTCCATATGGCATATACAAGTACAGGTGTTTGTTGTATCTGTTAGTTAGTTACATGTAGCTAAGATACTGTCATCAATGTACTGAGCATGTGCCTCAACCGTAGTCACATTCCTTTGTCCTTAAAAGGAGTCATACGGTCTGCCCATATTAGGTGATCCTGAATATCCTGTTCACTGATTGGTCTAAGGGTATGTGTGTGTGGAGCTATGAATGGGAGGAGCTATTGTTAATAAATAGCCTGTGCAAACTATGCTCTGGGCTCATACCTTTTGAACACAAGTTCAGTGTGAGACCCGATTGGTGTGTAAATAAAAGACCTGTTACTTCCTGAAGACTTGTGTCCATATCTCTATGTGTGGCTTCTGCGGTTTGTTCCTGTTATTCCTCCGGTAACACCCATGGGTGGAAACTGTTGTCCATCTCAGGAAGTGTCTTCCTGGCTTCGCCTTATTGCCTCTCATATACATGTTTTACAGGTGAAAGCAAATTGCAGAGTTCATCGTATTGAGCCCCCAGAACAGCAAACAGATATGTATATTTAACGCATACAGAGTTGCAATATTTGTCTGTTGTTTTCTTTGAAGTACTCTGAGCTGGGGTTATCTCTGTCCTCCTTTAGGCAGATAGTGTAATCTATCTTCCATTGATTCGAAAGATAGAAACAAATATTTATGTAGCCTCTGGATCACGTGGTATTTTAAAGTAGTTTGAAAGAAAGCATTTGCTCATAAAGAGGTTTGATTTATAGAGAGTAATAGGGACTTTTTTCTTTCAATGTTTGCAAAATAACCCTTAAGTAGAATATATTATTCTCTTTAAGAGTGCTTGACAGCCCATTTTACCAGGGGAAATAGTGAAATAGCTGAATGCGGAGAGGGGGTGCACGTGTGTGTGTGTAAAGGATTTATTTTAATCACAGTATCCAAAATGAGAAAAGCTGGGGATTTCCAAGTGCTTCATCTCTATTGCTTAATCTACAAATTGATTTTAGCAGCATTGGCTTTTTAATACTACGGTTCTCTCGTGGAAGAAAAGATTGTAAACCTTTGTAGTATGCGTTCCAGAAATGTGCTTTCTAATACCATCAGGCCCTCAGGAGATATTGCAAATTTATGTTCATGTTCAAACCAACTTTAAACTCCAATACCTCTCACCAATATTACAGAAACAAAGCCTTTTATGTTGCCTTCTTGTTTTCAGCCTCGTGCTTTTTGTAGCTTCCCACTTACATTATTAATTTCACAGATCAATTGATGTATGAGTGCCTTGTGCAGTTTAATAATTATACAGACATTTAAACTCCACAGCATTGTCTCCGAACCCCGTGATCTGCTTTTTGTTCTATTCAGGGATGCACTGGTAACCTTAGCTCCTGGGACAAGCTGTAGTAAATCATCCAGTAATAGACTGGCTAAATACAAATTTGACTCAAGAAAAACCTAATAAGGTCAATATAAGTCGATTAATCATTAGCCTTTGCCAAATAGCACTGTATAGGAATCCAGTTTTGGGAGCCAGTCAGATTGGATAAAATGTGGAACTATTAAATCACAAGTAAAGAAATGGTTGGAAAAAAAAATATCACTTGTAGCGGAGCTGCAATGTTAAATTCCAATATCTCCGCTGGTATAGAATGTAATCCAAGTAAAGCGCTGAAAATGAAGGCAACATCCCAAATCCCCCAGTAACCGGACGAAACACAGTTCTGGGAGTCAACTGACGATTTTATTCACAAGCTCCAGTATTTATGTGATTCCCCATGCAAGGGGTTTCCTTAATTACTTTACAGGGGTTGTACAGTAGGGGACTACATGGGGAACTGAATATGCAGGACATTTCTCCCACCATGCACTGCTGTACGAGAGGGATACTCCCACGAGAATATCCTGTTAAGTGGATTATCCCTCCGTACAGCAGAACCGGCTTTTCACACAAAAATCAGTAACTTGTATTTTATTCGTGCTATTGTACCGAATGACCATTCGGCAGATAGCTGGGGTCTGAGCACACACTTTGTGAAAGTACCGCTCAGATCCCAGCATAAGTAACGAAGGCCGCACGAAAACACACTTTAATATACATTCATCATAAAAGTCCCGAATACACCATTGGGGAAAAAGTACCGAAAGACCGGCGCTTCCGAACGGCTTGGAAGTCCAGTGGTGTTCGTTCCGTCGAGTAGCCAATTTTAGTTCCAGGCACTCGATGACTAAACATCGCTGGGCAAAAGGGAAATCCAAGATGGCCGCCGCCTCGTGGTCGGTAGCCGAACGACAGCCACCCGGGAAATCAATTAGCAGCTGATTGCTACAATGTTGCAATCGGTTAATGGGAGCCACACGACCCCCTGTGTGTGTGGGCTCCCATTCTGTACTTTATTAATTTCACAAACAGTGTGGAAAATCACTGTTCGTGAAACTACCATATGAATGCAAGCGGCTTTCGGCTGCTAGCATACGAATGCTCTCTATTACAGTTACAAGTAAATACAGAACCTAACAGAATTGGACCAGCTTTCTAAATCAACCTTTACACATATATCCGCACAATCTAAAGAGGCTAGGTTTGCCACATCACTATATACTAATAGGCAGATATAGATTTTTTCATTCCTGGACAAAAAAAAAAGAATTAATTTAAATAGAGATTTTGAACCCTGGTAAAAAAACAGGTTAATTTCTGATTTCAAGTTTAAGTAAGCGGATTATTGATATTAATTATACTTAACACAGTTGTGAGTGTCCTGCAATGTGTTATTAATGTCATTATTATTATTATTATTAGTATTAGTAAAGAATTACTACAAATATTAGTGCAGAGTATTTACCATATTTATTGATTGTTTAATGTGTAAATATTTCAACAAATTGTCCCAGATGCATCCAGTATGACACACACGTGGTACAGATGAAGTAGAAGAAATAATAAAAGCTGATTGATCAAGCGTATCAAAACAAAGATGCTTGTTTAAAATGTCTAAAGTGGTTAGGAATTACAAACGCCCAGCAAGGCTGTTTACTGTTTCATCCATCTCAATTCAATGGAGGAGTCTCTGTTTCTGGGAGATAATTGCATGAAAACTATAATTCAATTATCTCTCAAATACAGGAAAACATACAATATTTCTAAAACTGCTCAAAAATACATTGTAATAACATAGGAACCCCACAAAAGTCACATCACTGAATGGCTTGGATCTGAGCGCCCACTTTGCCAAAATATCACTCAAATCCCTTTGTTGGTTTGGGAACGCCATTCAAATTAAGTTTTGACCAGTCGGCCACGAGGTGATGCCCCAAAACAGTTCCATAGAAAACTAGGCAACGACTGGTCATCTTTTGGGGTTTTCTCACACGAACACTGATGAATGCTCCCCCTGGCCGTTAGGGAGCGAATGCTCCCCTTGTTCGGTAGTTCATGCCTCCCGAACGCCGTTCTCATATCTGTTCAGGAAGTTGGATGGGCAGCGGTACTAGTTTCCTGGGTGTTCGCGATGTCGCGTATCAATGACCATGTACCGCTGCCTGTGTTCGGGAGACAAAATAGCCACCAATTCTTGAAGCAAGTGTTATACGGTTATACGAATGGCAGCCACACCGGGGAAACACTTGCACTAATGACCAATTTGTGGTTAACAGCTAGGGGTGGTTGGTGACCTGGGCCGCCACCAGAAATTTTGGGGCCCCTGACAAAGCACAAGGTCTGGGCCCCCCACCTTCCCCCGCCCGGCCGGCCTCCCCCCGCAATGAATGCAGTGTGTGTTAGTGTAATGAATGCAGTGTGTGTGTTAGTGCAATGAATGCAGTGTGTGTGTCAGTGCAATGAATGCAGACTGTGTGTTGGTGTAATGAATGCAGACTGTGTGTTGGTGTAATGAATGCAGACTGTGTGTCAGTGCAATGAATGCAGTGTGTGTGTGTTAGTGTAGTGAATGCAGAGTGTGTGTTAGTGTAATAAATGCAGAGTGTGTGTTAGTGTAGTGGATGCAGAGTGTGTGTTAGTGTAATGAATGCAGAGTGCATGTTAATGTAGTGAATGCAGTGTGTGTTAGTGTAGTGAATGCAGAGTGTGTGTTAGTGTAATGAATGCAGAGTGTGTGTGTGTGTGTTTGTGTAATGAATATAGAGTGTGTCAGTGCAATGAATGCAGTGTGTGTGTTTGTGTAATGAATGCAGAGTGTGTGTGTGTTTACTAGTGTATGCATGTAATGTAATAATGTAAATGTAATCTGTTATTCCCCCCTACCTGTTTCTTACCTGGTGGAAGATTCCATGATCCCTGGTGGTCCGGTGGCATTGTGGGGCCCCCGATTCCCTATACTTGCAGAGGGGGCCCAGCGGACTGCAGCTGTACTTTACAGCATTTCCCTTGCTCTAACTCCCGCGAGATGTGGTGTGCATACTAAAGGTTTGTTAATATTTTTTTAAAGGCACTACTGTCACATCCTGTTCTGTTCTGTTCTGATGTCTGGCCTTGGCTTCTGGTATCCAGTACTCTTTTTACAATTCTTGTTTAGTTTTTCTTGGTTTTTCTGGTTTTCTATTCTCTGTCTGGTTTTCTTTATGCTGGGTTTTCTGGGTTCATTCCTTTATTCCATTCCTGGAATTCCCAGTCTCCTGGATTCCTTTAAATGTTTGTTTTTTGTTGCCACACCCGTTCCTTTGCCATTAATCCTTTTTGTTTCAGTCTGTTCCTGCAAGCAGTGGTCTAATTTCCTCTGCTCCTTTCTTTGCAGGTAAGTACTGTAAGTGTTTTATTGTTGTTTATTTAGTCATGCATTTCTAGGCAGTTAGGACTCACCGTAATTGGAGTACTTTGGTGCAGTGGTGGGCTGCATACATCTTGGCCATTTATGTATGTCTAAATCCCCAATGTTTATTACATATATAGTTACGTCTCCTCTTGTTTTGTCTTGTATATCTTGTCTTGTTTTATTTTGTCTTGTATTTCCAGTTCATATACAGTCCTGTCATGTTCTTGTTTCCCTCATGTATTGTGTACTTGTTCTGGGTTCTGCTTTATGTCCTGCTCCGCTTCTGGGTTCTTTTAGTCTTGTCTTGTTATCTTGTTTGGTGCCTGTTCTAGTCTTGCCTTGTTTCTAGTACTGCTGCAGAGTCTCCCTATCCAGAAACTGGGAGGTCTGCTAAATATCCGCTCCTGGTATCAGCTAATCTGCATCAGGGCCCTGGTATGTGGCCGCACAAACCCTGGTGCTCAACACCAGGGGGCGTGTGGTTACCCTGCACCAGACCCTGATTGTCCATTTCCACGCTGAGACTCCCATCTTCCTCATCAGGCACACAAGGGTCCCAGTCTTCAGACCACCATCTGTGACAACTACTTTCTGTGCATATCAAATTTTTTTTTTTAATTCTATATTTAACAAAAAAATATATATAAAATAAATTTACATTCACTCATACAGTCATAGGTAAGATAGGTAGAAAATAACCTTGGATCTGTTGTGCAATATATGAATGTATGAAGCCGTGGAGATCAAGTGGACTGCATAATCTTGATCAAGTAGAATTTAACTGATAGGATTATGCTGTTATATGATAACATATAATGACTCCAGGCTTAGCCTACATATCTGTCCTATTCAGCTGGGAATAAAGTGTGTGTGTGTGTGTGTGTGTGTGGAGGGAGGGAGGGGGAATAAAAACAGAGATCTAGGAATATATTAATGAGGTGTCATGATTCCCTAGTGACCCAACACGAAGAGTGTAAATATAATAGACACAAGCAAACATATATCGGTCCTTAGAGTGGCCGGGCTTTACGTTTGTTGGATGGAGAATTGTCGGGAACAAGCCGAGTCAGGGAAACCAGAAATCAGGACAGCAAGGTAAAATAGCAGAGTCAGAAATGTTAAGAATAGCCGAGATCAATATACCAAAAACACTCAGAAATACAAGTACTATTGGGATCCAGAATTAGAACCACAACAGGGCAATGATATATGCCCTATGAAGTCTTTTTATAGTCTGTTTCTTTTACCACATAGCCACGCCCCCAAACCATGACATCATTAGTGTCATGACATCTGCGAGCATGCACCCAGTCATAAGAGGGTGGAGCTACAGTGCCAGATGTCGGAACTACGGAAGAGATGGGAGGGATTGTGGGAAAGGTCCCTCTCCACCTGATGGACCTCCCCAGTCTGGACAACAAAAGGTAACATGGCATGAGGGCAGAAAATAGCAATTCAAGTTTTAAAAAAAATGTACCTGATAACATGTTCTCAATGAGAAATCAACGCCCATTGAGTTATTTACTTAAGTGAGAATTAGAATTTAGAATTAGCAAGGTGCTACATTTCAGCCCAAAGCTGCTGTGCTTAAAAAATATATGAGTAGTATAATTTTCAGCTATTTGGGGTCTCAGTAACTTGAATAGGACCATATAACCCTTTATTAACTTCACCACAACACCACAACTGATAGAATAGTAAATTCCTCCCATATGCAGTATATAATTTTCGATATTGGTACTGTCAGGTATAGCATGGCATGTAATTTATCGCCGGAACCCACTTCCGGGTTCACGGCGCTCAGCCCCGCCCCTTTCTCTGACGCGGTCCCTCCACGATACTTAAGAGGACCGCGCCAGATTCAAAGGGCTGGATTATTCGCACAGGTGCTGCATGAAGATCAGCTGCTCTACTTCTGATCCTACCTGCTCCACTTCTATACCTCGGCTAGTAAACGGATTTCTACCTTCTCCACTTCTCGACCTCGGCTTGTAAACGGATTTCTACCTTCTCCACTCCTAGACCTCGGCTTGTAACTCTGAATTCTACCTTCTCCACTCCCAGACCTCGGCTTGTTAAAACGGACTTCCCCACTCTCCACTCCTAGTTCTCAGCTTGTTGAAACGGACTTCTAATTTCTCCTTCATTGGGTGAATTAACCCTTCCAGTGCCAGAACTGCCTTTAAGTTAAGTAATTCTTTTACCAAACAAGTCAATTACTATTATTTATATTACACAGTATCTAAAACTCACTAAAGTGTCACTTTGTCTAATTATTCCTCTTACTCATAAGGGATTGCTACAAAGCCTAATTTTACCTACATGGATATTTAAAGGTACAGTGACCATAGTTTCATACCAATATAAAAGGAGGTGAACCTTATTGTTGTTGCAACCAAGAAATGCTGCAGTTGAGTTCCAATTAAAGAAATATTACAAAATAAGTATTACAGAATAATCCAGCCTATTCAATGGAACCAGCAGATATTAACTCTCAAGTTTCTGCCCTAACCAATAGAGTGGATACGATTGCTCAAGGGTTACAGGAACTGCAAATTACAAATGAGAGAATATTAACCTATGTTAGAGACATGCAAGGTCATCTTCCTCATGCCGCTCTTCAATCGGCTGGTGATCCTGCTGTCTGTAATCCAGAAAAATTTTATGGAGATAGAACAAAGTACAGAGAGTTTTTGAATTCTTGCAAACTACTAATTGCTTTAAAACCTAGATCTTATCCCACCGAAAGATCCAAAGTCTGTTCAGTGATCTCTTTTTTAAGAGGTGAACCTATGGCCTGGGCCCATTCCTTTTTGGAAAATGATGATCCCATATTAGATTCATTGGATGAGTTCTTTGAAGCTATGTCTTTATTATATGAAGATCCTTTTAAACAAACTACTGCTGATTTAACCATCAGAACATTACACCAAAAGAATAGACCTGTTGAAGATTATATTGCAGAATTCAAAAGATGGGCTACAGAAACCCAATGGAATGACATTACTTTACGCAATCAATTCCGTCTCGGATTATCTGAAGCTGTGAAAGATGAACTCTCTCGTACAGAACTTCCTCCTACCTTAAATGCATTGATTCAACTGTCTATCAGTATTGATAGACGTCTAAGAGAAAGAAAAGCTGAAAGGGTTCTTACTAATTCTACCTGGAGAAAACCTTTCACTACTCTAAAACTACCTGAAAAAATTCCTCCACAAACTGAACCTATGGAAGTAGGTATAATAAAAAGTCCTCTTACTTCTGAAGAAAGAATAAGAAGGAGACAACTAAACTTATGTATGTATTGTGCTTCGAATGAACATCTAATTTCCGAATGTCCTCTACTGAAACATTCAAAAGGTGGTAAGCTTCATTCATCTACCTCTATATTGAACGTTTTTCAAAAAAGAAAAGCATCTACTTATTTTTCTATATCTCTCATATTACAGTGGGATACAAAAAGAATCGTGACTGAGGCCATCATTGATTCTGGTGCTAATGGAACTTTTCTTGATTTTTCTTTTGTTTCAAAAAATAAAATTCCTTGTGTTCAAAAAACCAATTTTATTCCAATCAGAGTTATTGACGGTTCATTTATATCCTCAGGACCCATCAAAGATGAAACAATCCCTCTAAGAATGATTACCAACAACGTACATTTCGAATTCATTACATTTGATATTATTAAATCTCCACTTTATCCCGTCATTCTAGGAATTAATTGGTTAAAAAACCATGATCCTTTAATTAAGTGGTCTCCCTTCTCCATCTCCTTTGCTTCTGATTTCTGTAAAAAAACGTGCTTACAACACATTCCTATTCTCCAAACTACTGTAGAACCAGTTATACCTCCATTCTACTCCGATTTTGCAGATGTCTTTTGTAAAAAGAAGCGGAAACACTTCCTCCTCATCGGGTATATGATTGCCCAATAGATCTCATACCCGGAGCTCCTATTCCTTATGGTCATATTTATCCACTCTCTGAAAAGGAGTTAGAAATTTTAAAAGAATATCTTAATGAAAATTTACGCAAAGGGTTCATCAGACCCTCGACCTCTCCTGCTGCTTCTAGTATTTTCTTTGTGAAGAATAAAGACCAAACCATCCGTCCTATTATAGATTACAGAGCCTTAAATAAAATAACTATTAAAAATCGTTATCCTCTTCCACCTTCTCAACATTTCACCACTATTCTTGTCGTTGTGGATCGCTTCACAAAAATGTCCCATTTCATTTCTTTAAAAAAATTACCCTCTTCTGTAGAATTGTCTAAGGTCTTTATTGACAATATTGTGAAACTTCATGGTCTTCCTGAAGAAATTATTTCTGATAGGGGGACACAATTTACCTCCAAATTCTGGAAAGAGATGTGTCTCTCCCTTCAAATTCAACGCAAACTCTCTTCCGCTTATCATCCCCAAACTAATGGGCAAACAGAAAGGGTCAATCAATGTTTGGAACAATATCTTCGATGTTATTGTTCATACCTCCAAGATGACTGGACCACATGGTTACCTATGGCCGAATTTTCTTACAATAATACCATTCATTCTAGTACGAAAATGACTCCTTTCTTCTCCAACTATGGTTTTCATCCGTCTTCATTCCCCATCCAAACCATTACTTCATCCAATCCTACTGTTACATCAAAAAACGAATTTATGTCTTCTCTATTTCTCAAATTACGGGAGAATCTTCAACTCGCCCAAAATAACCAGAAAAAGTTTTTTGACAATAATAGAAGAATTCCTCCTCCTTACAAGGTAGGGGATCTTGTCTGGCTCTCTTCAAGGAATATTACCACAAGCCGTCCTTCAAAGAAATTGAGCTCTCTTTTTCTTTGTCCCTTTCAAGTAATTACTATCATTAATGATAACGTTGTTAAACTAAAACTTCCTCCAAGTTTTAAACTTCATCCAGTATTCCATGTCTCCTTACTTAAACCACACATCCCTGATCCTTTTTATAGAGAAATAGTAACAACTCCTGAACCTATCATTGTCCAAGGTGAAGAGGAATATGAAATTCACAGAATTTTGGATTCTCGTGTCCACCGAGGCTCCTTACAATACCTTATCAGATGGAAAGGTTATGGAGTTGATGAAGACACTTGGGAAGATTCATCTAATGTACATGCTAGGAGGTTAGTTACTGCCTTTCACAAACGCTACCCCTCCAAACCGAAATAGTGCACCCAGAGGATGCCCCATGAGAAGGGGGTACTGTCAGGTATAGCATGGCATGTAATTCATCGCCGGAACCCACTTCCGGGTTCACGGCGCTCAGCCCCGCCCTTTTTTCTGACGCGGTCCCTCCACGATACTTAGGAGGACCGCGCCAGATTCAAAGGGCTGGATTATTCGCACAGGTGTTGCATGAAGATCAGCTACTCTACTTTGATCCTACCTGCTCCACTTCTATACCTTGGCTAGTAAACGGATTTCTACCTTCTCCACTTCTCGACCTCGGCTAGTAAACGGATTTCTACCTTCTCCACTTCTCGTCCTCGGCTTGTAAACGGATTTCTACCTTCTCCACTCCTAGACCTCGGCTTGTAACTCTGAATTCTACCTTCTCCACTCCCAGACCTCGGCTTGTTAAAACGGACTTCCCCACTCTCCACTCCTAGTTCTCAGCTTGTTGAAACGGACTTCTAATTCCTCCTTCATTGGGTGAATTAACCCTTCCAGTGCCAGAACTGCCTTTAAGTTAAGTAATATTTTTACCAAACAAGTCAATTCCTATTATTTATATTACACAATATCTAAAACTCACTAAAGTGTCACTTTGTCTAATTATTCCTCTTATTCATAAGGGATTGCTACAAAGCCTAATTTTACCTACATAGGTATTTAAAGGTACAGTGACCATTGTTTTATACCAATATAAAAGGAGGTGAAACTTTTTGTTGTTGCAACCAGGAAATGCTGCAGTTGAGTTCCAATTAAGAAATATTACAAAATAAATATTACAGCCGGATTAACATAGGGGCTGATGGAGCTGCAGCTCTAGGCCCATGCCTATGGAATTTTTTGTTTGGCTACTCTTCACATGCTCTTGCTGAAGTATGGAAACTTAAGAGGGATGTAGGTGAACAAAAATGGCGTGGAGTGGCTGACAATGAAGTTAGTTGAGTTAAAGCTGAGTTTGCGCACTACTTGCTCCCAGGCTGCACAACAAGAGCTTCTGCCTGCTAGTAAGAAGGTTAGTAAAGGAATGGACCAGCAAGTGCTAGGGGACAGTCCTTAGAAAGCATAGAGCTAGCGCATCATTTGAGGCATTTATGCCAAGCTAAGTATGCTGTCTGCACAGTATGCCCTTGTTTGGTCATCTTGCATGATTGGCAGGGAGCCTGACGTGCATTCACGCCGGGCTGTCCATCTAATTCCTCGTGCAGACACACTTCTTTTGGGGCATGTTTGTCCCTTTGTGTGGTTCTCGTTACGTGATTCACATCAGTGGCACATCCTTTTACCCTGCCCACCAAAATCCTACTTCACTGGACACTGCTGCTAGGGAGTATGGATTTACTTGAAAGATAAAAGTGAGAGATTAGCATAGGGCTTGTGTTTTCTGATATCTATATCCTGTGAGTTTCCCACAAGCACCACCTCCACCAGATACATGACGTTTGGGAGGTATAACTGTTTTAGTGTTTTCTGTCGATCATATTCTGTAATTAGGCCCATCATAATTGTCAGCACCAGGCACAATAGGCTCTTAATCTGGCTCTGCACTGAGTGTGTTTTCTATCTGCACACAGGTGTATTTGTATATATTATTGTTTGTTACAAATATAAATACAGTTACATATATAAGCATACATGCATAAGAGTATGGGAAAGCATAGGTCTATACATAATACTTTGTATATAGATAGAATAAACATATTTGAATGCGTTTTAAAGTGTTGATACATATGACAGAACAGTGAGATAATGTGGGGGAGTGTTCATGTAAAGTGTTGGTAGTGGGACAGGAAACCCAAATCAATATTTGGTCCTCTATTTTTGCTCTTAAACAATTTGATCATTCTGGCTTCAAACTGTTTTCTTTCTTGGGTATTTTTAAAACCCCCTTTCAGTACTTTGATTTTTAGGTCCTTCATTGAGTGTCCAGGCTGGGTAAAGTGGTGTCCCACAGGAGTGCAGTACGATCCTTCTTTGTGGTGTT
>OW240917.1:37310552-37326367 GCA_933207985.1 Pelobates cultripes
ATATATATATATATATACACAGAATATATAATATACATTTAAAAAAACATTTTATTTTTATATTTATTTATATATAAACATTCTACATATATATTTAGATATTATTTTACATAATTTGTAACATTTTATCAATTATAATTTGAGGGAATTGCCTGACAACCCAGGCAGACAGTCCAGATAATTTAATTGGCAAGCCCTATATTTAACCCCGTAACTTTCCAAAACACCATAAAAGCTTTACATGGGGGGTATTGTTATACTCAGGAGACTTTGCTGAACACAAATATGAGTTTTTCAAAACAGTAAAACTTATCACAACAATGATATCACCAGTAAAAGGGCAGTTATTGTGTAAAAAATATGCAAAAAACAAATAGAAACGCTAACTTTGGCCAGCATTCGTGACTAAGTGGCTACTACAAAAGACTAGACATACCCCATTTTTAATATCCTGGCTTGTCTACATTTGCAAATGGTATGCCATGATGGGATTATTTCACATTCTACCATATGGTCTCAAAAGGCAACATAGACCCAGCAAACCAATCTTCCAAAATGAAAAGGGCAAGCTCTATACTGACCCTGTAACTTTCCAAAACACCATAAAACCTGTACATGGGGGTATTGTTAAACTCGGAAGACTTCGCTGAACACAAATATGAGTAACACTTATCACGAAGATGATATGACCAGTAAAAGTGCAGTTTTTGTGTAAACAAAAGCAAAAGACAAATATGAATGCTAACTTTGGCAAGCGTTTGTGACTAAGTGGCTAATACAAAAGACTGGACATAACCCATTTTGAATACCCTGGGTTGTCTGCTTTTTTCTTTTTAACTATGTATGTCATGGTGGGGTTAATTTTCATTTCTGGGCTGCTATACCGTCTCAAATGCAACATAGCCAATCTGGCAAATAGCAAGTTACAAATACAGAAATTGGAAAATCTCATATTTGACCCTGTAACTTTCCAAATCACTATAAAACCTGTACTTGAGGGGTACTGTTGTACTCATGAGACATTACTCTACATAAATATGAGTGTTTTAGAGCAGTAAAATGTATTATACACTGATAATATCATCAGTGAAATTGAAGTTTATTAGTGAAATGCGAAAAAACTAATATAAACGCTAATTTTGGACAGGGTTTGTGACTAAGTGGCTACTAAAAAAGAGTGGACATACCCCTTGGACACCCATGACCCTGATGCCAGTTCACAGGTTCTCCTTCCTTGCACCACTTGTGGTAGGTACTAACCACTGCACACAGGGAACAGACCACAAGACTTGCCATTTTGAACATGCTTTGACTCAGTCATCTAGCCATTACTATTTGGCCCTTGTCAAAGTCACTCCGATCTTTTCGCTTGCCCATTTTTTCTGCTTCCAACATATGAAATTCAAGAACTTTATGCCTAATTAATCCCACTTCTTGACAGGTGCCATTGTAACGATATAATCAATGTTATTCACTTCACCGGGCTGTGGTTTTATTGTCGTGGCTAACCAGTGTAAGCAAGCTTTGCTTTCAGTTTGGCTACTCTGGCCTTTAATGGGAAATTCACCAACTTTAGTATATAACCATGTTAAAAGGACAGTTTAGGCACCCAGACCAGTTCATCTCATTAAAGTAGTCTGGGTGCAGTGTCCCTGTCAGTTTAACCCTGTTATGGTAATTATTGCAGTCATTGAGAGACTGCAATAATTACCTTATAGGGTTAACTCTACCTCTAGTGACTGTCTACCAAACAGCCACCAAAGGTGCTTCCGGGTCATTAGGCGACTTTTGGTCATCTAACTGATGCTGAATGTTCTCACGTATGCTATGCATGATGACATCCAGTATCAGCTAAAACCCAATAGGAGAGCAACTCACTTTGAATTCTCACTTTTGTGAATAACCCTGTTAATGTGTTATTTGTTTCAGAGTTTTCACACATTTGATTATAAATATGTTCGATGCACTGAAGTGATTATTTTCCCGATGTTTGCCAATACATTGTGTTTCTCTGTCTTTTAACAGGTGGTACCATAGTCTGAAAAAAGACTTTCATTCATCAAGTACAGTCTTTCTCACATCTGTTTCTGCAGAAAACCCAACGTGGAGTGGTTTTAAATTTTGCAACAAAAAAGGAAAAAAATCCTTCTTGACCCCTTCTGGCAGTCAGATCTCTCCCTGGATAAAGAAGCATCAAAAAGCTATTACCCCACATATTAAATATTATTTACCTGAATATTATGTACATTTTACATATTTCAAGGCAGCCCAGAGAGCTAGAATAGCGATAGCATCTAATTTGCACGTTGCTGCCTTCATTTTACCCGTTACTTTTCAATGACATACAATTTATTGCACAATGTTTTGGCAATTGCCTATCTCCTTGTCTTGAAGAAGTTAAACTGTGAAAAAAAAAACTACTAAAGATAGCTAATTAACATCTAATTATGTATCTATGACCTTAATATGAAACCACAGAGTAAAACATAAATCAATGGAGATATAGGGGTCACAATAAGCTCCTTATACTGGAGCTCTATTTATCTATAGTGTAACTAGATGACAGGAAAGAAGTTCTATATTACATAAACCCAAAAAAGAAAACAAAAAATAAAAGTGCACACAAATCACATAAATATTACCATTCTTAAATCCGTGAGAAGGTGTAAGTTGTTCAATGTACAACTTTAATCTAGGACCAAAAACAATAAGAGAGAACTTCTCATTGTGTAATATGTTATCTCACCATTATATGTTAACTCTTCATGGTTAGACTCACTCTTGAGAGAGCCAGAAATATCAGTATATCCAAAATGTTCCGGTTCAGCCATATAATAGGACTCAGATAGCAGACAGTTAAAAGTGAGTGTACAGAAAATAGGTCAAATTTGACATGTAAGTTTAAAACCAGTTAAACAAGCAGAATGTATTTCGACGTTATTCTCCTTCCTGATGTATATTTAAAGAATACTATAAACATTCCCCTTTTATACTGGCCTTTTGCATATTTTCTACTACTCTTCTCCAATAATTGACATTCGTTATCAAGCACAATCCAATCAGATCCATTCTGCTCCTCACGCCCTCTTCATACACGCCTTAAACCTCACTCCGTGTTCCCGAATGTCATGTCACGGCTATATTTGAAAATTAGAAATGGGTTGCTGAGCATTTGATCTACGTCTACCCACAATACCGGATATCTGGTTGCAGCCATCTTTGAAAGTTTTGGGGTTGCCCGACACCAATAACTTTTCTAAATATGTGGCGTAATATGAGTGGTGTACACGGTGTGTATGAAGAGGAAATAATTATGCAAATGCATAGTGTTTTTTATATATGCACCTGGAAGAAGAATTATGTCTAAACACGTTGTGCTCATGTAGTTGGTTTTAAAGTTACATGTAAGATTTTATCATTTGAAAAAAAAAAAATTGTATACACTTACTTTTTTTAACTGGCTGCCGTCTATGTCCCATGATATAGTTAAACCTGAGCATTTGTGAAATACAGTAGACTTGTACATACCTACATAACTATCAAAAACAGCTGATATTTCTGACCCTAACCATTAAATCTTAACACTTTAGTGCTGGGCTACCTACATAGGCGTCTGACTCCCCTCAGTAAGGAGTTAAATGGTAGCTTTACTAGCCTTATTTCCATCGCCGTGCTGGTCTCGATGTGGCTGGCCACATCGCCATGACTAGATCATCAATCTTGATGAACTCAGCCAATCTACCGGAAAAATGTGGGATTCTATTGTGCATGCTCTGCAAAACATTGTGCTAATCAGCATCTTCTCATAGAGATGCAGTGAATCAATGCATCTCTAGGGGGAGTTTACAGCGTTATACAACATGCAGAGCGTGGAGATGTTGAACGCAAGTGCCGCACACAGTGAACTGCAATACAACTTTAGTGGCTGTCTGAGCAACTGCCACTAGAGGTGTTACTCGACATGAAAGTACACACTGCGTTTCCCTGAAATGGCAGCGTTTACAGTGCTTAGACTGCAGGGTCATGCTATAGAAATCAGAACCACCATAGTTCTGATGACTATAGTATTACTTTAAGTGTGAACATATAATGGTGGGATAATATATTACACCATGAGAAGTTCTCTCTTATTTATTTTTGTTTATAGATAACAGGCTGTAAATTGCATAATTTATAACTTCTCACAAATTTAAGGAGGGTAATATTTATGCATTTTGTGTATGCTTTCACTTTATTTTATTGTACTTTTAATTCCAGTGTTGTATAAATACTAAAATGAAATGGTTTCTTTGTACCCTTTTTAGTGTTTGGTTTTGTTACAGTAACACATGAGCAAATATAATGGGATTGTTATAAACAAACTTCCAGAGTACTTTTGCAATTAGAAGAATTAATCAGTTGATAACTTTTTTTGTGTGGTAAATGTATATATATATTGCCACTGTGGGTGTGGGTAATTATGAGTCCAATAAAGGTCACATGACCAGAAGATAAACCCCCTTTCTAAAGGTGACAATACATTTTAATTACTTGGCTAGAATAAGTATTGCTGGAGATTCCTGATAGGTTTGACTCTACAATAACAGACATAGGCTCTTGTAGGGAATTCAAAATAAATTCAACATGAACTTTTAATTTTAGCCAAAGGAGCTGATCTAGAAATGTTTCCATATGGCAAGTGTGCTCCAACATGTGAAGTTTCCCTTGTAGTCCCCAAATAACAATTCACTAAACAATGTAGTGAATAGAAATTTTTATTTAAAAACAAAGTAGCTGAATTGAAGGAATTATCCTATTTAATTTTTCAAATCTTTGTTTTCATCCTGGCTTGTACATTTTGCAGTTTTGATTTTAAATAATCAGAAGGGAAAATTTAGTAAATAGTTCCCTCTTTTACTGAGTGGTAAGGCAATTCGTTTTAAAAACATCAACTTAAAATTGTATATTTTTGAAATGGAAATCATCAATATATAACCAAGCTATTTTTGCTCACTATTTCCACGACATTATACAATAAGAATAAGAAGTAACAAAATAAACACCATATATAGGACAATATACAACTATTATGTTATTCTTTTACATATTTAGTTTGCTATTTATTTTGTCTCTGTTGTATTTGCAATAATTAAGTATAAGATCAGGGCAGTCACTTTGGCTTTGTAGGAATTGTTATTCTAATGACAGAATCACTGAACGAGTTAAATATCTCTTATGATGTGCAGATTTATTCGGCCCATATGTAGGGATTAGGGTTTGAGTGTCGTTTTGTCACGTAAAAGGAATAATTTCACAATAAATGTATATGAACAGAAAACAGTTCTAATAGCACTAATGGGATTCAACAAAATGAATATGACATCTTGGTTATATAGCAGCATGAGAGTATACATGTACGTTTTGTTTTTAATACATAATATGTTGATTCACCTCTTGAACTTCAGCCTAATGTCATATGTCATCTTAAATGAGATCACCCAGATCTTGAGAATAATATTAACCAGTAATAGTCTTTTTCTCATTTGCTGTACATTGATATAAAGCAGACCAGCCTGTCCAAAGTTCATAGCTGTGATTAATTACTGCATGCGGCTGGGTATATGTATACACTGCAGTAAACCCAACAATGCATGAAATTAGTACATCTCATGCTGAAACAAAAGTGGTACTTATACATACCCTTGTATCAAAAAGCACGCTATATATGTTTGCATGGATTCTTACGTTTCAAGATAAATTATGTAACAAAGTCTTAACTCATAAATAGTAATATTTGTTTTGATGTACTTTACATCCTATTCAAATATTTCATTTATTACATATAATTAATACAATTTAAAAAAAAAAAAAATATTACCACTGTATTTTTATTTCTACATAATGTCTTACTGTGTTCATAGTTCTAATGATTTAAACTATTACTGTGTTTTTATTTCTACATAACATATTGCTATGTTTATGTATTTTGAGAAAAAAACAATAATATGTTTGGATAATGGGTTCTGGAATATTGGAATTATTAGGAAAATAGAATGATCAGCCACAACAGCAAAAACACTGACAGGTGAAGTGAAAAACATGAATTATATAATTACAATGGCCCCTGTCATGGGTTGTGATATATTAGATTGCAAGTGAACAATAAATTAATGAATTGTGACTGTGGCCAGAGATAAATAGTGATGGCTAAACAATTGGATCAGAGCAACTCAAAATGGCAAGTCCTGTAGGGTGTTCCCAGTATGCAGTGGTTAGTACCTACAAGAGTGGTGCAAGGAAGGACAATTGGTGAACTGACATCAGGGTCATGGGCTTCCAAGGTTCACTTATGAACTTGGGGAGTGAAGTCTCGATCACACAGAAGAGCTACTGTAGCTCAAATCACTGAAAAACATATTCTCTCCATGATAGAAATGTGTCAGAACACACAGTGCATCACAGTTTGCTGTGTACGGGGTTGCATAGCCGCAGACTGGTCGGAGTGCCCATGATGACCCCTGTCCACCAAAAACACCTTCAACAGGGTCCGCGTGAAGCAATGGAAGAAGGTTGCCTAGTCTGATGAATCACATTTTCTTTTAAATCAGGTGGACTGTCGGGTGCATGTGTGTCATTTACCTGGGGAAGAGATGGCAGCAGCATGCCCTGGGAAGAAGGCAGGAGGCAGTGTTATGCTCTGGGCAATGTTATGCTGGGAAACTTTGGGTCCTGGAATTTATGTGGATGTTATTTTGGCATGTACCAATTATGTATACATGTATCAAAAAAATCTGATCTATGGAGGCCCCACATCGAAACTTGCAGGACTTAAAGGATCTGCTGCTAATGTATTGGTGACAAATATCACAGGATACATTCAGATGTCTTGTTAAATCCATGCCTCAATGCGTGAGGGAACCTACACAATAGTAGGCAGGTGGTTTTGTTGTTGTGGCTGATCAGTGTATGTTTATAATTCGTAGGCAACTAAGCATTTTGTGATAATGAAACACACATACAAACACTTGTCTTTTAGAGGCTTTCTGCGTGGCTATCATGGACCGAAAAGACAACATTTGCTGAGGGAGGAGGGAACATCTGACTGATTCAACACTTCCTGCCAGATAGGTTTATTTATTGAGAATTAAAAGTGAATTTCAAATTATAGGCCATAATAAGCAAACTGGGAAACTTCTCTTGTTTAGTAATTCTTCCAGTTTTGCTATTTTGGCCTTAAATTAACAATTCTCGTTGCATTTACAACAATTCACACATTTCAGTGAATAAAACTGTGAGTGTGTATTAAGTTTCTCTGAATTTGTGAATATTCAAGTTCCTTTGTACAAAGTCAGTAAGCCTGTTGGGTTTATTTACTAAAAAGTTAACTGAAAACTAAACTGCAACATTTAGGTCATAATAGCTGATCTAAAATAAATAAATTCAGCTCAGTCACAGCTTGGCTATTTGAGAATAAATTTAACAATTCACTTTTCAGGTCTCAACATTTTAGTGCTCAGTAGATTTTTTTTACCACATCCCAATTTTGGTTGAATGACAGTTCTCTTCAGCAGGATTTTTGTACAGAACGCTGGGTTCAGGAACTGGGTTAGATGTCCCAAAAAGGAGCACTAATGGACCAATCAGTGCACTACAAAATATGTACATAATATCGTGTTTATACTGTGCAGTACACAGATAGGATTTTCCCGCCATTTGGTTCAAGTGAGAAAAAGTAAAAGCAGGAGTTGAAATAAATATACAATATATAAATATAGATTTTTATTTATTTTTACTGCTACTCCTTTTTGACCTATATTGGTTACTTCAGACTTAATCTGTGAATAAAGGGAGATTGGAGTTAAACCCAGAACATTGATTTCTAAATAATAGTGCTGCCATAAACAAACACACACACACTCTCTCTCTCTCTGTAAAATACAGTTTTAAATACAAATATAAACAAGGGAATTCACCACCACTATGCCACAGTACCCCAATATAGTTGGGTCCTACACATAGGCGTGCGCAGCATATTGTATAAGGGTGTGCACCCTAGAGCACAAACACACACACAGCGTATATATATATATAGATATACACATACATACACACACACATACTGCTGTGTGTGTGTGTGTGTAGGTGCTGTGTGTGAAGGCGCTGTGTGTGTGTGAAGGTGCTGTGTGTGAAGGCGCTGTGTGTGTGTGCGGGTGCTCTGTGTAAGGGTGCTGTGTGTGTGTGCGGGCGCTCTGTTTGTGTGAAGGCGCTGTGTGTGTGCGAAGGTGCTGTGTGTGTGTGTGAGAGCGCTGTGTGTGTAAGGGCGTTGTGTGTGTGAGGGCACTGTGTGTGTAAGGGTGCTGTTAGTGTGTGCTGTGTGTGTATATGTGTAAGGGTGCTGTTAATGTGTGTATGTGAGGGTGCTGTGTGTGTAAGGGTGCTGTTAGTGTGTGCTGTGTGTGTGTGTGTGAGGGTGCTGTGTGTGTAAGGGTGTTGTGTGTGTAAGGGTGCTGTTAGTGTGTGCTGTGTGTGTATGTGTGAGGGGTTTGTGTGTGTAAGGGTGTTGTTAGTGTGAGGGTGCTGTTAGTGTGTGTGTGTGCTGTGTGTTTAAGGGTGATGTATGTGTAATGTGTAGGGTGTGGGGACCGTGTATTTAATATTCCCCCTACCTTCTTACCTTATGTAGGGAGGGGGTCCGTGCTGCTGACATCCCTGGTAGTCCAGTGGAGAGTGAACTCTAGCCCCATAGGGGGCTAGATTCACTCTCGCGAGATCTGAGCTTTGCCGTGTTAACCGCGGCAATGCTCCGACCTTGCGAGAGGAACCCGGCGGAGCTGATGGCAAGAGCTCCCCGGGTCCTCTCCTGCCTCCCTCCATGCATGTGGTTAGGTGAAGGAGATCTTTGATCTCCCTCACCGGCCCACGGAGGGAGGCACATAGCGCGTGCCGCAGGGATTAGGGTGTGCCCAGGCACACCCGGCACACCCCGTGCACACGCCTATGGTCCTACACTAATTGTAAAATGTGAAATTAACATTCTAAGTGCAATACTTACTGCTTAAACTGCTTCCAGAGACTCTTCTCAATTTATGCTTTCCTGTTGTCACCACCATAGGAGCATCTATATTGGATGGGTGGAGTGCACAGCCCAATAGGAATCTGGTCTGGATTCCAAATCTTTACTGAAGAAAAGGGAATTGCGGGTACACCTGGAACATTCTCCACTACTTAGAAATGCATGTTCTGGGTGTGCTCCCAATTCTCTGTTTTTGTTTCTTTGTGTGTTCCCTAAACTGTGCTTTAATCTGTAAATAAAATGAACATGTAGTAACTGGCCCCTACCCATCAATTCTCTCTCTTTTTTTTTTTGTGCCACCAGTGGAATTCAGAATTACAACTCGAAACGAACATGCTCAGCCATTGCTCGTTTTGCAGTTGCGGATTCAGAGCCTCTAGGGAGGGGCACTCATAGATTATTTAAAGAAACAATCCAGGTGCAATAACCACTACAGCTCTCTGTATGCATGTGGGAGGGGTGCAGTGTGTGTGCAAGGGGTGCAGTGTGTGTGCAAGGGGTGCAGTGTGTGTATGTGAGACAGGGTGTGTATGGGGGTGCAGTGGGAGCACTGTGTGTAGGAAGGGCAGTGTGTGTTTATGTGAGGGGTGAAGTGTGTGCACGGGAGTGCAGTGTATACATGGGGTGCAGTAGGAACACTGTGTGTATGGGCCCAGTATGTGTATGAGGGTGAAGTGGGGGCAGTATGTGTGTGGGGCAGTGTGTGTATGGGAGTGCAGTGGGGGCAGTGTGTGTATTGTGGTGCAGTGCTTGTGTGGGGGAACACTGTTTGTATGGGGGTGCGGTGTGTGTGGGGGAGAAGTGTGTGTATGGGGGTGCAATGTGTGTATGAGGGTGCAGTGTGTGTGTGGGGTGCAGTGTGTGTGTGTATAGGGGAGAGATGATGTGTGTATGGGGGTGCAGTGGGGCAGGTGTGTGGTGGGGCGGTGTGTGTATGCTCTTGGGGGCTGCTGTGATGGCGGTGTGTGTGTGTAGTTTGGGGATGATTAAAGCAAATAGATCTTTTTAAAATTATATATATATATATACCTTATATCCCCCCACCTCCCTTGCCATGCCCAGGGAGGGAGGTCTCCGATTGTGAAGCCCTGGTGGTCCGGTGGAGAATCCCTGGCGGTTCTAGTGGGGAGTGAACTCTAGCATGCAGCTCCTGGGCTGGAGTTCATTCTCACGAGAACGGAACGCTGCCATGGTAACCGCGGCAACGCTCCGTGCTTGCAAGAGGAGACCCGGCGAAGCTGCAAGCTAGAGCTCCCAGTCTTCTCTCTCCCTCCCCGTCGTCTGTCAGCAATGGGGCGGAGGTTATTTCCCCGTCCCCCTGGATCCGCCACTCCCGTTTTGGTTGGTTTGTGATTCAAATTTATTTAATTTCGGAGTTTGAGAATTCAACCAATCACCCAAATTCAAAATTAATTTAAGTTTAGTGTTTAGTGAATGTACATTTTTTCAATTCAGTGCTGAATATAGTCCTAAAATACAGTTCAATCACAAAAGCACAATAAAAAAACAATTCTAGACCAACCAGAATACTGAACCCACATTATGGATCATGGTTTGTCACAAACAAGCATCCTGGAAACCAAGCCAGATACCAAAAAAAATGTGTTACTGATTAGTGCAATATGTTTAATGAAACAGTTGAAAGATAAAAAAAAAAAAAAAAAACACATGAATCGGTCAGTGTTAAAAATAGCTTAACACAATATTGCTAGAGTTTTACATAGATAAAGCATATGTTTCATTGTAAAAATGACGAAAGCAGCAAAACATTTATTGTGCGTGGTGTGTCTGCATGCATGATTATTTGTGCGTCAGTGTTCATGTACGGCTGCAAATACATATTATGCAAAGTCTTGCTTGGAGTGACCCCTATTGGTTCATAATGAGTATGACATCTGGTAACATGAATGATAAGCAAATGAGTTGAAAAATAATTTTAAGTGTGAGCTGCAATACAAACAAGTATTCCTGACACAATAGTTTTTAAAACCGCTGTTTCTGGCCCCTTTGCCACCTGTTAAATAGGTGCCCCACTTTGCCTGCATGGCTGAGATCATCAGATTTGACGATCACAGCCTATACAATGCTTTCCCATAGAAAAGCATTGGAAGACTATTGCACATGCTCTGCAAATTGCTGCACTAATCAGCATCTTCTCACAGAGATGCATTGAATCAGTGCATCTCTACGGGGAACGTTCAGTTTCACCATGCAGAGTGTTAAGATGCTGAATGCCAGTCTTCACACTGTGAAGTACTGACCCAGGAAGCACCTCTATTGGCTGCCTGAGCAAGGCCGATGCAAAGATTCTTGCCGCCCTAGGCAACAATCCATTTTGCCGCCACTCACTTACACACTTTTATACACACACACACACACAGACTCTCACTAACATACACAGTGTCACACACAATAACTGACATAAACACACAGTGTCACTTACACACGTTCACTAACACACATAAACTTACTGACATACACACACTGTCATTTACACACCATAACTGACATACACACTCAGTGTCACTTACACACTTTCACTAACACACAAAATCACTGACATACACACACAGTGTCACTTACACACTATAACTGACACACACACACAGTCACTCAAACACTCTCACTAACACACACTGTCACTCAAACACAAACTCACACCACTTTATATAAAGTTCCACTTTATTTACACACACAGCAATTCAGTACATACACACCAATCAGTGGCATCACTGGGAGGGGGGGAGTCATGGCCCCCCCTACGTCATGTAGTGTCCCCCCTCGAGCCCCACCAATTGAAATTAAAGGCGGGAGCACCGTATATCCCTACAGAAGCTGCAGCAGCACTGTCACTGGTGTAACTGTGTTCCACCCTTTTCCACAAGCAGGGCACTGTGCTGGGGGGACTTCCTCCTAGGTAATAGAGGGCAGTGCAGGGGAGAGACAAGGAGAGGAAGCTCACCTCAGTGTGACCGCACCAGATCGCAGTGCCCGATCAGCACCACAATGTGACCGCATCTGATCAGTGCGGTCACACTAAAGGAGGGAGAGGTTACTCACCTTACATCCAGAGCCTCTCCCTCCATACAGTTTTAAATACAGCGGCCAGGTCCAGCGTTAGGAAGGACGCTGGCTGCTGCATGCATGTTCTGGGGTCATGGGACCCAAAACAGCCATTAGCAGGGTTTACTGGGTTATTTAAACCCAAACCTGCAATGGTTCAGTGCCCTGTCGTGGTTTCCTTCCTGTTAGTTATCCGAGAGGGCGTTCCTGATACTGTTTATTGGTTATTTATCTTGGCTTGACTTGACTTCCCGTATTTTTGGTATCCCTGACCCTTTGGCTTTGTTCTTATCGTATTTGTTCCTTTCTGTAATTCTGACCTTGACTCGTGAGTGTTTATTCTATTACGTTAAATCCGGCCATTCTAAGGCCTGTAAATACGTTGTTACGGTTTGTCTTTGCTACGTGTTTTACTTAATTCTGCGTGTTAGTCCACTGGTTCGTCCTGACATTACGACAGGGCCATGGACCCTGCAGAGTTAAATCAACACATGTTGGCTTGCGAAAGAAGGCTGGAAGATAATGATCACAGTATGGATTAATTTGTCCAGGCCTTTCAGACATTGTTGGGCTGTACTGCTCAACCGAGAATCAACTACCTCTTCCAGCCCCTACTGTTGCTGTTGTACCCATAGTATACAAGGCTCCATCTATATCCCTCTCACCATACCCTTATTTCAGTGGTCATGCTCAGGAATGCCATGTTTTTCTTAACCAAATCGAGTACCACTTTGAGGCCTCCCCTGGCTCCTTTCCTTCCAATGGATCCAAGACTGGTTATCTGATGAATTAGTTGAAAGGGAAGGCACTAACCTGGGCAAATCCTTTATGGGAAAGCAACAAGTCTATAACATATGATTATGCGGAATTCCAAGCTGAGTTCAAGCTGACTTTTGAGCCATTAGATAAGGAAAATGATGCAGAAAAAGCCCTCATGCGCATAAGACAGGGCAATCGCTCTGTTGCTGATTATGCCATTGAGTTTCGTACCCTTGCTTCAGAGGTGGATTGGACAAACAGTGGCCTCGTCACCGCTTTCAATTAAGGCCTGTCCGATACCAGTCTAGATAAAGTTGCTGCCAGAGACTTGCCAAATAAACTTAACGAGTGTATAACTTGTATGATACAGATAGACATCAGGCTAAGAGAAAGGGAAAGGATCAGGAACAAACCTAGAAGAAATAGCTTTTCTCATTCCCCGCTTCTCCAACCCTGTTGTTCACAAACCCCCTATTGTAGCTGCTGAACATGAACCTATGCAGTTAAGAGTTATGAGGTTATCTGAAGCAGAGAGACAATTCAGGAGGAGTGAGGGTCTGTATATGTATTGTGGCAAGAAGGGAAAACTCTCGCACCTAAGTACTATTAGGGGACCAGCCTTAGGTGTTATGTAAATGTCCCCCACTATGCCTCTTTCAAGACTTCTCCTTTCTGTTACCATTTTGTTACACAACCTTGAGGTAAATTGCAAAGCCCTATTAGACTCAGGAGCAGCAGAAAGCTTTATTGATGCTCACTTTGTGTCCACACACAAAATACCTCTAAGGGAGTGGTCAACATCTTTGGTCATTGAGGCCATAGATGGTAGACCTCTTTGGAATCCGCTCATTACCCATGAGTCCTTACCTGTTTCATTGCAAGTAGGGGCCTTGCATAAGGAACTGATCACTTTTCAGGTTATCTCCTCAACATTTGTCCCATTGTACTTGGTTTTCCATGGCTAATCAAACATGATCCACGTATAGATTGGAGGAAAGGAGAGATACTAAAGTGGGGTGAAGAATGTTGTAACAAAAACAATTGGGTACTATCAATGTTCCTACTGTATCTCCATTGTCCACTACGGTTCCTTCCCAATATGGGGAGGTAAAGGAGGTGTTTAACAAAGTACATGCCGATACACTTCCACTGCAGAGATATTATGATTGTCCTATAGATCTAGTGTCAGGTACTATACCCCCGAAAGGGAGAGTTTATACCCTGTCTCCCATGGTAAGTAAAATCATGGAGGAATATATACCGGGTGCGTTAGCGAAAGGTCATATACACAGATTCTCTTCCCCAGCAGTAGCAGGGTTTTTCTTTGTATCTAAAAAAAGAAGGTGATCCGCTTCCTTGTATTGATTACAGGGAGCTTAATAAAATCACCATAAGGAATACTTAACCTATACTACTTATTTCAGAACTCTATGTTAAAAGGGGGGAAGATATTTATGAAACTGTATTTATAGAGCGCTTACAATCTAGGGGATGCTGCCCGTCCCATGTGTTCCCTATTAAGGGTTAATAAGCATGTAGGGATGTATATAAAAAATACCCCTTTCTGTATCATTTGAGATATTTTTGCCAGAAGCTCAAGGAAGCAAGGCGAATGGTTAGAGTTAGGACCCACCTAAGAGGTCTGCCTTGATGTGGCAGGTGGGCTTACCCTCTCATGGCCATTGGAGGTAACTAAAAACCTCCATTTGTTTAAAAATACATAGGGATGTGGAAAGAGCGCAGGTAACTTTTTTCTTTGGTTTTTACTATATGTATTTTGGCTGATGTGTCCTATAGTCTTTGCTGCCGCCCAGGAGTAATGGGAGTTTGAGCGCAGGACTAGTTTCTATGTATTTGTATTCACCATACACAAGTTAAACTAGTTCTACAGACCTAACTCAAGAATGGTCTGTATTGCAAACTAGAAAAATGTCTATTTGATCTGAAAAAAGTACAATTTCTTGGCTATACGATATCTGCCTCAGGATTCAAGATGGATCCCAAGAAACTAGAGGCGGTGTTGCAATGGCCTCTACCTCATGGTTTAAAGGCTATCCAAAGGTTCATTGAGCTTTCCAATTATTATCGTAGTTTTACTAAAAACTTTTCTACGATAATAGCCCCGATCACCAATTTGAAACGTAAGACGGTTAAAGGTACATTATGGCCGAGAGAAGCCATTAATGCCTTTGAACAACTCAAGGCTTCTTTTGCTTCAGCCTCTATACTCGCTCATCCTGATCCCAGCAGATCTTTTAAATTAAAAGTGGATGCCTCTGAAACAGGGGTTGGTGCTATACTCTTCCAGGGAGAGAGTTATGACAAATCCCTGCACCCATGTGGCTTCTTTTATAAAAAGCTATCCCCAGCGAAAATAAATTATGACAAAGGTAACAGAGAGCTACTGGCAATCCTATTGGCACTTAAAGAGTGGAGACATCTATTGGAAGGATCCAAAGACCGACGGATCATCATAACTGATCCTAAAAACCTGGAATATATAGGGGAGGCTAAAAGAATGTCATCCAGACAGGCTAGATGGTCTCTGTTTCTTTCTCGTTTCAATTATATCATCACTTATAGACCTGGTACTAGAAACATAAAGACTGATGCATTATCTAGACAGTTTGAGATGGAGGAAGAACCGGAGCAAGAGGAGAACACTCCTATTATTCCTCCTGAATGTATTTTGGCTTCCACTGTCCTTTCTTTGTCCACGCCTCTTCTTGGTGTCATAATCGCGGCTCAACCTCAGGCACCTACTAATAAACCTTCAGGTCTCCTGTTTGTTCCTGAAACTGAAAGAAGGGCGATTCTTGATATGTTTCATAATAACGTTACAGCTGGGCATCCAGGTACTCGCAAAACCATTTCAGCGGTAACCAGAAAGTTCTAAAGGCCCTCTCTTAAGGTTGATCTTATCACTTATGTCAATAGTTGC
>OW240917.1:37326467-37343967 GCA_933207985.1 Pelobates cultripes
CCTGGGAAGATTATGTTCTCTATAAAATGGATGTAGCCTGGTGTAAACTGAGCTGCACTGGTCCTTACTGCTTAATTTTCTAGAACATGCTAAAAACAAAATGACAGCCTAAGCAAAACCACAGATTGGACATAATTGTTTGAATATGGTTGGCCCAATTCCTAGAATATTTAAAAAGAAAAAAAAAAAGATTCCTGGGTACTTGGAGTAGGCGACAACAGAAAGCTTCTGTAGTAACTATTAAAATACCAAGCAGGAGTGTACATAGCTCATCCCATTATCCCTTAAATGGTAAACATTCACTTATTAAACAAATACAATACTCAGATATTTGTTCTAAATGCTGCAAAAGCATTGCAAAGTAGATTTTAACTTATAGAGCATCTGGCAGATGAGTTCTCACAATGCTGACAGTACAGCGAGTCATACTTTCCGACATTCCCAGATCTTTGGGACCATCCATGGGTCCTGTCCTGCCCTCCTTGGTTTGTTCTCTGATGACCCACATCCGGGGCCGGACTGGCCCACCGGGATACCAGGAAATTTCCCGGTGGGCCGCGGCATCTGGGGGCTGTGCTGAGTATGTGTGTGCCACCGGGTGGCCGGTCTGGTGGCACACACTCTGAGGGGGCCGGTGGGCTGGCGGCTGCATTCCACTCTGGAGCCGCCAGTCTGGCGGCACTCCTCCTGTCACTGATGGCTGAGGAGTGAAGGAGGAAGAGAGAGAAGCATGTTTCTGTACCATGCTCCCTCGCGGCTCCCACAATCCCCAGCACAGGAACCGCGAGGGAGCATGTTACAGAAACATGCTCCTCCTTAACTCCTCAGCCACAGCAGTCACAGGAGTGCCGCCGGAACGGCGGCTCCAGAGTGGAATGCAGCCGGCCCCCCTGACTCCTCTCAGGTAAATAGGAGGGGGAAGACGGGAATAAAGAGACACAAGGGGAGGGGGGAAATAAAACAGAGGGGAATAGAGGAAGAGAGACAGAGGAGACAGAGAAGGGGAGAACAAGAAATGATAGGCACACACACACAAGAGGGAGGAGAACAGAGGGAAAGGAGACACACAGGGAGGGAAGCAGAGAAATGATAAGACTCACAAGGGAGAGAAGGGGAAAGGAGAAAGAAAACACAAAAAGAGGGAGAGAAAAGAAGAACACAGGGAAATGATGATAGGAACACACAAAAGGAGGGAGAAAGACAGAGAAGAAGACACACAAAGGGGAGGGAAAGGAGAGAGGAACATACAGAGGGGAGGGAAAGAGACAGAGGAAAGAGAGAGAGAGCACACAAAGGGAGGGAGAAAAGAAGACAGAAGGGAAAAGAAAGAGAGAGAGCCACACAAGGGAGGGAGAAGACAGAGGGGAAAGAGGAACACACAAGGGGAGGGGGAGAAAGAGACAGAGGGGGAAAGGAGAGAGACGCACAAGGGGAGGGGGAGAAAGAGGCAGAGGGGGAAAGGAGAGAGACGCACAAGGGAAGGGGGAGAAAGAGGCAGAGGGAGAATAGAGAGACTGGAAAGGAAAGGGGAGACATGGACACAGAGGAGCAGTGAGGGGGAGAAAGAAACATACAGAGTGACTGGGGGAGACAAAAAGGCACACAGAGGGGCTGGAGATAAAGAGACACACATAGGGGCTGTATATATCACTGGTGGATCGGGGGGGAGGCAACAGGGCAATTCCCCCCCCACGAGGCTCTCCCCTGCCAGCCGATCTCCCTCCCCGTTCCACAGGCACTGTGCGGCACACACTTCCCCCCATACACACACTGCCCCCACACACACCATACATATTCACACACTGCCCCCATACACACATTGCCCCATAAAAAACACACTGCCCCCGCACACATACACAGCCCCCCACACACACATTGCTGCACACACACACACACAGACCCCAGATAAGTTGTCAAACTGTTCTTAAACGGTTTGACTACTTACTCTGGGGGGGTCCCGGCACTCCTTGCACCATAACCACTACACAGAGCAGTAGTGGTTATTGTGCATGGATTATTTCTTTAAATAATCTACAAGTGCCCCTCCCGGGATCAGGCTCTGGATCCACCACTGGTATATGACATGTATATTAATGTGTATTAGTTTTATTTATATATATATATATATACCTATTATATTTACACATATATTAATGAACATTTATATGTGCATAATACACAGACAAATGTCATTAATATGTACCATATGTAATGAGCAGATATTGGCCCAGTCTTGTTACTAGATGCAGACTCCATCACAATAACATATTTAAAGTGAAGAGTGCACCCACAGGACTTCAAAATAAACAAGATAATGTCATTTTTTTACAGTTGTGCCCTACATACATTCACCATTTCAGTCCCATTACCAAGCTTTCCTTAATATGTCAAGGTAGTTGGACTGAAACATTGATTACATGCAAAGGCACGTCTGCTTAAAATAAATCTGCACTTTTGTTTATTTTGAAGCCTATGAGTGCTTTTTTTTACGTTGGAGTAATAATTTTTAATTTTAAGTTCTCTTTTCTAACTCTGTATCTGCACACTATGCTGGCGCGACGCATTATGGGGCTGGTAAATATTTTTTTTCCAGGGCTGCTTTTAATTCCCAGTCCACCCCTGCCCACATCTGGACATTTTGGGTGTTGCCAGCGATGCAAGCCAAGTCAATGGCACTCTTTTTAGGCTTGGCCACCACCAACCCAAAGTTATGCCTTCCAATATTGTGAATTATGCAATGTGAGTCATAGTTATCTTAGGCCACCTGCTCCTTTCCTTATCATTCCTCTTAGCTTGCCTGAAGACATTCATTTTCTGGACATTTTTCTCATTTTGTCTGACAATGTTCAGATCCTGGAACAAGTTTATCATCTCATAAACAGTGACAGGAGATGTCCATTCACCCAACATCAATTGTGACATTTGAGTCAGCCTTCCTTTAGAAGCCAGGGAGGCAAGTCCACATCAGAAATTAAACCATCCCATTATAGTGCCAAGAGTACCCACTAAGAAGCGGACCTAAAAACGGAATTCCCTATTATATGTTGGCCTTGAGGGGTGTCTTCTCTAACATTTTTAAAAATAGAAAAGTTATTTACTGTAACAGTGTGCTCAAACAATTATATAAAATTCCGATCGACACGTTGCTATAGGATTAGATAGGAAAAAAGCCACACAAAATTTTAGCAACAGTTTCTTTTGAAATCATACTAAAAAAGAAAGTATACCAGCAGGAAGGATCTGAATGGGAAAACAAACTGCAGGATCCATATAATTTACAGCAGTGCGCAAATGGCAGAGCCAAATGTTTCGGAAGAAACAGGCAGATTACAGTGACAAGTTGGCTTTTAGTGGATGTAAACCTGTACGCTAAACACATTTCTAAGTTGACACCAATACAAGAGCTGCAGCAATAACAATATTGATACATATTTGGTTCTTATGCACAGGAATGCGGTATTTAATCCTATGGGTCTAGAT
Source organism: Pelobates cultripes (assembly GCA_933207985.1). NCBI lineage: Eukaryota > Metazoa > Chordata > Amphibia > Anura > Pelobatidae > Pelobates > Pelobates cultripes. The sequence continues at coordinate 37,329,948 of OW240917.1, forward strand.
CCAAACATTGACTCTCTGCTGTTTCCAGTGGCCTTCTTTGTTTGGAACAGGCAGAGTACATCTGTTCTTGCACACGTTCCACCTGGACACTTGTTCTACTGTCGGTGCAAAGCTCGGGGGTTTCCACAAATCCCACAGAGCGGTCACATAATACAAATGAGAAACACAGTCAGCACTACAATAACACTAATACAATGTTTCGGACTTATGTCGTTGAAATGTTGCATTAATATTATTGGTTCTGCCCTGTGTCGCCCATTCGTTTTTGGATTCTGAAGCAGAATATATTTGTCGTACCCCAGTCAACTGGAAATGGCCATAAGGGTTGCTGTCTGAAAAGTTAAAAAGATTACTACTGCCATAGGACAAATCTACTTCACCCTAGGATATAATCTTCTTTTCAAATAGTTTTCACTGAACAATTTTCTAATATTTATTTTAAACAGAGGCTGTTTTCACGTCTGACAATTAAGCTCTTTACATGATTACGCAGTGCAGTTAAAGAATTCTAATTTTTTTATTTTTTAAAAATAATGTTTTTACGACTGTTGTGAACGAGATCCTTTATCTTTAGATTCTAGAGAATCCATGCTTTCTAGCAAACTGAGATGAGGTCTGGATAACAAATGCCTTAGGGAAAAATGATTTAGTACAAAGTTCTGTCTTTTTAATATCAATAGATATTGCTTAAAGTGGCCCTGTCTCTTGAACTATTTTCATATTTCATTTTTAAAATACTTCCAGTCGGGGTCGTTAACAGAGCTCGATCTCAGGAGAGTTACAGCCAAATTATATTATGACAAATCTTTTTTTTTTTTTTATATGTGCTCTTTATGCTCTATGATAAAGTCATAAACCCAGACACACTGCATATTACATTTATATATACCTTATATTACTGTGGAGCTATATAATACATTGATATAGACTGTATATTACTGCTCTATACTACACTTATATACACTGTAGATTATTGAGGTACTCTATAAAACATGTATACACACTATAATTCACTAAATTATCATTCACTAAAGACCAAATGCTGCATACAGGGCCAAATTTGACGTCTGATTAAGGGACGTGTTATCAGCCGTAGAGGAACGGACTGCAAGAAAAACTTTGCCTCTGCAAAAGATTGACGAGAGGTTTAGCTTTAATTCCGTCTTTTCTTTTGGGGAACTAGAATAGGAAGTATCTAATCTAGGTGGAATTAATAAATTTAAGATACAACTGTTTTTAAATGTGGAGGTGATTATTTGTTAAATTGATACTATAGGCATCAAACCAACTTTAGCTTAATGAAGCAGTTTGGGTGCATAGCACTCACTACTCAATTCTCTTTTTTTCCAAGCCATGCCGATCTCACCATGGCTGGCCCAGCCTCTATGGCTGAGATAATCAAGCTTGATGACTTCAGCCAATCCAATGCTCCCTTGGGAGGCTTTTGCGCAAGCACGGCAAAACACTGTGCCAATCAGCATCTTCTAATTGAGTCAATGCATATCTATGGGACATGTTCAACGCATCCATGCAGAGCATGGAGATGCGGAATGTAGGTGCTGCACACTGTACAGCAGTGAAGCATGTATAAAACACGGCATCAGATATAAAATACAGCCCACCATTTTTTTAAATATAAACAAAATATCATGAGACAAAATATTTTTTTTTGTTTGTTTTTTTTAAATTCTTCTTATCAATTTCTTTCCCGTTACAGACACCACCTTTCATTCTCAAATATCACTGCCCATAACAAATATCAGATTCCCTTTTTAATAACTATATAATATATAAATATATACTTTTTTACTGCTTCTACATTTTGCCCTTAATTGGTTACCAAATGGTGGGAAATTGTTTATATTATGGATATATATTGCAGAAAATGTATTTGTCGATTTTCCACCCATTTGGTTTGTCCAAATCATTTGGTCAAAAATGACTGTGTGACGACTCTCCAGTGCCCTCTGTCGGTGAAACTGAAAAATGCCTTGATTTGCATAGTTTCAATTGTAGCAGAGTTTTTGGACCTGAATGCTGGCTGCACTATTCTTAGGTCCAGTAACATATCAAGAAAGAGCTTGGCCTGAGAGCCTGTGTGTGAGATGCTGAGTTGCCTGTGTTATACATACACTCAAATCTGGCCCTGGGTATATAGCTCTAAACTGGACAAAATTCTGGAAAATAATGGAGTATCACTAGAAGCCATCTTCAGGTATCCTAAATGGACATAGAATGTTTAGAAGTATGTTTTTCATTCATCCCTCTCATAAATTCAGATCATAATATCTATGCTGCAAAGATCAATCTTAGTAAAATAAAGTGTATTAAACATATTAGAAATTAAAGGCTAGTTCAGTAATTCCAAGTCACAGAGCCATATCCTATTTTGTGCAAACATATCCTGGCTCTGCTGGTAATGTGGAAGGACAAATGAACCTTTATAGATCAGATAAGCGATAACTTCTGCCAAAGGGAGTTTCAGAACCAGGAACCAACTAGATCTATCAACACTGACAGATGATAAAGAATCGCAACGCTGTGTTTGAATCCCCAGAGCAATGCGACGAGCACATACTTTCCCGACAAATCAAAATCATTTATTTTATATACTATTACAGAGACATCAATCTGTTTTGATGAAAAGGTCCAAACTTAGACATCTTACACATTTATAATGATAATCTATTTTCCCCAGAAAAAAACATCTTCTCATTGAATGCACTAATTTTGATCACAAGAATTTATAAACTCAACAAAGTTGAAAATCATGTGAGTTTACACTGTGATATGTTTTGCCAAGATTGTGTGAGTAATTTACTTGTTAATTTAAGCTTAAAGGGACACTACAGTCACCAGAACAACTACAGCTTATTGAATTTGTTCTGGTGAGTAGAATCATTACCTTCAGGCTTTTTGCTGTAAACACTGTCTTTTCAGAGAAAATGCAGTGTTTACATTACAGCCTAGTGATAACTTCACCGGCCACACCTTAGATGGCTGTTAGAGATCCTTCCTGGGTCATGGCTGCCTAAAATGCATCCAAACATTCAGTGTCTCCTCCCTCTGCATCAGATACTGAACTTTCCTCATAGAGATACATTGATTCAATTCCTCTCTATGAGGAGATGCTGATTGGCCAGGGCTGTGTTTGAATCATGCTGGCTCTGCCCCTGATCTGCCTCTTTTTCAGTCTCAGCCAATCCTATGGGGAAGCACTGTGACTGGATCAGGCCACCACTTCTGATGATGTCAGCAGACTGCTTGTTTTTCTGAGTCTAACAGCATGCAGAGTTACAGCTTCAGACTTGAATACAGTAAGAGTTTGCTATATTTATGGAGGCATGAAGGGCCCAGGGGGGCTAAATGGTGGTTTTAACACTATAGGATCAGGAATACATGTTTGTGTTCCTGACCCTATAGTGATCCTTTAACATACCACCTCATCTACAACATGTAATTTATTTGGAAGTCACCATATATGTACTAAGAAGAGAGTGTTTTCATTGGATTTAAAAGCATTTGTCATTCCAGTTTTTTTCTGGGCACCTTAGAAAAATTAAAATTAATCACCCCCAAAAATGTGGTTCTCACTGCATAAGACCTAAAATAGTAAAGATATTTTTAACTTACACATTTAATTAAAGAGACTCTGTCACTTTAAATCCCCCCCCCCCTCGCCCTGGCCTATCTATGCCTACAGAACTACAAATTGTTACAATGGGACTGATGCTACTTACCTTATTTGAGGTTGTGCTGGTACCGCCGTGTCTAAATTGATGGCGCTGCCATCTTAGTGTTTACAAGATTGCGGCGACTGGATATCTCTGACTCCGCCCTTCCTGGGGAGGACCTCCAGTGGCTTGTTTGGAGCTGCAAATAAGTGATAACGCGACGGTGTCGGAAGTAACAAGTCGCTAGATGGAGGTGAGTATTAAGTTGACAGCCAATGACAAACTGACAAAGGATGTGTAGCTGGTCTAAAGATCCACCCTTTGTCAACGTTTGTCAACCTGCAAGTTATACATAAGGAAAAGTAGTGTCTACTTTTTTTTTATGTGTAACATTTAAAATAATCTTCATTTACTTTGACCAAGACGCTTAAGTGTTATATTCTAAAATAGTGACGAGTGATGAATAACAACTTCATAATACATTTCCAATTACGCATGTAACAGTTTTTCAGCAGTTTTTCTTAGTTCGATAAAGAACACAATATATTAAAATATAACTATATATATCTATATTACTTGAAACAGGATGGTGAATTAGAATGATTTAATTAATTCTCACTTGAACCTTATTAATTTGACTCTGGGGGGCAGCTGATTTAAGGTCTATAAAGGTAAAACACTTCACCCATTTCTATGTACTGTTTCCTCTCAGTGATACCCAGAAGATAAAGAGGGGTACACTGGTTCTTTAATGCTGTCTAACCAAAAATCATGATTTTTATAGACTCACGTTGTGTAGAGTCCAGGTGCTCCTACTGTACTTTTTATTCTTCATTATTACTTAATTGTATCAACAGAAAGAAAAAGGATAAAGACAAAGGGTGGAAAATAAAGTATATGGGTGCACTCTAATTTAGAGCCAATGACAATATATCAGTATCAATATGGGGGCATTATCCATATTTAAAACATGGCTAACGTCTTTGTTTTTACTATTGTAAGTGTAGTTTTTATTTAAATAAATTCTAATATTTATGTTTGTGTGTTTTTTAATACAACCGTCGTGCTGTAACCTTTGGCTGTGAATCTATCGCGAAGCTGGGTTCCCATATTGATACAGACGATCTATAGCTTAAAATTGAGTCCCTGTCTCTAAGCTCTAAATCACATGCATCCATTTACTTCCTATTTTACTGCTTACTCTTGCAGTTCACTACTGAAAATAATATAACTATAGCCAGAGCTAGAACCATGGGAGAAGTGGCATCCTGTAATTTTCATTTGCTCGATCCAGCAAGATGTAATTTGGTCTTGAACACACAGCTCTCTATTTTTAAAGAAATGTGTATCCCGGCCACAGTTTATTTTTATTTCTTTATACAGAAATGCAGGTTAGAACATAGAATTCTTACATGAACATACCCTTTTGGCAGAGAAGAAGTAAGTATTATAGTCTTGCCAAGCATATATTTACGTGATGTTTTTTAGCCACTTAAAAGTAACAGAATAGAATGTTAAAGCAACAAACAAATGATCATGTGCTGTTTGTCATTAGCAAAAGTAAAGGTTAGCTCCAGACCTGTATTTGCATCTGACCTTGTCTATATAACAACTGGGATAAACCTGAGCCCCCTCCACCCCCCCAAAAAAAAGAATAAAACCCAATATTCTATGTTTCTATAAAGGTTAAAGGATCTTAACATGTATAGCTTGGAGGAAAGACGAGACAGGGGGGATATGATAGAAACATTTAAATATATAAAGGGAATCAACACAGTAAAGGAGGAGACTATATTTAAAAGAAGAAAAACTACCACAACAAGAGGACATAGTCTTAAATTAGAGGGACAAAGGTTTAAAAATAATATCAGGAAGTATTACTTTACTGAGAGGGTAGTGGATGCATGGAATAGCCTTCCAGCTGAAGTGGTAGAGGTTAACACAGTAAAGGAGTTTAAGCATGCGTGGGATAGGCATAAGGCTATCCTAACTATAAGATAAGGCCAGGGACTAATGAAAGTATTTAGAAAATTGGGCAGACTAGATGGGCCGAATGGTTCTTATCTGCCGTCACATTCTATGTTTCTATGTTTCTAACGACTTACATGACAGCACCATCAGTGTAAAACATCTGAAGCTTTATTCTCTATCCCAAAGAACCTCCAAATGAGATTTCTTTTTACTTGTTTCTATCCACAGCTAAGATAACTTGGAAGTAATGGAACATGGAAACAATCTGCCCAGCTTCAAGCAATGCTTTACTGATCTCAACGACAGAGATAGTTGCAATTTCTAGCAGAAAGTGACTATTGCTGGCTGCCTGCCCTGCTAATACCACACAGATTGACGCTTGCAGTGAAACACATTCTATGCCCCCATACAGAAAGCAAATAGTTACTTTATCACACTTTCTTATCTTCCATTGGCTGTCTATCAGTAAGAGCCTTTCTAGTGGGTTTTTAGGGGGGGTCTTTGGCTTGCAAAGTTGCAATTTTTTTTCTTTACTGCTCCTCCTGTTTTTGCCTCTGTTGGTCACTTCTCACTTGATCTGTGAATAAAATGAACATTTAATGACTGTCCTCTAGCCACCAATCATCTATTTTCCCCCATAAATCATCTCTTCTTTTTGGCGTGACAGGCATTATTCAGAATATCGACTTCTACGCCTCCAACATTTTCTTCATTGTGCAATTCTGTTACTCTGTAATTCAGGTACATTTTGACTTGGAATTCGGTAAAAGAGCCAAACACCCAATAGGTCCACAGTCAGCCAGATTGCAGTTCGGTCTGAAACAAATCTCAATGTCCCATATTTACAAACGGTTACATAGTAATCAAGTTGGAAAGAAAGCCCCGAGTCTATTAAGCTCAAACTTCCAGGTATCTGTTTATGCTGTTGATCCAAAAGAAGCAGAAATCTCCAATTTAAAGAGGTTTTCAAGTGTGCTGCAAACAGGAAAAAAAATGGTTTTCCTCCATAATGGCAGATTTCTTCTTGGATCAATAAGCTCTCCGCACATATATGAGTATATCCTTGCCTGGTCTCTATTTCCAAAAAGAAACATCTTGATAGTTTTAGACTGAAGAAGCGTCATGTAATGCATGCATCCAATAAGTGACATGTATCTTATGGTACATTCCCTTCTTCTGAGATGTAGAGCATTAAGTACTCTTACTATCACAATAAAAAAATATATATACACACACACGCACACACACACGCACACACACACACACACACACACACCATACTGCTAAAGTCTAATTATTCAAGTAATAAGCACAGTACTCTGGAAGCAAAGGTAGTCAGAATGTGCAGATGTGGATATCACTTACAAGGATTTACCTTTGTGTAAATGAGAACTGAGAGGATATATTATAAACGTACAATATTATATTAGATCATATTATATATTCTAATTTTGGCGTGTGCAATGAGTATTCTACATGTGCCCAGGGGCAAAGTAGTACATGGCTGACTTGTCCTACCTGTGCTCAATTTAGCTTCTGACCTGAAGAATGGCATTGAGATGCTCATTATCTCACAGGTATACTGCACCAAAACCACTACATCTTAACGCAATACATTTGTTTAATTAATTAATTATCAATGAATACATCGTAATTTCCCTTGCAATGTAAATCACAGCTTTTTACATTTTCCCTAAAACATGTTTGTCGTGGCTATTGGACAGACAGCCACATGAGTCGCTTCATCCTTACATCCTTTAATTTACAAAGGATTTCACGTGAGTCCCAACCCGCGTGACACTTACAGAGTTAAACATGTGCCACGTGAATTTACACCTTCTTGTTTGCTTTCTCCAAATTGCAATTGCTTCGCTTAAAAGCTCACAGTTACCATCAACTGAGTTACGCGCACAGTTACCATCAACTGAGCCATGACTTTACGTACCTGATGATTTATCCATCCAGCCCGCTTGCTGGAATTACTTGAAACCACCTTCTCACTGAAGAAGCCATTGTATAAAGCACTTAAAAAAAAAATTCATCGTAAAGAAGAAGAAAAGCAACAATGAAAACTATACGGCTTATTTAATAACTTGCATGTCTTCGTGGCGTTTCAAAAGGTACCATTATGCTGTAAACCGCTAGCGTAGTTAAGTGAGTTGTCCTCACAAGATTGCATTTGCTGTCATTTGCTCCCAAATATACATCGGGTATAGCTGTCACTTTGTTGCACTTGACATGAAAGTCTACGTGCCACGCACACGCAGCGTTTCATATTTCTCATTTTGTGTGTATAGAAGTCATTCTCTCTCTGACAGTATCTTTCACAACACTAACCTTGCGAATTAGTCCACTCAGAAAAATAGAGAGAAATAAAAGACACAAAGAAACCCAAACATTTATAAATCACATTACATGAGCCTTTGAATCGTGTTTCCAGGACACAGAGTACCGTGCTCAAAGCATTTCATGTACAATTATTATTAAGGGGTAATGTTCAATGGATACATTTACATATAGATGTAAAGTGAGAGTAACAATGCAAACAGAATCACAAACACTGCACTATGACAGAATGTAGCAACAATAACCTAACACACAGCAATGGATTTAAGTTAATTGTGTGGCAAATCAGTCCAAAGTAGAAATCAAATTATTTTGCCATACAAATAATACTGGGGGATATTATGTGAAGCTAAGATATTAACAAAATGGTGATGAACTGCCTACAGGTCTGAATGGATGTTGCAGATTTTTTTTTTTAAATGGACACTCCCCTGTCTAAATAACAATTAAAATAAATAAATAAAATAGATATTTAAATCAATATTTAGTAGATATGCTAAATAAGCGGCATGCATTTCATTATGCATTTTTTCATTGAGTGGGTATATCTAAAAACAGCTTGCAAAACCTGCACTTCTCTTGTCTGCAGCTTTTGCAAGCCCTCCCCTTCTAATCCCGCTCAGACTTTCTGTGGCTGTCCAATCACAGACTTCCCAATGCAACTCAATGAGAAGTCTTTGTAAGGCAGGCTCTCTGAGCAATTGCTGCCTTTTGAGTTTAGCTCCACAAAGCTAACCAAACCAGGAAGAAACTGGTCTGGTTTTCTAGTTGACAGGCAGGGTGTTTAACAAGGTTAATTTATAAAATTGGCGATTTCTATTGAAATCAGCACTTTTTGCCAATTGAAAATAAAGAGGACACACTCTTCACACATAACGCACCTCAGCAGGCTGAAGTGATTCCAAGTCTTTAGTGTCCATCTAATCATTATAGGATCTTGTATTTTTATATTTTTAAATTACAAATTATTTCTAAATACAATGAATAAATATAATTCATTGTTAAAACTGTGCTCAATCTTGGTTATGGCTGTTATTTAGAGGTTTTTTTTTAATAACAAAATTATCCTATATTAAAATATTTTATATGCCCTAACTGGGTGTGATATGTACTCCCATCCAAAGCTAATATCCCACTGCCTTCCTCCTGGTAGAAATATCGCTCATTGGAAACACAAGGGACGATATTAATAAACTCCTTTCTGGTTCCCCGTGTCAGAATGTTGGAAAGCAATGTAAAGAATTCCTGGGGATGTGGACTTGTTTTTAAGTAGACATCTGGAATGTAATAATACTAGTTTAGTTGTTTCAAATACCCACGCTTTACGTAGGATAGGAAATTAAAATAAACCACAGCCAAGTAGCACAGGAAAGAAAGGGGACCAGTAATCATTGGAATAGAGAGATAGAGATAGAAAGAGATAGAGAAAGAGATAGATAGATAGAGAGAGAGAGAGAAAGAGAGAGAGAGAGAGATACCTACATAGGTAAGGGGTATTTGACACCTTAGATTGGACAGGAGGTTTGCCTTTCAACAGTATAATAAAATTAAACACGGGCCCCAAGTTCCACTGGAATATTTTAAGTCCAAGAACCTGAATGTCTTAGAATGATACAGTCAAAGGCTCAATCTGTGTAAAGTCTTCAAAACTGCTGACATTACTCCTCTAACGAAAGTGAAAGTGTTTGAGCTTTAAAACAGTTTGAAAATTACAGTATCCAGATGGGGAAAAATAGAAATTTACCCAAAACTCTCGCTGTCCCTATGCACCACACAGAGCTAATGCCTACCTGAGGTATGTAGGGACAGCGAGAGATTTTTATTAATGGGGAATTTGTAGCACCTTTATCTTTTGCAACCTCCTGGTTCCCTCTCTGGCGTCTTGGGACACAGTGTACAGGGGAGGTTTGGATAAGTCTAGTTTAAGAATGAAGACCTTCTACCTCTCTTTGTAAACACCCTCTTCCCTACCTGTCCAGAGATGGACACCACCCACCTCTTATACCCCTGTTTTAATATTATTTATATTTTCTTTTTAAGTGGACCATTATTTTTTGTATCATTGAGAATAAAGTTTAAGGTTTTTTTGGCCACTTATAATACTTTTGTGCTTCCTCCTAGTGTATCCAACAATTTTGGGTGACACTTGGATTTTTTGTTTTCATTGACAGTAGGTTACCACAAATGTACCCAAAAGAATTACCACAGTCAAAGATGGTGTTATTAACTGTTGAATTAAAATATTGCTTTTTCTTTTGTTTGTTTTGTTTAATAAGCTTTCGTGTAACAATGTTTTTTTGTACTTTCAATGCGTGTGTATGTCGTGTAAAACTATAATTAAAACCCCCCCCATTCCAACAGAATGAATTCCTGGTTTCTTTATTTAAATTCTTTATTTTGTCATGCACGAAAAATACAACAAGGCAAGGGATTGTCAGCATGTTGGTCAACATTTGCAAACAGTTGTTTGGTACTTCATAACATTGCACATTTTATATTTTAAGGTAGTTTCATGAAGAGTTAAGCCAATGTGTCAGTTACAAATTAAGGCAGACGAGGTACTGATTCAGATTAATATACTGACAGTTGGTAAGATTGTAGGGTCACAAGCTTATCTATGACAGGTCTTATTTGTGTGGGTTATAGAGTAACAAGGCATAACATTGCAACAACTATTAGCAGTAATGTTTCAGGGGGCCCCCACCTAAGGCTGCCATGGTCTCCCTATAGACATGGGTATGGAACTGCTTACGAATCTATAGGGTTGCACCTTTTGGTAAAGCAGAAGGTTAAGACCTTAGTTCTAAGCATACTGCCCAACAATTAAAGGGTGGCTTGGATGTTGTGTGGAAGGCATGGCTATGACACTTTTATAAAAACATGACATCATGTCCCAGTGAGTCTCCTTTAGCCTATGCCTGCAAGGGTCTCCTGCAAACTCTGTATCCCGCAAAGAGGGACTCACCCATCCCAGATCTCAGTCGTAAATGCCCCAATGACAGGCTTGTCTGCGTGCGGAGGTGGAGGCTTACTGCAGAACCATCAGGGATGCTTTCCAGAGGTGTCCGGTTCCAGCTTGTGTAGAGGTACAGGCTCTTCCTGGCTCTCATGTTGAGCTGACTCATGGTGGTGTGCTTGAGTGTGGCTGGTTGTGTTTTGCATGGAGCTGTAGCCGCTGACAGATGTTGCCACATGGGTTTCTCTGCCGGCGGGAGACAGCGTCTTCTTCGGCGCTATTTTCTGGTGCACTTTGCAATGCCAGGTGTACCTCCAGAGCTGGAGCGGTAATGTAGCTCCAACGGTGTGTCCTTGTTCTGAGCATTAGTGGCCCCAAATATAGCATCCAGCTGCGCCAGAATGTCAGGCACCTGTGTTCTGTCGGGTGGCCCAGTAACAGTCTCTGCCATTTTGGTGTCAGCAAGTCTCTGCTTGGGTTGCTGTCTCAGCCTCCAGAGGGACTAGGATAACCCCCACTGGTCCATGAGGGGAGGGGACGACAGCCTACATACAGGATTTTAGCCGTTGGAGGCAACAGGAGAGAGGCCGTCTCCCCTGTGCCTACCATGCTGGTGGGCCTTGTTTTTTTCCTCGATGGGTACTGCATGTTGAGCCGCATGTTTGGTATCGACATGTAGCCCCCGGTTCTGCCTTTCTGTTGGGTGCTTGTTGGAGTGGTTTGCGTTTCGTTAAAGGCTATTAATCCGTCAAATATGCCTTGAGGAGCAGGAGCAGCTCTATTCTGCGTCCACTCGGCTCAGCGGACAGGCCCTGCCCCACAAATTCCTGGTTTTAAATCTACAAAATGTGGAAATACCCAAGAGTGAATACTTACATAAACACATACACATTATAATAGGATGTAACCGATCGGCCCCACTGGAACTTCACACAGGCTGCTTACATCGCTTACATCAATCGTGAGCAGCCCGTCCCAGCTTTTAATACTCTTTTCCTATTTTTGGCAATTCTCATCTGGCTAGTATCTCCAATTACCCCTATATCCGTTATCCTGACTCTGGCTTGTATACGGACTTCGCCTTTTCCTATTGTATACGTTACGCCTGGCCACTCTAAGGTCCACTGATATGCCTATATCTGTTTCTTTTTTTGGCATACCTCAGTTCTGCATGTTTGGGTGTATTTACCCTTACACACACACACACACACACACACACACACACAAACAAACACATCATTTTCATCATTTTCCGGTGATGCTGTGGTTTTCTACAAATAGTAAAGCAACTCAATATGTCATGGCAACATAGCCAACAGCATATTATTTAAAGACGGCACACAACGGCTGAAACAAGATATGCTCTGTGTGTTTCCCGCTAGACTAGGCTCCGCGTTCTTTTTTCACTATTAAAGATAAAAATGATGAATTCAGTTTCAAATGATCACCTTTCCTAAAATGATTTTATTCCATATACTCCCAAACGCCTGTTGTGTGGACTGTACACATAAATTACATTTATGAGATACTAATTTAAAATAACTTGACGAAACTCTCACGTTTTCTTATCACTTCATTAGTCGCCTCTAGTTTTGAAAGGTCAGCCTTATTTCACAAAAGACATCGGCTGCCCAGACCAGCGGTGATGCGGGAGAAGAATCTGCAATGACATCTGTTGTTTTCTGCTGTACGACTAAAAACATCTTCAGATTTAAATCTGGAAGATAAATAGGCTCTTGCGATTATAAAGCAAACCCTTTAAGGAAGCGTGAAATTGACAGAACTGTAGCTAAACCACAGCCATGTCTCATTAACCCCATAAGATGCGGACTATGTGTCACTATCACACAACAGGCTGCAGTTCCAGTGCCCGGGAGATGGAGAATACAATGTGTCTAACGAGAAGAAATTAATGTTACAGCCAATATTCTACAGCTAATATTAGTGTACTTGGACCCTTTCAAAGAGAATGACAGGAAAAGGCCTTTTACATCTTATAGATCTATTAGTACATACGCGTTCCTTCCCTTAAAGGGACCCTCTGGAAACCTAATGTTCACAATACATTTGAGCTTTATGCAAACAAATCCTTATTTTATTTTTATTTTTTTGAAGGGATGACAACAAAAGAGTATTAAAGCTTATACTATGTTAATGTTATACAGGCTGGACTGCCTGGTCTCCTCAACTGATTGGCCCAGCTGATCCTTTAATTGGCCACGCTAGCATTTGACCCCAGGGAAGCTACCCTCCTGCACACTAAAGTTTTGTGCAAATAGGAGGGCGTATCAAAATATGCTTTTGTTTATTCGTGTATTTTTGTATGTGTGTCTTTGTATGAGCATATATGTGTGTGTTCCACTGTGTATCTGTGTGTGTGTGACAGCATAAATCTGAGTATGTAGGGATGGGTTTTGTGTGTGTGTGTGTGTGTCATTGCATACCTTTATGTGTATGGCATCTAATGTCTGAGAATTAATATGTGCCTATCAATGTATACATATAAATTTTTGTCTGTTTCTGGCACTGTATTACATGTATGTGTGTGTCTGCAAATGTAGGTCTCAGTGTATGGGATTGTGTTTGAGTAGCTGAATGTGTGTCTGTGTGTTTTGTATCTCTGTACATGTCTGATAACGTCTTAGGAGGTCCATGCAAAATGATTTTAAAAATGGCCCAGTGATTTCTGTGGCCGCAACGTTTTTTATTATGCCAGATAAATGCATACCCCCAGCCAGGGCTGGACTGGCCCACCGGGATACCGGGAAATTTCCCGGTGGGCCGCGGCACCTGGGGGCCGGCCGCGTTCCTGGGGCGGCCCTTTAAATACTGCAGCCGCCCGAGCGCTCTGTTAAGAGCCTCAGGCGGCTGCAGCTTCTCCCTTCCTCTCCCCTTCCCTTCCCCTCCCCTGTAACGTGGCCGAGTTGCACTCCGGTCCGCTGTGGCCAGCCGGAGTGATAGGAAGGGGCACACTGAGTGTGCACTTCCTGTCAGTCCGGCCGGTTACAGGAAACAGAAACTCCGCACGGAACAGGAATTTCTGTTTCCTGTAACCGGCCGGACTGACAGGAAG
>OW240917.1:37344067-37484067 GCA_933207985.1 Pelobates cultripes
ACACACACACAATGCATCCCTATACATACACAGAAACACAACATGCTTCCCTTACACACAGAGAAACACACAATGCATCCATTACACACACACACAATGCAACCCTTACACACAAAGACAATGCATCCCTTGCACACATACACAGAAACAGACAATGCAAACCCGTACACACACATGCAAACACACACACTTCTTTTCTTACATACACACAGAAACACAATGCATCTCTTACACTCAATGCACACATATACAGACACACACCTTGCATCCCTTATGAATACAAACACAGATTCACACAATGCATCCCTTACACACAACCAGAAACACATAATACGTCCCTTATACACAAATACACACTGCTTCCACTACACACAAACAGACTACATCACCTGCACAAACTGGTAACCCTATACACTACATGCCATAAGTACACATATTAGATCCTCTACAATAACACATAACACATCCCCTACACACTCCACTCCCTGTGAGCGAACTCATGGGTGAGTGGAACTTATGAGTGGGCCTTATGGGCATACTCACCGTCAGGCCCTGGGGCCCAGACCCCAAAAAATGGAGCTGCTTCCAATTCTCCCAGAACATTGAATTTTGTGACCACAGTTGCAAACAGCCTCCAGAGATCCTGTTCCACACCAGACCAGTGGAGCCAAACTGCAGCCCATCATCATCCTCATCTGCTTGTAAGTAGGCAATCTAGTATATTATTAGTGACACTAATCTATAATTTACCTCACATTAAAGGGACACTATAGCTTAATGAAGTGGTTCTGGTGTCTATAGCCGGTCCCTGCAGGCTTTTTAATTTAAACACACACTGTGTGCAGCACTGGCGTTAGTTCATATGGCAGATCATATGGGTAGGGCATTGTGATGTCACATGGGGGAGGGGAGGGCAAATTTCTCTTGTCTAGGGCGGCAAAAATCCTTGTACCGGCTCTGATCCTGGGCAGGTGCACCAGTCTACTGGTGACCCACAGGAGGGGAGTGCACTGATTGCACTGCACTCTCCTCCTGCCCAGCCCCATCTCTACCGCAGTGCAAGTGCCCTCTGCCCCTAATTTACAGTGGCTCACACTCACAACAAGCAGTGCCTGGAGCCGTGAAGGAGCGGGTATGGCAAAGAGCTACTGATTAGCATAACATCAATATCCGCTATAAAACCAGGAAAAGGTGGGCATGGATGGTGAACTGATTTGGTGGTGCAATGGGCCACTTGACTGGTTTTGCCCCCCAGGCCTAAGGCTGCCAGCCCTCCCCTGCTCACTGCTGTGGCTGATGGAGGAGGAGCATGTCTCTGTACCATACTCCCTCGCGGTTCCCGGCACAGGAAAGCGGCCGGCCCCCGGACTTCTCCAGGTAAAGGGGGGGGGAGAGGGGAATAGAGGGAGGAGGGAGAGACACAGGGAAAGGGGGGAGGGAGAAAGATGGGGTGAGACACAGGAAAGTGGAGGGAGAGAGAGATGGGAGGAGGAGAGACACAGGAAGGGGAGAGAGATGGGGAGAGACACAGGAAAGGGGGGGAGGGAGAGAGATGGGGAGGAGGGAGAAAGGAGGGAGAGATGGGAGGAGGGGGGAGAGACACACAGGGAAGGGGGGAGAGGGAGGAGGGGGAGAGACACAGAGAAAGGGGGGAGAGAGATGAGAGACACAGGAAAGGGGAGGGAGAGAGATGGGAGGAGGGGGGGGGAGAGACACAGGAAAGATGGGAGGAGGAGAGAGAAGAAGCACAGGAAAGCATGGGAGAGAGATGGGGAGAGACACAGGGAAAGGGGGGAGGGGGAGAGATGGTGAGAGACACAGGGAAAGGGGGTAGGGAGAGAGATGGGGAGAGACACAGGGAAAGGGGGGAGGGAGGGAGGAGGGGAGAGACACAGGGAAAGGGGGGAGGGAGAGAGATGGGGAGAGACACAGGGAAAGGGGGAAGGGAGAGAGATGGAGAGGAGGGAGAGACACAGGGAAAGGGGGAGGAAGAGACACAGGGAAAGGGGGTGAAAGAGGCAGAGGGGAAGAGAGAGACAAAGAGGGAGAAATGAGAGAGAGACACACAAGGGGAGGGGAAGAAAGAGGCAGAGGGGGGAGAGAGAGACTGGGAAGGAGAGGGGAGACATTGACACAGAGGAGCAGTGAGGGGGAGAAAGAAACATACAGAGTGACTGGGGGAGACAAAAAGGCACACAGAGGGGCTGGAGATAAAGAGACACACATAGGGGCAGTATATATCACAAAGCCCCCAAGGCTTTCCCCTGCCGGCCGATCTCCCTCCCCGTTCCACAGGCACCGTGCAGCCAGTCGGCAGGGGAGGAAGAGAGGACCTGGGGCAACGCTCCGGCTCTCACGAGGGTGAACTCTAGCCCTGGAGCTACGGGCTAGAGTTCACTCTCACCACTTCCTGGTGGTCCCAGTAGTAGGAGTGAACTCTAGCCCCATACACACACTGCCCCACACACACACCATACACATTCACACACTGCCCCCACACACACACACCATACACATTTACACACTGCCCACCCACACACTGAACCTTTCACACACATTGCACCACTGCTCCTATACCCTACTACAGCCCCATATCCCAGCAGACTCCAGGTAAGTTGTCAAACTGTTCTTAAACGGTTTGACGACTTACTCTGGGAGGGGGTGCCGACGCTCCTGGCACCATAACCACTACACAGAGGAGTAGTGGTTATTGTGCATGGAATATTTCTTTAAATAATCTACAAGTGCCCCTCTCAGGCTCAGGCTCTGGATCCGCCATTAGTATATGACATGTATATTAATGTGTGTATTAGTTTTATATCTCTATTATATTTACACATATTAATGTACATTTATAAATGCATAATACACAGAGAAATTTCATTAATATGTACCATATGTAATGAGCAGATATTGGCCCAGTCTTGTTGCTAGGTGCATACTCCAGCACAATAACATATTTAAAGTGAAGAGCACACCCACAGGACTTCAAAATAAAAAAATTCAGTTGTGCCCTACATACATTCACCATTTCAGTCCCATTAACAAGCTTTCCTTAATATGTCAAGGTAGTTGGACTGAAACATTGATTACATGCAAAGGCACGTCTGCTTAAAATAAATCTGCACTTTTGTTTATTTTGAAGCCTATGAGTGCGCTTTTTACGTTGAAGTACTTTTTAATTTTAAGTTATCTGTTCTAACTCTGTATCTGCACACTATGCTGGTGCGATGCATTATGGGGCTGGTAAATATTTTTTTTCCAGGGCTGCTTTTAATTCCCAGTCCGGCCCTGACCCCAGCATTGGATTCACAAAAAGTGAGCCAGGTAAACGGGATTGGGCCAGTGACAAGAGCTGTTTTCGCACTGTCCAAAGGGAAAAGCCATGTCAGCCTGGCTTGAATGCATGTCAGGTTGACTACTAATCATATAAACCAGACCCATAAAGGGTGTACCATGTAAAAAGCACTGTTACAGAGCTCAATACATGGTCTAGTGCAACTAGCGTAACAATGTGCTTGTACTACACTTTCTCGGGACAGCTGCCAGTATTGTAGTACATGATCTCACTAAAATCATACAGTTTGGTTTTTTTTTACATGAATTGCAATGACATATTGAAAAGTTGGTCAAGGTAGAGGAGATTAGGCACATCAAGAATAGAAGAAATCAGGAGGAACATGAATAATGCTGAATTAAAAATCACTATCAAGCTCTTTGTGAGTCCTCAAGGCACACCAGCATTACTGGAGTTAGGGAATTCCCAATTCTGGTCCAAAGAAAAAGCCTGTACTGTAGGTGTCTTGAGAACTGGGGGCAAACATTGCACTAGAAGGGAAAAAACTAGATTTAGTGATTTGTTTTGGTACATACTACAATTTGCAAGGAATTGGACCAGTTGGATGATAGCACGGATTTCTGATTTGCAAACCACTATATAGACCAATCACAAAACACAAGACTCATCCAATGGATGAACATGTTTTATTACATTTTGATTTGTGATTCAGAGTTCAAGAATGTGCAGTGCACAAGTCAATAGGAATAAAGAAATTGGGCAGTGAAAAATTGGTGAATTCAGCATGCATAGTACATTATTTGGTAAGACTTGGTTATCATTCGGCCATGCCAAAGTAGTCTATGACACATACAGTAGTTGGTGTCGCCATTACCTTTCATTGGCATTTGGCTGCTGAAATACCGTGGGAGGATGCTGTGTTATGAGGAATGCCTAAAATAAGTGAGAGAATCTGAGCTGTTATCATCTGCAACATAATATTTTGTTGAAAACAATACATGAAATAAGAAGTAACTGTGTATTTGTGCGTGATAAGTGGATTTAGTTATCATATGGCAAGCAGCGATGCACAGATTGAAGGGCAGGGGTAGGCGACCTTTGGCACTCCAGATATTGTGGACTACATCTTCCATAATGCTTTTATGGCCAAAATGCTGGCAAGGCTGCAGGGGAGATATAGTCCACAACATCTGGGGTGCTGTACATTGTCTATCCCTGCTATAGGGTACCAATGTCATTACACAAGTGATGTAATAGGGCAAATTAATTCAGTGTTGCAATGATAATATGACGCAAGCTTTCACAAATGTGCGTTTAGAGAGGTGATATATAACTTGGCTCAAGCTGATATGTCAAGCATCAATGAACAGTGCCTTGGTGTTGATAAGTGACTTCTAATTCAGTTTTCCGTTTGCGCAGAAACTAGTACTAGGTCATTATGAGTGTTGGAATATAAAAATAAACATTTCAGTGATTCCTGTTTACACAAAACTTCACTTTTGCATTTCCCTGAGATCTTTTCTGCAAAATAAATGGAATTAAGGAAAATTAGTCTATGCACTACTGAAAGCAACTCTGGCATGTTAATTATAATGCAATAATTCTACTCTTACACCAATAGAACTTTTGAATGGAAATGAAGACCAAAGAGTATTCTACAGACATAAGAGATATGGTAAAAAAAAAAAGCATGGATTATGAAAAGGATAGAAAATAAAACGCAAATGTTACAATACATTTGTGAGTACAGTTTGAATAATAAATAGGGAGTGAGCACAGAAGACGTGTAGGATCTGTTCACTTGAAGGAGCTTCTGAGTCCAGCAGCTGGAGTGGAGACATGGAGCACCCATCAAATATATCAAGAACCCATTTCATTAGACTTGTATGGGAGAGCATCAAGTAAAAACTGTGTAATGGTCGAGGTTGATGCAAACCCACATATATCAATAATAGTCCCTTTAGCCTTCTAATCCACACGTTCTGTTGCTATGCTACATCTTGTCTTGCTAGGTGCAGACAGCTTGAAGGAATCTAATTACCTGGCTTCACTTCCCATTCCATCACCTAATCAGTATCCCAGGAACCCCACCTTTTAGCCAGGATACCACCAGAGAATTCAGTTTAATTGCTTGGCTCATTGCCTGCCTCCTGTCCTGTTTCCTGTCAATTGGTTCCAGTCCTTTCCTGGTCTTTGGAATCATCCTGATTTATTATGTTTATATTTTTGTAACATACCCAGATGTATTGATAACAATCCTTTTATGAGAGCGGGGCCTGACTCCCAAGATGTGTCTCTCAGTATATCCGGCACTTGAGAGCAAAACATGAGCGTAAAAAAACACATTAACACATTTTAGTGTGACGATCGGAGGGTCTTCACGGCACAGGTTGCCTACCAAAGCTCGAATCACACTACTCAGCTAATTTTTTTGAGTAGTCTGGTCAAGAGGCCTAACGTGGAAGGGCCCTCTGGGGCCAATCTCCCAGCTTGGGGTGCACTTCTCCAAGTAAGTAACTCACAGCCCTGCTACCCCCACTTTGGACCAGTGGGGGTTATTCCAGTCTCCACTGACTGGCTATACATACCTTTATGGCACGACCGCAGCAGACTCTCTCAAGAGGGACATCACGCTTTCTCTTCATTAGCATGCGCCGACACAGTCTGTGAGGGCCCCACATGGCGCAGCAAAGCATTTGTTATGTTTTATTTTTTAATAAACTGCATCTGCTTTCTACATGATTTTGGGTGTTAGCCGGCATCTCCCTTGTGATTATGTTGAAGCACTTAGACAAGATCTTCCAGTGCGTTTGGGCAAAATTAGAGGCTCGTACGCCCTTACTATTCAATACCCACCATTATTTTACTTTATGTTTTGTCTTTATTTATCATTTCTGTAGTGCAGTAAAGTGCCAGAAAGTCGAGTTCAGTGGCTATTCCCTACTAAAAATGTTGCTTGTTATACAGCATCACAATTGCGTTATAATCACCACATCTAGATAGCTTTCTTCGATTCATAAGTATAGCTCTACTTCTAGCTTAGACATGTCAGTCTAGCCTGTGTTTGCATGATATTATATAAAATAGAAAACGAGGTATTATCGAGTATGTGTGACCTGCCACACAATATATGTACATCATGTTTTCATTCCTTTAACACATGCAAAACTATGTTACTTACCTCAATAAAAAAAAAAGAGATTGACAACAATCCTTATATTTATTGTTTTGAACCTGATTTATTATAGAATACTTCTGGGGAGTACTCATTGACATTGACTTACTCCTGACGGTGTTCTTTGTGTTTTGTTTTTTCTAAATATTTTTTGTCAATCTTTTTTTTGGGTGCGTTTCAGAGTCCAAAATTTCCTGCAAAGCCACAACAGCAGTTACAGGATCCTTGTATGACATAATGAGACATGTAACAAGGAGTTATAAACAAGTAAAAATGTGTTTACTGCAGCGCGTGCCAAAGGGCTTAGAAGAGCTTATCCAGGCTGTGCAAAAAGTTATCAATAGAGCTGTAGTGAGGTCGCTAGGATGAGCTTAAGCCCCGTTGACTAGCTGGGAGTGAACCACCATCTTGTGAGGATGTAGCAGTAGAAGTGTGGTCAGAGTGTAACTCGGAGTATGAGGTAAATGCAGTTATGCAGCTCAAGAATCCACAGTGGGAAACGGGATAACCCCTGCCGATCCGGGAGGAATGGTGCGGGGGTTAGAGTACTCAATAAACTAAAGAGCGAGGAGATCAGCCGCCTGTCCTCTGCTCTGTCCCCAGCAAGCTGCAACTTTGACTCTCGGGTTCTTGCAGGAATTATGGCTCAGAAAACTATTCTAAGTGCTTGTCTGGGACTCCCCGATGCAAATAGTACGCTATTGGAGAGTTAAGTTGCTCAATAGCCAGGATTAGCACCTCCAAAGCAGTCAAAGAGGCAGGAGCCTGTGTACCATGCATCTGGCCCGGTTGAAGGTGAAGCTCTGCCCCTTGGTCTTTGTGTTTTTTAGCCTCTGAAAGGCTTAGCATCTTGAACAGTCTATTAGCAAGCACCCTTTTCTGCTACTTTACAGAGAGTTTCTCACTCTCCATTCCTTAGCTGGCCTGTTTGATCACTACTATTCCACTACATGTAGAAGGTACAGTTTGTTGTCAGTATTTACTGCAATCCTGACATGAAGTATAGAAGCACATCTGGATTTTAGCATACAATAGTTCCCACATTCCACGCTTTGAGCCAAACCTTAAAACTCTTCATGGGGCTCAAAAACAAAATAAAACAAAAATTATATTAATAATAATGGATGTGGGTAGAATTGCACTATTACTACAGTGAAATACAGTGGATTGGGCATCAATTCAAGCAAAATTCAATATATGATATGTATTGGGAAGATGTGTGGACTAAACAAATATATTTTGGACAAGGCATGGCATCTCATGGGGTTAAGTTGAAACAGCACAACAAGTCAGGGTGGTGGCCCTTAATTCTTTTAAGTGGCTCTATCAAGGTCATTCATATTTTTTCCTGTCTCCTTCTCTAATGAAGTAATGCAAAGTAAATAATAATGTCAAAAAAGGGAAGTGATCAGAATCCAAAAGGAAAGGTTCATTCCACAAGGTACATAAACAAACAGGGGGAAACAAAAGCCAAATAAAAATCTTCCTTACATGTTTCGGGCCACCCAGTCCTTGGACATAAGAGGAAACTGAATTACTAAACTGAGTTACTCCTATGTCTAAATACCGGGTGGTCCGAAACGTGTAAGGAAGATTTTTATTTGGCTTTTGTTTTCACTGTTTGTTTATATACCTTATGGAATAAACCTTTCCTTTTGGATTCGGCGCGCTTGCTTTTTCTGGCATTATTTTTGTGTTATTTTCTTTGCACTTTTATTAACTTTCAGATGTAACACAAGTAAAAGATAATAACACTATCCGTTGAAATAGTCCTATAAATTCTCTGAAGATTGAAGCAAGAAGATTGAACAGATCTTAAAACCAAGTAGCCCTAACTCTAAATTATGAAAGGTCTTACAACCGCTTAGGGGGCTAAGAAATCACATTTCTGACTTGGATACTAAGCCCATTGAATATAGTTTTTTGTTCTAAATTTCTTTTTATTAAGATATTTTCATAGCAAGAATTCACAGAATGCTTGAACCATTGAAGGATAGTTTAGTACATGCAGGTGCTTTAAGAGTAAGATAAAACCAACCAGCCGCCCAGATACCTGGAGGGTCATCCCACAGGCCCACGACCCTGCCGAAAAGCAACGGAGTGTCCCTGGACATGCGGCACGGGCTCCACATAAGGCCCGGGCTCAGGAGAGTGGAAGACACCGGCGTCTCGTGCCTATCGCTGCTCGCCGAAAGAGAGTCCGGCCCGGTACACAACACCCCTTGCGGGGAAACAACGCTGACCGGCCGGTCGGAAAGCAAGCTCATCACTTCCGATGGCGCAGAATTCTCACTCACCTGCCGCTCCGATTGAGCTCCGCACACCACCAGCCACAGAGGCTGAAAAACGCCAGACGCACGCGGCTACTCCAGACCGAGCTGAAGTATGGGAATCCTCAAGTTCGTAGGGAGGAGAAGCCAAGTTGTCCCAGACCATGGAAGGGTGAGCATGCCCTAACTCGACACGATCAAGTAGCGATCCCCAGCGGACTACCCTATGCCTATGCAACCCTTTATGCCAAGAACCCATGCTTCCCCACCTTGGGTATAGGCTGACTGTCAGAAAATAGCCAGGACACTCATACAGACTCTCACTTTCATGCGAGCGCACCTTGCATAGCTGTATGAGAGCTTAAAGGCAACTTGTACTCCTGCTACTTATGTCTACCTCTGTCGGTGCAACCCACATTCTAAAGCAATCTATTACCCAGTGGTACTACTCACGCCTTATTATCCATGTCTGATATGCAATTACTCTATCAAACTCGCATCTAACTGTGTTTTCTTAGCCAAAAGAGATACTAGAGTAAATGTACTGTTTTAATAGAAGACATGTTACTGTTTACTACATGCTGAGCTCTAGATCAGTGACCTTCGCCTGTTTATCTTAATTATCTGTTATTTCAGTAAGCACAATGTCAGCTAGTCTAGCCTGTTTAATGTCATACATTACTGTTGAAAACCCGCTGACTTCGGCAAATATATCCTATTTAGAGCGACTGATCAATAGTATTGTAGCGACTGACTATAGCATAGCAGCGACAGATCATGGCATTGAAGCGACTGATAATGGTGTTGACGCGACTATAAACAGTATTGAGGCGACTGCCAATAGTATCAAAGTATAAGCTTGTGACATTGAAACCACACTGATGTAGTAAAATTTTGCTAAGCACAAGCACAATAACACTCAACGTAATCTAACTGCATGTTCCTACTAAGCAGTTTTCACTGTATTTTCGTTACTCCTACCTTATCGATTTAATTATTTAGTCGAGCATGTTTAAAAACATAATACTGTGCAAATTTTTATGCCACTGTTAAACTGTTGTGAATCTCGAAATATGCTGTTGTGACGCCCGTTGCTACTCTGTACTCACCTGCACAACAAAAATAAAGAATTATAAAAAAAAAGAGTAAGATAAAACAAAACAAAACACAAGGGAGAAACGCATTTCTCAACAAGTAAATAAAGAGACATGAAGGCCCCATGCAGGGCAAGTGTAAGTATCAGTTTTTCATCGTAAACAGAACTGTACACAGTGCGATGTAGAATAGGTGACTCGTCTTGCATGTCTACCTTCTCGGAAAGGGAAGCGCCAAGAGTCTTCCCACTTGATGAGTGTTATCTGAGCATAAAGCCAAGCCGGTGAAGGGAGAGAGTTTGCCCAATGCGTGGAGGCTAGTGCTTCTCTCGTCATACACCCAGGACCTTATGAGGCAGGTAGGGTGGGGTAGGAACATAGTTTTTTGACATGTGACATAACAATAAGAAAACCTTAAAAATTAATGTTGTGTTGATTTTTAAACCCCAAAAAGTTCATAATCGAGAATAAGTGGAGCATGATAGTCATGGGAAAAAGGTAACAGCATGGTTTGTATTAAAATTAGCTGATGATGGTGATGATAATTATGACCAATAATGTGTTGCACCAATTAAAAGCAAATAATCTGGCACAACATTATGATGATACCTATGATGACACAGAGGATATGAATGAAAAACTACTACACCATCGATATATATTTATAACAAATGTAGCAATGGATACAAATAAGACTTGATGTCTGCTTCAAAATAGAAGGATATCCAAAAAGTCGTCATCATCCTCGACTGTATAAATTTACTCATCTATGATTATTATTATTATCTTGTATAAAGCGCCAACCTTTCACAGCACTTTCCGATTATAAAACAGGGATATCTGACAAGTGATTAAAATACAGAATATTGACAAAAACAAGAAGTGGAGATCGAGCTTACTATCTCTTTGAACCACTGGGAAAAAAAATTAAAATTGGAATAACTTGCACAAAATGCACATGATGTTGCAATCTTGTCCTAATCGGTGGCAGCAGTACTGCCAGTGTTGTGGCCTAATATTTCAAGCAAACTGGAATGAGGGAATATTACACAGTTCATTTAGAGAGATTATTGCAATTTTTTTTTAAATATTAGGGTAAACATATAACACACTCAGGCACATTGTAAAAAAGTGCACCCTAAGCATTAGCAGGCCTCCCAACCGACCTGATTGTTACATAGTCCCTATGTAACCGCAGGCAGCAGTGGTCATGGTGCAAAATAAAATTTCTAAACAAAGCAATTACAAAAATATAAACAAAACAGAATAAAAAACAAATAGCTATTCGGAAGTCTTAGTACAATCTACAACATAGGTGCTAGTCACTGTAACTTTAAAACACAGATTTTTTTTCTCTTTAGAAAATAAATACAATAAATAAAATTGCTTATTAACACAGAATTGCTCATCTGCAGCCTTCTATTGTTTATAACCTAATTATATGCAGTTTGATGTAAACTCATAATTACAAAATTGCAGCAGTACAATCTAATCCACATTTTATTTTCTGAAGTTCTTATGCGCGGTTACATCCATTTCCCTGCCACACGGAACTGACGGACAAAAAAGCCCAATGGTGAAATAACCATAAAATATTTTAAGAATATTTTAAGTCACTGGCAAAATCTTGATGTTGCATGGGGAACACGAAGCAGAAACACGGATTGCTCACATCATTAAACACATTCATTTTTCCCAAGAGAAATAAAATTTAAAAAAAACTTCACTTTATATAAGATTAATTATAAACTAAGTGAAGTATTGGCAAACGAGCAGAGGGTCATTAGGAAATCAGAATCCCATTCACGTATTCTTAAAATGAACACACAATATATTCATCAATACCCTTCTCCACTGGATGAAAAGTCAATTTAATATTGGGTCAGAACTTCACAGAATGTGTCACATTATTAAAAAAGAACATAAAACCCATCAATATCTAATAAACCTACAATGGAGGAAATGTAACGATGTAAAGGTCCATACTGTGAAGGCTGTATCCAGATTAACCGTGAGATGAAAATTCTAAAATTATTTATTCTTTGGGTATTTACCAGAAGGGATTATGGACCAAAATCGCATTGTCCCTTGTACACTTTGCATTGGTAAAGTCAATACAAAGTGCACTGAATACCAATCTCAGGGCTTAGATAAGGGGTAGGCAACCTTCTGCACTCCAGATGTTGTGGACTACATCCCTCATAATGCTCTTTAACCCATAATGCTGGCAAAGCATCAAGGGAGGTGTAGTCCAAAACATCTGGAGTGCCAAAGGTTGCCTACATCTGGTTTAGATTAAGGATGTGTATCTTTGGAATCCACATAGTGATCACCATGCACCACACAGAAAACATACCTCACAAGTGTCCCTATTTAGGAGGGATAGTCCCTATTTTGGGCCCAGATAGCTCTTTCCATTTGTTTCTATAATAAGGTCCTTCTTTTCTAGTAGTCTTGGTGAATCTGGATTAATGCTAGAACTCCACATGAATAATACTCAAAGTAATATCTCTAGACTATAATATATGAGTTTATAAATCAGCTTGTATAAATAATTAATAGGCAAACTAAAAAGTCTCAGAGCAGCCAGCCTCTGGCGGCACCCCCACTTACACCACGAAAATTAGTGTGTTTCTCTTTGTCCATCTAAAATGTTGGAAGGTATGAGAAAACATGTAATTTGCTTTAATTTGCAGGTACATTACAGGGCGCATGGCCAAAGCGAATCATAAGAAGGTTCAAATACAACTACCCTGACAAAAAGGAGGTTGTTGAATACATTCTATTACAGTCGTAACCATGTAACAGAGAGAAGGACTCACCTTATGTATTGCACACCAAACAGTCCTTAATCATAGGCAACATATATGCTTAAGTAGTCAAACTGTTACTAAACCAGAATTGGAGAATTGTACCAAATCAAACTTTTTTTCCTAAATCTGGTTTTCAATTCTCTATAATTTATACTTTAAAGAAAACAAGAGAATAGTTATTCTTTTTCATCTATAAGCTTCAATTTGCATAAAAATATTAAAGTATGAATTCCAAGACGGTTTGAGTGTCTTTGTTATCTGGTGCTTAGAAATACTTTAGATTTGATAAAGATAATAACTCCCGAGTGTGTCATTCACAAGTAAACGTACTTTGATAATAAAGGTATTACTTCACAGTGAAATAGTAAAGGTGAGACACATACAGTAACTGTATCTTCAAAGCATAAAAAGGAGACAAATCAAGGTAACAAAAACTATAGAAGTAATTTTAGTAATTGCAAGGTGGGTAAAAGCTGATGACAAGAAGATGAAAAAGCATCTTGGTAAATACAGTGGGACCTCGGCTTACAAATTTAATGCGTTCTCCGGGACGTTTCTTATTGTGAAACATTTGTAAACCGAAACGCGGTTTCCCATAGGAATGCCTTGAAAAACAATCCATTCTAGAGGTCAGAAAAAAGACAAAATGAGCTGGCATGGAAACCAACCCACAATGCAGAACACACAGTAAAAGACATGCAAATGACAAAGCTCAGCTCCCTACCTTTCCACAGCTTGAAAAATGCACCAAAAAGTCCCAATACAACTGCCAACAATTTCCAGAATGGCTCAAAAACTCAATGCAAAAGCCGCTCCAACACCTCCACACTCGAGGCCACGTGCGACCCACAGGCTCCAGCGTGCAGGGGGCGGTGCTATAAACCTCCCAGGTGCTATGCATCCTGGGGAAACATGCTTTGTATTGCGAAAAAAGTTTGTAAACCGAGGCATTATTTTCAATGGATTTTCATTTGTAAACCGAAAATTATGTTAACCGAGGCGTTTATAAACCGAGGTCCCACTGTACTGAATAGAACGACTATATGTGAAGTTAAATGCATTGCACTATACAAGTAGAGACTCAAGTATTAATTGATAAAAAAAGATGATGTCCATTGTGTTTAGAAAATATAAGTATCAAAGATCATATAGTTGTAATGAGTTCGATAGTTCATATTTCATTCCGGGGATTTAGGACGACTATGTAGTGATGTGGCAAATTAAGATTATTTAGGCCAGTTGAATAATAATGTCATAGTGTGATCTTGTCCAATTGAAAATAGTGAAAACTAGTTGGGTGACTATGTGTTCCAGCAGTCACGTTGAGATATGAAGAATGCATTCATTGAAAAAGAAGGTAAACATTGGAGAGTGAAAAGGGCAAAACTGACATTTTATAACAGTTTCTTACTTTGTCCATCTCCTATTTCTAAAACAAGCATCCTCCAGACTGCAATTCTACCTACCAGCGAGATAGCCCAGTTGGTTAAAGCACCAACTATAGCTACATTACAAACAGATTAAATACTTACAAGACTGATAAAGTGAATTACATTAAATTAGAATAACATATATTGGGGGGGGCGGCGCCTGAACGGCAAGTGGAAAGGTCGCATGTTGAGAGAGCTCCTGCCGCACAAGCTGCAAAAACAGCAATAAAACTCAAAACAAAGCCTGAAAACATGCCAGGGTACTCTACCCAAGTAGGGAGCATCCAGGTGGATCGTCTGACACCAGACAGGAGCATATCCAACTGTGATCCCAAGAAGGCACTTTGTGGCCCACGTGGAAGGGAGTTGGGGAGAGGCGGCCGATCTCTCCGACCCGGCACTGGGGTAGCGGAGACATAGAATGTTGCCCCCCCCCCGGGACCGGTGGGGGTAATCCCAGTCCACGGCCCTGCAGCAACCGGGCCACAAACTGCACGCCAGCAAGGACGGCACCCGGACACAAAGACCCGCAAAATGGCGGACACCACATGCACATCAGAGTGCCACACAGAGGTGAAGGACTACTCGGCCAGGCGAAATGCCATTTTTTTTTTTTTTCAATTTGACAATTTTTATTTTGTCATATTTAAGTGGGTAGGGGTACAGAAAGTAGAAAAAAGGGGGGGGGGGAAAGGTCCCCATCAAATTACAGTTATACAGTAATGCTTTTCATTAGATCGGTCATTGACATAACAATCATGGTATTGCACTTGAACATAATTCCTTCATAATAAACAGGTCTTTGCGGTGCAGGATTGTATACCAAGGCCGTCTACTAACAGTTGTTCATGAAGTCCTTTAAGGGACATCTCTGCCGTCATCTATTGTTGCGCTAACATGGTTCCTACATCATGTGGCGGTCCCTTGCCGTAGCGCTTATACCTGTGTCAGGTTGTGCCGTGTGCATGTGTAGCGTCTTCCCTCCTGCCTTAGTGGTTCCCCTACCTCCAGGCCGTTAAGAGCTGGTTTAGTGTCCCTTTGAGTGTTCCAGAGAACTTTGCGCCTCTAAGGGTACCCTGTCCTTTGTTCTGTTCCCTGCTCGGGAGCTGTATGGCCCGTTTCTCTCTTGGGGGGGGGGGGAGTGGAAGGTTGGCTCGTTCATTAGTCTGTGTCCCACTGTGCCTGTGATGACGGGAGTGGTGTGCCCCTGTTGTCTACCTGTCGAAGAGGCATTCTGGAGGGGGTAACTGGGATAACATACTAACTAACTCGTGTGTCTTCGTTGGTTTGGTTTATGTTGTCTGTTCGGATCTATTTTGTCCTGTTCGTTGGCCCCTCGTCAGTTGCTAGGGTCTCTGCCTGCTGTGTACTTGGCCCAGAGTGTTTTCGCTGTGGCGTTTCTTTTACCCACTTTTGTTTGGCTCCACATTATTCCTTCATAATCTAAGGTTGTCGTAACCATTGATACTACCTCTGCTGGGGGTGGGATTTTTGGGGTTTTCCATTGTTTTGCTAGTGAGGTGGAGGCTGACGTTAGTATTAGAAATATTAGTTTGGTGATGCATTGTGGCGTGCCTTTAGGTAGAAGTTGGAGTAGGAATGTTTCTGCATTGTGGTCTAGTATGCACCCTGTGACCCCTTGAATTAGTGCTGCTATTTGTTTCCAGTATGGCTGGACTAGTGCGCATGTCCACCAGATGTGGAGCATAGTCCCTTCCTGTGTCTTGCATCTCCAGCATCTGTCACTTATGTCTGGGTATATTTTCTTGAGCCGTGAAGGTACCATGTACCATCTATATATTAATTTGCGCGAGGTCTCGATGTGGGAAGCACAGGTTGTGAGTCCCTTGTGGTTTGTGTGGATGCATTGCCAATCGTCTTGTGTGAGAGACCTGCCTATGTCCCTATGCCATTCTGTCTGGTATCTCCACTCCGTCTCGGTTTCACTCTCAGTGATTGACTTATAGCACACAGACAGCGTCTTTTTAGTTGGGATTTGGTGTATGCACATCTTTTCGAAAGTGGTTAGGGTGGTGGGGTGTGCAGGTGGGGGGCTTTGTCTTGTGGCTTTGCCTATTAGTGCTTTCATCTGCCAGTATGAGAACGTGAGCTGTGGAGGTATGTTATATGTGGCTAGTATTTCTGGCAACTGGTGTAGTCCCTGCGGGGAGCTTATCTGGTGCAAGTGTGTGATACTGGAGGCCTTCCATGTTCTGTATGGGAATGTGCTATTGTAGAGATTTATTGAGTGTAGTGGCGTTGCCATAGACCATGGTTCTGCGGAACATAGTTTGGACCTTTGACTGTCCCATATGCGGTACAGAAGTTTAGTGGTGGGTAGGGCGTTTGGCGGTGTGCGGCGCAGTTGTTTGGGTATCCACAGGGCCGCAGGGAGATCCGCAACCCCGCTACAACTAGCCTCTATCTCTATCCATTGGGGGGTGTATGTAGTGGAGTGCATGGCAATAATGTTGGCCGTTTGTGCAGCCTGGTGGTACGCCTTAAGATTCGGGAGGCCCAGGCCTCCGTCGTCTATTGGCTTCATGAGCAATGTTCTTGGGACCCTGGGATGTCTTCCCCCCCAGCTAAATTTAATCAGGCTAGATTGGAGTCTGTGTAGAAATGACTGCGATAAGGGTATTTGTAAAGAGCGGAGCAAGTAGAGGATTTTCGGCAAGATTGTCATTTTGATGGCCGCTATTCTGCCTAACCAAGAAAGGAACTTGTTTTGCCATGAGTGCAATATGTGCTCCACTTCTTTGTGTAATTTAATGTAGTTGGCTACAAAGAGGTCGGTGTGTTTTTTGGTAAGTTTGATACCTAAGAAAGTCAAGAAGTCATTCCTCCAGTCATAGTGGAAATTGAGTCGGTACCTCTCTTCGTCAGTCTTGGGGGTATTTAAGCACATGGCTTGTGTTTTAGTTAGGTTTAACTGGTAGTACGATTGCCTACTGTAGTCTTGGATTTCTCTGTGGAGATTTGGGAGAGAGATTGCTGGATTAGTTAGTGTGAGAAGGATATCGTCCGCAAACAGGTTTAGTTTGTATTCCTTGCCACCTATGGAAACCCCCTTGATATCTTGGTTGTTCCGGATCGCTATGGCTAGCGGTTCCAGGGCTAGCACGTAGAGTAGCGGGGAAAGAGGGCAGCCCTGCCTGGTGCCGTTGGTGATTGGTAGGGGGGTGGAGCTAAACCCTGAATTCAGCACTGTTGCTGATGGGGTGCTATATAGTGCCTTCACCACGTTTAGAAAGGTAGGGGGGAAGCCATACCCTGTGAGCGCTTCTTGCAGGAATTGCCAGTTAAGCCGGTCAAACGCCTTTTCAGCGTCTAGGGATAGGAGTGTACTTTGTATTTTGGTTCTATTGAGGTAGTGGAGGATGCTTAACACCTTCCTTGAGTTGTCTGGGCCCTGTCTGCCGGACACGAATCCCACTTGGTCCGTTGATATCAGGTCAGGCAGGATTGTTTTGAGTCTCTCCGCGTATATTTTGGCGTATAATTTAGCATCCGCACTTAGTAGGGAAATGGGTCTAAAATTTGGGCATGAAGTGGGTGGTTTACCCGGTTTAGGTAGAGTGATAATGTGGGCTGCGAGGAATTCGGTCGGTAGGCTACCCTGTTTCGTAGCCAAATTAAAGGCTTGCGCTATGTATGGACTCAGGATGTGTTTGAATGTGTTGTAGTAGAGGTTGGTGAGGCCGTCTGGACCGGGAGCCTTTCCCTTCGGCATCTTGTCTATTAGCTGTAATACTTCTTGAGTTGTGATGGGGTTAGTTAGGTGCGCTATTTGTTGTTCGCGGAGCTTGGGCAAGTCAAACCTGCGTAAATATTCTGTGATCGATTTTTGGGTGGGTTGATGTACCTGGGGGTTGTCTTTTAGGTTATAGAGGGAACTGTAGTAAGACGCAAACTCATTGCAGATTTGTATGGGTTGGGTCAATTTTAGGCCTTGTGGTGAAAGCAGGTAGGGTATTTTTGTTTGGGCCTGTTTATCTCTAAGTCTCTGGGCCAGGGCTTTGCTTGCCTGATTGCCTAGGACAAATGTGTTGGCTTTCAGTTTTTTAAGTGCATAACTCGCTTTTTGGAAATTTGCTACATTAATCTGATTTTGCAAGTCCTTTATCTGTTTTTGCGTGTTCGCGGAGGGGGTGAGTATGTTATCTCTGTGTAGGTCTTGCAGTTTTTTGAGATTTTGGGTATAAGTGAGGTTCTGCTGTTTTTTGAGGTGAGTGGCTCGTTTGATGAGAATACCTCTGATGACCGGTTTGTGGGCCATCCATAGTGTGAGGGCATTTATGTCCTGTGTATCGTTAGACTGGAAGTACGTGTGTAGGTCCTGTTCCAACGTCTGTACAAAATGGGGGTCGCCAAGGAGGCGTTCATTTAACCTCCATGGGCCTCTGTTCTTATAGTTGTAATGGTCTGCTAAGTGTAGTGTGACTGGGTTGTGGTCCGACCAGGGGGTTGTTCCGATCATACAGTCTATCACTCTATTTAGGTGTGCACTCTGAAGTAAGAACCCATCTATTCTTGAGTACGTGTTGTGCACCTGTGAATAATATGTATACTCCTTTCCTTGCGGATGGAGCGTGCGCCATGCGTCGTATAGCCCATATGTGTTTAGGAGTTTGGTTAAGGCTTTGCACTGTCTGTGCAGTGTTTTAGCTCTCCTGGTTGTGTGTTTTGCTGAGGAGTCTAGTGTGGGGTCTTGGAACTGATTGTAGTCCCCGCAAATGATCGTGGTGCCTGTTTGTAGTTGAGATGTGAGTTTTAGCAGATTACTGAGATATGCCCCCTGGTTTACGTTTGGTAGGTATGTATTAACTATGGTATAGGTGGAGCTGTTGATAGTGCAGATCAGTATAATGTACCTGCCTAGCGGGTCCTTCTTCACCATAATTTCTTCAAAGGCTAAGTGACGGCTGAGGAGGATAGAGACTCCCTTCCGTTTTGTGCGTGCGGTGGCATGGTATTGATGGGGGTACATTGTCTTCCCTAGAGTGGGAGTTGTATCTGCAGAGAAGTGGGTCTCTTGTAGACATATCACATCGGCTTGGTTGCCCCTAAGTTCCTTAAGGAGTGTGTGCCTTTTTTGTGGGGTATTTAACCCTCTGACATTATGGGTGTATATTTTCATACTCTTTGTGGTTCAACTATGTGGCTTGGATTGTGGCCTCGTGCGGATGTTTGTAGGGTCGACTGTCTGTGTGTATAACGTTGGCGCCTTGTGCGTGAGAGTGGTGGCAGGTCTTCTGAGGAATCGTGTATAGCTCTGGGGCTTAGGACCATAATTCGGTTGGGGGTGCCACATACTATTGGGGTGGTGGTGCTTGGGCGTTGCCCTGTGGTAATGGTGTAGTGCAATGGCGTAATCTGGTTGGGGACACACAACAAGTAAACATAACTTGAACATTTTAAAACTTAAACTTAAACTATAATTGAACACCACTATTGAGGTGTTCAAAATTTCCTGCTGAAGGTCGAGAGAGTGACCTTCTTGGATTGGGGGTAGGTGGTCCGGTCTAACCATATGTGGTCTAGAGTCGGGATCTAGTCATTCGACTGGGCTCTCTGCCAGTAAGCACTGTAGCAGCGGAGTAACTCTCATATGTCGGGGGGGGAGGGGTCTCTGCTCGAGTTTTGGTCAATTTTTTTTTTTTTTCCTTTCTGTTTTGTCTTGTTAGTATCAGTCGGCTATTGTATGGTTCGCCCCACTGATTCTTTGGACTTGTCAGCGTCCAAGAGGGGGGGGGGGGAGTGAGGGAAGGCTACAACGGTCTGTGGGTTGCCTCAGGTGGTGCTTCACCTGCTGTCGGAGCCCCTCGAGCGTAGGTGATGTGGGGCGTCTCCCGACCCCGGGTCTACTAATTGCCCCTCTGATGCCCCCCTCTATCGTCCCCTCACCCCGCCCCCCCATTCCCCAAACCTTTGTCATCAGTCAACAATTAGCGAATGTCTCTGGTGCTTCAATGTTCGGTGCGCGGGGTAGTCCGCCTCGCTCTGACTGCTCGCCATTCCCCTTGTAGTTTACTGCTTCGAGGTTGACCCGCGCCCTGGATGTTGTTCACTGTGATGCCCCACGACTGGAGAAGGTCGGTGCCCTCTGCGGTGGATGTTATCACATGCGTTTTACTGTCCTTGGTAATAAGCAGCTTTACCGGGTATCCCCAGCGGTACTGTACGTTGCGCTGACGGAGTGTCTCTGTGATGTTTCGGTACGTCCGACGTCTTCTTAGCGTTTCTGCCGATAGGTCTGTATAGATGCTGATATCTTTAAACTTGTCTGGAACGTTTCTGTTGGAGCGGTGGTTTTTCAATATCTGCTCTTTTATGTGAAAATAGTGTACTCTCATGAGGACGTCTCGTGGAGTGGAGGGAGGTAAGTGCGCAGGCTTTGCTACTCTGTGTATCCTGTCTAAGATCAGCAAATCTGCCGGAATGTCAGGCATCAGAGAGTGGAAGAATTCTGTAGCGTAGGCTGTTAGATCCTGCTGGTGTACTGCCTCAGGTATGCCCCTTAGCCTTAAATTGTTGCGGCGGGAGCGATCCTCCATATCCATGATTTTATTTTCAAAGCGCTCCAGTCTGCTTTCTATGTCCTCCATTTTGTCTGCCATGGAATCATGTGCTGTGGCAAATTCCTCCATTTTGCCCTCTAAGTGTGAAGTTCTGCTGCCTAAGTCCATTATGTCTCTTCTCAGCTCTGTTATTGCTGTGTGGAACGTGCTCTGCATTTTCCCTGCCAGGTCATCTAACATGTGTTGCAGGGTATGTTTATTTAAGCCTGTACCTGCTGCCTGGTCGCTGTCTGATTCCGTTTCGGCGCCATCTTGGATCGGCTGACCCGCGGTTTTCACTTGCGGCGTACGGGCTGCAAAGAATGCTGCCTTATCTTTGGGTTCCGCCGCTTTTTTCCCCCGGTGCTGGGACATCTCTGGGGTGAGTTTCTGCGGTGTGTGTGCTTATTTGTGCCGCTTATTTCGCCGTTTTTTTAGCCCTGTCGGCGGAGCTCCCTCAACCCGCGACCATGTGGCTCGGGTTCCGGCCACGCCCCACCGAAATGCCATTTTTGAAGCCTTCTGGGCGAAGCTGGAGAGCCGGGAATGGCAGATCAAAACAAGCGCACACCTGAACAACGAAAAACCCAAGCAACCCTGCCGCAAGCAAACCGCTCCTAAACTACATAATGCCCCAAGATGGTGCCGCAGAAGGAAATGTCCTCCGTCTACAGGCAAACACGCAAGAGGATACCATGCACCAGAGCAAAGCCGCAGAGAGCTGCGAACCCTCCACACACCCAGCAACCAACCAGGTCGAGTCAGACAGCCACGGAATGCACATTGCCAAAGCCAACGAAAACACAGTGGACCTCTCCTAAGGCAGAACTACCCCATACTCCACTTGTCGACGTCCAGCGCAATGGGTGTTTGGAACGGACATCAAGAACCCAGAACTCGAGGGTGCCTCACAAAAACTTAACTGGACTCTGGTGATCACATTTCTGCAGCCTCCCACCGCTGGGCATCGGCTGAGCAGCCAACAGGGACATTCAAGACGCTTGCAATGCTCGCGGTAACCTAATCATATCATATTGTGTCCTTCTAATATATACAGATAATCTAATGGTTAAACGCTCCTCTTCCTTCTACAGACCACTAGAAATGTACATCTGAACCGAGCTATCACTTTGTTCCTTACATTGCTTTAATCAATATGTTTGCCATCACGCTGGTCTCATTAATCCACTTTACATAATAGTACAGTATCGTCTTGAGAGAAGGGCCTGCCGGCATTAAAAAATGCTACAGCCTGTTCATATACTGACATTCAAAATGTGACTTGCCCGGAATGCGCTGTAGGCATGGGGCTACCTAAGCCTGTTCATTTATAAATGTTAAACGCATAATCTGCATAGAATGTATTATAAACGCTGAAGACAACGCTTGTATCTTATAATATGCTATGTTCCTCCACTGTCTAACCCTCCTACCACGCATATATAATCACACATCAGCTTCTCCCATAGTGCTTTAACTTTAATGCCATACTGGTTAACTCGTTTCATTTACCTTTTAACCTCTTAAGGACACATGACATGTGTGACATGTCACGATTCCCTTTTATTCCAGAAGTTTGGTCCTTAAGGGGTTAAAGCAAAAAAAAGGTGCAGCATTTATGATATATGAGGCTGACTTTTCTTGTTATACATGCCTTTACCTTCCACTGGCCTCGGCGTAAGCGGCAACTTACCTGTGTCTAGCATACTAACAACCTGAATCTACATCCTGACATGCAAAATCCAAGCTTATAATTGTCTCTATTTAATGCCTAGTTCATGTCAGGATTTCTCGCTACCAGAACGATTTGTTTAAGTGATACACAAAACACGAAAAATGTGCAAGTTCTCTCCATGCCATGTTTGTTATATTCAATGACAACCGCGCTTGTGAAAGCTATTGTGGCTATACAAGAACTGCTGTAATCTTATGCACAACAAAAAGAAAAGGGCAAAACATAGTGCCATGATAAAAAAAAAAGAAAAAAAAAGTGATAACCAGTGTGGACTAGTAAATTCCAGCTGGCATGAGAATATTGAAAATCCATCCATTATCAAAAATATACGTTTTGATATAACTTCGGTAGGGTTATATAGATGTGGCTGGGACCCTTAGTGTGGCCATTACAGCCCTCCATACTATGAAATAATTGGAGATTTGCCCTTTCAGTGATGTAGATGTAGCACACGTATTGCATTTATTAGTCAGCAAGGTGTCTAGGTTAACACAAGTGCAGCATTTTTGGTGAATACTAAACCGATCATAGAATAACGTGTAGTAGTAGTGAATTGGATCTGACTGTCCATGTATGTTACAATAAATCCCGGCTGCTGTGCAATGACTAAATCTGTTCTTCACTCAATCATTCCAACAGCTGGCTTATTCAATAAACTGACCTGACCATCAGTGTAAGTTACAGTTAATACGAAGAGATATTTACATAGATATACTGGAAACTTCTTAAACCAGCAGAAGAAAAGATCACAGTTATTTGCACACTTTTGGCCAGTATTTGCCAATTTTAAAAGACCTTTAAAGGTTGGTTAAAAAGTATGTATATACAATACACAAAGCTATCTCTGCAGACATGGTTAATGTAGGAAAAGATACAAAGGTGTCACGGAGAGAGCTTGTGGCACCACCGTTTGTGGTCCATTTGGTGTAGAGAGAGGGATACAAATATATTTCTCATAATTCCTTTGTAAGGAAAGTAGTTATTCATCAATAAGGGTACACTTACTGATGAGCTTGTAGAACGATTCCATCAAGATATTGTGATACTGGATAAAAGGTATAAAGGCAAACCAAGTCCTGCTATACTGGCTTAATAATGATGGACACTCACAGGGGACATTTCACAGTCCACGTACAACAGGAAACGACTATTTGTTTTTACCTAAATATATTAGAGAAAATCCTAATGTATTTAATTGCGGGAAAAAAAAAGATCTATTTATCAACATTTTGTGTATACCTTCCATCATACAGTGTTTTTCACTAAACTGTGTATTGCCAGGAATTCTACTTGAATTTAAAATAGATATGGTAGATATGTCTGGTCTCGCAGGACCATTCTTAAGAAGAGAAAGCAGAGCAATAAGAAACCTGAATGTCCATGCATAGTCATGAGTAGTAACTGGAGCAATGTACATTCAATAACTGTGTGTGAGAAAGGTTTAATGGAAAGAACAAGATTCATGAATAAAAATTAACAAACCACATCACAAAGCTTTGTAAATTAAGATATTGTATATCTCTGATGACTTATAAGTTACAGGTTAGTACTGCTTCATGTGATCCTATCTCCCTCCTCTGCCATCAATCTAGCACCTCCAGGAGCCGGTTTGCCCACCAATAGCGACCCGGGACAGTAGTGAAAGGCTGGTGTTTTTATCCCATCATGCCCAACACCCTCCAGTTGGAATGATCTGTAGTCTAATTGTACATGAGTAAATGCTTAAACCCGTCCGTGTAGGTCAACATGTGTCCAGTTATCAGTGTACGTCTTGTTACTTTGAAACCACTATGAGGTGACAGAACATACCCCCAAACAAAAGCCATAGAAAGTACAGACCCTACTGGGAGATCGCTTGGGAAAAATGGGAAAATTTCGGGAAGACAGTTCCCGATGCCACACCTAACTTGTAAGAGACCTTACAAACCCACTCGACATTCCAGGGGCACCGACTAGATATGGGATCAGACGGAAGGTACAAAGCACGCTTGGCTCTTAGTCCCCAGCGCAGACACTCCAAGGATGTTATCGCAAACGGGAACAAACTCGGCTGAACTCAGGACACAATTTAAACCCATGTATTTGGGGAAGCAAAACATAAGGGAATAAAGGCTGATACATAACATACAGTTGGGACTACACAACAACAAGATGGCAAAACTACAGTAACAAAGCCTTCAGGGAAATTCATTGTTCACCCGACACACAAAAAATTCCATAGCTAGCTTCAACAAATTTATATAACTTCAGAACAAACCATCAACTACAACGAAATGACTATGCACAGGGATAAGATGAGAACTGAGGTATCAGGGTGTTAAAACTACTGTTAATATTATGTCAACAATAAAAGTGAACTCTATATCAATGTACCGAATGTAACCAATTGCAAAACAACAATGGACAACAAAAATGAATCGGAACCAAAATGTAACCTAATTGTCAACCCCCCCTTTTCTCTTTCTGAACCCCCAAGTTCTCCATAATGGACAAAACAATAAAAAAAATTAACTCTTTAACCCCTTAAGGACCGAGGACGGTTCAGGACCGTCATCGGCATTTTTGCGTTGCCGACCGATGACGGTCCTGAACCGTCCTAACGGTCAGAGCTACTTACCTGATCGCCGTCGTTCCCCCGGCGGCGATCAGCGTGGCTCCGGTTGTGGGGAGACTGCCTGCAGCCCAGACAGTCTCCCCACACTGAATTAGGACCCCTGGGGCCATGTGATCGCTTAACACAGCGATCACATGGTCACAATGGGTGTCCATAGTGCTGCCTGCAGGGGGACTGCCTGTGCTGACAGGCAGTCTCCCTGCTAGTGTAAAATCAAAAAAATAAATAAAGTTAATGTTAATAAAAAATAAATAAATAATTATATATGTGTATATAGGATATATAGACATATATTATATCTATATAATATATGTCTATATATCATATATAAATGTCATACTAAGTGTATTTTTATATTAATATGTACTTATATTAATATAAAAATACACTTATAATTAAATTACACACGTATATATATAATATATATAATAACTATATATATTGTATATATATATTATTATAAAATATAAATAATAAGTAATTTAAATTAAATAAATTTTTTTTTAAATAATAATAAAAAATTTAAAAAACATTATATAGCTATATGAAATTTTATTCTAACTGTATTTTAAAATTAATATATATATATTTATATCAAAATACACTTAGAATGAATTTGTATATATATCTATGTATATAAAAATAAATAAAAATAATAAGAAACATACATACGTCCATATACAAAATTACATAAATAATTATATAAATATACACGTAGACTTCAAATATATAAATATGCATATATATTTAAATTCTACGTGCGTATTTATGTAATATTTTACATAATTAAGTAATTTTATTGATTGCAATTTGAGGGACCTGCCTGCCAACCCAGGCCGAAATTCCAGAAAATTTAATTTGCTAGCACTGTATTTTACCCTGTAACGTTCTACGACACCCTAAAACCTGTACATGGGGGGTACTGTTTTACTCGGGAGACTTCGCTGAACACAAATATTAGTGATTCAAAACAGTAAAACATATCACAGTGATGATATTGTCAGTGAAAGTTACTTTTTTTGCATTTTTTCACACACAAACAGCACTTTTACTGATGATATAATTGTTGTGATACGTTTTCCAGTTTTTAAACACTAATATTTGTGTTCAGCGATGTCTCCCGAGTAAAACAGTAACCCCCATGTACAGGTTTTATAGCATTTTTGAAAGTTACAAGGTCAAATATATGGGTCAAATATTTTACATTGAAAATGGCCAGGTTGGTTACGTTGCCTTTGAGAGCGTATGGTAGCCCAGGAATGAGAATTACCCCCATGATGGCATACCATTTGCAAAAGAAGACAACCCAAGGTATTGCAAATGGGGTATGTCCAGTCTTTTTAGTAACCACTTGGTCACAAACACTGGCCAAAATTAGCGTTCAATTTAGTTTTTTTACTTTTTCACACACAAACAAATATGAATGCTTACTTTGGCCAGTGTTTTCGACTAAGTGGCTACTAAAAAAGACTGGACATACCCCATATTGAATACCCTAGGTTGTCTACTTTAAAAAAAATATGTACATGTGGGGTGTTATTCAGAGATTTATGACAAATAATAGTGTTACAATGTCACTATTGATAAATTTTAAAAATGTATGTTTTGAAACCGCAATATCCTACTTGTACCTATAGCCCTATAACATGCAAAAAAAAGCAAAAAGCACGTAAACACTGGGTATTTTTAAACTCAGGACAAAATTTTGAATCTATTTAGCAGTTTTTTTCATTCGCTTTTGTAGATGAGTAAAAGATTTTTCAAGTAAAAGTCAAAAAACATGTATTTTTTTCAATTTTTCATCAGATTTTTTTATTTTTTTTAAATTAAAATACATGAGATTATATAAATAATGGTATGTAAAGAAAGCCCCTTTTGTCCTGAAAAAAACAATATATAATTTGTATGGGAACAGTAAATGAGAAAGCGGAAAATTACAGCCAAACACAAACACCACAAAAGTGTAAAAATATGCCTGGTCGCAAATGTACAACATCGCAAAAACAGTCCAGTCCTTAAGGGGTTAACTGGTGGAAAGCCATAGGTACTCAGGTTTTTGAGTCTTTTAAAAACTCTACAGGTGGAGCCAAATCTCTATAATCTTAAATTGTCAGTACTGGAAAAAGTGGATAAAGGCTTCTCTCGAGTTTTATTAGAACTAGTAATTCTCTGCAGTCTACACTTTTTGCTAAGTTAATACAAGCATAAACTGCAGGTGAATAGAGATACCTGGACATTCTGCTTGTACACAACAGTTACAAACATTTAATTTATCTAACAGGGGTCTTGTTTTAAACTGGCACTGTTACAATGCTTCGTTTTACTGATATCAGAATTCTAAATGATTGACACTGTAAAGGAACCAATTGCTTCAGGTGAATAGTTACTTGCAACCTGGACACAGCTTCAGCAGTGGACAGCCAGCATGATTGCAAATTTCCATCATGTGTCTTTAAGGGCGTCATTTATAAATTAAAAGGGAACAGTCGCTTCTCTGGAATTTCTACCATTGAATAAAACCTTGAAAACCCCTTTTGACTTGTTTTTCTTCTTTTTTTTTTTTTTCATGAGATGCTAACATTACTAATGAA
The DNA here is from genome assembly GCA_933207985.1 of Pelobates cultripes. Lineage (NCBI taxonomy): Eukaryota > Metazoa > Chordata > Amphibia > Anura > Pelobatidae > Pelobates > Pelobates cultripes. The sequence continues at coordinate 37,371,648 of OW240917.1, forward strand.
GAGAAGACACTGTAACATTGTTTTATTTTCCTTACCTCTGGATACCTTTTCTATTGGGACTGCAAATACCAGATCTAATAACAATGATTGGCAGGGAGCTCAGATGGAAGTGCACAGTTGCAGGATAAAAAAGGTATAGATTTTTCCATTTATTCTTATTTTTCGCACCGCACAAATACATATGCGCTACATATAGAGGCAAACTAATAAAATATCAAGAATTCTGGAAAAGTGACAGTTTCCCTTTTAAACATTTTAATGCAAAATATTTATGATCATCATTTTTCTAAATACAAAAATCACATGTGTATCATAAAGACAATATAACAACATAGTTAACCTGCCTTTAAGGTGGTGTACTCAAACATTTGACGGATTATGAACATAAATTAAAGAATGCACTAATAGTTCAAAAGCAAGATCTTAATGAATTGAAAGAAAATCATTATACTGAAGGAAAACGGGAACAATACATTGGAGAAAAAAATATTGATAGCAGAACTACTGTCTCAATTCAACACATCGTAAAGCACCAGGCTCAGAAAAACAATAGATCATCCGTGGGAGATAAATGAAAAGATCTAATTTTGTCTTAGTGACTTTTCATGCGTGCAGTATAATAAAATGCTTGCTTAAGTTTTATTTTTTTTCTAAGAATTCTAAACAAAAATATGTACAGTCACACTGTGAGGAGTAGAATACATTATTGCTGTTATTAAAACACAGTTTTATTTAATTCAAGGTAAATGTTTGTTACAAATAAAGCCCTCGCACAACTGGAAGGTACTTCTAGAACGAAATATTCGCAGCTGATCAGTTTAATATAATAGTAACCAATTGGTTTGGGGCAGAAATGCAGGAATTTTGCCATTTCACTGCCTAAAGAGTTTGGTACTGTGCTTCTTAAATCCTGGTTCTGGAACCAAAATTATGTTCCTATGTTGTTTAATTGGGTTAGAAATGGCTGGAACTAGTGCATAAGATACATTTGGCCTCAAGTGTCTATACTGAACTGTGACCTTTCCTTTCCCATCTGAGCTTTTGACAAAATCCACAGTATAACATACAGTTAAAGGACCACTATAGTGCCAGGAAAACATACTCGTTTTCCTGGCACTATAGTGCCGTGAGGGTGCCCCCACCCTCAGTGTCCCCCTCCCGCAGGGGTCTACTGCCTGTCTCTGCAGGCTTTTTAATGTAAACACAGCTTATTCAGAGAAAATGCAGTGTTTACATTACTGCCTAGTAACACCTCTAATGGCAGTCACTCAGGCGGCCACAAGAAGTGATTCCTGGGTCAATGCTGCACAATGTACAGCAGGTGCAATAGCCTCCTAATGATTTCCTTTGGGAAAGCATTGGATTGGCTGAGATCATCAAGTTTGCCAAGGGGGTAGCAGGGCAGACCCACATGGCACTGGAAACAGGGAAAACTGGGCTGACCAACCAAATGGGGCTATTAGAGCTATAGTGTGGTGCTTGTATTCCTGACACTATAGTGTTACTTTAAGTATTATATAGAATGCCATGATCTCTTGAAAATGAACAATCAGGTTCTCTAAAGAACTTCAGTTTGCTGGAAAACTGGTATTATTTTATAAAAGTACAGATTTAAAAAAATATATTTACATTTTATATCCCCCTTGTGGTAGGGAAGAATTCTCTCCATCACTCCACTCAAACACTCTCTCAAGGCGGTTTTGAGGGTCTCTCATAGAGCAGCACTGGTTTCAATGAGTAACACTGCCAAATTGCTAGGCATGCACCTTGCCTCCCTGCTTTTGTGAGAGCCTTTGGATTGGCCAAGACATCATCACAATGAGGTAGAACAGAGCTGAGATGATAATATATTCTCGCCACTAGATTACAGGTAAGTAAGAGCTTTTTTTTGTATTTGTGGGGATTAAAGGGAGTAATTTAAACTGCATAAGGATCCCTCACAATTTTAGAAATAAATTAACATCTTTCTAGCCTGGAGTATTCCTTTAATATATTCCATTCCTCTCTATAACACTGGTATAATGTTGGCGATACTGGTTCTGAGAATTCTAACAGTCAATGCTGCTACTCTGCTGTCCGTAGCCTCATACGGCAGTGGTAGCTGGCTAATTTTTATCATTAAACACAAAGCACCACAGTTCCTCACAGCGGCCGGTGGCAGATTTGGTGAAGACTATAAAATATGTCATGAAAAACAAGGACATATCACATTTTGTCTCTACCTACATGGTCATTATATTTTCAACTTAACAACAAGACCAAGTAAACATGATTGTTTGATTGTTACAGACTTTTTTATTAACATAAAAATTGCATTTCAGAAGCAGTACATAATTGAAATAACACAATCAGGCAGAATAAACCTTTCCCTGAATTATTGCAATGTTGCAGCAATGCTGGCCTTGATAATTTTCTGTAAACCAAAAATACATAAAATCTAAGTAACAGCAGAAAGCATCAACAAACTTATATACGTAGCTGGGAACATCCACTCCTTGCTCAATTCTGACAAAACCTCACTGATCAGAGAAACGTCATCCTTTTCCAGCAAATTTGAGACATGTATTGTACTTTTCCAGTAAATTCTGCCTAATTTTAAGGTAAGTGTTAAAACCAGATGTATCAGATAAGATTCTAATAAGTGATATGAGCCTCACAGAATATATTACAATAAGTACTGGTATATATATTGTGAATTGATAGATTTATAGCACCCAAACCATTTCAGCTTAATGAAGTGGTTTGGGTGCATATAAAAAAACCCAGCTACCTCACTGCTTAATTCTGTGTCATTTATGAGTTAAACCACTTGCACAGCCTTCCTAAACACTTCATGAAAAGAGAGATACAATGCTTAAACTTCCTTTATTGCGCATTCTGTTTAATTTAGAATCTCTTATTTCAGCTCATTTTATTAGCCTGCTAGATCCTGCAAGATCCTCCCGTGTGTGTTAAAAGCTCAACAGAACAGGAGATAAAAACTTCCAAAGTGAGTTAACATTTGATTAAAAATGAAACCATTTTTTTCATACGGGCAGTGAGTCACAGCCAGGTGAGGTATAACTAGAGCGGCATAAACAGAAACAAAAGTGATTTAACTCCTAAATGGCAGAGAATTGAGCAGTGAACCTGCAGAGGCATGATCTATACACCAAAACTGCTTCATTAAGCTAAAGTTGTTTTAGTGACAATAGTGCCCCTTTAATGTAGTTGTTCTGGTGTTGATAGCTGTCCCTGCAGGCTTTTTAATGTAAACACTGCCTTCACAGAGAAAAGGCAGTGTTTACATTACACTAGTTAAACCTCTATTTGCAGTCACTCGGATGGACACTAGAGGTGCTTCCATGGTCAATGCTGTGCCATTCAGCATCTCCACACACATGGAGGCCATGTACATTCCTCATAGGGCTGCATTTAATGTATCTCTATCAGTGCCAACTTAACACTATAGTGGTAGGAATACTTGTTTGTGTAAGGTGAGGTACCACATGTTTGTGTTGTATGGCACAGTGACCTATGTGAGTTGGTAAGGCAGTACAGTATAGATGGTACGTATTTGGCCCTTTTGAAGTGAAAAAGTTAAGCAAGTTAGTTCAACGGCAATAAAGCCAGGGATATGGTTAGGTTGCAAAGCTGAATATAGTGAAAATATATTTTAAGATGGGAATTAGCAACATCAAAAAATCAATGAATGAGTTGTGTGAGAACTAATCACCAGTCACCTGGCAGTGTTCGGTCCATCTGAAATCTGGGCCATATTCAGGCGCATTTGGAGCCATGTCTGCAAAATCCTGCCATAGTAAATAGTGCGAAGGATGTGTGGAGTTTGTATTCTAAATGGTCCCATACAGCAGAAGGATGGTTTTGCCCTGCCCAGTACAGGGCACCCGTTATTTAGTGAATAGGCATACGTTATTTAGTGAATAGCTCTGTAGGTGTACTGTAAGTACTCTACAAAAAAATAAAAATAGTTTACTAGTTGAAAAACTAGGTTACTTATATTATTATATTTAACCCCTTAGGAAATAGAATCATAACACAAGATAACAAATGCAGACATAAATGTAAAAAAATTAAAACCTCACTGAAGTCTATTCAAATATTACAGAATTAATGTAAATACTGAAAAATTTGAAAATTCCTATTTAAAATTAACAAAATTTAAAAGGGGACTGATGCAAAGAAAATGATGTGCTAGCCTTAGCAAAATCTCGCTATAATGTTAAAGAAAACACAGATATATATATATTTTATATTTGTGGTCGAAACCATAAGAGCCGTATGTAGATAATGGTAGGGTGCAAGTCGGTTGTGGTGTGCCCAAACCGACGTAAGGGTAAGGCTGTAATTTAAAAAAGGGTCCACCAAGGTAAAACAATAAAGAAAACATAAAATTGGATACAATCAATTAAATAAAGGGGAGATGGTACGGCCCAGGTAGGAGGGGGGTTGGGTTTACATGGACCAAACTCCTCCCACGAATACAGGCCTGCAGCCTTAAAAAATATATTTCCTGAAAATCATACCCTGAATTTTACAAGATATATTTTTATTCACTACAATTAATATCTGATACGGTCAAAGGTCTGAAAGAGCGTGTGTTTCACTGTAGATGGAATGAGTTTATCATTTTTCATTTTATGTTTCCATTTTAAAAGGTTATCTTATGTCAGGTACTAAATGCTTCTTGCCATAAACCGGTTTCAGATTTGTACAATTCACCAGAAAAAAAATCTCATCAACTGTATAAAGTTAAATCAACAATGAAAAAACAAACAAAAAAAAATAGATGCATTTTTTCTTAAATAATATAATTAACATACTAAAAATTTTCCACTAAACATAAAGTATTCATGTGACTAAATAATTTCTGCTTCCTCTAGTTGGACAGTTGTGCATACAGAACTTGCAGACAATGGCCATCATATTATTTATCTTATTTATATGTTTTTTCCGAACTAGACAAAATCGATTCATTTGCCTGATAGAAAAAAAAAAATCTCTTCAATATTCTATCTTGATCTCGTAAAATGAAAATAAGCTTTTGAATGATTACATATGTAAACTATATAAACTAAATACAACAAATAATATTAATATATGTGAAATTAGATTTCAAGCTAGTGTTTATAAAATCGGCTATTTTAATGGACAACCAAGATATCTGCAAAATGGTTTTAGGTATTGCCCCAAAGAAAGAAAGAATGATAAAACGCGTGCATGTTTTCATTGTGGTATATCTGCTAAATATTGATTTTTTTAAAAAAATGTGCTTGGGCCATGGAGTGTTCCTTTAATTCAGGATCCTAATGAAAACAATGAGAGAAATAAAAAGTTTATGTATTTTAGATACACCTCAAATTAAACAAAATACAAAATTAAATGCATGCATGTTTGCTCTGTGGGGTATATCTGCTAAATAGTGTTTGATTGATTGATTTATTTATATGGGCAGTGAAGTGTCCCTTTAACCCCTTAAGGACCAAACTTCTGGAATAAAAGGGAATCAGGACATGTCACACATGTCATGTGTCCTTAAGGGCTTAAAGTAAGGCTACATTTATTTTTCACAATTACTTAATGTGATTGAGATCTGAAGTGAATATTTTTCTCATCAACAGAAGAATTTATACACATCTGCCATCCCAAGCCCCATTGCGGGACAGCCAGCCGGCCAATAAAAGTGCATTTTTATGACATCGTTAAAAAAGACACTTGGTCAGAATTGTGGCAGTGAGGTTTCACAGTGGTTGCATTGTGATTGGTTGACTTTGAAAAGCAGTGCAGAGGAAAGCTCCTTTGAGATAGAAGAGCCACATAAATGCTCCTAACAACCTGGACGCTCTCCATTTTCATATAATAGGCCAAAGATTTCTGGGCTTTGTTGGACCAAAGATGAGCACTTCAAACTGTGATTCAGAAGATAAATTAAAAATTAATTTTTTTACCAAATGGGAAGCAGTAATGGAATATTTTATTTTAAAAGTGAGGGATATTTGGTAAGATGATGTGAAGGAGCTTGGGGATCCCTGGGTCCTTGAAGAGAGTTCAAAATTTTGGCCCTGAGCGTCCTAGGATAATTTATATTAGAGCCAAAGATCTTGAGGTTCCTCTGAAGCAGAGGTCATTTAATCAGTGGCCCCCACACACAAAAACATATCAGCACCCCGGCTCGTTATTTTTGGAATCCAACCTCAATATAATTCTTCTATCATACACCTGTGTCCTTTGGGCTATTTACAGGGTAACAGTTGGATTTTGGTTGGTATTTTCAATTTCTACACTTCTCCAATAGACCTTTCAGCTGAGCATTACTCCTCAGAAAGTACTTCTTGGTGTAATATAGCATGTTCTATGACGGTAGCTGTAAGAATCAGCTTGAAGTCATGCCAATTAACGGGAGTTTCTAAGCCTAGTTGTAGTTATGATCTGCTCCCAGTTTTAGCTGATATATGGTGAAGCTAACATAGTATCTTCTATTTTGTGACCTCTAGTCCTTTGGTCATTAGTTTTACATTTTTGAGGCACAATAAGTTACTAGTTTCTAGAACAAAAAAAACCAATTTGGTTGGATTTATTTTGGACTTGGCTAGGCCTTAGATTACATCTCAGGAAATCATGTTGCATTGTATTGGGTCCTGCTCATGTATTTTAATACTCGTATTCTGTGCATGGTGGATATACGTCTACAGAATATGCCCTACCCTAGTAAAATCATCAAATGAAACATAGGTTGTTTGGAGAACTGATTGCCCAGATATCACTTCCTTCTTCTTCTGACCGGGACACAGAAAAGGCGATCCTGAAACATTAAAGTGTAAGGGTTGCCTACCCAGCTGTGGAACCCGTAGCTTTAGAATCTACACTGGCAGATTCCTGTGCATGATCACAATATAGTATGCAGGAGATAGATCTAAAGTAGAAATCCTGAAAAGCCATTTATTTTCTCTCACACTATATATGGAAGTATAACAAGAAAGAGAAAAAAACAATTGAAATAATAACTGAGCGATTCCTGGAAAAAAAAGGTTATATTGAATGGATGCTTAATAATGTTCAGCAGAGTGTTATGATAAAAGAAATAAATAAAATATAAATCCATTATTCATAAACACAGAGCAGCTGCAGGCAGTCTTAGAAAAAGTGTAAGGTAAATCTGACCGCTTTTCAATGAAGACAATCATCTTAAATCAATTACAAAAGTAACTTCAATATGAAATGACCAAGAAACCATTATTATTCATATCCCATTTTGCATAGCATGCTCTGTTACAAATGCAGTGTGTGTGGCTCACAAATATCCCATACTTCACACAATTTCAAGAACAACACTCAATAAAGATTGTTGCTGGGAGATGCAGGCCAGAACTGGGAATATCAGAGTCCCAGTGGGTCATTTGGACTTAGGCAGCACCCGGCAGCATCCAGTCCCCCCGTGAGTGGCAACAGCAGCGGGCAGCACCTTCTTCCTGATGTGGGGTCATCAGGATGGGGCATCAGCAATCATTTTTAGGAGACTTTGAGATTCATCGAGTACTACTTGGATATAATGTGAAATCATTTTCATAAATTACAAAAAAGTTTTATTTACATGAATAATTAATATTAATCTAATCCTTAGACATGCATTACTTTGTGTTTCAATGCCATGGAGCTCTGTGATATAGGAGTGCCCAAAACTAACTGGACATGGGAGTCCGGAGCCCAAAGTGGACTGTCCCTCTGGAATAAGGGTGATGTATGTGGCAAAACCGGCCATTATTATTGTACATGCATGATGATGGTGGCTCTCTGGAACATGTTTTCAGATTCAGAATAATATACTTTTAAGTGCTCTGTGTGTACTCTACCTATGCAGTGCCTGAGTAAGTATGTTAACCCTTAGAGTGTCACCCACTCTCCCATCTGAAAAGCAAATGTCATCATCCCACGTAAAGACTCTCCATGCTCCCTCCATACCTGGTTAACTGAGTGAAATCGAACAACTGGCAGACTATGACATTATATATAAGCTCCAACACACCGATTAATTTAGAGGTCATGGACTAGATGATGCATTGTGTACTCTGGAGGTACAGACTGCTTTCTCACTCGCAGCAAAGATAGTGGACAGTCATAGAAAATCTTCTGATCTCCAAAACAACCCATATCATTCCTTAAAAGCCCCATGGGCTAGTACTCCATTAACGTTACATGTCATGTCATAGCGAAAAAGCTATGCCCATCCAGAGAGTAACCCCTCTGCTGCCAGAAGTGTAACTCCACCCCAGGCAGCGTCATTGGAGTATCTTCAGCCAGGCAAGAAGTGGGGTTCTGGGCTGGATAATAAGAGCAGTTCCTCTCATTCATTGAATACTGACTGGCATCAGCTTCGTTCTGCTCTGCAGAAGCCGGAAGCGCATCACCAGACCACCAGTGAGCCTTGGAGCGCAGCGAGGACTTATTGCTAAACAGTTTTCTCCATTACTGGAGAATTGGAATAGGGCACTCCTAGCATCATAACCCTAGTGGTTATGGTGGTTGGCGTAATCGTTTAATCTATCCCTAGTTTTTGGCAGCTCCACCCAGTTCTCTGACACCATGTACTGGTAAGATTAGACATTGTTAAAATAAAACCAATATTTGGCATAAAGCTTGTAATAAAATGTTGCACTTTTTCTTTTAAATCAAATCAATAAAAACGAAAATAGATGGGTGCTAAATAGTTATGCATAAAAATGACTACTTTGTGATGCGTGAGCCGAAAGTAAATTTTTCATTTCTGCGCCCTGTACCAGGGGAAATTCTGCAGAAGTAAAGTAATATTCCCATAAATGAAGTGTTAGATTTTCTCGAGGATAATGCAGTTATTTCAGAATCTCTTTGGCTGCCTTGTATGCTTTATTTGAAATCCTGCTTGCATTTAATTCACACTTAAAAAAGTAGTTAATGTGCTGGTTGTTCAGTTAAAATTCTATTTGGTTTGGGGACAATCCATTTACTTCTTAAGCTTTTGTGCAACAAATGTTATGGTTATGCAATATAAAATAGATCGTCTCTACTGGAAGACATATGGAACATTTCCACTTAAGACGTTGCGGCACTAAGGTATCTGAATACATGTTTTGAAGAGCTTTTATTGTTATCGGTGCTACTGTACTCCATGGAAGATTTATCCTGCATAAAACCAGATTATAGCAGCTCTTATAACCAGAAGTACATCTTTTAACTCCATTACATTCTGCTATCTTTGACTTGCGAAAAAGAGTATGTAATATACAATAAAATTTAATAGGATAAAGTAAACACTCAAAAATATTAAGTAGAGAGAAATGGATTGCTATAAATCATTCTGGATGGATACTGCAGAAAGAGGGTTAACAAATAAAGCCAATTCAAGCAAAAATAATGCCAAGAAAGGTATTTTCTGTAGAATTTCTTGGCACTGCTATAGCAAGATATTTATAGTTCCCTATCTGTTTTAAAGCACTATTGCGTCTTGGCACAATGCCTAAGTTTTGCCCCCCCATTTTTCTGCTGTCTGTTGCTGCAATTTATAATATACTACAACGCCTCAGTTGCTGTCCTTCAAGGCCAGATCATGTTCCCATGCGTAATAACCAAATGCCACATTTTGGACTATTTCATGTTTCATCAGATAACTGTGCTTTATGAGAAATATTTCCGCACAGTAGTCGTTCTACACGATAGTCACCGTGTTTGCCTTAATCAGTGGATTTAAAGCTTAGGGATGAAGGATCACAGTGGTGCTATTCTGCTACATCAACTAAAGGCAGTGTCATGTCAATGCAACATAAACATTGCTCAGTGGCAATGTCAATGTTTGGATCTTTTTTATGTTTGCAAAGACAAAATCCAGGTGACCTGGAGGCAACGGGATGGAGAGGGGGAATATCTTCATCGTTGGTGCAGCTATTCTGAGTACCAACTCCATTTTCAGCTCCTGGCAGATGAAGCCACCATGAGTTGTGTTGTTTTTTGTTTTCTTGCACAAGACACCGTGAGATCTTCTACAGATCTTTTTGTGTATTCCATTTGGATCTATTGCACTGTAGACAAGAAGATGCCACCCTTGTAAGTGAAGGCTGCTCAAAAACAGCAAAGTAAGCAATAAAGGTTTATTAGAGAATCTGACATTTTGCCATATTTTGCCAAGCTTGAATGAGTACTATTGTTCGCTATGTGCCTCGAAAAAATCTTCCTGACCTCAGGTCAAATATTACACTGATTTTTATTTGATTTTAATTTACACTTTGGAGGTACAGAAAACGGGGAAAAAAGCAACCTAAACAAATTATTTATTACATTGAACAATCCTACCAAAATGTCTTTATATTTATAAGGTCTTCGACCTAAGCAATGTTTCAGGTTTTAATCACTTTAAAAGCTCTACGTGAAAAGGTCAAAATTTTAAGCATTTACCTGGTATCTGTTCACAAATATAATCCCCGAGGGATTTTCAAGACGGCAGGTCGATTGAGAACAAAGTCTTACTTATCTCTGAGCATATTAATTATGCAAACATGAACTCACGAGAATCCAAACTGTCTTGTTCTCCCATATTGACTTAAAGGAGCCAAGGGAATATAAAACCAGTGACGGCAAACCAGAGGAGACCACATACCCAAATGTTTAGAGCACAAGGCAAAATCTAAATGAATTAAAATTCGGCATCTTAATAAGAGAATCTCTCAGTGTAACGCTCCAAGTGTCAGATCTTGCTCTTACATACGATGCTATGCATGGTTATGATTTTGTTTATTTTTATTTAAGAAATTTAAGTTATTGCCACACTTTGAAGGAGAGATCCTTCTCAAACGAATTAAACAGGTAGATCTCCAGTACCCCACAGGCGTTAACCCCTTCAGAGGAATATAAATGCAATGCATGCACTGTACTATCCACATCATTAGCAATTGTACCCTACATTTTAATTATATATTAGTCTTCTCTGTTGATACAGTTGACTGCCTCTACACTCATGCACTCAACCCCAGGAAGTAATAGCCGATGCTTTGTACCTTGGTACAGCAAGCTATATATTGTGGGATAGCTCAATGAATGCTGATATAGATGTAGTTTTTTTTTCAATGTCATCATTCATATGACCAGGAAAATGAAAAGTAAAATAAAATATATCATTTGTACATTTTTGCATAATTTGACTGTAACCTAAATTTTATCATCTTTAAAGTGAATCTGATATGCAAACAAGAAGAACCGACCAAAAAAAACCAAAAAAAACATTATCTCAATTTATAGACAATACAATATAAACTAGCAAAATTGCTTACAAATGCAAATGTTAAACTTTGTTCAAAGATTTAGTTTTATTTTTAGCCTATGCCATTGGCAATGAGATTAAAAACTACAAATATTGTGTCTGTAGCAAGCAACTGCTGTGTGTGACTTCCAGACGTGTTAAGTTATACAATTTTACAAACAGTCCTTCCACTCACCGGACAGAGCACCTCCGTCACACAATGTTGAGAGCACGGAGCAAAGTGCTGACTAAGCGCTTAAACACACTGCATTTACAATAAATTACTGAGTATTTCAGCACATATCCAAGAACTTCAGGTGTGATTTGTGTATGGGCAGCCCCATAGCACGATTAACCATAAGGCAACCCAAGATGGCCAAATAGGGCCCAGGGGTTAGACATGGGCTCCGGAACCATGAGTTCTCTTGACCCCATTAACCATGCCTATGTGAAGAATGAAGAAGGGAGCTTGAACTGGTGGCATGCCTAGGGCACTGTAGGACCTTAATTCTTCCTTGGGCAGCCCTGGTTGGCTGCGTTGCTTGGAAGCCAGTTATCCTGGTTGAGATGTGGTCTGTTATGTAACAAACCCTTGACACCATCGTGTATTGAGTATGCGCGTCCATCAGACAAATTTGCATCTGCCCTGGTCATTTTTTGAGGTAGCAGAAACAAACTCCTGGCAAATATATCTTATAATCTACAGGGTGATTTAGAAGCAGAACATATAGATTAAATATATTTTTAGCAGCAGCTGACTTCTTGAAGATAACAGTTGGACTTCTACTTTTTTCATCAAAGTTGCTAAAACTTTTTGAACATTTCAGGCTAATAAATAGTTCCTGTAATATTCTACCCAATGAACTGAAAAGTGAACATCACTTGTAACATTTGTATTTGTGCTCTCTGTTGAAGGAAGTCAAGTGGCATGAAGAGGTCATTCTGCTTTAAAATACACATGAAAGAAGGTCCAGACAAATCACAAAGCTAAGTATGACAAATGGGTTTTCTGTCTCTCTATATATCCACAAGCAACAATGTAATCTTATACCTCTCATGAACAAAACAGGCAATCTATCACATGCCAACTGCTACTGATTGCAGCTCCCATTATCTTCATGCGTTTTCGGTGAGATGATAATAATGATCACAATGTGGTCCAGAATTTTATAAATTTGCTGCGTGGGAGAATGTCTGCACTTGGCAATAGACACATTTTTAAACGAAAAGGTAATTTGTTTTTCATCCTGATGCGGAGCTGGGGGGCACAGCGTGGATATGTCTTCGTCAAAGTACCAGGAAATGGACCCAGTCTGTTTCATCTCAATGAAGAGGTCTGGGTGCAGAGGCCGTGTAGTTTTAACCCTGGAATGTAAAACACTCCAGTTTTGCAGAAACACAATGTTTACACTTTAGGTTAAACACACCTTTAAAGGTTGGAGCTTCCTGTGCAACAACCAATTGAAACCCAGTCATGAAATTAAATGCAGCACGTAGGAAAGCATTCATTCTAAGCTTTCCTATGAGAAGTACTTGACTGGACGCACACTTGTGATGCTTGAAAAAAGGTCAATTAAACCTTGCTTTTTTCACTAATTGTTATGCACATGGGGTGGAGGAGGGACTAAATTTAATTAGGGACTTGGGCACCAAAACATTAGGAATCCAGGTTTGTGCTTCTAACACTATAGTTCTCCTTTAATTAGTATTAATATTACTATTAATTAGTTGTATCCAAAACCTGTCAAACTACATCCCTTTTGAGATATGACTGACCCTTTTTACAGGTCCTGGCTCTTTATTGTGGATTTACAGTACCCATTTTCCAGGGAATCAACACCCCCTCCTAATAAATAGGAGGAAGAAAAGACACATATTTTATGAGGACGTCCAGTGTCTTCAAAATCTCAATTGTTTTTATCCTTTTCATGAATTGGGGCGGGGGGGGAGGGGGTGGGGGGGCATTTATAGCATTAGGTACAGGGGCATTCTGTAGCATTAGGAATACCATTTTGTGTATCTAACAATATAGTGTTCCTAAAATAATATACAACTATGAAATTTCAACACAGCTGAGTGGACACGGTTTTGTCGACAATGTCCCAAACTACAGACCACACAAAACACATTAGCACCAAGACAGGACCATGTACTAACGCCTTAGGAGTAGATACATAGCGACAAAAGTATTCCCACAAGATGAGAATTCCATCTACAGAAATACCTGGCTACATTTTAATGAATACAAAGAGGGAATATAAACTGCTATATTTGACACACATTCCTCAAATCAGGCCAGACAGACAATGGAGCTCTCCTCTCTCTCCAATTCCTGCTATAACATTACTGGAGTCAAACAACATTGATGGGGGACCTATTGCGTAATTCAGTAAAACGTATAATTTATTACACATAAGAAAAAATGCTTACATGATTATATGGTGAGAACACAAGACTGTGTTACAATGATGAAAACAAATTGAACCGTAAGAATATCTAGCCTTTAGATGTGTCCTCTTGGACATCTACTGTGGGATCGCTATCAGGCTCCTGCTTCAGATTCATATACTCCAGTCCCCCTGCACACTGATAAAAAGTTTTTTCTTGATATGGAACATCCAAAAAAGGCGGTCACCTATCAGGGCGAAATTAGTTATCAAGGTGCTTACTAATTGCACTACTTGCTGAGGCAAAGGGGAAATTCTAAATCGTACAGAACATGGAGAGCACAGGAGTTAGGCATGAATTGGACAGTAATTTCTCAACAAATCCCCCAGCACTAGATACAAAGACAAAAGGGTATTTACTTCCCAATTGTCCATGTTAAGGGGGACGGTGTCACTTTGGAACCCCTGCCTTTAGTCTACTCTAAGATATACAAGAAAGTTTCACAGCAATAGTAATATGTATTTAAACTTCATTAAAGGTGTTTATAAATTAGTTATAAATGTTTATGAATTAGTTTATTTAAAGTAACATTATAGGGTCAGGGACACAAGTATTCCTGACCCTAAACTGTTAGAAACACTATGTAGCCCCCCTGGTCCTCCCTTGCCCCCCTAAATATAGTAAAATCTTACCTTTCCTCCAATCTGCTGCTGCTGGCTCTGCCCTTGATCTGCCTTCTTGGCTGCCATCATCATAAATGGTGTTCTGAGCCAATCACAATGCTTTCACATAGAATTGGCTGATATTGTCAAGGAGGCAGATCAGGGGCAGAGCGAGCATCAGTCAAACACAGCCCTGTCCAATCAGTATCTCCTCATGAATTGAATCAATGCATCTCTATGAAGAAAGTTCAGTGTCTGCATGCAGAGGGTGGAAACACTGAATGGCAGTACTGCACACTGTGCAGCACTGCCACAGGAAGCACCTCTAGTTCTGTTCTACAGTAGTTATGGTGGTTATGATGCTCGAAGTGATCCTTTAAATAAATACTAACAATGAGTAAGCCATAATCAGTAGGTCAAACCACTAAAAGATTATCCTAAATTATCCATCTTTGGCTATTTAAAATATTGCAAAGTATGTAATAACTATAGATGCAAGCCTGCCTGCATGCGTATTATATAATAAGACCAGAGAGGCCCAGTACTGGCATGCATATTTTTATATATGCAAATATTTTTTTTTTTAACTGTACTATTCATTTGACCAAATAATAACAAAATAAAATATAACTATTGTTGAGGTAATATTGTATTACAAAATGATAATACCGCTGAATATCTACAAAAACAAAGATGGAAGCTCCCAAAGATGTCCAAACATTGTTACTGCACACATCAGAATAATGTATGAGGCAATGATTAAAGGATATTTATTTTTTCACCAAAAAAAAGTTATTCAATTTATTCCAAAGATCGTATTAATGATGCACATATGATATCATTATAAAATCATAAGGTCACTAAAAGGGTTAATGAGAGCACACCGCATTCATGCACAAGCGATGCTTAAAAAAATGACCCAATTTACGGCTACACATCAATTTACTGAAATGTTATTTTTAGTTTACTGAAAAGCAGCCCTTGAAGTACTTGAAGGCTTCGGGCAAAAAAAAAAAAAATTATAAAAATGAAGTAATGCTAAAAAAAAAAAAGATTATTTTGTTTTCATCAGTAGATGTGCTGACTTTAACGCATTAGGGGAGATAGGAAAAAGAAATGAAAATTAGAAGCCGCCTGATGAAAATGCATTTTACAAAAGATAATATTCTACATTCAGGAGTTATTTTCCTCCAGAACTTCACATTTTTCCATTTAAGAGCTGTTGATGCTGTGAGGGACTTTGCACAGTTATTGGGAACAATTGTGGAAAAATACATTGCTGAAACAAAACAAATTAATGTGTAAATCGAAACGCAGTTACAAGATTCAGGTACAAGAAGAGCAGCGATTGTCCTCTGGCACTATTAATTTATTACAGAGGTTAAATAATGATCTATAACTAAAAAAAACCAACTGTAATAATATTTTGCATAAATGCATTAATGGGACATTCTAAATGCAAATTAACATTCTCTTTAATTGCATTGTATTGAATAGATAAATCATTTTGAAATTGTATGAAAACAAACCAAAATGAATGAAAGATAGAAACGATACACTTGTTTATAGACGCTCCATTTGTAAGCAATGCCTTTACTTCAAGTTGTTATCTTGGCTTTTCAGATTCTGTAGATCATGAACAGTTGTAAGTTTAACCCAGTCCATGCAAGCGTTAAGGCGCACACTGGGCACTTGATGTTCAACTCTCTTTTTAGAAATGTGACAGTTCATAGATAAGAAAACTCACCATCCATAAATCTGTCAAACTTCGTATTTAAGGGGCAAGAAATGAATTGCAAATTTAAAAGCTCTCTGTTCCCGACCAATGTTCTGCTCAGAGCAGGGTCTCAATGACTTCCAGTTTTTAGTTATTAGGTTTCATCTCCCAGAAACTTTATCTGTGCTTCTTATTATCATATACAATATTTGTTATTGGTTAAGACACTGCTTAGGGTCAGATAGACTGCACAGAGCTGTGGCATCACATACATTTGTTCAGGACAGGAACTAAAAGGGGTAGGTCACTTTCAGGACTCAAGATGATTTGGACTATATCTCCCCCCGAGGTTTGGCCAGAATTATGGTTGTAAAAGCATTATGGGATATATCGTCCACAACATCTGGACTGCCGAAGGTTCCTGCCCCCTAACAGAATGTGGACCAACGTTGGAAGTCGTCACGCTTTGCATGAGGACATCTGATGCCTTCTAATACCCCATAGGGAAGCATTGTTTCAATGCTTTCCTATGGAGAAGCTTTAATGTGCACTCAGCACACACCAAACATGTGCATTAGGTTTCTCATTCGTTGTGACGTCGCAGGAGGAGGAGACCTAGCCAGTGTTGAGGGAGCCTCTGCGCTAGAATTATTGTAAGTAATAAAGGTGTTTTAATCTTCTACTCGATGGGGGGATACGGGACCTACAGAAATAGGGACAGGTACACTATAGTGTTAGGAATATAGGTTTGCAATCCTAAGGCTATATTGTTCATTTAAAGATGCTGCAAAGCAATCTTTGAACTATACACAACGGAATATACACAAATACAGCTAATTATATAGGTCATACCCTATAAAATGCATAAATGATTTGTTGGTGCCTGGGGTGCCCCTCTAATGCAGATGTAAATCAAGTCAATTATTGTACATGTATATCCAATAAAAAATAAAGGGACACTACTGTCACCAACACAACTTTAGCTTAATGAAGCAGTTTTGGTGTATAGATCATGCCCCTGTAGTCTCACTGCTCAATTCTCTGCCATTTAGTAGTAGATCACATTGTTTATGCAGCCCTAGTTACGCTTCCTGTAAAGTGAGATCTAATGTTTAAACTTCCTTTATTGCAAAGTCTGTTTAATTTAGAATTTCATATCTCCTGCACTGTTAATAGTCTTCTACACCATGTAGGAGCCTCCTGTGTGTGATTAAAGTTCAGGAGATAAAAACGTCTCAAGTAAGTTAACATCTGATTGAAAATGTAACCAGTTTTTTTAAGCAGGCTTTGTGAGTCACAGCCATGGTGTGTGTGACTAGGGCTGCATAAACAGAAACAAAAGATAAATAAAAGATAATTGAGCGCTGAGACTGTAGGGGCATGAACCATACACACAAACTGTTTCATTAAGCCAAAGTTGTATTGGTGAGTATAGTATCCCTTATAATAAATATAATAAAAGAGGTAATATAATAATATAATAAAAGCGGTAAAAAGAAAGATCTTGTAATTCAAATGGATTAATCGTACAACACATTCAGCTGAACTTGTTAACAATGATGAGCAGTACGAAGCAGGCAAGGAAAGGGAAATGAATATTAAAACAAATGTAGTGAATAATGCTTTATTCCAATCCACATTTCTCATCCCATCCAAAGATAACACACAATATCCAGCCAACTCCTTTATATAATAACTAGACTTACGCACTGCAAAAATATTTGTTTTGGCTTAATCACGTTGCCTTAAAATAAATTTAAAAAATTGGGTTGGACGAATTTTGGCCATTTGGTCTCTATGGAAAACAAACACAAAAAAATGGGCCAATCAGAATAATTTTTATTGAGGTATACGATAAAACAATACAGAAAGTAAAGCAAGGAGTTAGTGCACATAAATCACATGGTATGTAGAACATAAAGATAGGAATATTTCTGCCACTCAGGATAATGAAAATACATAATTAAAATGAAATGTAAAGGAACGGAACAAAAATAGGATAGCACTCTTAGATCTCTTAAAAATAAAATAAAACAACTTTTCTTTCCAGTTCCATCTAAATTGTAATTTTATTATACTTTTTTTTTTAAATCTATCGGAAAAAATAAATACATTTTGTTTCTGTATATGGACATATTCTGTGAGATAGAATTGAAGAACGTTCACATAGTCTTTGCTCGGCTCGCCTCCCCAGTAAACATGCCAGAGAGCATTTTTTTACAGTAATTTACGGACTGTGATCAGCGCATCAAGTCACCAACTGTCTATAAATTAACACTTTCCTGGACAGGAATGTTTTTGTGCATAATTTTCTTCAAAATGACTTTATTTATTTATTTTTGCATTAGTTGTATTGTAAAGTAATATTTTTAATGCCAGGAAAACTTAATTTTTATTGCTGGTTCAACAATAAAAGTTAAGTTTTATGTTTAAGAGACTTGATATATTTATATTCCATTTTGCTCTGTATTTTGTTTATTGGATTTAGCACCAGGGAATTCAAATATTGGAAATCCTAGCAGCTTCCATTTACTTACTACAAATATTATTTTTATGTTTGCAATACGCTAATAGGTGCATTTTCCAAACATTTGCTTCACAGATTAATGTCTCGATTTAATGTTTTGGGGGGATTTTTGAAGCTTTTCAAATTATTTATTATTTAAATATAATTTAATAAAAATAAAAGGTCTACTTATCCTAATAAAACCCATTAATCCTATACTATAAAAACACGGTCCCTCTACAAAGACAATAACATACTAATTTACTGAGCCAAAAGGAGGATAATCCTAACTTACTACCTCTGGGAACTAACCGTTTTACCCCAATAGCACAGGAGGCAACTAATATGCACTGTCTTCACTGACCACAGTATGATTGATTTGAATATAGAGTTTGAGGGATTGAGAGCTCACTCAACAGAAATCAATTTAAAATGGTATAATTCTTTTCAATTCAATTATAATTATTGTGAAGAAACTACCCAAGTTATTTCGGTACTTTTGTTTTTCCCTGTTCGGTAGATACAACTACCGAACATCGACCACCCCCTGGCTCATTCAAGTCAAAGAAAACCACCAATTAAGTGCAAGAGAAAATGGTGGCCATCTTGTTCACATGAAAGGAAGCAGCGGTACTTGGTCGTCGAGTGTCTGGAACCAAAATTGGACACACTTGACTTCCCGAATGCCGGTCAAACTACACAAACGCCTGCTTCCTTTCACCGACCAGCCAGGAGAGCGCTATTCTGTAGATATGTTCCCACGAACTAGGGGAACAAGCGCTAACTATGAGCCCGGTGAACCGTTCACGCATTTATTCATTTTTTGTACTTTGCGAAATAGACCGACCACACAGCCCAATTTCATGGAACTATTTCTGAGCAGGAGCATCGTGTCGGTCAAATTAAGATCTTGATGTAACTCTTAAACCCCTGAACTGATCTGGGTGATTTTTAAATAAGTTGGTCCCCCAGATCGGGGATATGACTTTTGTGGGGTTCCTATAGAGTTTGGGGTACTTTCTGAGTTTTAGGGAAATGTATGTTTTTTGTGTTGGGAGATAATTGAGTTCAGTAAATTGCTTGACTTAATTATCTCCCCAGTACAGGGGATGGATTATGTGATTGGCAGTGGGAGGGTCCTAGACCTGAGAGCCAATATACTTGCAGAATGTATTTTGGCAATGTCCCCTCTCAGGTCCAGTGGGGAATGCCCCTGGAATATGTCAACGTAAACCCTGTACATTGTCATCTGCATATAAACCAGGCGGTTAGCCTGAATAAAGCATTCCTGTTATACCTTTCATCTAATTTAGGCTGATGTTTGGATACCTGTCTACTTTGCTGGGAGAATATACTTGGATGCTGTACTTCGTCTGGAGAAATGTTTGAATCAACACCCAAACTGTGAGCTATAATCACTCAGGCTCTAACAGTTCGGGAGGAAATAAACGAACGGGTACCTGCAATACCAGTGTTCGTTACAACTCTATTGGTGATTGATCTAATGGTGGGATCAGGGATCCTCATATGAACGAAAGACAAAGTACTTTTTTGGGGCCAAGGCAATATTATATCAGTGGGCATATCCAAATCAATCACAACTGGCCAAACAAAGGAGAATCCTTACTCCCTTTGTCTGATAATCATCTGAAATAACTCTATACAGGTTTAAATTTTGCCCCGCTATGCCCTCCTACAAAGACCATTTTAACAACCTTAATCAATTCATTTGAAAACTTACATTATTAAGGTCTATTAATATCTCAAATTCTAAGAAAATAGGGGCAGTTGACAAATATCTAGATAATCTATTAGATAAACTAACTAATTTATCATCTGGTTATTCTCCTAGATGACTATATGCGAATAATGATTGTATAGAAGAAAAGCCCCAAACTTTATACCAAATAGACTTCATACTTTAAAACCCCCTTCAAAATACTATCCAGAGAGGGTTAGAGGTAATTACATAATATATATGTTTTAAGAGATTGTTGTTTGGACTTTAAAAAGTTTGTTATTACCTACTACTAACCACAAAATATCTAATTTAACAAAGGGGGAGTGTACAGCATTGTGGGAATTAAAGCAACATCCAGAATTAATCTTTAAACACGCGGATACCGGTGGTGTAGTGGTCTTACTAAATAGGAAAGATTATTTGGATGGAACGAGTCGTTTCCTTAATGAAGCAGTTTTAGTGTATAGTTCATGTCCTTGCAGTCTCTCTGCTCAATTTTCTGCCATTTAGGAGTTAAATCACTTTGTTTATGCAGCCCTTGTCACACCTTCTTGCATGTGACTTACATAGCCTTCCTAAAGACTTCCTGTAAAGGGACATCTAATTTTTACACTTCCTTTATTACAAATTTACTGAGCCAAAAGGAGGATAATCCTAACTTACTACCTCTGGGAACTAACCGTTTTACCCCAATAGCACAGGAGGCAACTAATATGCACTGTCTTCACTGACCACAGTATGATTGATTCGAATATAGAGTTTGAGGGATTGAGAGCTCACTCAACAGAAATCAATTTAAAATGGTATAATTCTTTTCAATTCAATTATAATTATTGTGAAGAAACTACCCAAGTTATTTCGGTACTTTTGTTTTTCCCTGTTCGGTAGATACAACTACCGAACATCGACCACCCCCTGGCTCATTCAAGTCAAAGAAAACCACCAATTAAGTGCAAGAGAAAATGGTGGCCATCTTGTTCACATGAAAGGAAGCAGCGGTACTTGGTCGTCGAGTGTCTGGAACCAAAATTGGACACACTTGACTTCCCGAATGCCGGTCAAACTACACAAACGCCTGCTTCCTTTCACCGACCAGCCAGGAGAGCGCTATTCTGTAGATATTTTCCCACGAACTAGGGGAACAAGCGCTAACTATGAGCCCGGTGAACCGTTCACACATTTATTCATTTTTTGTACTTTGCGAAATAGACCGACCACACAGCCCAATTTCATGGAACTATTTCTGAGCAGGAGCATCGTGTCGGTCAAATTAAGATCTTGATGTAACTCTTAAACCCCTGAACTGATCTGGGTGATTTTTAAATAAGTTGGTCCCCCAGATCGGGGATATGACTTTTGTGGGGTTCCTATAGAGTTTGGGGTACTTTCTGAGTTTTAGGGAAATGTATGTTTTTTGTGTTGGGAGATAATTGAGTTCAGTAAATTGCTTGACTTAATTATCTCCCCAGTACAGGGGATGGATTATGTGATTGGCAGTGGGAGGGTCCTAGACCTGAGAGCCAATATACTTGCAGAATGTATTTTGGCAATGTCCCCTCTCAGGTCCAGTGGGGAATGCCCCTGGAATATGTCAACGTAAACCCTGTACATTGTCATCTGCATATAAACCAGGCGGTTAGCCTGAATAAAGCATTCCTGTTATACCTTTCATCTAATTTAGGCTGATGTTTGGATACCTGTCTACTTTGCTGGGAGAATATACTTGGATGCTGTACTTCGTCTGGAGAAATGTTCGAATCAACACCCAAACTGTGAGCTATAATCACTCAGGCTCTAACAGTTCGGGAGGAAATAAACGAACGGGTACCTGCAATACCAGTGTTCGTTACAACTCTATTGGTGATTGATCTAATGGTGGGATCAGGGATCCTCATATGAACGAAAGACAAAGTACTTTTTTGGGGCCAAGGCAATATTATATCAGTGGGCATATCCAAATCAATCACAACTGGCCAAACAAAGGAGAATCCTCACTCCCTTTGTCTGATAATCATCTGAAATAACTCTATATAGGTTTAAATTTTGCCCCGCTATGCCCTCCTACAAAGACCATTTTAACAACCTTAATCAATTCATTTGAAAACTTACATTATTAAGGTCTATTAATATCTCAAATTCTAAGAAAATAGGGGCAGTTGACAAATATCTAGATAATCTATTAGATAAACTAACTAATTTATCATCTGGTTATTCTCCTAGATGACTATATGCGAATAATGATTGTATAGAAGAAAAGCCCCAAACTTTATACCAAATAGACTTCATACTTTAAAACCCCCTTCAAAATACTATCCAGAGAGGGTTAGAGGTCATTACATAATATATATGTTTTAAGAGATTGTTGTTTGGACTTTAAAAAGTTTGTTATTACCTACTACTAACCACAAAATATATAATTTAACAAAGGGGGAGTGTACAGCATTGTGGGAATTAAAGCAACATCCAGAATTAATCTTTAAACCCGCGGATACCGGTGGTGTAGTGGTCTTACTAAATAGGAAAGATTATTTGGATGGAACGAGTCGTTTCCTTAATGAAGCAGTTTTAGTATATAGTTCATGTCCTTGCAGTCTCTCTGCTCAATTTTCTGCCATTTAGGAGTTAAATCACTTTGTTTATGCAGCCCTTGTCACACCTTCTTGCGTGTGACTTACATAGCCTTCCTAAAGACTTCCTGTAAAGGGACATCTAATTTTTACACTTCCTTTATTACAAATTTAATTTAGATTTTCTTATCTCCTGCTCTGTTAATAGCTTGCTAGACCCTGCAGGAGCCTCCCGTGCGTGATTAAAGTTCAATTTACAGAGCAAAAGATGAAAACTTTTAAATTAACTTACATCTGATTGAAAATGAAACCATTTTTTGCATGACAGTCATAGGAGGTGTGGCAATGGCTGCATAAACAGAAACCAAAGTGATTTAACTCCTAAATGGCAGAGAATTGAGCAGTGAAACTTTGGAGTTATACTATACACCAAAACTGCTTCATTAAGCTACAGTTGTTTTGGTGACTACAGTGCACCTTTAACTAACCCCCCTGGTATACCCATTATATCTCCCATGGACTACATTAGAGCTACACTATCCAAATTAATTGATTTTTAATTACAGAAATATGTAGAACAGGTGCCCTCATATGTGAAAGACTCTAGTCATTTATTAACATTACTTTTGGATTTTGGTTGGTACAGCATTTACAGATGGTCACCAATAGATGTGAAAGCACTATATACAAACATTAAGCATGCATTTGGTCTTGAAGCAATGAGATTTTTGGCAAAACACCAGGTGGATATTCTGGTCAATTGTATTCGGTTTGTACTCTCATATAATTATTTGTCCATTGACAAGTAGTTCTTTTTACAAATATAGGGAGCGGCGATGATGGCTCGTTTCGCACCTTCTTATGCAAACCTTTCTGTGGGATATTTTGAGGAAAATTACATTGCCACCTAGTCTTTTAGCGCAGCTTCATAGATGATATCAAAATCATCTCGGATGGGGATGCAAACAGTTACATAGTTACATACAGCATTAAATATATTCTTTTTATTCTTGATTAATTCAGATATTTTTGCCTATAACTCAATACATCCATGAAAGAGCCAGGGACAGTTAACCTTAGTCAACCTTAGGAACCCTGGTACATGTTTGCCCTAATACTGAGGCCCTAAGACAAGCCAAACTTTAAACTCACTGAGTTGCATCACACTAAAGCATCCGTGCACCCCATCCTGCTGGGGCAGGTACATGGGGTACAGAGCACTCAGTAGGTTGGTATAGCTTCCAGTCGGATAAAAATGAGATACACTGACATTATTGCAGAATTATGAAATGCATGATTACTTACTATAGCCATATTCCCAATATTTTCTCTGCCTAGATTAATTAAGTTTTAAGAGCCAATTAGATACTGTGCAGAACCCTCAGACTCCCAGGGACCCATGTATAACAAATACACGAAATACCACCCAGAGGGGTGAGAAAGTCATATATATAAAAGAATATGAAATATTATATGGAGCTTGTAAAAAATGCATTACTATCAAGCTAACTTGGATTTTCTTTTATGAGTGAATTCAGCCACAGCTTGATTGTGAACAATGAAACAGAAGGAGCCATTAACAGCGGCAGATAAATGGGATAGAAAATGCCTTTCGAGCAAAGATAAGACTCTTGCCAAAATGAACATTAAACTCAGAGGTAAACTATAATATAAATACAAAAGGTGATCAATAATTTTCTTTAACAGAAAGCACGCTCAATTATGTCACAATACTCATCCAGATCCTGCAGCTCACTGTCAGAAAAGAAAAACAGAAATGGTCAAATAAAAAGACTGCAGCAGAGTGACGTGGGGCTCTATTTACTAAACAGTAAATTGCGGAGAATTAATAAGAGGATTATAAAATCCAATAGAAGAGTTGGAAAATCAGCTGAAATGAAATCTAGATTTTGGCCCATTTAGTGAATAAGATAAGAATATCATCTCAGTTTAGTAGATATCAGAAATATTATTCACTAATTGGTATAACTCGGACACAACACTAAACATGAAATGCTCTCAACCAGAGCGAACCATAGGAAACCATAGAAACTGCAATACCATTTGCTACTTACTAAATGGATTGTATCTTTGTGGACATAAAATTAATCCAGTTTTTAAGCATTCAATCTTACTAGAGGCCAAGCATCTATCCTCACTAGACGAGCAGTCCATTAACATTGATTGGTTAATTTCTTAGCACCTTGGCATGTGTTTTGACATGCTGGGGTCTCACAGATCCTAACATGTATTTTTTTTACTGTAGGCGTTGTAGCTGCAAGTGGTTATGATGTTGTGTCATTTCACTATAGTTTTAGCTGTAACTAGCTCTCTACCTCTGCATATATGCCCATTTTGGGGGATTTGTGTGAGTGTTTTTAATCTCTCAAGAATAAACCATTATGTTTTTACAGAGAGCACTATGGCTTGTTAATTTATCTTTCAGAGCACAGTAAAAATCAAGACACTTTAGATCTGTCACTGTGATCTAAAAATGATTAGACACCACCTCCAACTGCATTTTTACTGCGGCAATCGATGCCTTAATACCAGGCTGCTTGATACCAATCTTACATTATGTACTACACAGTATACAATACCAGCTTTGGATACTTTGCAACTTATGTTACTCTATAACATAGTTGCCTATCCAGATAGCTGGTACATAGTTGTATAGAGACATCTTCAGAAGGGCTTTCACTATTGTGATTTTTTTATGGATTTTAGCTTTATGATATTTCTATTTACTTAAACTCTGTGACTTTGAGCTATATCTGGATGTGACATTCCAGTAGCTGTTCTAGCTACTATCCCAATTTCTCTGCCCACTTTGTTCATATTTTCCTTTTTTGTATTTCTCACCATTTAGTTTATGTACCCCAATTTTCAGTAGGGGCAGCACTTTTCCTGGACATTTCTGATTGAGTGTTTGTTATCTGATTTTCTTAATTAGTGTTTTAGATGTTATTTTATATATGTACTTTTCTTTCAGTTACAATAGATATATCATATAATTACCTGTTTTAGCAACAGCTTTTATCTATTTTTCTGCATTTCCTGCAAGTCATCTCCTGGTATGTTTAGGATTTTTAATTCTTATTTTATACATTAGCTATAACTAGACCTAGGCCATTGTTTTCTGGTGTAGTGAAAATCTGCACTATATTATTACCAAATATTTTTTATTACTAATAAATTCAGTAATTATCATAGATCTTTTATTGTTTTTTATTGTATTGTATTGTATTTCAGAAGATTACTTTTTTATGAAATACTCATGTTGACTGTGTTGGAATTTTACTAACATTCCAACCCAGTCAATGATATACTGAGACAAAGTAAGGCCTACTTTGTCTCAGTATTTTTCCCCTGCCTGGCACTTTTTGACATTGGTCATCAAAAAGTGTCACTAGTGACGGCTGCAGGGAATTGGCTCTCTCCGTGGAGGATATTGCAGTCTCACGGGACCCTCCATAGACCTCAATGCTGTACTCTCTCGCATGAAGTGGACCCGCTGAAAGAAGATGGCAGAGCTTCAGGTAAGTAGAATTCACCTTTACCTGCCCCCATTCCATCCATTGGACCCATGAAGACTGTGCCGCTTTAAATATCTATTATTTTTTTAAATTTTTGATTCTATAGAAGCATTTTAAATGATTTATATATCTGTAGCCACAAAGATAATAAATTGCTTGACTAGTAATTTAAAAAATATATACTATTAAACAATGTGTTGGAATTCCATTATGCAGACACCCAAATAGTCAGGGTTGGCCCAATCTGTATTCTTTGCAAGACCCTTTAACATTATGATTTTGTGCAGTTGCAGTCAAATACATATAGCAGTGAAACAGGTGCACACCATGATCGAGTGTAGAGAGTCTGTCCCAGGCCCCTAACTCTGCCCAGTTGTAGACATGTAAATGGTGATTCCTGCATCTTAACAAATGTCCCAATCTTCCATCATAGTGCCCATGCACATGCTCAAAAGAGTTTGGTGGCTCCACCACCAAGATGAAGCAAGGATATCCACTGTCCTGTCTAATTCCACTATTTAAATCCTGATACTTTTCCTTGGTATTTTGGTGCTCCTGAACCTGAGGCTTTCAGACACTTTCCTGTTGGACCCTAACTGAATGTCAGACGTGTGACCAATGGACCACATCTGACCAAACTTTTTTTTATTATGGTGTTACCAGACCTGCCCCTTTTTTATTTTATTTTTTTGTTTTGTTTTGTTTTCTCATTTAAGCTGTTGCTATTATTTCAGGTAACCTGTTCACATCCCTTCTCTGTTAGTGGTATCTACACAGCTGTACACCTCCCAACGACAGGGCTCTGGAACAAGGACAGGGTCTCAAGGACCAACATTGACTTTGGTTAATATATATACATAGCTACAAATCCAGTCAAAACAATAGCAAGAATGGCTCTCAGTTGGGGTAAATCTCACACCAGTGAAGTGGACAGAACATACCTTTTTAACCTTGATTTAATATTAAACAGATATTAAAGAGAATAAAAAGAAGGATGGGCACAACATACTGCCAGTGGATGTTTGTTTATAAATATCAGAGTCAATGAAAACCAAAGACGAAAGCTCAAGTATTTATAGGCCTGGGGTGTTTCCTTGATAGCCACAGCCCCAAAATGCGAGTGGGCGCCGGCAATGATTTGCTCTGATGATGTCGTTATGTGGTCATGGCTTTCTCACATCATTTAAGGGGGCAGGGATACAACATCTACTTTAGAAATGCTGTGAGAAGCAAACAGGGGCACCAAATATTTTTGGATAAGCTGTTCAAATGATCACAATCTGTTAGAAAAACTTCTCAAATGATTTATCTACAAAAATTCAGACAGACTGTAACGATGAGTTCTGTAGCTAAAACATTTGAAAAGTTTTTTTCTGATTGTGATAATTTAAAGAGCTTATCCAAAAATGGGCATGTGGCCCTACAGAATCACCGAGGATCAATGTGAAGCTACTTTATAGCACTGATGGACAACCTGCAAATTTACTGCAAATGTTTGTAAACTCGATTTCCCATGATGCCCTTGAAATTGCATTCGTAAAAATCTGCAGTACCGAAGTTAGCCATTAATAATTTGTAGTTTATGATTCTCCATGAGTGCTTCCTCAGCGAGTCCTTTTGTAACTATTGCATATCCATCCTGGTAAAATATTTTATAAATAAATAAATGTTGTTTATTGCTTTACACATTACATTGTCATGTTGTTGTCCCACAGTTAACTCTGACTGTTTTAGTGTATGCCTGACGAGACAGCAAACGGAATCATTACGACGCACCGCTCTGAGGTCTGATGCCTGGTTCTGTGATTTGATTGCCAGCAACAAATTATTAAACAACGAAAACCTCATTTCACAAACAGTAGGCTGCTAATCTGCATTTGCCCAATAAGTGTAAATATTTTTCTTCCACTTTGTCAGTAAACATGACATACTGTGAAGATTGATGTTTTAACTTACATTCCTCTTACTTCAATACGTTCAGATCTTTCCAGAGAAGAATCCTTCATCCCATAACAATTCTCAATAAGGGCAATAGTACACTTAAAGGGTTACTCAAAACACCATGATCACTTCAGCGGTTTGAAGTGGTCATGGTGTCTGAAGAATCCGATCTGTGACGAGATCAGGAACTGGGTTTTGCAGCTCTGTGAAGTCGGATGTGCGTCACCAGACATGCAAGCAGGTTTGGCGTCTGGCAGGGACCTAGTTAAGAGGACAAACCTTTACAAAAAAGTTTGCCCCATTACTGGGGACAGGAAACAAGGTACTCCTCACATCATAACCACTACATCGGGCTGCAGATTATGATGCTTGGAGTAAAGATTAAAATTAAAATGTTGTTATTTTACATATTCAATTTTACTAGAACCATTGTGTTATTAAATACTCAAGGTATTATTTGGTGTTGGGAAGTGGGGCAGTGAATTGATTGAAAATAATTTAAAAAAAGAGGCAGCAATAACCTAGAAACTAGGCACCATAACAACTTAATCAAAATGAGCCTAAGACTGCCTCGTGCAGGGGAGCAGCTGATTAGCACCGTATCACAAGCACTGGGAGTGTTCAGACAGGTAGACTGACTCCTTAGTCAATTTTGAGACTGCAACTTCTAACTTCAGAAATCAGAGGATTTCCTATATTGCAAAAAGCAGCTTCTATCTATCCCAGTTCCATGTGTCTATTGCTTTCTGAGAGTATGTGACAGACACATTGTACCTTATAGCAAAGAGCTGATTATAGGTGTGAGAATGTAATCTGACGCAACAAAGATAGGAAACTGCTGGGCGATTGTCACACTTGTTTCATAACTTTCAGAAAAGTTTGAGTATGTTTGTGACTATGTTGGTTATATATTTACCTATAAAATACAAAACAATGGGAATATTAAAAACGTTCTTATAATATTTAAAACCTTTTTAAATAACCTGCATGTGACAATCAACCGTGATGAAAGCAAAGCTCTCAAACTCAATATGTGAAAGATGAAGTGGAAACCCATTTATGTCATGCGCTATTTTTTCTTCAACAAAAAGAGTTCCTTCAAATTCGATTAAAAACTATTTTATTACTACACTTTGTTTTATGCTATAAATGACCTAAATCAAGAATATTATCATCGATCACTAAATACTATTGATAAAACCTTACATTTACTGAATCATTAAAAAGTATTTAACTCTTTAGAGCTTATATGATGAACAGACTTTTTGTCTTTGCTACATATGCTCTGGAAGTCCCAGGAGTTTGATGCTAATTACTGAGCACCTTGGACAGCGTATCAGTCTCTGATCACGGAACTGGTGTACTACACTAACTCACCACCAGATTCATAAACAGCTTGCCAATTATTCTGCCCACTATAGAATGGTTCTGTTTTTGGCTGATGTTACTCAATCGATCCAGAACCAGACTACATGACTGGGCTTGAACCTGTCCCACTCACAGGACAGGGGTAGGAAGCCTTCGTCACTCCAGATGTTGTGGACTACATCTTCTACAATGCTCTTACAGCCATAATACTGGCTAAGCATTAGGTGGAGCTACAGTCCACAACATCTGGAATGTTGAAGGTTGCCTAACCCTGCCATAGAAAAAAAAAGACTTGATCCTTGGGACAACACTTAACCCGGCTTAAGGAGAGTCTAACACATGAATACTCCTTTACTATCAAAAGCAATAGAGAACCACAAAACTAGACAGATGCCAAGACAATCTGAATGTATGGGTTCTGAGCCAGAAGATATGTAATCTCCAATGGATTGACTGAAATCACAACTGCATCTTAGTGTGCGGACACAAAGCCATAGTCAACATTAATGGGACCACATCTTGTAGCTCCTGTGAACAGTGACATATCCGTTAGAAAAATAAACAAATGTATTCACAAAACTCTAGAACTGTTTTTTTTTTTAACCAGTGTGCTGTGGGATGTGATTGTGACACACCGTTGTGCTCCAAACCATTTATTTGTGTGCCACAAACACATTGACTTTGGAGTTGCAAAAGTACTCTTCAAGTATGTAATTTTTGTCTTTTTAAATAAGAGTTTACTTAAAAAATGTGATTCACAATATTGTGGCAATTAATTAAAACTTGAGTTTAGCTAGAAGTGTGAGTAAGCAGTATATCGTTCTCTCTCTAGTAAGGATGCAAGTTTTTGTTTTTTTTAATGCCTTACAAATGTTTCTATTAATGAAGTGTGTCTTGGTCTAGAACGGTTGGAAAAAACTATTCTAGAGAAACCATAAATTAACAGGAAAAACACAAAATGCAACTTCCTAACTATCGTTGTATGTAACAGAAAAGGCTGGGAGAGTAAAAGACACAGGAACCTGTTATGATGTGAACCAGTGACAGCTGCTTTTATGGATATAATGAAAGTAAGTGTCATAGTCCTGAAAAAATAACTTGTAACATTTTATCAGTGATGGCTCTCAGATTCAGTATGTAATTGAGAGAAGCACTTACTGCTGATATATAGGTATTTACAATGCATCATTGTTGCTATGAAGTTCATGATAACATGTCATAACCGATCTGTTATACAGAGGGCTAGATCTGTCTATTCCACTACATGTTTGGGTTTATTTATAATTAACTGGCTATCTCAAGTTAAGTTTAGTTCAAAATCCAATGACAAGGTAATGGTTCTTCTGCTTCTAAGTATTTTGTTTGCTCTTCACAGACAAAAAAGCAACATAAGAGAATCAGACCCTAAAAAATATCAAAGACTATACAAGTATTATGAAATCACGGGATATACAAAAATCTAAAAAGTTAATTTTCATCACAATAACCTCAGTGATCAACATGAGGATCTACTAACTGAGGTAAAACAATCCAGAGGATAGGTCCGTAGGAACAATTTGAGGGTTAAGGGTTTTACAGAAGGCATAAAACCAACTGACCTGACAGCATATGTTCAATACTTTCTAACCTCATGCCAGAAGATGACAGAGACTCGGTACTGCTATGTAGAACACATAGGCTACCACGGAGTCGGTGGACAATATTCCACATATGGTGGGATTGCACTAAGATATTCTGGAAATACATTTTTCAATTATTTTTGGAAAGTGCTGGGTCACAGGACTAAGGTAACATTATTAAACATTTACCTAATCTCAATCTTGAAACACACCCAGCAACTATCCTGTTATGGTTTTCTGGCCGCAAAGAAAACCATAGTTTCCCGGAACATGATAGAAATACTCACCCGTTACACATTTAAATATCTGATGGATATCAAACAGTGGGAGGAGAAGTTTCACATGAGAAACCACACTACAATGCAACTCCACAAAATATGAGACATTTTAGATGTGCTGACTGAGCAGGAGACAAGGGAGTCTAATACTACCGTACAAGGTAGCGGGTTCACAAACCTTACACAAGCCATAGAGTAATAAGCAGTAAAGGTCCACTCAAGTTACAAACTTATATCTCAATACTTTGTTTTTGTTGTTTGCTTTTTCTTCTGCAATGGTTTCAGATGCTGTATAATTTGCCAACAACTAAGCACTGGTTATACCCATTATTATTAATTCGGCAATTCGGAACTTCGGTAACTCTAAACCTAAACCCTAATCCTTTACCTTAAACCTAACCCTAACCACTTGTTTTGCCCCTAACCTTAACCCCTAACCACTTGTTTTGCTACTTTTAAGAAATCCAAAGCACTTCGGAACTTCAGCAATTCGGAACTTTGGCAATTCAGAACTTTGGCAATTCGGTTTGGTTCAGCACTTCAGAAATTTGGCAATTTGTAAGCATCTGAATGTCCGAATTTCACGAAAATCGTCCAAAGGTACATTCGGAACGAAACGAATTGCACATGTCTATTGACTAAGATCAGACAGGTAAATGCAAAATATTGATTAGTGCAGATTAAAAGGATTTTGATTCAGATAAAGCAGCTCAAATGAATTTGTGCACAAGTCTATTGTCCGTAAGTCTATTGTCTATTGTAAAACAAAAATTGTAATTGTAATTTTTAGTCCTTATCACTATATTATGCTTTATTTCACCTATCAGTTTATATATTGCCATGTAAACAGCGTTTATACAGTGTATAATACAATGCATGACAAATTATCTAAATGTAACCATTATTCATCATATTTTGATAGCCTTGTATCAGTAACATCATACAGTCTATCTTCAGTGAGACGGGATTGGGATATATTCTTCATAAATTCTTTTAAAAAAACTGCATCCACTTGCTGACTTTATTCTTGAAGGACCACTGCACTGAAATAATGAGCTCCTTCACAGAAAATAACCATGGAACAGATATAAAAAGAAACTCAATTATGTTGTATAAGAATAATAAAAAATGCTAATTTTACTATCCAAAAAATTTAAAAAGCTAAAATAAAATGGCAGTGTATATAATTAGAGTTGAGTCAAAATTTCCTTGTGCCACTGGGTTAACGAAATAAGTTCATGAAACCATTTATACCGGCAGTTAAATCTATTGATCAATCGATCCGTCCATTTCTCTATCTCTCTATCTATCTATCTATCTATCCTCTATCTATCTCTCTATCTATCCCTCTATCTATCTCTCTATCTATCCAGCCAGGGCCGGCCTTAGGTGTTCAGGCGCCCTGTGCGAAACAATCTTGTGGCGCCTCCCCCCCCCCTCACCTGTCTCTGTTTGGACCCCTTCAAACTATTTTAGGAGCATTCACAATCTGTTGCCTCCACCCCCTTCTACAAAACCACTGCACCTCTTAACCAAAATCCCTGGCCAGATCTTCACCAAGCCCCTGGCCACCACTTCATCAAACTCCTGGCCACCCCTTCCCCTTCATCAATGCCCTGGCCATCCCTTCGTCAAACTCCTAGCCACCCCTTACCCTTCATCAATCCCCTCCCACCCCTTTATCAATTCCTGCCACCCCTTCATCAGTCCCCTGCCCCTCTCATCAATTCCCTCCCACCCTTTACTCAGCCCTCTGCCCCTATTCATCAGCCGCCTGACCCCCTAATCAATCCCCTCCCACCCCTTTAACAGCCCTCTGCCCCATTCATCAGTCCCCTGACCCCCTCACCAATCCCCTCCCCCTTTTATCAGCCCCCTGACCCCCTCATCAGTACCCTCCCACCCCTATCACCCACCTGCCCCCCTTTAATCAGTCCCATGCCCCCCTTTTCAACCCCCTGCTCCCCTTCATCAGCCCCCTTAATACATCCCATGCCAAATAATCCAACCCCTGGCCACCCCTTCATCAGTCCCCTGCCCCCTCATCAATTCCCTCCCACCTATTTATCAGCCATCTGCCCCCATTTCATCAGCCCCCTGATCTCCTCATCAATCCCCTCCCACTCCTTTATCAACCACCTGCCCCCTTTAATCAGCCCCATGCCCCCCTTTTCAGTTTCCTGCCACCCTTTATCAGCCCCCTTAATAAATCCCCTGCCAATTAATGCAATCCATGCCACCCCTTCATCAATCCCCTGCCCCCCTTAATTAAATTCCTGCACCTCTTCAACAAAACCTATTTAATAAAAAAGAAAAAAAAAGTCACTCACAGTAAAGGCTGCTGCTCCCTGGACTGAGCTGTCTCCGCCGATTGAAGAGCACCGGGTGCCGCCTTCACTCACTGAATTGGATCCTTCCGCGGCTCCCTCTGATGACAGAGCACGTCGACGTTACGCAAGTACGCGGCATAACGCCCCCACGCTCCTCCTCCACCCTCCATACAGAAGTGGATTCCCGGCGGCGGCTCTCTGCTCATAATTTGCAAGTCAAGTGCAAAGCAGTATTATGCACTTGACTTGCACTTTAAATACAGAACTCGGCCGGCCTGCGAGCTGTGTTGGCCGCCCGGCGCCCCTGTTGCCATGGCGCCCTGTGCGGTCGCACAGCTCGCACACCCCTAAGGCCGGCCCTGGATATAGATCAACTATAGATCAGCATCAATGTCACTGTCGGGGGTCTTTGCGCATTTGGCAAATTCCCAGACAGTGACAGTGCCACTTTAATAGTATAATACACAAAGTCAGTTTATGTATTGTAGAAACAAGAGCAATGTTGTCAGTACACTATATTTAACCATTTTACAACACTAAGCATGTATAGCCTCTCCCTCATTTCTTAAACCCACGTCTTTGTTTGGCCCCCTCTAGACAATTTGAGGCACACAATATGCCGCCTTCACCCCCTTCACCAAAGCCCTTGGCCACTTCTTCAATAAAACCCCTGCCCCCTTCATCAGATACTGCCTCTATTCATCAGACCCTGTCCCCTTCATCAATCCCCAGGCTGCACCCCTTCATCAACCCTTTGCACCCCTTAATCAGACCCTGCCTCCCTTAATCAAATCCCTGCCCCCCTTAATCATACCCTGTCATCCATGCCCAGTCCCCTGCCCCCCTTAATTAGACCCAGTGTCACCCATAGCCAGTCCCAGTCCCCTGCCCCCCTTAATTAGACCCAGTGTCACCCATAGCCAGTCCCAGTCCCCTGCCCCCCTTAATTAGACCCAGTGTCACCCATAGCCAGTCCCAGTCCCCTGCCCCCCTTAATTAGACCCAGTGTCACCCATAGCCAGTCCCCCTGCCCCCTTAATTAGACCCAGTGTCAGTCCCCTGCCCCCCTTAATTAGACCCAGTGTCACCCTTATCTAGTCCCCTGCCCCCCTTAATTAGACCCAGTGTCACCCATATCTAGTCCCCTGCCCCCTTAATTAGACCCAGTGTCACCCTTATCTAGTCCCCTGCCCCCCTTAATTAGTGCCACCCCTAGCCCCCTTAATTAGACCCAGTGCCACCCTTATCTAGTCCCCTGCCCCCCTTAATTAGACCCTGCCCCATTTAATGAAAGATGTTTGGCTTAAAAATAAATAAGGTACTTACTTTGAAGGCTGCTGCTCCCTCCCTGTCTGCAGAGCACCGGCCGCCGCCCTCACACATGGAGCGGATCCCTCTGCGGCTCTCTGTGAAGGTGCAGCACTTGGACGCTGCGCCTGCGCCCCAAGCTCCTCCTCCACGCTCCGGAAACTGACCGCGGCTCAGCTCTCACACAATCTCGGGCCGGCCAGTGACAGAGCGACTGCGAGCTGTGTCGGCCGCCCGGCGCCCCTGTTGCCATGGCGCCCTGTGCGGCCGCACAGCTCGCACACCCCAAAGGCCGGCCCTGTATCCAGCTATCCATCTATCTAGTATCTATCTATCTATCTATCGTTGAATTCTCACTTGTCTATTGCTGATAGAGCAATCTACATGGGTAGGAACAAAAATAGAGTGGATTGGATGAAAAAGGTCCCTCTACATAGTAGAGGCAGCTGGCAGACAAATGGTTTGGGACCACATAAAAATATTAAAATCCAAAGAAGTATGAAAACAGAATCATATAAAAACTATATGTTAAGCTAAAGTTCAGACAAATAATAGTATAACTAGGATAGCATATGTCACCAAGTAATCAAGAATAAACATAGATAACTAAGAATTTAAGGCCGTGGTTGGCTGTCTAAAATTGCTGCTGAGCTTAGAGAAGTTTTTTGTTGTTTTTACGTAGAGGCTGCTGGATGCTGAAATGCATAATATGCTACATCTGACGAGCTTCAGAGATACATGTCACAATGCATGTGCCAAACGAATGAAGTACAATGGGCTGAGGGTAATGTGCAGGTGCTGGGAGACGATGGTAACAGGACGTTGACAAACAGAATGGTAAAAGCACAGAAACATTTATACAGCGTATGACACCTTTATTTTAAGTGTCGTACAGATGATGTGGTGCCTAAGGGTGTATGAGACACTGCTCTTGTAAGGTGTTTATTTTATGTAAGTGGGAAGCGGTTATACTGACAGATTGATGTCCCGCTGGCATTACGTAGGGTGTCCCAAATCACAATCAGCACAGACTGGGTTAAACTGGAGTTCCACTGTTATAAATCTATCACTTGTAATGACCTACAATAATCCTTTAAAAAAAGACATTGATTTTGAAGGAACTTGGCAGAAATTCCACTTCCAAGAATCACAACCTTTGCCAAATCTCTAAAGAAAACAGCGATCCCGTTCAAAGCTTTAAAACAATATAATTGAATAAAATTCAACATGCAAATCATTTATTTTGGTACAGAGAGAGTTTAAAACAACACTGGAAAAAATCTTTAAAGGAAAAAAGGCTGGCACAACTACTTCTATTAAAGAATACCCTTTTCACACCAAAAATGCTTAATTTGAACAACTGTTTCTATTGTTTGACTTTTAGATGGCAAGGTTTCACATAGACGTAAGGAAGCAAACACATGACTGTGGGGAAGATGAAGAACGGAATTGTGGGATCTTATTACAAGTTGTATAAAAACACCTTTATCGGTCCTGAGCTCAAAATCCCATCACTGCATTATTAGTTATTGTATTGACCTTCAATGTATTAAAAAAAATGTTTTTAAAAAATCTTACCTACAAACCAATCAAACCAAAATAGAGAATAAAATCATGATGAATGAAAAAAAAATAAAAAAAATATATAATTTATGAAGTTCGTTAAAGGGACACTATGGTCACCCAGACCACTTCAGCTCAATGAAGTGGTCTGTGTGCCAGGTCCCTCAGGTTTTAACCCTTCAGATGCAAACATAGCAGTTTCAGAGAAACTGCTATGTTTACATTTGGGGTTAATCCAGCCTCTAGTGGCTGTCTTCTGACAACCACTAGAGGCGCATCTGCGACGCTGGAGGCATATTTCGCCTCCATCGCGCAGAGTGTCCATAGGAAAGCATTGAGAAATGCTTTCCTATGGACACTTTGAATGCGCGCGCGGCATCTGCCGCGCATGTGCATTCTGCTCCAGTGACATTGGACGGGGGAGCTGACGTCGGAGTGGGTGGAGATATAACCAGCGCCGGGGGAGCCCTGTGCTGGATTAAGGTAAACTGCTGAAGGGGTTTTAACCCCTTCAGCGCCACGGGAGGGGGACCCTGAAGATGAGGGCACCCTCAGGGCACTATAGTGTCAGTAAAACCACTTTGTTTTCCTGACACTATAGTGATCCTTTAATGTAAAACCCAGCACCCCCATTATTTTCCTCCTTTTTCTAAAACAATAAAATGTTTTGAATAAAGAAAAAATATAATTTATTATCATAAAAACTTTGTGTTCCGTTGTTCACTAGGCCTCATTGCTACTTTACTGCTGTATGCCAGTGGTGCTAATTTAAGTTACATATCTCTATTACACACTGAGTGACATGCACAAAAACACAGGGATGTGGCCTGGTACAGGAAGGGATACAGTGAGGTGTATCATAGGCTCTTGCATGTCCAGAGTACACTAAGCACCAAGGAAAAATTGAGGCATTTGAACTACTGCTGGAGCGGACTAGTCATTCAATATCTTATTGCCTAATTTTAACCATAATTATTTAAAAAGAATAGTTTTAACCACAATGGTAGTTGAGGCTTTATCTAATTCATAGTTACTTAGGCTGAAAAGAGACATGTGTCCATCAAGTTCAGCCTTTATCACATCTATTTTTGCTTTTGATTCAAAAGAAGGAAAAAAACAATTTAAAGGTCTTCCAGTTTTGCAAAAACATAGTAAAAATTCCCTCTTGTTAAAAAATTACAAGCCTGAATATTACGTTTTTGCAAGTATTCATCTAGTTGTTGTTTAAGCATTTGTACATCTAATAAAACCACTTCCTCCGGCAGACAATTCAACATCTTTATTGTTCCTACTGTACAAACCCTTTTTGTTTGCCTTAGACCAGGGGTTCTCAACGTTAGTCCTCAGGACCCCCTACCAGTCCAGGATTTGGGGATTACCTGGGTGTGTCTCAGGTGTTTAGAAAAAGGGGAAAAAAAACCTTAGACTCTAAGGTGTTTTTTCTTTCTTTTTCTAAACACCTTAGACACACCCAGGTAATCCCTAAACCCTGGACTGGTAGGGGGTCCTGAGGACTAACGTTGAGAACCCCTGCCTTAGACTAAATCTCCTTTCTTCCAGTCTAAATGAGTGACCTCGTGTCCTATGTATAGTCCTGATTATGAATAGATTTTTGTTTATTTAAACACATTTTTAGAGAGAAACATTTCTGTATTTGGTTTCCCATATATAAAAAGTATAATGTTTGCAACAATTTGTCTAATAAACATGATTATAAACTGCAAGGAAACATTGCATTAAATTAGATTATTTTAGCAGCCCTACAATTAAGCTATCATTGGTTTCTGTACATTAAACACAGCAATGT
Source organism: Pelobates cultripes (assembly GCA_933207985.1). Taxonomy (NCBI): domain Eukaryota; kingdom Metazoa; phylum Chordata; class Amphibia; order Anura; family Pelobatidae; genus Pelobates; species Pelobates cultripes. The sequence continues at coordinate 37,410,242 of OW240917.1, forward strand.
GGAGAATATTTTATTAATATCGCTGAACCTCATGATCCAAGTGCTATGATGCCAGGTTTATGGATTGGCATGTTTGGTGGAAAAACAGTTTTGGCATGGGTTCTACAAAACAAACAATATCTTTCTCAGTATGAGCCATAATCTGAGCATACCTTTCATTTCCTTAACAGCTTGCATGTCTCACACACTCAAGGATACATTGACATTCTACACTGTATTTACTATGCTGTGTTCTTTTAATTGTTTAAAGTACAAAATATAATATAACCAGTATGAAACGACTAATTAAATCCAATCATTTATCATGGAAATCATACTACATGTCATCATGGGATCAGTGGTTTTAATTACTGCAATTTGGACTTGTAGACCTCTGTACTTATTTAAGAACAGCTAAGCCTTTTATGCTTAATATAAAATATTACTCATAAAAGGCTTAGCTGTTCTTAAATAAATCACAGATCCTTAAGGAGTTAAATTAATGTGCAAAATTAATATTTCTATACAATGGTATGTCACTGACTAAACATACATATTTTAAGGCATACCAATCCAAGCAGCCCAAATGGTGGCATACACACTAACCACACATTATATTCACACTAGCGGTTATAGCAATTTTGTAACACAATTTGAATGTCATACCTCACAAATATCCCAGTTTTAGCAAAATTGTCCACATTTGTACACGTACAGGCCTGTACTGGCTTCTGGTACCACGCGTTCTATGAAACCTAGAAAGACACAATTAAAATCATCTAAATATTATCAGAATTAGTGATTGATTGATTGATTGCTTGATTAAAAAAAACATATTTGTCAGAGACTATGCAAAATGCATCTGTCTAGCAAACTGTATATATGTGAGAAGGCAAGACAACATATGTGTGCACAAGAAACCACCTTGGTTTAGCTCCATGCCAAACCTCTCCCTCTTAGTGAGGGTCAATGCTTCGCCATCTTTCTTTATAGAAGAGGCTGGTCCTTCGAGCTTTATCCAGCAACAAATAACTTCATTAGAGAAAATTGAAAAGTGTAATTAATAAATTGCAAGGTCATTTGCAAGTGTGTCTATGAGGGAAACTGACAACACAAACATTTCCAAAAGGGAAGGCAGTATGAAAATAAACAAACGTGTAATATAATAAAATAATGAACTTAAACTTTATTACAATTCAAATACAACCACCACTTGCCCCTTTACCCAACATGCCTTTCATCTATAAGGCTCTTCGGAGGTGCAAACTATTAACACATTAATGATACATCATCTATCATTATAAAATAAAGAGATCAGACAATGTACATGTTTAATTATTTTTATTTGCATGGTTTGAATTTTTTTTATTTTTTGTTTAATGTTTGTAGATACTCTCTGAACTTTTCTATCAGAGATCACACTTCTTTCGTAATCACAGCAGATTTGTTTTGTACGCCTGCAAGGTTAGAACAAAACTAATCTAAGATCTCGAACAATGCAGTGATTATTATTATTAACGTTTGATACAGATTGTTATATGCTGTACTTACAAAAACATTGAATATCAGACCATGACAACATAGTACTTTAGCTGGATTGCATGGAAAATTAAGATCGTTTTGAGAAACATAGGGTTAACACAAAATACATATTCAATGCCGGGGTGAATTTTCTATCTGTTTTTGAACGATTTGGCATTGATTGATCATCATTCTCGTCCAGCATGGTATATGTATAGGGTCGGATATGTGATGGATATTTAATTAGGAAAGCATTCATGTGCAATTTTACAGCTATGGCCTTTTTTTTTTTTTAAATGGCGGTAAATCAGAGAGGAAATGTTTTATGTATATGACAAACATTAGCATTTCATTTATAAGATTTATAGCAAGCTCTTTGTAATATCCACTCCCAAAAATGCATTTAAATTAAATGTAGCGAGTGTCTTATAGTGTTGTTAGTGAGGAAAACTAGCTTATATTTCTGAACGACATCAGTCACATTTAACAGACAACTTTATGTCATACAGCTCTGGAAAAAGTATTGAAGAAGTTAGAAAAAGTTGTAATAATTCTTAAAGGGACACTGTAGACACTATAACTGTTGGAGCTATTTCAATAATTGTAATAATTGATAACAGGGGCCGACTGTAAACACTGCAATTAACACTCTAACCTGAAAACTACATATATTTATTTTTGACATTAAATTCCTTTAATTAAAGGAAAAAAGTTAGCACACTTCTTTTTTTTTTTTATAAATTATTTATTTTGCAGTGCCGGTTTTCATGATACAGACTTTGTATGGGTATGCCACATCAGCAATTGCATAAAATATATCAGTGATCGAAGCATCCTGCCATTGGAACTAAGATTATCTGTGCACATTTTTCTTATATAGGGCTAGGTAGTCATAACGATGTGATCGCCCGTGCCAGTGGTGGCTGTAGGTATTATAGCTAGTGTGGATTTAGTGGGTTGCACGGATGGTGATATGGTGATGGTACAGGAGTTGCGCTGGTAAGCCTCCTGTTCCTTTTGGCCGTGCGTTTTTTATAAAGTTGGATACTAGAGTAAGGGCTAGGAGTTTGAGATTTGTCTATGTGTGAGTGGCTTATTTTTCAGAGTATGGGCGTCTGTGCCGTCTTAGGGCTGGGTACTTTAAGACTGTGGAGGAGGTCTATGTGAATTAAAAAGGTTTGGCCATTTTGACAGGGGCAGTGTGCAGCTGTACTGCCTTAAAGGCACAGGATAATGCATGACATGCCGGTGTAAGAGATGAGAGCCTAAATAAAGACAGGTTATACATAACTTGGTGTAGTGAGTAGAACATAAATCTTATATAACAATAACTGGAGCTCTGTTGTTTGGCCAGTCCAGGCTTCGTGTCACGGGTCCTGGGTGCGGAGTGTCCACCCCTATGGAGTTGTTGGAGAGTCCCAGTGTGGTCAGCAAGGCCGGTCCTTCTTCCACGTTGGTGATTTTATAGTGTTGTTCGCCTTTGGTCGCCCACAGCGTTCTCGGGGTTGCCCATCTGTATACTAGACCCGCTGCTTGCAGGGTAGTGGTCACAGGCTGCATGCTCTTGCGCCATTATAATGTGTCTCTGCATAAGTCCTGGAAGAATGTGATTTGATGTGTTTCAAAGTCATAGGGCACTTTCCCTTTTATGGCCGTTATTAGGGCTATTTTATCCGTCAAGGTTTGGCATCGTAGGATTATGTCGCGTGGGGCTGACTTAGGTGCCCTTAGGGGTTTAGCTATGCGATATACGCCATCAAATGTAAAGTGTTTTGCCTGCCTGTTGGGAATGAGTGAGGCCACCAGGCGCCTTATAAAGATGGGTAGTTCATCCAATGGCACCAATTCTGATACCCCCCTGATCTTGACATTCTTCCTTCTACCCCTGTCGTCTATGATGTTTGGTTGCCTGGAGATGTTAGTCTGTACTGTTTGCATCTGGGCAACTGTGTCTTTTAGTGAGTTTAGGGCTTGGCTCAGGTCTTTCACTTCTTGTTCCGTGGCCTGTGTTCGGGCCGATACCGCCTGTACCTTTGCTGCCAGCCCCTTCAGGTCTGCTTGCCACATTAGCTGTAGGTTACCTTGGAGTCCCGCCAGCATGGTCTGGATGTCTTGTTTTGTCGCTGGGGCTAATCCATCAGTAGCCTGTGTATTTGTGTTGCCTGTGTTGGCCTCTGCTGTGCTGTGTTCTAAGTCTTCTTCTTCAGATCTCTTAGGTGAGCTGCCGTGTTAGCCCGGGCCTGTGCGGGTGGAGGCTGCTGCAGCATGCTGCTAATGTCCCGGTTAGGCGTGGAAGTGCTTGCGGCTGGTTTGTTGGACCTCCGTCCCATATCTTCCGATGTGTGGGAGTCTGCCTCTATGAGTTGTGGGCTCTGCCTGAGCCACGCTGTCAGCTCCCTGCTGAGGTATGGTTGCGTGTGCGATAGGCCCCCTGACCCTTGATGCTGCGTTTTGTGCCCAAAAAAAAAAGGCATCTGTGTGTTCTGCAGGGTGCCTGGAATCTGTGCTTGTCATTAGTTTTAGTCGATGGGCTGTAGGTGTGCTGTTTTTTTCGTTATTTTTGCGCTGGTCGTACAGAGCTTTTGTAAATGGCGACTGCCTCGTTGTGCCGTTGGCTCTACCCCCGTTAGCATACTTCTTACATTGCTCATGGATACAGTTCAAGCGAATACGGCCGAGCCAAAAAAAAAATATCCCTAGTGGCTGCAGCACATGGCTGCCATGGATAAAAGCACTTTGATATTCGTATAGCAAGTGGCAGTATGGTTACAGTTCTACATTGTCTGACATGCAGCCGGCAAAGCATGTAATGTAGAACACATTTTATATTTCAAAATCCTTTGAATCCATTCTCGAACAAATCAATTCATCCGGGATTCGCCAGTGGAGTCTTACTCAATAAATAAGACTCCACGGGTAAGTACTGGGCCAATCGATTTGTTTGGGCGTGGGTTAAAAACATTTTTCTCTGGACGAACTGACTCAAATTAATTTCTGCGCAAGTGTAGTGATAAGGGTACAAAACATTGCTAAAAAAACGTTAACTGATTTCATGTCTTATTATAAGTAATTATGAACAAGAGCAAAGTATTTGACTTAATTTAATCACTTTCTGGGCTCCCAACTGTTCTGATTAGCGTTCTGTCCTGCCATCCTGATGTCGTTCCTTGGTGGAGATACCAGGGAACATTCTTTAGGCAGTGTACTACGAGTGTTTCATTCAATGCTCTTTCACTGTCCTATGGACACCATAGACCATGCATAATCTTCTTATTGAACCCCAGCCTAATGGAGGTACATCCATCCAGAAATTTTGACACCAGGCTGACAAGCTCCTTCAGTGGGCAGTTCTGTACCCTTTTCCAGGCAGGCACCTCCATTGTGGGTGTCACCAGTGACTGCGCCCCTGGGCCTGCCCACCCCGAGTCCTGATCTCATATCTCCCAATGTTGGGAGGTATGCATTTGACACCATATATCTTCTTAAGATGCATCACACACATGCGAATGTGATGAATGTATCATTATAAATCATAAAATCGTACACCCAAACTGCATATTTCAATTAAATATGAAACAAAGTATCTTCATAAACAGTAATAAGTATCAAGGTTACATTTATTTTCAATTTTTAGTGAGTATTATTTACCTTCTAACAAAACTATGGCTGATGGAAATATGAGCCACATCGTACATGTATACATGCTTCATACAGAGCACAATGACATTTCCATTAGCTGAGATTTATAGCGGTTTCTATTACATAGAAATTGCAGGTAATGAAAATTTTTATTATATAATAAACAAACCAGTACGTGAGACCTAGTCCATATTTCCAATGTTACTGCTTTGCCAAATGACAGGTCTTTTTTTTCTACATTTCTATTAAATCTCATACATTAGTAAATTAGAGCCATTAAAAAATTCAATCCAACTAAAAGAGACATCTCTGAAAAAGTTCCTATTTTTGATCCATGGAGACGAGAAAATTATTATCAATGGGCAGAGTTTCTCCTGGTTCTCTGGTATTCCATATCTACGCTTTAAGATGGGGAATTATTTTATAAAGGTGGATTTCCTAAATCAGAGGTTTTTGAGTGAGTCTATTCACATGAAGGCGTATTTCAGCTTAGTACATCTAGGTTAGTATCCTGAAGACATACTGTAATCGTTCAGAGCATTTTTGGAAGCGGAAGGTTCAGCATGTGCTGTTGACACCTGCTCAAAAACAGAGCATCACAGGGAAACAACATCACAAGAAACAGAATCACAAGAAACAAAATCAAGAACTAGTACTAACTGGTCATCCAGTAAAGCTATAATATGACTCCTCTCTAAGTCCTTGCTACTTGGTTCAAAATCAAACGCCTTCATTAAATCAAATGCATCGATTCACCAAAAAAATATATATATAATCCGAATCTACATTTTTGAGTTTCCACCAAATCTGGCTGATGACCTGCATCCTGATGATCTCTCAGAACCCCAGTGAACTCAATGACTATAACAGTTCTCCATAAATACAGCTCTACAGTTATAATAATTAATATAGCGCCAACATATTCTGCAGTGTTGTACAATAGGAAACAAGACAAACATTTAAGTCTAACAAAACATATATAGTAAATGCATTCTAAATCCATGTATGACATATGGGAATAGTAGGTGAAGAGGGCCCTGTCCAAACGAGCTCACTAACGGACTTCAAATCACCACCTATCCAAGGTCTTAGTGTACGATCCCATGTACTCATCCTGACAGTCCGCCGATCTGCCGCTGCTCCCACGTTGTCAGAGGCTCCAGTCAGCCTTTCGCCCGCTGTGCGCCCACCACTTTTTATGACGCGGTGCACGCCAGCGTCATGATGTCACGGAAGCTCTAATCAATAGAGCTCAGCACACTCGCACATTTTGGGGGCATACCACGCCCCCTAACCACGTCCCCAAACATATAAAAACTCAGTTTGCCCAAGGCACAGTGCCCTGTTGTGGTTCCTAGTGTCTCTAGTGTCCCAATATCACGTCCTTTTGTCCTTTTGGTATATTTGGTATTTGACCCGGCTTGTTATTGACTATTCTGTTTTCTGGTTTCCCTGACTCAGCTTTGTTCCTCGTGATTGTGTATTTCTGGATTCCCTTGACCTTGGCTTGTTTTCGATGTTTCTTGTATTTTTATCTATATTCCGGCCACTCTAAGGACCGTCTTAGGGACTTTCTATCTGCCTCTGTTTTTACTGGTGGGTTTTCACTCTGCATGTTGGGTTAATCATTACACTTAGCTCTGCTGTCTACCTGGGTCAGTATTAAAATCAATCAAAGTCGTTACAATGAGTTATGCAAGTATCTGACTCCACTTTGAAATCAATGACTATCTGAGTTCCCAAAGTGTTCTGTAGATTATCTGAGTCCCCATTGCAATTAATGAGAACCTGAGATCTAAATGAGTTCTGTTGACTACCCAAGTCCCCTTTAAAATAAATGAGTACCTGTTCATCACAGAGATAGTTTTTTCATTGCCAAAGAGTGGTGAGCTCCATCATGCTAGAAATTTAGGCAGGCCCTTTTAGACCAGTCTGTTGATGGAGCATACATCTTTATGGCATGAACCTTTTCAATAAACTCAGTGTGAAAAGTCTGAAACCTAATATTGTTGTTCCTTTACATTTTAAAGAATTGCAACTCCTATCACCTCCAACTCATATAATATATTGAAGGTATGGGTGAGGTAGCCAAACACAAGTCGCATAGTCCATAGTTGTCCATTTCTGGTCACAGTGCTGTAATATTAAAAGACATAAGTACGTGCCGATAACAGTCACCAGGAGTTAATTGTCTAATGGAGTAAAAAAGCTATTAGATTGCAAGTAGCTATTATAATATTCTCATAGTTATTAAACAACGGTGGCCAGTGTGAAGTTGCTCAGCATGACAACCTTTCACTACAATTGGAACATTGTGATCACGAATGTCTAATAACCAAACAATATGAACCCTATTGGGTGTGCCCCACGTCTAATAAGGCTGCCACATTGCTTTTGTTTTGAGGGGCGCTTATAATTTCTGTAATTTTTTTATAATGTTGAGCAAGAATTAAAAGCAAATTTGGGAATAAGTGAAATACATGAGCTCCTAGTGTGAAATCAATTAATTAATTATGCCTAGTTCTCGAAGTAATTTCCATAATTAATTTATTTTATATTGGGCGTTCCTCAGCTCTGTATACTGTACTTTCATGCACTGTCCGACCGCAATCATAGTCACTACATCAAAATATGGCGATCGGGAGCTCTAAAAATCAAAGATACAAATAAAAAAATCCATACTTCCTCTAACGAATTTGTGCAATTACTTAACACGACCTGAGCGACAAAAACACGAACACAGAGCGACCTGGCGGGCACGGCCGGGGAGACCCCCAGGCATGGGCGTCCACAGAGGGGGGCAAGGGGGGGCACTTGCCCCCCCTGGATTTTTCAGCTTGTTCTGATATTTTTCGTGTGAGATTTAAAATGAACTGCAATACCAGTGCCGGCCAGTAGGTGGCGCTGTGTATGGAGAGACAGGGATAGGAAGCTGCATCTTATCCCTGCTTCTCTCTGCTGATTGAAACCGCAGGGGAACAACACATGCAGCCAGAGACAGCCTACAGATCAGGTAAGTGAGGGATGGGGGGAGGGTTTGAGATAGGCTATAGATTTGGGGGGGCAGCAGCCTATATATTAGGGAGTGAGGGGGCAGCCTATAGATTAGGGGAGTAAGGGGGGCAGCATCCTATAGATTAAGGAGTGAGGGGGGGCATCCTATAGATCCAGAGATCTCCCCTGCCGGTCTCAAGCCATTGGCGTGCCGCGGGGATTAGGGTGTGCCCAGGCACACCCGACACACCCCGTGCGCACACCTATGGAAGTGAGGGATGGGGGAGACAGCCTACATGAAGTGTCAGCAAGGAGCAAGAAGGTATAGTAAGAAAATGAGAAGGAACAGAAATGAGCAGGAAGGGACATCAAGGAGCAGAAAGGGGCAGCAATGAGCTGGAAGGGACAGCAAGGAGCACAAAAGGTAAAGTAGGAGAAAGAGCACAAAGGAACAGAAATGAACAGGAAGGGTCAGAAAAGAGCTGGAAGGTAAAGCAGCACAAAGGTAAAGTAGAAGGAGCAGAAAGGGTCAGAAATGAGCTGGAAGGGGCAGAAGGAGCACAAAGGTAAAATAGGAGAATGAGCAGGAAGGGCCTGCAAGGAGCAGGAAGGAGCACAAAGGGACAGCAAGGAGCACAAAGGTAAAGGAGCAGAAAGAATCAGAAGGAGCACAAAGGTAAAGTAGGAGAAAGAGCAGAAAGGGACAGCAAGGAGAACAAAGGTAAAGTAGAAAAGGGAGCAGAAAGGAACAGCAAGGAGCAGAAAGGGATCAGAATGAGAAAGGAGCAGAAGGGCGCAAAATAAGCAGAAAGTAGCAGAAAGGTAAAAGAGCAGAAGGGGGATAGAAAACAGTGTCAGAAGAAAAAAAAAGACTGCCAAATGAAGGAGCGGAAAAGGAGATTGGAGTAGGAAGGACAAATGAAGTCAACCCTCCACTTTATTCTGGACACCACATCATAAGGCTTTGGTACCTGGGCCTGGCAGGGAAACGCTGGACCTTCTCATCTCCAAAGGTAAAAAAATATCGGTGTTAATGTGTTCACTTTTATTTACTGAGTGTCAGGAAGCACAGAGTGCCGCTGGGTAGGGGTGTTGCTGATTGGCTAGAGCGGTCAGCTGGCACTCTAAGCCAATCAGTAGCTCCCCATTCATAAAAAAGTAAAAATATTTTATGAATCGGGAACTAGCGATTGGCTTAGAGCGTCAACTGTCCACTCTAGCCAATCAGCGGCACCCATGCCTGACGTCAATCTGCACTTCCTGACACTCTGTTTCAGAAGCCAAATACCACTGAGCGACCTGGAGCTGGAGGAAGCCTTTGGGGTTAAACCATTTGAGAGCGATTTAACCCCTTAAAGGAAAGCGAGCACCCAGGGGCTTCCTGGCATCATAGCATTTTCATTTAGGTGAAGTTGCTATGGTGACCAGAAATGTCCTTTAATTTGCTTAAAGGAACACTATAGTGTCAGGAATACAAACATATATTCTTGACACCATAGTTGTGAAAACGCTATTCACCCTGGCTTTATGTGATAATGGCTATGCCCCTTCCCTTTCATGACACTGTCAAAAAGGTACCAAGCATGGATGTCATTACAATTATGCCCCCCCCTGGAAAAATTCCTGCGGACGCCCATGCCCCCAGGGCGGAGGGAACTGGAGCGGTCACTGGGGAAACCGCATATGCAGGAGCGACAACTCCCCCCCACCCTCCCCATCCCCCCTCACACCCGGCCCTCCTCACAGGCCTTCTCACCTCCCCACCCCCTCAGCACAGCCCTCCTCTACCTACCCTTACCCCCTCCACCCCCCCACCCTTCCTATCCACTATCCCTGACGCGGACCTAGACAGACAGTAGACTAGGGAAGCAAACCATCCCAACACACACCGACTCACAGCTGTGCAACTGGACACAGATCAGACAACAAGGGTCTGCACAAGACCAAACGCACGCATACAGGCTTCTTAACCACACATTAACACACTTAAATGCAGACGACCCAATATACATCCCAACACGCGACTCCTCCAACAACGGAGGCTGCCCATACACACCTGACGGCCAAGTAGGCGAACTTAAATCACCTAAGATAAACAAGACACACTCCATCACACACTGAGCACCACGCTGCAAACGCCGGTCACAAGACTAACTGAGACCGCAAGAATACAGCCTCTGCACAAGCCATGATCACAAGAGTTTTCAAGGTACAACACCGCAACCATATGGCGGCCCCTGCGCGGGCACGATGCCTCATACAAAATGTTATTAATGCAACCTCGCTACCCAGCCCAGAACTGGTGTATTACCTGCTTTATGTTTTACCTTATGCAACTTAATTATGCCTCTGCAAAGGCGACAAATTACACTTACCCTACAAATGTTTATGTTGGATAACGAGTATACACTCGGAACCTACGTCTGTTCGATAACATGTTTGCACTAAAAAAATAAAAAACGATTTAACACAAATAAAAAAATCTATAGTTATTTGGGAAAGAAATGCGTATTTGTGTTTTTTAAACTTGGAAATTAAAGAGAACATCTTTTGAGAAAATAACAATACATGCTTTTGTGGAATAGAGAAAAATAGCATTAAAATGGCATCTAAGTGTCAAACTATCCTGCCTTTTTGGACTGCTATACACAGCTAAATTACACAACTGAAGGAGTGCACACTACTCTTTTCCTAGATTTACTTACCACAAAATCAGAGACAAAATTGATAATGCACATAGCGCTGACTGCACAAAGATTAATTGCAAGGGCTTGGAAATCGAGCGCTGCACCGACCGTTACATAGGTGCTGTCAGAAGTCGACAGACAACGCTCATTTGAGCGGAATCTTAACCCCATATTCCCTCCCACTAAAACTTACCTTGATTTATGGAAACTGTGGGACACATGGAGATTCGGTACCTGAAATGTTCTGTACAAACACTGGATGTATAATTAGAAAAGACCTTGTATATGTACTGAACCCTGTGTCTACCTGATTAAAGGTTTAACGATGACTAGTAATGCAAAAAAGTCCTCGAACGAATGAACGTATCACTTCAAGTATATGTCATGTGGCCAAAATCTATGTATTATTAACTTATGAGTTAAAAATGGTTTAACATTTAAACGTAAGATGGTACGAGGGAGTTCCAGGCACCATAACAACTTAACTGAGCTGAAGTTGTTATAGTGCCCTTAGTATCCCTTTTATTAGCACTGGAAGTAGATTAATTGAGACATTGAACACCAAGAAATAATTCTGTTTGAGTTTTTTTTAATTGAGGTACTAAAGATCAAATCTGGAAGGAAGTAACAGAAATGTGTGTGACGTGTTTAAGGTTACGTTTTTATCTTTTTGGGGCGGGCTTTCATTCATTTTCCTTTCTATGTCTGTAGGCACATTATTGATAGAGACTCCAAAACAAAAATTATTTCTCAATTGCTTGCTCCCTAATTTGCAAGACAAACAAGAGAGTCCGTTAATATATTGTTCACTCTCACCCTCACTCCATTAAAACAAAAAGTAAGTACATTGTAGCAAAATTTAAAAAAGTTTATGACATTACATCTAGCAAAGAAAAAGTGCTAATTTTACACACACGGAAGAAGTCCCTTGTAGAGCTGGCCAAATAAGGTCCTGCTGTTCCTCCCCAAAAAGAGTCAGTTAATACATTTCTCGCTCTCTCTGTAACTCTCTCTCCAATACTAAAAGCAGGTGCACTGTAGTGATATTAAAAAGTGTATGGAAAAGGGGGCGGAGCCTGACCACCAAGTGGAACAGACGTGTGCCACAAGAGCTCCTGTGTCTTACAACTATTTTAGCGGCTTACTTCCAAGCCAAATCAATTTCTGCCTGCAGAGACGCAAATCCCCGACACCGGGGTCGACGGTGCATCTGAAGATATCTCTCACGAGCCTCCCTGACACCAGATTGCTTGGCTTAAGGTCCTGCGGCCTACAGTGATTACACAGAGGAGAGACGGCCGCTCTCCTAGTGCTTTGCCTGACCATGAGGTGACTGAACACTACTGCAACCCCCTCCCTACGGACCGGTGGGGGTTATCCCGGTCCCCTCGGGCTAGCTCCAAATACTCACTCAGCCGGCTGACACCTGACATGGCACGTGCTGAGTTCAAAACCTACACTCACAAGATGGCGCCTGAGCACCAAACACAAGCGCACGAGCCACAGCAGACTGAAACCACTCACCCAAACGCGGCTGACAAAATACTACAACGACTGGATATGATCTTTGAGCACTTGTGGGCACGGCTAGAGGCCAGAATGTCAGCTTCAACGTTACCCCAGGAAGGTAAAGGGCAGGAGTAAAGCGAGGTATGCTGGAGCCATCTCAGGTAACATCTATGGCACCTGAACCCCTTACTAAACACCAACATAAACCCAGGGCCACCCGGCACAGTACCTCGTCAAACAGACCACAGTGACGAAAGACCCGCTGCCGTTCACGGCGGCAGACCACAAGAAGCCTCTGCACTCCCTTGATAGAGAGGGCAGCGGATCTCCCTCGCAGCAGAACCCGAGGCATTACGATCCGGGGCCTTGACGCATGCTGATTTTGCAACACTACTAGATTCCCCGACTTCAGCGAACCAGGGCATTGGCTGACTGTAACGATACCAAGGGCTTGTAGCCCACCTCCCACGAGTACTAACACCATTTAACAGCTTCTCTTAACCCAGGTTGACGTCACCGCTGACCATATCATCTACACTGCTGCGGAATGTTTGAACTTATAATTTAGAATAGAAAGTGTAATGCAGTGCTAGGGAGCTTGTTACCGAGGTCCTCTATACTCTTGTAATGTTATCTTGCTGACAGCATCTATTATGTAAAAATTGTAGGAACACAGTCCACTCTATTACGTTATTATTGCATACAGAAGCCTATTGTTTCTTATTCTAAACTGTGTAGTCTTTGCGCAATGTTGACCAACTGTCATTTTATGTTGTTTCTTTATCAGTTTATCCCACTCAGGGAAAGTGTAAGCCTACTACTTTAACACACAATGCTTTGTACTGTTTTTTTGTTTTAACTTCAATCGCCGTAACGAGAGATACCTTCACTTTTTAAGCCTAATCTCATGCCATTTCTCTTATAGTGCATAACACTTAATTATCCTATCATTTGCATGTCCGATATCTCTTAGTTTGATGCTCCTGCCTAGTTTTTCCCACCGACATGTAAGCTCAAGCATTTACTACACGGCAGTAATCTATAGCAACGCAGTAATTCATCATTTATGTTCAGCAACTTATTATTTAGTTTGTTTATGTTTTAAAAAGTGCACACACTCACTCCAATGTTAAGCCTGTAGGCATATATGTGGACGCAGCTGTGGCGCTTGACAAAAGCCTGTACTCAAAAATCAAAAAATGCACACATATCTATGCCACTGTTTAGCCTGTTTATATGCACGTCAACGCTGTCAATGCTGTGGCATTTGTCAATGTTTTTGTACCCACCTGCGCAACAAAAATAAAGAGTTTACAAAAAAGTGTATGAAATGATATATTGAAAGGCACTTTGTAACCATGGAAGAAGTCACAAGTAGACAGGGGTCTATAGGCAGCTGCCTCCTCTGTTTACTGGAATATCTGGCCATTCTTTCAAAGCATGCCCAATGGAACACATAACCTTCTAAATCACAAAACGGTTAATTTTCCAAGTGTTGTATCGTTCGTGGTCCGAAAATAAAATGACATTAAACTCAAAGGAAAGATGTTTAAAATTCCAGGAGAAAAAGCTGCCTACAAGATTCATCGTGATTACATTTGAAGAATATCTTGCAACCCCAACTCCCTTTCATTGAATGATGTAATTACAACCTGGTAAATGTAATCCAGTTAAAAGCAAGATCGTTATTATTATTATAATAATTTCTCGGAACTCTCTTAAAGAGCATTTGAGAAGGAAGACAAACAAAACCTGTCATACGTGAATACCTAATATTAATATCACACAAATTAGCTACTGTTTACAATTTCCAAGCAGACAGTTATCCTGTTATTTTACATCCAGTAACCAAGCAACTATGATTATTCCAGACAAGACCTCGCGTCCATTAATACCCTTGTTTGACATTTGATCAGCACCAACGTAGGAAAGAAGATGCATATTTTATTGTACCTACAGTAACATATGCAAAACCATTTTTCTTCAGCTCCAAGTATAATGGACCAGGACATAATAAACCAAGGTCGAAAATATCCATTTTTATTTTACTGATTATTGCCTTTTGCCTAATGATGGTAAACATGACAAATTAAAATAAAAGTTGAATGAAGCAGAAATTAAAATGCACCATATGGTTGTTGTTTTTTTCATTTATAGTACAGTCATCTCGTAGATCATATTATACAACATAGTACATGTTAGTTATAGCAAATTAAATATGTAAAACCTATTGCAGGTAGGTGATCGGGCAGTTAATTTATCATATGCAATGTAGCTTTAGTCTTATCAAACAACGCCAGTAAATGGAATTATGGATAACCAGGTACCCTGAGAGGGATTTTGTGTGAAAAGATGTTCTGCTCTCCATTCTCCTAGAAAGGAAAGACATTAGGAGAGAAAAGAGGGACAGAGGGATTTGGGCACTGAATATCAACTGTCCCTCCTAAATAGGGACACTTCGGAGGTATGTGTTTTCCACTCTATTAAACATAGAGGAACCTGGTTAACTCCTCTGTAACTGATTATCTATGTGGGCAGAGTTTGTTAACAAAAATATATTGTGAACTTTCACCTAAGATACAAACTTAATTTAGCAGAGAATGAAAAAAATATTTGTATCTCAGTTCCATCTTGTTCATATCTGTGAGGACATAGTGAGAAAAGTATAGGTAAAAATGTTGCATAAATGTCTGTCGCAGAAAATTTGGTAGAGAGGAAGTTGAGACCAGACCAAACATATTTAAACCAAGGTGATCTGTTTATTTCTGCTGCAGCACCACTGTGCTGGGGTGGGTCACAAAACAAATATAATTCAACGTATTGATAATACTGATGATATAAAGAAATATAAATTGGTTTATAATTTGTGCATAAAGGTGTAACTTAACACAATTCTGGAAAGTTATATGCAAATAATTTTTTTCAAATATCTCCTGCACTGGTTCTTTGAATGAACATTTCAAGCACTGTAGTGGTTATGGTGCAAAGAGTGTCTCCCAATGTAAGTAGTAAGTAGTCAAAACATGCATTAATGGTTTCACAACTTGCCACCATTTGACGGTCACTTTCTCTACTTCCAGCTTGGAGGTGGTGAATGATGCCTGACAGACCCCATATGAGTTATCAAACTATTACCAAAGGATTTGATAACTTACATTGGAGTGGCACTATGCACTCTTGGTATCATACCACGAAAAGAAGGCTGTAGTGGTGATGGTGCTTGGAGTATCCCTTTAAGAAAATGTAACATAGTTGTCACAGATTTCAGTTGAAGGATATACAGACAGTACAGTAGACGCTGTCATAGGGATTTTATTTGTACAACTATATTAATACTAGTTTGGGAACATTCTAGGGAAAGAGAAACGATATGCCACAAACCTTAAAGTTAGATATTACATATTAATATTAAATAATATTTTTTATAAATAAATATTTTCTCACAATAATTACTACTCAGCATAAAATGTACAAAACAAAACCATCTTTCTTTAATGAAGTTATGCAAACATTGCAAAGTGGTATTTAATTAACTGCAACTTCTGAAACCTCAACTATTTTATTTGCAGTCCCAGCACAAAATGGAAACAATAAAATAAACTGTATTACGGCAGAAAAGAAATATATCCGACCTATAATTTTTTTTTTCTGAGCTGTGTTAATACAAGAAAACATCTGGGGGAAAATGAGATATCATCTGAACAGTTGCCAAATTTTCTTCGAACAATGAAGTCATTTAATAGACACAGAATACATCATGACATCATTCAAAATGGTAACAAAGGAAAACTATGGGGTGAATAGAACTCCTACGTTTTGGATGGATTATTTAGCATTGCTCAGAACTATGGCTTTAATGTAATATTTTTAGATTGGCTTTTCAAATGGTCTAATGTTTTTGGATAAACCTGTCAAAACTATGGCATAAATGTAATTTATTTAGATAGGCTTTTCAAATGAGTTTTGTTTTTGAATAAATGTTTAAAATGATCAGATTAAAAATAAAAATAAAATATAAATATCAGAATATTTAAAACTAAAATATTTTAAAAATATTAAGTCATTTTAAAAATGTATCCAAAAATATGAAAGCAGGCGAAAAACATATCCAATATTGTTAAAGCAAGGCCTTTGTTGTTTAATGTGATCGGAAGAGTCTCTGTGTGTGCGTGTAAGGTCCACAACTTGGCTCTCTATATGGAGATGAGTAGGAACTCAAACAACCATTAAAGGACCACTATAGGCACCCAGACCACTTCAGCTTAATGAAGTCGTTTGGGTGCCAGGTCCATCTAGGGTTAACCCTGCCTGCTGTAAACTTTAGGGTTAATCCAGCCTCTTGTGGCTGTCTCATTGACAGCCGCTAGAGGCGCTTCCACGCTTCTCACTGTGATTTTCACAGTGAGAAGACGCCAGCGTCCATAGGAAAGCATTGAGAATGCTTTCTATGGACTGACTGAATGCGCGCGCGGCTCTTGCCGTGCATTCGCATTCAGTCGATGACGTCGGAAGAAGGAGGAGAGTCCCCAGGGAGCCTGGTGCTGAAGAAAGGTGACTGTTTAACCCCCTTCCCCACCCTGCAGTGCCAGGGGAGTGGGACCCAGAGGGTGGGGGCACCCACAGGGCACTATAGTGCCAGGAAAACGAGTATGTTTTCCTGGCACTATAGTGGTCCTTTAATTCTTAGCATCTGTTCAACATCTGGAGTGCCGATGACTACCTACCCCTGGATTAGATAGTCTTTGGCACCACTGTCCTTTAACACAGCATCGTTCTCTGTCTCCCATGCCTACTAATAAAATTCAGCATTCCTTGCATAATTTGCATAATATTGAGTCTCATTGACATAATTATAGCAGAATGAGAACTTTCAGTTTAGTCAGATTGTGAAGACTAAAGCAGGTATCTGAAGGGACCCAGGTGTCAAACCATTCACTAATGGGTTTGTCTATTTAACATGGGATGGCACCTTGTGACTCCTGACACCATAATTACTACAATTAGCTGCACAAAGTTACATAGTTACATAGTTACATAGCTGAAAAGAGACTTGCGTCCATCAAGTTCAGCCTTCCTCACATTTGTTTTTTTCTGTTGATCCAAAAGAAGGCAAAAAAACAGTTTGAAGCACTTCCCATTTTGCAACAAGCTAGGAAAAAAATTCCTTCTTGACCCCAGAATGGCAGTCAGATTTATCCTTGGCTCAAGCAGTTATTACCCTACATTGAAAGATTATATCATTGAATATTCTGTTTTTGCAAGTATGCATCTAGTAGCCGTTTGAACATCGGTATGGACTCTGATAAAACCACTTCTTCAGGTAGAGAATTCCACATCCTGATTGTTCTTAAAGTAAAAAAACCTTTCCTTTGCCTTAGACAAAATCGTCTTTCTTCCAGTCTAAAAGTTTGTAGTGGTATTAGTTCTTGGAGTACCCCTTTAATCTAGATTTTTCTGTACATTGGCTAGACATTCGGCTAGAAGATTTATACATAGAATTGTCTCCTGTATCTTAATATAATGCTGTGTCCTACGACAAGTACATTTTAACATTTGGGGAATATGTTTCCTATTACCCATAATCACAGAGGAGCCTCTCTATATGATAGGCTGGCTATTCAAACCAATATAATTGATCCTCTTATATTCTATTGCAGTCAGTAACAAATAGAGAACTCGAGGTAAATGGAATGAATTGGGTAATTCGATTGGCTGGAATACCAATTCAGACACATTGTCTGTTTGAGAAAAATGTAGTGACAAACAGCAAACACGTCAACAGAACATAATAATTGGGGTCTACAATGGCAACATTTTAAAAGGCAGGAGAAGGCTTGTTGCTCTGTAGCTTCACATGACAGTCGATTACTTGGATAATTATTATCTAATCATAATATTTAATCCACCATAATGTAAAATTCTGAAAAAAACTAAACAAAAAACAACAGCACTGAAATCCTGAAACCAATTAAAAATATTAACTATGCTTTAATAATAGAGTGGAAAACGCAGAGGTTATAGCAAACACGTTTTATTCCCACCTTTCGGTTTAAACAGAAAGATGTTTTACATATATATATATAAAATTAGCTTTCAAACAAACATTTAGGCAACGTGATAAATTTGTTAAAACATTTTAAAATGGGTAAATTTCTGATTAAATTGCAGTATTAACTGAGTGAAACAAAATTGTTTCTGAATTAACAGTTAAAGGTGTAAAAAATGCAATAACTGAAGAATAACTGAAGAAAAAAAAATCCCTTACCTGCTAATTGAAATAGTTTTGGGGGATTTTTAATACCGTGTCATGTTCTCCTCTAATGTGATAGATTCCAGTGAGATGTATTATAATTACATTGGGCTCATTTGTCTTTGGGGGGTCACTATCAGATTAATTCAGGGCTGGCCTTAGGTCTTTAGACAAACTGGGCGGAAAATCTTTACAGCGCCCCTCCTTGGTCACACACACTCATTCATGTATAGTGTGTGTGTATAGGGGGTGTATTGCTCATATATTAGATTAATAATTATTAAAAATTTAAAAAAATAATAATATTCATTCCACCTTCTCTACAGTCACCTTGCTGATCTCTGTTGGTCCAGTGTGCTGGGAACCTTATCTGTGCCTCTATTCTTATAGGTGTAATGACTGTATGTGATATATGTGTATATTGACTGTGTGTGATATTTGTTACAGGTGTATTGACTGTTTGTTACATATGTGTATATTGACAGTATAATATTTGTAATCCGTATTTAATTTAGATTTTAAAAAATGGATGTAGGCCAATGTGTGAATTCAGGTGTGTATTGCACACAGTTCCATAGTCGGATGCACAGTTATTCACATATACTGTCAAATAAAGCCACCACAGGCTCTGGGCATAATATTAGGTGAATCCAACCTCAAATGAACAACAACACATGACATAGTACACCATGCCATCATTTATTTAACAAAAATAAAGTCAAAATGGACATGTAAGCCATTGCAACATCTTGATTCTTAAACAGACTGTGCAATAAAGGAAGTGTAAATATTAGTTTACTATTTATAGGAAGTGTTTATGAAGGCTGTGCAAATCACAGGTGTGACTAGGGCTGTATAAACAAAGTGGTTTTACTCCTAAAAGGGAGAGAATTGAGCAGTGAGACTGCAGGTTCATGATCTGTACACAAAAACTGCTTCATTAAGCTAAAGTTGTTTTGGTGCCAATAGTTCCCTTTAATTAACCCCTTAAGGACACATGACATCCCCACTTCCTCTCATCTAGCACTCCTTTCCTTATACTTGGGGATTTCAATATCCCAATCAACAACCCCAATTGCACTGATGCCTCTCGTCTGCTCTCTGTAACCTCCTCCTTTGGCCTTACACAATGGTCCAATTTAGCAACCCATACAGCGGGAAACACTCTTGATCTTGCCTTCACCAACCTTTGTACTGCCTCTAATCTCTCCAATATTCCTTTTCCTCTATCTGTCCACCATCTGCTGACTTTTGACATTGGCATACCTAAGACCCAATTGACACCACCATCTGAACATCACTCTCACAGAAACCTCTAATGTCTTGACCTAGAGCATTTCTCCACTAATCTCCAAACTCTCCTTTTACCTATCTCAAACCTCACCTGTCCTAGTTCTGCAACCTCCTTCTTCAATTCTTCTCCTTCTACTCTCCTCTCAACTAGACATCATGGCACCTTGTACATTTAAACGCTGCAGGCGCTCCCAACATCAACCCTGGCACACCAAGCTCACGCGATACCTCCAAAAATGCTCCAGAACTGCTAAACGCTGTTGGAGAAAGTCTCACTGTGCATCTGACTTTCTCCACTATAAATTTATGCTGAGCTCATACAGCTTGGCTCTTTCCTCTGCAAAAGTTAATTACTTCAATACCCTCATACCCACACTCTCCCACGAACCCAGACGACTATTTCACACATTTAACTCTCTTCTTCGTCCTGCTGTTCCTCCTCCACCTACTAACTTTACCGCCTCAGACTTTGCAACTCACTTCACTGACAAGATCGCTACAATCAGAGAAGAGATCTCTTATCTTTCTTCTTCCCCTTACAATACTTCCCCTAACTATGTTCATTCGCACCCGCTACATTGGAAGAGGTTTCTGCTCTGCTCCAGTCCTCCGCGCCCCACCACCTGCTCCCTAGATCCAATTCCCTCGCATCTCATCCGTATTCTGACTTCTTCTCTTTCTCCACCACTCACTAAAATTCTCAATCTCTTTCTCTCCTCTGGTATATTTCCATTGCCCTTCAAACATGCAACTGTAACCCCAATTCTAAAGAAGCTCAATCTTGACCCTAACTCCCCATCCAACTATCGTCCTATCTCACTACTGCCTTTTGCAGCCAAGATCCTTGAAATAATTGTGTATGCGAAATTGACAGACTTCCTTGAGTCCAACTCTCTGCTAGACACGCTTCAGTCTGGTTTCCGCGCTAAGCACTCTGTAGAAACGGCACTGACCAAAGTATCCAATGATCTACTCGCTGCAAAATTTCGTGGTCACTACTCTATCCTAATTCTCCTAGACCTGTCTGCGGCTTTTGACACTGTTGATCATCAACAGCATCTTCTCATCTGCAATATCGGTCTACAAGATATTTCTCTCTCCTGGTGCTCCTCCTACCTCTCCCAGCGCTCTTTCAGTGTTTCTTTCTCTGGCTCTGCTTCTTCTCCCCAACTCCTCTCTGTTGGTGTCCCCCAAGGTTCAGTCCTTGGTCTCCTACTGTTCTCCATCTATACTGCTCCCTTGGTATACTCATTAGCTCCTTTGGCTTCCAATATCATTTCTATGCAGATGACATGCAAATCTACCTGTCCTCTCCTGATCTCTCCCCATCCCTCTTGACTAGTGTATCTGACTGCCTCTCTACTGTTTCTAACTGGATGGCTCCCCACTTCCTTAAACTAAACTTGACCAAAACTGAAATTCTGGTCTTTCCTCCCTCAAGTGTTGTTACTCCTGTGTCTGTCACCCTCCAAGTCAACGGTGCTACCATCAGCTCTCTTTGACTCCGACCTCTCCTTCAAGCCTACTGTTCAATCCATCACCTAATCCTGTCATTTTCATCTCAAAAACATTGCGCGCATCCGCCCCTACTTAACGCAAGATGCGACTAAGGTGTTGGTCCATTCCACTGTCCTTTCTCGCCTTGACTACTGTAATCCACTTCTCAGTGTTCTTACGTGCTCCCATCGTGCGCCGTTACAGTCCATAATGAATGCGGCAGCGAGGCTCATCTTCCTGTCCGCCCGCACCTCCCATGCCTCACCCTTCTGTCAGTCCCTACATTGGCTTCCTATAAAATATAGATCTCAATTTAAAATTCTGGTTCTTGCTTTCAAATCGCTACATAATGCTGCTCCCACCTATCTATCCTCCCTTATACACAAGTATGTCCTGTTTAGGCCCTTACGATCTGCTGAAGACTTACGTCTATCTTCTGTCTGTACTCCCACCTCTGATGCTCGCCTTCAAGATTTCTCGAGGGCTGCAACGTTCCTGTGGAACTCGCTTCCCTCCTCTGTTAGATGCTCACCCAGTCTCCACTCCTTCAAAAAATCGTTAAAAACCCACTTCTTCATAAAAGCGTATCAATTAAACTGTTAATAGCTCCTGACTGATTCCTCTTCTGCAACTGTCACTAGTCTAATACTATCCTTACCTTTTTGTGTCATTTTACCCCACTCCCTCTAGCATGTAAGCTCATTGAGCAGGGCCCTCAACCCCTCTGTTCCTGTGTGTCCAACTTGTCTGGTTACAACTACATGCCTGTTCGTCCACCCATTGTAAAGCGCTGCGGAATTTGATGGCGCTATATAAATATCATAATAATAATAATAATAAGGATTCCCTTTTATTCCAGAAGTTTGGTCCCTAAGGGCTTAAGTTGGATAACAGTAACATTGTAGAGTTACTATAACCCTTTTTAACACACTTTTAATTTTAACTTGCTTTGCCCTATTGGGCATTGCTAACTCTCCACCCTTTAAACCCTAAAAAAGACATTAAAACTTGGCTGAAAATCCAACGATGATTCCTCCATCTGAAATCACCAAGGTCCTTGCACAGTGTAGTCATATGCTTCTCATTGAGAAGCCTTTGATTAAACTGTTTTGCCAGCTAAAAGCGCATGTGCGCACTCTGAGCCAGCTAAAAGAGTGGAGGAAAATGAGAGAGGGAGGGAAAGTGTGGAGGGAGGATGGAGGGAGCGCACAGATGACTAGATGAAGGGGAGACAAACAATTCACAATCTGACAAACACTTCCCAGATGTCAATTTTGCACAGAATTGTTATTTGGCAGCCCGAAAAAGAGTTCTGGGCTGCCAAGTCACGTATGCCAGGAGTGCAACTGCTCCCCAGCAAATAAGTGATTATATATCTCTGGATGTGCAGTGTTTAAAGCAAAAAACGATGCACATATATACTCCTACCACCATGACCACTTCAAATCACTGAAGTAACTTGGAAAAACCCTACGCCCTCCAGGTCAAACCTGACATGTTAATGACACTACACTTCATCCATTCGGTCCCCCTCAAATATGGACACATTGTTTTCTATTCTCTTCTTACAATTGTTTTGTTCACCAAAATTAAAAGGTTACTCTAACCACCAAGACCACTTCAGTGATTTGAAACATGCTCTCTAAACCAGTGAAACTGTCTAATTAATGGCCTCTCCATGAGAATCCTTTAAATTGGGCCATGCATGGCCCTCGCTGATGTCGGATGGAATATAAACATAGAAACATAGAATGCGACGACAGATAAAAAACATTCGGCCCATCTAGTCTGCCCAATTTTCTAAATACTTTCATTAGTCCCTGGCCTTATCTTATAGCTAGGATAGCCTTATGCCTATCCCACGCATGCTTAAACTCCTTTACTGTGTTAACCTCTACCACTTCAGCTGGAAGGCTATTCCATGCATCCACTACCCTCTCAGTAAAGTAATACTTCCTGATATTATTTTTAAACCTTTGTCCCTCTAATTTAAGACTATGTCCTCTTGTTGTGGTAGTTTTTCTTCTTTTAAATATAGTCTCCTCCTTTACTGTGTTGATTCCCTTTATATATTTAAATGTTTCTATCATATCCCCCCTGTCTCGTCTTTCCTCCAAGCTATTCATGTTGAGATCCTTTAACCTTTCCTGGTAAGTTTCATCCTGCAATCCATGAACCAGTTTAGCAGCCCTTCTCTGAACCCTCTCTAAGGTATCAATATCCTTATGAAGCAACGGTCTCCAGTACTGTGTACAATACTCCATGTGCGGTCTCACCAGTGTTCTGTACAATGGCATGAGCATTTCCCTCTTTCTACTGCTAATACCTCTCCCTATACAACCAAGCATTCTGCTAGCATTTCCTGCTGCTCTGTTACATTGTCTGCCTACCTTTAAGTCATCAGAAATAATCACCCCTAAATCCCTTTCCTCATATGTTGAGGTTAAGACTCTATCAAATATTCTGTACTCTGCCCTTGGGTTTTTACATCCAAGATGGATTATCTTGCACTTATCCACATTAAATGTCAGTTGCCACAATTCTGACCATTTTTCTAGTTTACCTAAATCATTTGGCTTTGGCTTATCCCTCCTGGAACATCAACCCTGTTACATATCTTAGTTACATATCATACATATCTTACCTAGTAGAAGGTTGTGCTGAGAGCTTTGACAAGCGCTGGATTCCAGGTAAGGAAATAAAAAAATATTTTGCCAGTTTTATTACAAAATGTTGGGCGCAGTAATAATAATGCCCATTAGGGCATTTGAGCATTTTAATAGAAATATGTCGTCCCTCCCAAAAAATGGGGTTGGGAGTAACTCTTTAAGCTTTTTCTTTTTTCGAAATAGACCCTTTTCCATTTGTTATGCTCATACTGTAGTTTGACTTCTCAAACTAAAACTAAAATCTTCAGAATTCAACTAGTCAGAGGATCTGTTTGTAGCTGAAAATTACTGTTATCACTTCAGTTTCTCTGTAATCTGCAGAATTGGCCATTCGGAATATTTTTGAATCACTGTTTATGAAGGTTATGTTTTGCTTGCAAATAACAATGTCTTTCACTATTATATTAATATTAGTGTTGTTGGTTTTAAATACTTGTACTGATTTGAAAAAATAGCTGCTTTTATTCCATTATCATGAACTATTGACAATGGTACAATGGTTTTTCATCACATGTGATTTTAATACAGAAATTATTACATTCAGTTTGTGAACGTAACAAAAGCAAATGTGGAGTCTTTCAAAATGCATTTTAATTAAGTAACAATAGGTTAAAATAATAAATACATTGTGATTTATTACTAGCAAGGCTATCAATTGTCTAAAAATGAATTGGCCTCCAGGAGCAGCCATTTTGAACTTACATAACAAATGTCCTTCACTAACAATTACGGCTCAATAATCATGTCTACCTTATATGACAGCACCCTTATTAGCAAGCTTTAAAAACTATTTCCTAATTTACAATTATAAATTAAAATGTTTTGTGGCAAATTGTGTTATTTTCCCCTCATCTCTTTGTCAAGGAGCTAGTTCACTATCCTGGCTCTGTGCCTTCCCCTCTCCAAGATAAATATCCTTCCTGGCAGGCATTTGGTTCCAGAAAGCCGCGAGGTCCCAGTAGTGACCGCATGGAACTCCAGCTCGGCTGCACTACCTACTATTTTTTCCGGCCAACTTAAAGGGACACTCTAGGCACCCAGGCCACTTCTGCCTATTGGAGTGGTCTGGGTGCCAACTCCCACTACCCTTAACCCTGCAAGTGTTATTATTGCAGTTTTTTATAAACTGCAATAATTACCTTGCAGGGTTAACTCCACCTCTAGTGGCTGTCTACTAGACAGCCACTAGAGGGCACTTCCTGGATTATAGCACAGAAAACATGTGCTAGAGCGTCGCTGGACGTCCTCACGCTGTGTGAGGACCTCCAGCGTCACTCAATTCCCCATAGGAAAGCATTGAAAAGCATTTTTAATGCTTTCCTATGGAGAGCTCTAATGCGCATGCGCATTACGTCTCCCCGGCCGGCGGGCGGGATCAGTCTCACCCACTGGCCGACGTAATGAAGAGGAGGAGCAGGCGGAGGAGGAAGAAGCAGCGACGTGGGACATGTCGCTGCCTCTGGTAAGTCATTGGGATTGGGAGGTGGTAGGGAGAGGGGACCTGCAGTGCCAGGAAAACGGATTGTTTTCCTGGCACTGGAGAGTCCCTTTAACCCTCGGTTTTACCTTGTATTATGACCTGCCATGAGAGAGATATTTGGATGGAAGGTACTTTGGACAGAAAGGAACAATCGTTTCCTGAGAGCCAGTGGTATTTGACCAGCCAAAGCGATATTTGCTCTGGAACTAATTTTGGCATGGACTTTGATAGCAACTGGTCAAGTATTTACTCCGGTGGCAATTTGTCTATTATCGATGGATCCGGATGCTATTTTGCTCGGATCAGCGCTATCTGGGGATATATAATATATTGGGGTCCCTGCTTGTTTTTGTGTGGTTTTTGGGGTATTTCATGTTATATCCTCCATATCCAGGAGATAATTAGCTTAAGTGAGGGCTAACTCAATTATCTCCCAAACACAGAGGCACCAGGGCGGGCTTACTCTAGGTTGAATAGGGACTCCATGCTGGGGGTCTATCTATAAAAGACTGTGCCTTCCAAATAAAAATCAGTTGCCCTCCCAGCAGGGGCGTTTTAGCCGCGAGGCAAACAAGGCATTTGCCTTGGGCGGCATTTTTCAGGGGGCGGCAAAAAACGCCACCCCCAAATGCCCAGGGCAAATGCCTTGTTAGCCTTGCGGCTAACAGACATGCTGAGCGGGCGGGCGGCTGGTGAGGGAGCTCTTCCTCTGAGCGGTCTGCTCAGCTCCCTCGCTAGCCGCCCGCCCAGTGCCGCCCGCCAGCAGCCACTGGACCACCAGGGAGATAGTGAACCCTCCCCCCAATCCCCCCGCATTCCCAAAGGTAAGGGGGGGGTAAATTTAAAAAAGAAAAAGTGTTAATGTGAGTGTGTGTGTGTGTCTGTTAATGTGTGTGTGTTTGTTAGTGTGTGTGTGTGTGTCTGACTGTGTGAGTGTGTCTGCTAGTGAGTTAGTGTGTGTCTGTTAGTGTGTGTCTGTTAGTGTGTATGTGTGTGTCTGACTGTGAGTGTCTGTCAGTGTGTGTGTGTGTGTCTGTCAGTGTGTATGTGTGTGTCTGACTGTGTGTGTGTGTCTGTTAGTGTGTGTGTCTGACTGTGTGTCTGTTAGTGTGTGTGTGTCTGTGTGTGTGTGTGTCTGTTAGAGTGTGTGTGTGTCTGTTAGAGTGAGTGTGTGTGTGTCTGTTAGAGTGAGTGTGTGTGTCTGTTAGTGAGTGTGTGTGTGTCTGTTAGCGAGTGTATGCGTATCTGTCAGTGAATGTGTGTGTGTGTGTATTTAGAAGGCGGGGCGGGGGGAAGGGTTGGGTGTGGCTGGCGCAGGGGGGTGGGGGGTGCCTGAGTTTTGTCCTGCCTAGGGCAGCACAAAACCAGGATACACCTCTGCCTCCCAGAACTATGTGTCATCTAGTTACTGGGGTAAGAGTTATATTCACTACAAGAGAATTAAGCGGAGATTCTCAGCTGGAGTATGAGCTCTGCTACAGTTTTCTTTACACATTTTATTAACATTAAGTATATTTAATCTTGTCTTCATTTTTTTGCTTAGTGACAGGTCAAGTTGCTTACAACACAGGTACAAAAGCATCATGTCGTCCAAACAACATGTTTTTACCATTGCAACAGATAAAAAATAAAAGATGGAAGAAAAACAGAAAAAGGGGGGTATAAAAAGGGGTGAAGGTACCACTATGACAGATACATACCGCCTTAGAATAACAGACATTGCACTCTTCCCATGCAAGCTATGCCTTACATAGGAGGGTTAAGTGTTCCTGACAATTGATAGGATGTATTTTTTTTCAAGTCAACACCCCCCTACCAGGTAAGCATGTGGGTCCCTAACTTTGGTTACTCCAGGTTGACCAGCTGGTTTGGAACACTATTGTTCCCAAATTGAACAAATGGTTAATTTAAAAGACAAGGTACGGAGCTTTGGAATCATGTTTTAAGTATTATTAATAACAAATTGTCTGGACAGTGCATTACTTTTTATGTTTTTAGTGCGAGGTGTGTGGGTGATAATATAATTTATTATATAATTATATTATTTTATATAATTATATCTGGACAGAAACATGGCCAATCTAGTTTTAAGTTTTTCGGCTCACTGAGATACTGCACATGTTTATAGTCCATAAGTAAAGTGATAGGAATACAAGTACTCTCAAATAAATGTCTCCATTCAACTCCCTGTTTCCTACATCGTAGTTGCACTCGACGACCGGAGACTTTTTGTAGAAGAATCCACAATGGCACAAGAGAGTTTCATGGGATGGAATAATACAATTCCACCTCTATCTCAAGTGTATCTACCTCTGAAGTGAAAGACTAAAAGGGGTGATAAAAAAAACGCAACTTGTGTACAGATAGAAATTTTGGTTTGTCCGATCAGTTTCATCAGAGCATTAAGAAAAACTATTCAGACAAACCAAGCATTTTAGAGATGACTGCAGGAACATTTGTTCAATTTCTTTTTCTTTTAATTCCCGATCTTCTATAGATATATGTCTTCTTTATTAATAATCACTGAATCTCTTTTATACAGAGTACTCCTCTGCGGTAATCCCAATTTCAAGGAGGACATATTCTTTAAACAACATTTTTAAAAGTACAAAGAATGATTTGGTCTTAAATCTGTAGAAAGATTTCTTTGTATACTCCTGAAAATCTTTTAGACGTCTCAGCAGCAGTGGCAGCTGGTAACGTTTTAAGATGGTGGGCCCGGACTCCTCCCCTAGAATTTTACTCCACCCTATATAGTACAGAGATACGCATCCAACACAGAGAGCTGGGTATAATACAGAGATGCTCATACAATAAAGCAAGCTGGGCACAACATAAATATATCTATAAAATAATTAGAGATATCCATTCAAACTGAGTAACATACAGGGAAATAACATACAGAGCTGGGAATAATAATAGTGCTGCTGTTATGAAACATGTCAGCTACTCCATTAGCTCTCAGCTCACAGTGTGCACATGGTAAAACATTAACATACTGATAGACTCCAACCATTGCAGCTATTCCTGACTCAACACTAGCTCTCTGCACACAGCGTACAGGGTAAAGCAGCAGGATACTGATAGACTCTGTATTACCTTTGCAGGTGGCAATATAATTAATTAAGTGGTAATATGGAGCCAAGAGGTATCTGACATGGTTAACAGAAGCAGTAATTATTACAAATTGAAATCGTTATAAGATCAGTGATCAGAGTCACAGCCCCAGTCCTACAATTTGAATCTTCACAACGTTTCAGCTCGCCACAGCACAAGTGTCTCAGGTCTCAGCTGCAGAGTAACTGAGCACTTTAAAAAAAGATGGTGGATATATGCAGTATATAGCATGCCTCCCCTCATGGGCAGTTGGCTTAATGAAAATTCCTTCTTAAAGGACACTAGGCATGTGCAAAACCTGCTTAAACAGGGCAGATTTCAAACCAGACCCATTTTTTCTGACATGTCTAGATTCTCTAAAGTTAGCTTATCGAAGCAGCTACCAAAGAGGGTAAAAGGGTCCTGCGGAACTGAAAATGATTACAGAATTAGACAGTATTTTTCACATATGTTTTTAGTTTACCACCCTCCCCTCCATAAAAAAAAAAGAATTGTTATGTTTCCAAACTACTGCAAATATTTTGTTTTCCCCACATAAAACCTGGCTCTGCCCCAAGTGCTCCTATGGCCAAGCTTCCACTGCTCAGCTGTAAAACCCAAATGAATGTTACCTTTCTCCAAGTTTAATTGAACTCCTTAGTAGAATGTATCCATGTTCTAGAAAAGGGTAGGCTGATAACGATTATTTTTAAATAGGTGGTGAGATATCCTATAACATTTTTCACCATTGTCTTGTCTGTTTGTTAATATACTTTTTCTTATTGTTCAAATTATTATTTTTTTATATTTTTCCTGTAGCGTTTTCTTCCAATGTTCTTGTTTAAAACAACTCATTTTATTTCTGTAAACATCATGTTACAGAATTGGATTGTTTTCAGTTCCGCACTATACATTTTCTTTCTTTTTATTTACCTATTACTTTTTATCCATAATTAAATACTGCATATGCTTTCTCACCCAATCCTAAAGAGCTCATCCCATTATTGTCTGATATCACCAATCCGGCACAATTGTTAGCTACATCTAATCTTCTCGGCATGAGATTGCGCTCTTAAAATTTTCTACAAGAGAGCAATTTCACACCAGTGTCTCACTTCTTGTGCGTTAACAAGTTCCAATTTATTAAACAAACCATCTGTATTCTAGTCAGCATTTATAGTAAAATCTCCACTTTCTAAAACACCCTGTTTCTTTCTGATTCTCTTCCTTCATTCTACATTTATTCTACATTATATTATAAGATAACCGACTGTAAGATAAAAATTGTAAATATGTGTATTTAGCTAGTTCGTTAATAACATGCAGTAGTTAAATTATGCAATATTCTTGTGCACAAATGCATTTAACCTGTTATGAATGAATTCAAATACTTTTAATCTATACCTGAACAAATCAATTCTTCCACAATTTAGATGTATTGTCTTATTTATTGAATATGTTGATTAGTCTGGGTCTAAATGAAAGGAATTTTATTTGTTTGTAGCAGCTTAGAAGCATTTGCATGCAAAGAGTAGATTATAGTTTACATTAGGGAAAATTTACTTCATACTTACCTTATTTTTCTTTTCCTGGCTATTTTTCATGGCAGCATCACTCATGGGTAGCTCCTCCCCCAGCCAACACAGGACAGGAATTAAAACTAATTAATCAGACTAATTAGGTATAAAATGTCCCTCCTCTCTTCATACCCTAGTCCAATTATAAAGCGTAAAAACACAAAGGGTGGGAACCCTGATGCTGCCATGAAAAATAGCCAGGAAAAGAAAATTACGGTAAGTATGAAATAAATTTTCCCTATTTCTGGCTAATCATGGCAGCATCACTCATGGGTAATAACCAAGCAGAAACATTAATATCAGGGTTGGGGGAAAAAAACATACAAAAAAAAAAACAACACAGACTCAAATGCCCAAATGCTGCCAAAGAAGAATAATTTTAATTTCAACAAACGGAGGATACTGAGGACAAAACTCCCCTGCCAAAAGAGGTGGAAGGAGATGCCACATCCAGTTTACAGTGTTTTATGAAGGTCATTGGAGAAGACCAGGTTGCTGCCTTACACATATCCTCGTATGGCACCTCTGCCCAGTTAGCCCACGAAGAAGCCAGAGCTCTTGTTGAATGCGTTTTAATTTTGGTAGAAGGAGACAAGTTCTTGTGCTGGATGATTATAGTGATCCATCTTTTTAAGGTAGAAGCAGAGGCAGCCTCACCTATTCTTGTACCTGAAGGAAGTACAAATAACTGGTCAGACTTCCTGTAGGATTTTGAAATTTCCAAATAATGAACCAGACATTCTCGAACATCCAGATTATGAATTTTGGCTTCTGTTTCGGATCCAGGATTAGGGAAGAATGATGGTAGGACCACCTCTTAGGACAGATGGAATTCGGAGACCACATTAGGTAAGAATTCTTGCTAAGTGCGTAAGCATACTCTATCATGATATACTTGAGTACAAGAGTCATCCGCAGAGAAGGCTTTAATTTCAGAAATACGTCTTGCTGACGTTATAGCTATTAGAAAACAATGTTTTATACGTAAGCAGGTTCGCGTTCAGACTGTCCAAAGGTGAAAACGGACTTTCAGTTAAGACATGCAAAACCAGCGGAGAAGAGCATCAACTACTGCTTCAGAGACACCCAAGTTCTTCAATCTCTCCTTTTCAAAAGTCATGCCCCTAAGCTCAGAATCTCTGGCTTGGGGTGAGAAACAGGACCTTGGGTCAGATCTGACCTCAAAGGTAGCGGCCAGTGGTCTGTCAGGCTCAGCTTGATCAGCAAAGGGAACCAGGGCCTCCTTGGCCAATTCAGAATCACCGCTATTACTTTCCTTCCTTCTGTCCAAACTTTGCGCAGGAGGCGATGAATCATCGGTAGAGGATGGAATGCATACCCCAGATCGGATATCCACCGTTGTGATAGGGCATCTTGCCCTGCCGAAAGCTGATGTGGATGCAGAGAGCAAAAATTTCTGAGTTTGGCAATTCTCTGCTGTGGCCATAAGATCGATCTGTGGTATGCCCCATTGGAAAGTTATCTCCTTGAATAACTTAGGGTGAAGTCTCCATTCTCCAGGAAGGATTTCTGATCTGCTTAGGAAGTCTGCTGTTTTGTTCTCTGTACCCTGAAGATACACTACTTTCAGACCCAGAAGACTGGATTGGGCCAGTTTCATAATTGGATACAATTCCTCTAGAAGAAGCCTGCTGTGGGTGTCACCTAGGTTGTTTATATATGAGGCCTGGTTGTCTGTCCTTATTAGAACCTATGATTGTATAATGGAGGGAAGGAAACCTAGAAGCACCTTCTGAATAGCACTTAATTCCCCCAGGTTGGAGTGTAGAAGACTCTCTTCGTGTGTCCACTTCCTTTGTTTCCATGGGGTTTTGAAATGGGCACCCCATCCATAAGAACTTGCATACGTTGTTATTGTCTGCCAATGAGGTTCTTCCAGAGGGAATCCTTGAAAAAGGTTTCTGTCTTTTTTCCACCAGATTAAATGCGGTTTTACTGGAGGGGAAATATATACATTTTCTGTCCCCAGTCTGCCCTTTCTTTGTTAAACTGATGAAGAAAGTATTTTTGGATAGGTCTGAATCTCCATTGAGCCCACTTCACCAACCCTATTGTGGAGGTTTTTGAGCCCATCAGCCTCAAAAGGTACCTTGCTGATGTTTAATTGATCCTTAAAGTATTTTTGACTTTGTCTTTTATCTTGCTGACTCTTTCTGGAGACAAGTAGACCTTTGCTTTTGAGGTGTCTATTACTGCCCCTAGAAAAATCATTCTTTGGGAGGGCATGTTTCCTTTTTTTTCTGTATTTATCTGCCAACCGGCTTGAAGAATTTCCATGACAGCTTGAGTGTGAAGAATAATTGTCTGACAAGAAGGACCCACTATCAGTATATTGTCTTGATAGTGTAAAATTTACATGCCTCAATTTCTCAAGAATGCAATCAGAGTAACGTCTTGGTGAATGTTCTCAGGGCTAGACTCAGACCGAAAGTAAAGCCCCTGAACTGGAAGTGTTTTCCTAGCACCCAGAATCTTAGAAACTTTAGATGGTTCTTGTGGACTGGTATATGATAGTAAGCATCCTTTAAGTTGATAGACGTCATCCATTCTCCTTCTTTTATGTTCTTTATGATAGTGGAAATGGATTCCATCTAGAAAGTTCTTTTTATCAACATGGAATTTACATTTTTTAGGTCTAGGATTAGTCTCCATTTCCCCCGAGGCTTTGGTGCTAGAAACACTGTAGAATATATACCTCTGTATCGGTCTTCTTTTGGGACTTCCTCTATTACCCCTGGGTGTATAAGTTTGTGGACACATTCTTTCATGGCATGTTCTTTTCGGCTTTTTGATACTCTTGATCATATGAAAACGTCTTCTCTTGGAAGATTCTTGAATTCTATCGTGTAGCCCTTCCTTTTAATGGAGAACAATCAATGCGTCTGTGATGTTTTGGGTCCAGATAGGGTAAATCCACTGCAGTCTTCCACCAATCTGCCCTATCTGAACCTGCCGACCTTCAGAAGTTTTTACTCAAAGTTCTAGGTCCTTTCTGTCACATCCTGCTCTTTGCGCAGGAGGCGATGAATCATCGGTAGAGGATGGAATGCATACCCCAGATCGGATATCCACCGTTGTGATAGGGCATCTTGCCCTGCCGAAAGCTGATGTGGATGCAGAGAGCAAAAATTTCTGAGTTTGGCAATTCTCTGCTGTGGCCATAAGATCGATCTGTGGTATGCCCCACTGGAAAGTTATCTCCTTGAATAACTTCGGGTGAAGTCTCCATTCTCCAGGAAGGATTTCTGATCTGCTTAGGAAGTCTGCTGTTTTGTTCTCTGTACCCGGAAGATACACTACTTTCAGACCCAGAAGACTGGATTGGGCCAGTTTCATAATTGGATACAATTCCTCTAGAAGAAGCCTGCTGTGGGTGCCACCTAGGTTGTTTATATACGAGGCCTGGTTGTCTGTCCTTATTAGAACCTATGATTGTATAATGGAGGGAAGGAAACCTAGAAGCGCCTTCTGAATAGCACTTAATTCCCCCAGGTTGGAGTGTAGAAGACTCTCTTCGTGTGTCCACTTCCTTTGTTTCCATGGGGATTTGAAATGGGCACCCCATCCATAAGAACTTGCATATGTTGTTATTGTGTGCCAATGAGGTTCTTCCAGAGGGAATCCTTGAAAAAGGTTTCTGTCTTTTTTCCACCAGATTAAATGCGGTTTTGCTGGAGGGGAATTATATAGATTTTCTGTCCCCAGTCTGCCCTTTCTTTGTTAAACTGATGAAGAAAGTATTTTTGGATAGGTCTGAATCTCCATTGAGCCCACTTCACCAACCCTATTGTGGAGGTTTTTGAGCCCATCAGGCTCAAAAGGTACCTTGCTGATGTTTAATTGATCCTTAACGTATTTTTGACTTTGTCTTTTATCTTGCTGACTCTTTCTGGAGACAAGTAGACCTTTGCTTTTGAGGTGTCTATTACTGCCCCTAGAAAAATCATTCTTTGGGAGGGCATGTTTCCTTTTTTTTCTGTGTTTATCTGCCAACCGGCTTGAAGAATTTCCATGACAGCTTGAGTGTGAAGAATAATTGTCTGACAAGAAGGACCCACTATCAGTATATTGTCTTGATAGTGTAAAATTGACATGCCTCAATTTCTCAAGAATGCAATCAGAGTAACGAATGTCTTGGTGAATGTTCTCGGGGCTAGACTCAGACAGAAAGTAAAGCCCCTGAACTGGAAGTGTTTTCCTAGCACCCAGAATCTTAGAAACTTTAGATGGTTCTTGTGGACTGGTATATGATAGTAAGCATCCTTTAAGTTGATAGATGCCATCCATTCTCCTTCTTTTATGTTCTTTATGATAGTGGAAATGGATTCCATCTAGAAAGTTCTTTTTATCAACATTGAATTTACATTTTTTAGGTCTAGGATTAGTCTCCATTTCCCCCGAGCCTTTGGTGCTAGAAACACTGTAGAATATATACCTCTGTATCGGTCTTCTTTTGGGACTTCCTCTATTACCCCTTGGTGTATAAGTTTGTGAACACATTCTTTCATGGCATGTTCTTTTCGGCTTTTTGATACTCTTGATCATATGAAAACGTCTTCTCCTGGAAGATTCTTGAATTCTATTGTGTAGCCCTTCCTTTTAATGGAGAACAATCAATGCGTCTGTGATATTTTGGGTCCAGATAGGGTAAAACCACTGCAGTCTTCCACCAATCTGCCCTATCTGAACCTGCCGACCTTCAGAAGTTTTTACTCAAAGTTCTAGGTCCTTTCTGTCACATCCTGCTCTGTTCTGTGGAGATGTCTGGCCTTGGCTTCTGGTATCCAGTACTCTTTTTACAATCCTTGCTTAGTTTTTCTTGGTTTTTCTGGTTTTCTATTCCATGTCTGGTCTTCCTTATGCTGGGTTTTCTGGGTTCATTCCATTATTCCGTCCCTGGAATTCCCAGTCTCCTGCATTCATTTAAATGTTTGTTTTATATTGCCACAACCATTTGCTTTCCATCATTCCTTTTGTTTCAGTGTCCTGCAGGCAGCTGCTCAAGCCTTCTGCCCTTTCTTGCAGGTAAGTGCTATTGTGGTTTAGTATGGTTCTTTTAGCGAACATTAGGCAGTGTAGGACCTGCCGAATATGGGGTACATTGGCATTGTGGCAGGCTTATGCAATGTATGATCATATAATGTAACTAAATCCCCATACTTTTCATATATAGTGCTTAGTTATGTCTCCTCTTGTTTTGCCTATTATATCTTGTCTTGTTTTATTTTGTAATCCCAGTCCATGTACAGTCCTGTCCTGCCCCTGTTTAGTTAATGTTTCCTTTATGTATTGTGTACATGTTCTGGGTTTAGCTTTCTATCCTTCTCTGGTTCTTGGTTCCACTAACAGAAACATAGAAACATAGAATGTGACGGCAGATAAGAACCATTCGGCCCATCTAGTCTGCCCAATTTTCTAAATACTTTCATTAGTCCCTAGCCTTATCTTATAGTTAGGATAGCCTTATGCCTACCCCACGCATGCTTAAACTCCTTTACTGTGTTAACCTCTACCACTTCAGCTGGAAGGCTATTCCATGCATCCACTACCCTCTCAGTAAAGTAGTACTTCCTGATATTATTTTTAAACCTTTGTCCCTCTAATTTAAGACTATGTCCTCTTGTTGTGGTAGTTTTTCTTCTTTTAAATATAGTCTCCTCCTTTACTGTGTTGATTCCCTTTATATATTTAAATGTTTCTATCATATCCCCCCTGTCTCGTCTTTCCTCCAAGCTATACATGTTAAGATCCTTTAACCTTTCCTGGTAAGTTTTATCCCGCAATCCATGAACCAGTTTAGTAGCCCTTCTCTGAACCCTCTCTAAGGTATCAATATCCTTCTGAAGATACGGTCTCCAGTACTGTGTACAATACTCCAAGTGAGGTCTCACCAGTGTTCTGTACAATGGCATGAGCACTTCCCTCTTTCTACTGCTAATACCTCTCCCTATACAACCAAGCATTCTGCTAGCATTTCCTGCTGCTCTATTACATTGTCTGCCTAACTTTAAGTCATCAGAAATAATCACCCCTAAATCCCTTTCCTCATATGTTGAGGTTAGGACTCTATCAAATATTCTGTACTCTGCCCTTGGGTTTTTACGTCCAAGATGCATTATCTTGCACTTATCCACATTAAATGTCAGTTGCCACAATTCTGACCATTTTTCTAGTTTACCTAAATCATTTGTCATTTGGCTTATCCCTCCTGGAACATCAACCCTGTTACATATCTTAGTATCATCAGCAAAAAGACATACCTTACCATCAAGACCTTCTGCAATATCACTAATAAAAATATTAAAGAGAATGGGTCCAAGTACAGATCCCTGAGGTACCCCACTGGTGACAAGTCCAAGCTTCGAATATATTCCATTAACTACAACCCTCTGTTGCCTGTCACTCAGCCACTGCCTTACCCATTCAACAATATTGGAATCCAAACTTAAAGATTGCAGTTTATTGATAAGCCTTCTATGTGCAACAGTGTCAAAAGCCTTACTGAAATCTAGGTAAGCAATGTCTACTGCACCACCCTGATCTATAATTTTAGTTACCCAATCAAAAAAATCAATAAGATTAGTTTGGCATGATCTCCCTGAAGTAAACCCATGTTGTCTCTGATCTTGAAATCCATGTGTTTTTAGATGTTCATTAATCCTATCCTTTAACATGGTTTCCATCACTTTCCCCACTACTGAAGTAAGGCTTACTGGCCTATAGTTGCCCGACTCCTCCCTATTACCTTTCTTGTAAATGGGCACAACATTCGCTAACTTTCAATCTTCTGGGACTACTCCTGTTAACAATGATTGGTTAAATAAATCTGTTAATGGTTTTGCTAGTACACCACTAAGCTCTTTTAATAGCTTTGGGTGTATTCCATCAGGTCCCATTGACTTATTTGTCTTTACTTTTGACAGTTGAAATAGAACCTCTTCCTCTGTAAACTCATGTGTAATAAATGACTCATTTATCCTTTTTCTCAACTGAGGTCCCTTTCCTTCATTTTCTTCTGTAAATACAGAACAAAAATATTCATTGAGGCAGTCAGCCTGACCTTTATCCTCTTCTACATACCTTCCTTCTTTTGTTTTTAATCTAACTAATCCTTGTTTTACTTTTCTTTTCTCATTTATGTATCTAAAAAATGTTTTATCCCCCTTTTTTACTGACTGTGCTATTTTCTCTTCTGTGTGTGATTTGGAAGCTCTTATAACTTGCTTAGCCTCTTTCTGCCTAATCTTATAGATCATTTTGTCTCCCTCACTCTGGGTTTTTTTATAATTCCTAAATGCTAACTTTTTGTTTTTAACTATTTTGGCCACATCTGTGGAGTACCACAGTGGTTTCTTGAATTTTTTGCTTTTACTGACAAGCCTAATGCAATTTTCTGTTGCCTTCAATAGTACAACTTTTAAATAATCCCATTTCTCTTGGACTCCATTTAAATTGCTCCAGTCTGATAATGACTCCTCTACCCAAATACTAATTCTGTCTTGTTTTCATTTTTGGTGACTATCCTAGCCTTGCCTTGTTTCTGTACTGGATAAATGTCTGCTGCAGAGCCCCCATATCCAGTTCCTGGGAGGTCTGCATATCAAGTTCCTGGGATCCGCTATAGCTGCATCAGGGTTCTGTTATGTGGCCGCGCAAACGCTGGTGCTCAACATCAGAGGGCGTGTGGTTACCCAGCACCAGGCCCTGATAATGCACTTCCATGCTGAAGACTCCCACTTCTCATCAGGCACTCAGGGGTCCCGGTTTTCGTACCGCCACCCGTGACACTTTCCCTCTTGGGTTTTTGGTAGAAGATGTCTATTGATAATTTCTCCAGCTAGGATTTCTGGTGCATTCTCTTCCAGGTTTGTAAGATCTACTATCCCGAAAGGACCGATCCGTGTATCTCTTATTTCTCCAGGAAGAAGAGGCTGGTTTTCATCTCTCCTGCGGTAGAAAAGCTTTTTTGCCATCAGATGCCTTTTGAATGGCCTCATTAAGGGGCTGTAATATCCCCTTAATGTTTATTGGTGACATGCTGTTTGGAGACACGATGAACGCATAGTAAACCAAACTCTGACCCACTTAAGAAAAGTAAAAAAATTTTTTTTTAAAAAGGCTTGCGTTGACAAAAAATATCTTCAAAAAAATAATTAAATAATTACAAATAAGAGCTGTGTGTGTATTCTACTAACACTTTGCATCGTTGTTTAACTGTCAGCTTTCTAATTAAAGCTGAAAAACATGTGGTAACCTGACTACAGATCTTCGCTTCATTCATGAAATCCGTCAATTGTAGCATTGTCACAAGGTAACAGAACCTGCGGTTTTACATCGATTTACTTGTTACAGCACCAATCATATGTTTTTTTTTTAATGATGCAAGTAATCTGTCCTCCATATGTGTAAACTGTTATACTACACAACCTCTCGTATAAATCTCGCAAAGCTCTAAATATATCACGGATTGTGATGGAGAGACAGACGGGTTAAGAAGAAGAAAGATAATATTAATATTTTAAATAATAAATCTATAAAACTGATAAATATATTTAAAAAAAAAAGTTTTAACCCCATAAGGACCAAACTTCTGGAATAAAAGGGAATCATGACATGTCACACATGTCATATGTCCTTAAGGGGTTAAAGAATGTATGTAAGATGAATAAACAAAGTATATGTACTTGGAGTGTAGATTTAAGTGACTGATAATCAATGCGGGAGATTATAAGTAACAAGATGTCCACAATACGTAATATTGTTTTACTGTTGTCATTTGAACAGTGTTGGAAGAATATGTGTAAGGTAAGATTTTTTGACCCCGAACCCGAACCCGGACATTTCAGTAACAGTTCGGGTTCGAGTTTGGTGTTCGGCGATTTAATAAGGGGGGGGGGACCTATTGTCCTCCCCCCCCCGGCCCCCACCCCTAAATAAGGGGCCCTAAATAAGAATGACGGGGGGATCTACTGTCCTCTCCACGGCCCCCACCCCTGAGCGGTGGTGGGGGCCCTAAATAAGAATGACGGGGGGACCAACTGTCCTCCCCCCCGGCCCCCACCCCTGTGTGGCGGGTGGGGGCCCTACATAACAATGAGGGGGGATCTACTGTCCTACCCCCGGCCCCCACCCCTCAGAGGTGGGTGGGGGCCCTAAATAATATTGAGGGGGACCTACTGTCCTCCCCCCTGGCCCGTGGGGGCCCTAAATAACAAAGGGGGGGACCTACTGTCCTCTCCTCCCCCGGCCCCCACCCCTGAGTGGTGGGTGGGGGCTCTAAATGAAAATCATCCCCCCCTTCCAAGGTGACTAGGGGTCCTGAAGCCCCTAGTTACCCCCCACCCAAATAAAAGTTATCCCCTACCCCCCTCACCCTAAAAATAGTGAGGGGGGAATAAAATAACTAATTTGTAAATTAAAATAAAACTTACCATTTGATGTCTTCTTTCTTCTAAAATATTCATTTTTCAGCCCCAAAAAAGGCCAAATAAAAAACCATAATACCCGTCGAATTTAAAATAAAATAAAAAATCTGAGCGCAAAAAAAAAAAAAACAGACGAAAAAAGGAAAAAACCCGACACTAAAAAAAAAAATCCATCTTCACCCATGGAGGGTTCCGCGCAGACTGAGCTCTGCAGGGCGGGGGATGGCTTATAAAGCCTTGCCTCACCCTGCAATTAGACTAAGAACACTCTGATTAGTTGGTTTAAGCCAATCAGAGTGCTCTTTGGAATTTTCCCACGCTGTGTAATTTGACTCATAACACTCTGATTGGTGGGCTTGAAATCCATCCAATCAGAGTGCTCTGTGTCATTTGAGGTGTCCGCTCAACTCTGTTATTTAGGACAGAGCTGAAGCAGAATACGCCCTTTATCGTCCATGCTAGTGCTGATTTAGTGTGAACGAGCAGGGATTCCCTTGCTCCTTAGTCCGGCAACTGTGAGTGTGATCTTAAATTTTAAAGGGGAACTGTCAGGATTTTTAGTATTGCGTTATCTCAATCAAGTGGTAGTGGTTCTTAATTTTTAATTCTGCAATATCAAACATTGCCGTTTAGTAGATACAGCAATGCCTACATTTCAGGGTTAAACATGTCTGTCTTCAGACAGACACTAAAGGCGATTCCGCTGAAAGAATGAGTCAAACTCGGTTCTCATAGCTTAACCCCTTCTATTTTATTGGAGGGGTGCAGCACTGTCCATACATGCATTATTCGTTTGATTGGATGTTTAGAAGTGTCGGCGTCACATCATGGGAAGGGACTCAACCAGGGACTCAACCTCGTCGCGAAAAAAAAAGTAAATAATACTATTTACTCAAGTTTTTATTTACATTTGGGAGGGTCCTAACTCAGATAACTCTACAGCATTAGGAATACAGGTTTGCATTTGTACGGCTATAGTGTTTCTTTAAAGCAGAGGTGCCCAAATGTTGTAGAACTACAACTCCCATGATGCCTTCAGAGTGATAAAGCATGGCAAAGCATTATGGAAGCTGTAGCTTTAAAACATCTGGGGATTTATCTTTTGGGCACCCCGCTGTAAATGGACACACCACTTCATTTCATTGAAGTGGTCTGGAGGAAGTGCCCCTGTGTGTTTAACCCTGTAATGTAAAACAGTTCCGTTTGTGAGAAGCACTCCATGTATGGTCTGCACACAGATTTCAAAATGCGGGACATGTCACTGGGGCTTATATTGGCTCAGATTGTACCCCAAAACACAAGATTGTTCCATTAAATTCAGGACAGCTGGTACCTATGCCAATGAGTCACACAAAAAAAATGAAAATAACTTCTCAGCTATACATTTGCAAGAAATTTTGTAAAGCTTGTAACTACGCAGTACAGGATTTAAAATTTGATCACAGTAAATTTATATCAGCTGTGTGGCTCTGCTGCTTTCAAAAAGGACCGAAGACACTTATAGGTGGTTGGGATCAAGGACACACCTGCCAGGGCTAAATTTCGACTCATCAACGGCTTGCGAAAATTTTGATCTCTGATGTAAGCGAAAATTCTTCCTTAAATTTACCCTGCAAGGCAGAATCCAGCTGCTAGTCCGTCACACACAAAATGTATCCAGATTATTCTTTCCATAATGGCTGATGCATTGATTTTCCAATGCATCAATAGTATAAAATGGAAATTTACTGCAAAAGACTGACATTCCAAAGTATGTTTCTGTTCTATATTTTTTCTAATTCATTGTATTTTTAAAGCATTGCATTTAAAATGCATTAAAAAGTAGTGCGGGTAAATAAATCTCCCCTAGTGTACACCCTAATACTACCTGTATTTGTCAATGACATGACAGTAACCCACGTTTGTAAAAATGTAAATAAAAAAATTTACCATGATGAATCTCCTTTAAATATGTATGATTATTATTCAATTTATTCTGAACCTGTTCCTCATATACATATTTACCGCTGTTACACGCTTGAGTTTGCATTAATATTGTTCTACAAACATGTTAAAGACCAAAGTGACAAATGACAATGATATGTTTGGAGACTGTTTTTGCATCATTTTCTTAAAAGAAAACCAAGCGTATATCAGGGATCTGTAAATATTTTGTGGCTCCTGGTAATTACATTGTGTTGTCAACAGTCAAACTGTGGATTATCGGGAATCAACCAGGGAACTGCAAAATTTTAGTTGGAAAAAAACCTGAATAGAAGATTTTTTTTTTTAAATGTCATTTTTTTAACCTGAAATCTAAAATTAACTAGTCAGTTCCCAACAATTCACAGTTTAAAGAAAATTCCCTTCTTACTGCCTTACTGTGATAAATAGTGATGTTGCGAATTTTTCACGAACGGTTCGCCACGGTTCGCAGCGAACCGTTCGCGGCGGACTCCAGTCAACTGACACATCCCGGCCAATATGCAGCAGACCCTCCCTCCCAGACCCCCCACCTCCTGGACAGCATCCATATTGAAGCTGCTGTGATAAATAGTGAGTAAAAATGCACACCATAAATGTCACTTGCACAAATAGTTTTTTAAAAGAACACATTTTACATATTTGATGTATCAGCCAAAGTGCTAAATTACTTCTACATTGTGATTGTAATATAACTTACAAACAATAACATCAACAATTTTGTTAAGTAAATCATTACCAGCGTTCAAAAAACCAAAACAGCAAATGTTTTTTGGCATTTATTTTTTTAACAATTTATTTACATGCCTTGCTGCTATAAGCCATGGATTGATTCAATGAACAGTGAGTTGAGGTTAAAATAGTTTCGATGAAATTTCTTACAAAACCTAGTTTGAGATTGTTCATAAAATGGTTATTATGCCCTACATTTTGTAATTCAAGTACCAAGGCACTGTTCTAAAATAATAAACCCTTATACATTTTCTTTAAAGGAACACTCCAGGCACCATAATAACTTCATCAAAATAAAATTGTTATGGTACAAGGAGGTTCCTGACGCTGGCTACTTTTACGTGTTAAACCATTCATGAACCCTTTAACCCCCAAGTATCTTATCCAGTGCCGTTTTGCTCTGCCCCCTCAAATATCCGCTTTCTAAAAATATATATATATTTTTTTTAAAAAGCCTTGAACTGCAGTGGGCAGCTAGCGTACGTTGTTATGACACCATAACAACTTACATTTTGATGTAGTGCACAAAGGGTCCCTTTAAGAGCATGTTTTTAGATGGAAATGAGAGGTCATTACAAATTACATCTACAGACCTACAGCTAACTAAATGTACTTTTTAGGGACATTAATTAGAAATTTATACAAGCATGTTAGAGGGCATTAAATATTTGCGTATAATTAAACATGATTAATAGATCAAATGTAGCAATGAGCATAAGTTATGTTTTCCGTCCCAATTTAATAAGCTCTAAACAATTTTATTTTCCACAGCGAAACCTTTCTTTCTTATTACTGCACTTATCAACTGCAGTTTGAAAGCAAATAATGTTTGAGAAGCCAGTGATATTTTGTCTAAACAAGAGCCTGGGGAGTGAAACCCATGTGGGTACTACAAAGGAGCTGTGTACTATGTCAGCCAAATACTGAGAGGAAAAAACAACATACTAATAGTTATTGCTTGATGGTAATACCTGTACAATCAATTGGAATAGTATAAAATAGAGTACCCCGTTTTAGACTTTGTTAATTGATCATTTATTTAGAATTTAAATGGAAAGCCAGTTTTCATTCCGGATGCAACAATTGTTTGCACAGGCTTGTAAGTGTCAAACAACATCTGAGATCCATTGTAGATGAAATTTTTCTTTTTCAAAATATTAAAGCAGAGAAATATATCATATGTAAAAAAAAATATCAATATATACAAAATATAAAAATATTACAATATTTTTCAAAAATGCAAATCCTTTTAAAAATGTATCCATAAATATTGAATCATTTAAAAAGCTTATTTAAAAATATTTAATCGGGGCTTGTGTTCCTCGATGTCACACGTTTGGGGACATGAGGGGACTGTTCCCAAAAGTCGTATTTGTGCTCGAGTTCACACATTGCTCAGGTCACTAGGACCCTTCAGAGAGCACTGAAACATGGTCTGCCCTTGGTTGGCAGGGGGCCTGGCTTGCATTTACTGCAGGCTGACCTGACAAATAGTTTGCATTACTGGCCCGCAACCCCCTTCATAGGACGCCTGTATTGTATCGAATGATTAATAGGATTTACTTGGGTCTACCCGGGGATGCAAAATTTAAAGTTTACACTGTCAGGTTTACTCCCATCCAAGTTACATTTATTTATCTATCCCTGTCTGCTTTATTTTGTAGTGGGGGAACAGGGGTTACTTCGAGCACTGGTATGCAACTTAACTGTGTCCGGCCAGGTGCTGATCATCCAAGAATGGCGGCTGAACCGACACGCGGCTTCTGAAGAGCGTCAGCTGCCAAATGCCGGTCCCGCTGTTCATTCAACGACTGACAGTGTCAGCTGCTCTCTCTCAGCCAATGGATAAGTGTCTGTGCGTAAAGTATGCACAAAATGAACACCAAAAATTAACACGCCTGGGACAACTCCATGTGTGGCAGCAATATTGAATATCTCTGTAAGAGCAGTGTTTCTTGTCAAAGTGGTAATAATGCTTGGAGTAACCCTTTAAATGATTTGAATTCATATTAATATATCATGCTGCACACACTGCGGTTATCATGGTAACATATCCTCCAATAATGGCGTACCAAAAAGCAGAATGGCAGTGAGAGGGGGTAAAGGGGCGAACCAGTGACACGATCACATCACTGGCTTCGTCCAAAGGGGGAAGACCAGGCCAAATAACTGGCAGGTAGAGCCTGGCGTCAATGCATGCCATGCTGGCTGCCAGTTTATCAGGCCAGTCCACAGAGGACAGAACGTTCAGTTCCAGTATTCCCTGTAGTGAACACATGTAATGATGCACCAGCGCTGCACTTTTTGAAAGCCCGGAAATAAAGTTGGGACAGCACTCAAAAAGCAGGACTGTACTGCCATAATCAGGATTGTTAGAAGGCATGTGGTCCCCGTTTCCCTGTCAATGGCACTAAAAGCCACTATTGCACATCTCTGGCAAGACTTTTTCACCTATATTTTCCTGTTTCACTCCGGAGGTCACTTTCACTGCACGATAGTCACTACTCTTATGCACTTGAATGTGTTCTATGATCAAGATTCTGTAATGCTTGCCTTTTATTGATGACAATAAAATCTTATTAACAACAAAAACCAGTGCACATGGTGGAGGTTTTGTCTCCACTGTGAATGCTACCTACTGACTTTTGACTGGAGGGAGCAATTGC
This sequence comes from Pelobates cultripes, assembly GCA_933207985.1. Lineage (NCBI taxonomy): Eukaryota > Metazoa > Chordata > Amphibia > Anura > Pelobatidae > Pelobates > Pelobates cultripes. Next base: position 37,455,239 of record OW240917.1, read on the forward strand.
AGTAATCTGCACCTAGCTGAAGGTGCAGACTGGCACTGAGAACAGCACCAGGCCAGGCAGCGAGAGCCAGCAGAGGGATACAGCAGAGCCAGCACTACACTGGTAGAGGCAGTTGCCGTGTACAAATCTGGGGCTATTACAATAGTGGAACACACACAGTCTGAGGAATTCACCACCAAAAATTAGTACAAAACAATTAATATATCAAGCAGATGTGACAAGAGATCAGTGACATAATTATTAAGTAAAACGAGTCAAAATGCTTATTTAAATACCCTGGGGCTTTACTTTCTACAAATATATACACTGATCAGCCACAGCATTAAAACCAGTGACAAGTGAAGGGAATAACATTGATTTCAGTGCCACTTGTTGAGGGGTGGGATATGTAAGGTAGAAAGTGAACAGTCAGTTCTTGCAATTCATGTGTTGCAAGCAGGGAAAATGGGCAAGTGAAAAGACCTGAGTGACTTTGACAAGGGCCAAATAGTGATGGCTAGACTGCTGGCTCAGAGCTTCTCCAAACTGGTAAGTACCGACCACAAGTGGTACAAGGAAGGAAAACTGATGAACTGGCATCAGGGTCATGTTTGCCCAAGGCATACTGATGCACTTTGGGAGCGAAGGTTAGTCCGCCTGGTCCGAATACACAGAAGAGCTACTGTAGTTCAATTAGCTGAAAAACCTAATGATAGAAATGTGTCAGAACAAACAGTGCATCACAGTTTGCTGCTTTTGGGGGCCGCATAACCGTAGACCAGTCAGAGTTCCCATGATGACCGCTGTCCACTACCGAAAGCACCTTCAAAGGGGACGTAAGCACCAGGACTGGACCATAGAGCAATGGAAGAAGGTTGCCTGGTTTGATGAAGCATTTTTTCTTTTAGATCAGGTGGATGGCCAGGTGCGTGTGCAGGTGAGATGGCAGCAGGATGCACTATGGGAAGAAGGCAGGCCAGTAGTGGCAGTGTTATGCTCTGGGCAATGTTCTGCTGGGAAACCTTGGGTTGTTGCTTTCACGTGGATGTAAATTTGACCCGTACCACCTACCTTTAGATTGTTGCAGAACATGTACCCCCCTTTGTGACCATGATGTTCCCTGATAGCAGTGGCCTCTTTCAGCAGGATAATACACTCTGTCACACTGCAAATATTGTTCATGAATGGTTTGAGGAACATTCCAAAGTCCCCAGATCTCAATCCAACTGAGCATCTGTGGGATGTGCTGGAACAACAATGTTGATCCATGGAGGCTACATCTTACAACTTGCAGGATTTAAAGGATCTGATGCTAATGTCTGGATGCCCAAGCTTCGAATATACTCCATTGACTACAACCCTCTGGTGCCTGTCACTCAGCCACTGCCTTACCCATTCAACAATATTGGAATCCAAACTTAAAGATTGCAGTTTATTGATAAGCCTTCTATGTGCAACAGTGTCAAAAGCCTTACTGAAATCTAGGTAAGCAATGTCTACTGCACCACCCTGATCTATAATTTTAGTTACCCAATCAAAAAAATCAATAAGATTAGTTTGGCATGATCTCCCTGAAGTAAACCCATATTGTCTCTGATCTTGAAATCCATGTGTTTTTAGATGTTCAACAATCCTATCCTTTAACATGGTTTCCATTACTTTTCCCACTACTGAAGAAAGGCTTACTGGCCTGTAGTTGCCCGACTCCTCCCTACTACCTTTCTTGTGAATACCTTTCTTGTGAATAGGCACAACATTCGCTAACTTCCAATCTTCTGACACTACTCCTGTTAACAATGACTGGTTAAATAAATCTTTTAATGGTTTTGCTAGTACACCACTAAGCTCTTTCAATAAATTTGGGTGTATTCCATAAGGTCCCATTGACTTATTTGTCTTTACTGTTGACAGTTGAAATAGAACCTCTTCCTCTGTAAACTCACATGTAATAAATTACTAATTTGTCCTTTTTCCTAACTGAGGTCCCTTTCCTTCATTTTCAACTGTAATTACTGAACAAAAATATTCATTGAGGCAGTCAGCTAGACCTTTATCCTCTTCTACATACCTTCCTTCTTTTGTTTTTAATCTAACTAATCCTTGTTTTATTTTTCTTTTCTCATTTATGTATCTAAAAAATGTTTTGTCCCCTTTTTTTTACTGACTGTGCTATTGTCTCTTCTGTGTGTGATTTGGAAGCTCTTATAACTTGCTTGGCCTCTTTCTGCCTAATCTTAAAGATCATTCTGTCTTCCTCACTCTGGGATCTTTTATAATTACTAAATGCTAACTTTTTGTTTTTTTACTATTTTGGCCACATCTGCAGAGTACCACAGTGGTTTCTTGAATTTTTTGCTTTTACTGACAAGCCTAATGCAATTTTCTGTTGCCTTCAGCAGTGCAACTTTTAAATAATCCTATTTCTCTTGGACTCCATTTAAATTGCTCCAGTCTGATAATGACTCCCTTACACATATTCTAATTTTAGAAAAGTCAGGTTTTTTTTACGTCTAAAACGTTTGTTTTTGTGTTTTGTGACTCAGTCACTGTTCTTATATTAAACCACACTGACTGATGATCACTGGATCCTAAACTTTCACCTACAGTAATATCTGATACCAAATCTGGCCCTCCACCGGCATTCTTAAAAACCCTTTCATTCGTTTATCTTATTAGAGTGCCAAGGTCTCTCAGTGCTGGGTCGCACTCCTCTGTCGATGTCAAGTGGTGGGGTGAGCTAATACACCCACGCATTAGGCCTATCCCATAGGAAAGCATAGAATCAATGCTTTCCAATGGAGTTTTGCTTGACGCTGGATGTTCTTACACTACATCCAGCGTCATTTCACAAAGTCAAAGGATGGTTTATATTGTAATCTACAATTTGTGGAAAAATAAAAGAAGCACTTCAGCAAGTGTCCTTTTTAATGCTGTGAAATGTATATGTAAAGAGTATCATATAAAAGCCCTTTCTATCCTTTAAGAAAAAAATGAGTATTTCTAGTAAACATGTTAAGAGAAAAATGTTAAAATTATGGCTTATGATGGAACAAACACATTGCAAAAGTGCCAAAAGGGCTCAGTCCCAAACACATAAAATGTCGGAGTAGCTTTGGTCACTAAGGAGTTAAAATAGTGAAAGATAGACAATGGGACTGCCATCTACCTGTGCTAGTCTTGATAATAAACATACTTATGAGAAGGGAATATTGTTTAACAACAAAAGCAGAGGCATTTAACACCTGAAAACCTTGAATTGGTCCTTGCAACAGCTTCTTATAAAAAATGTATTAAACTAAATACCACAGTGCAGTATTGTCATATTCAATGTTACTGTATTAACTGCATATAAATTAAACACAACAGCCTGCAAATATATTTGATCATATTTTCTGTTCTTTATTTTCGCTCCACACACAAGGTTGAAACAAACAAAAATCTTATCGTATCCCTCAAGAACACAAAAAAGCTGTGTCCACAGCCATGGCAAAGAACCCAAAAGGTCAAAACGTTGGCAGATTATTCTTAGTGGGTGATGTTAGAAAGACTTGTTAACTGTGAGAAAGGCTGCATATTATTTATTTTAAATAACACCCCAAATCCTTTAATGGAACACTCTAAGCCAGTGCTACTCAATCCCCTCCTCAAGTCACACCTAACAGTCAAGGATATACGGATTACCTGAGTGTGTCCAAGGCAGTGGTTCCCAAACTTTTTAGGTTCAAGGCGCCCTTAATGTTTCAGTATTTTTCCAAGGAACCCCAAGTCAAAATTTCTAGGTTAAATATCAGCACAGCGCTGTGGCATTTACTGGCGCTACAGTGTAATGTACAGTGTTGGTGTTTGAAGGGGTGCTTGTATACATTTATTGTGTTTTAATACAGGGGTGTGTTTGTATGTATTGTTTGCGTTTGATTACAGGGATGTGTCTGAATGTGATGTTCACTTTTAAATGTGGATGTACATTTGTGATAAGTATTTGTTTTTGAATGCAGGGGTGTGTATATATATATATATATATATATATATATATATATATATATATTTTAGTTTGAATGCAGGGGTGTGTTTGTATGTAATATTTGTGTTCGATTGCAGGATTGCATTTGTGTGCTTGTATGTTTCAGGAGTGTGCTTGTGCTGGTGTTTGACTGATTGGATGTATGCACATACACTACCACACACATCCATACATACATACTTACACATATATTCATGCACATTAACACAGAGATGCATATAAATACACCAACACATACACACAAATTCATATATACACCGACACATACACACACATAGATACACACATGCACCCTGACACACACAAACATTGATACATGCCCACACCATGACACAGATACACACACTGACATAAAAACAGAGGCACATACACAGATGTGTGTGCACACACAGACACAGAAGCACACTGACATATATATATACACACACACACACACACACAGATGCACACCCTGACACACACACACTCATACTCTCACACACATACACTCATCCACACATACACTCACATACAAACACTCATACACTTATGCACACATACTCATACATATACTCACACACACTCATACAAACACTATCACACATACAAACACCCATACTAATACACACACTTACACACTCAAACTCATACAAACACTCACACACAAGTGATTTTTTTTTTTATATCACCAGCCACCATCCTGTTAGCTTGCCTTGTGTGTCCAGGAGGGTGGCTTGGTGTCCTGGTCCTGCTTCTGCTGCTGTTGGGGGGAGTGACGTGGTCTGGAGCTCTTCGTGCTCTTCTCCCCTCACGCTATGGCTGCCTCCTCTCTCTCCTGTGCTGCCTTCCTGCAGGATGCTGGGAGGAAGTGACAGGATGTCACTTTCTCCCAGCCGGCCGACATTACAGGGGCCCGGTCGCGGTCTTAAAGGATCATGGCACTCGACCGGGTCTCTGTTGAGCAGTAATGTTTCCCTGGTGTTATAATGATAGCACCGGGGAAACATTCCACGGCACCCCTGTATGCACGTCGCGTGTTTTTGTTTAAAAAAAACCCTAGGTGTTTTTTTTCCTTATTCTAAACACATTAGACACACTTGGGTAATCTCTAAATCCTGGACTGTTAGGTGTGCCTTTATCAGAGGGTTGAGGAGCACTGCTCTAAGCAATAAAACCACTACAGATTACTGTAGTAGCTTTGGTACCTAGAGAGAAGCCACAATGTTTACATGGAGCATGTCATGAAAGAAAGGTTAACACAAATTATAGTTGATTTTAAATGTTTTTTTTGGTAAATTGGTCATTGGTAAAAATTCCAGAAAAGCTTCAGTTCCCCTTTAAGTAAATTAACACCAAAAAAATTAAAGAAGGACAATGTTGGGTCATGGAAACCAGAGATGGGCAGTTGGATTGTGAAGACGAAGAGAAGGCGGATGTTTTGAATATTTATTCATTTTCTGTGAGGAAGATTCAATAGGCTATGGATTACAAAAGTAATATTACTAAAATGATACAGAAAACATGACTGGCAGCAATAATGATAAGGCAATTAAATAAAGCGAAGCTAGATAAGTTCCCAGGAACAAATAATATAAACACTTAGTCTAGAAATTGTCAACGTTTTACTTTTAATATTCAATTTGATTTTTTTGTTCCTGGGATGGCTCCAAAGACTGGCACAAATGCCCACATCTATCACAGCCTCAACATAGGCATAACAGAATGCAAAAGTGATGTGCAGAAAGTTGGACCTGTTTAAATTTTATTAAAGTACTTTATAAAATGCCATGCAAACTGTTACAGTTTATATTTAAAAGTATAGGTTTAGGAGAAGATACTCTTGAAAATTGACTTTATTTTTTCCTCTTTATAACTTACTGGCAAGATTACTTAAGAATTGTAAAGGTAGAAAATAAATGAAGGTTGGTTGCAAAAATAATATTGGCAGACTTAGTGAAAAGGGATAGGAAAAGTACATTTAAAGGGAATATGATTGCATTGTACAAATCTAAATCATGCCAGTAGAGGCTGCCCCAGAGCCTGTTCATTAACAGAACTGTACAACATTCAAACAACACCGGGTCAAACACTGAGACTGCAAGAAACAAGATTTTGCATACAATCATCGGACTGTTCCTTTGCAGGAATTCACAATTGTGCTGTGGACACAATTAAATACCATTAAAATGTGCTGGATGCTTCAATATATATACATGCACAAAATATATTACTATAATCATTAGACTGCATTAGCAATAGTTATTCCTGCCAAGAACATCCTAAAAACAAAACAAACAAACAAAAAAAAACAGGGCCCTGTTTTATGCTGTCATGGAAATTAAAATAATATTTATTAACCTGATATTTATTTTAAACATAGGGTGCACAGTTGGCATGCAGGAGCACGGGATTTACGGATTTTTTTGTTTATCTTTATTATATATATATATTGGTAAGATAAAAAGTATTAGAGAATATCTAACAGATTGTAAGGTGTCCTTGGGCATGAAAGTTAGAGCATTAAATAATAATTAGCAAATAAGCAGAGTCATAAATTTTCTAACATGCAATCTCACTACAGATGGTCTAATATCGTTAGGATACTTTAAAGAAATATGCTGTTTTGTTTGGACATGAAGTTGCAAACGTGTCATCAGAATGTGAATGGGTCTGTCGATGACCGTATAGCCACCGAATGCAAATAGAGAGTCTATGCAAAATCATATAATCTTTATATAGACTCAGTTTTTCAAATCAGCTAAAACTGTCTACATTTACAATTCAGTTTACAACTTACTACCTACCCGATCTGTATTGTTTGATCCGATCTGCTCAAACATGAAAAGAAAGACATTGAGAATTTGTTGTGCTGAAACTTCAGTATCAGCCCTTGATTACTGGGGAAGGAAATTGTAATAAAAATAGCCGATAGAGGCGCTTTCGCATTGAGCACGCAGAACGTCCATAGGAAAGCATTGAGAAATGCTTTCCTATGGGTGTTTTTAATGCGCAGGCCTATAGCCGGGCATGCGCATTCGGCTCCACTCGGGAGCTGACGTCGGAGGGGGAGGAGAGGTCACCAGCGCCAAGGGAGCCCGGCGCTGGATAAAGGTAAGTGGATGAAAGGGTTTTAATCCCTTCAGCCCAGCGGGGGGGCCCTGAGGGAAGGGGGACCTAAGGATTATATAGTGTCAGGAAATCGAGTTTGTTTTCCTGACACTATAGTGATTCTTTAAACTGACTTAGTATCGGTTTTGATTTAGGTTATATTTCAGTGATATTGTGATTTCAGTGACACTTCCAGGTGTCTGTGTCTTTTTAGGGTAGATCACACGACCCTAAAAAGACACAGACACCTGGAAGTTTAGAGCCTTATAACTGTAAAAGGCTCTAAAAAATGTGAGTTTATTTCAATTCATCATTCACAACTAAAGGACTTTTTTTGGATATTTATTTAACATACTACACTATTATTTGTACTCTTTCTGTGTTTTCTATTTTTTATATATCACTAAGAAAACTAAAGCACAATATATAGGGTAAGTGCGTGTGTTAGCACTGTCCTTTCACTGAAAATTTCACTATATATTTAGCGCTACACTCATGAGGAACTGAAGATCTGGGAGATATAAATATCCACCTAGATCCAAAGTTTTCTCTGTTCTTTTTGGTGTTTAAATATATAATATAGTTTTTTTTTTTTTCTTTTAATTGCCCCTCTGTTTTTCTCTGTATTGGTCACTGCTCACTTGATCTGTTAATAAGATTACCATTTAGCTGCTGTCTTAAAACCATCAACTATTTTTTCCCAACAATCATCTCTTTTTTTTAGGCACAACAGGCAGAATGTCAAATTACAAATCAAAAAACTTGTTAATCCATTGTCCATTTTGTTTGTTTAATGATTTGTTCTTATGGCGGTTCCATGGTTGGAAAATCGGAAGACCTGCCAATCACCCAAACTTCAGATGAATTGCAATTTATTTGAAACCAAATGCTCAAGTCTACTTCCTGGCACCATGACCACTACAATAAGCTATGGTGCTTGGAGGGTGCTTTTTTTAATTAGTCTAGCATTTCTTTTCACCAAAATTCCGCATTTTACAAAGAATAATCTGTGAAAATAAAAATGAGTGGCTGCGTTGAATTTGCACACTTTCAAATTCAGTCTTGTGTTTTAAATTTCACCATTTGCCTGTTCAAAAGAAAAATGGCGGCTGAATGAATGGACCAGTTAAAACATATCCAATGTTATTCATTGTGAATTCTCTGGAATTATTGTTATTATTCGCATTTATATAGCATGAACTTTTTCTGCAAGTGCTTAAAGTCATTTAAAACTTTACACAAAATAAGCCAAACTGAAAACAGCTGACTTGGAGAATAATTCCAGTTTCATTATTGTGGGCAAAAATTTGAAATTCACGTTGAATTCACTTTGCATTCTCAACAATGAACACTTTATTGAATAACCCTAATTCTATAGGTAATGAAGTCAGTATCTCCCCAGCAAAGCCTTCACAAGATCTATTCGCTAAAGAGTTGATTGACAACTGACTTGCTAAATGTGGGCAAAATAGCTAAGACAGAAAACAAAATAGTTATTTTGGCCTAAAAGTTGCATGGATGTTTCCAACTCCCTGCGATCTGATGTGAATAGCTCACTTGAAGTAAGGCAGAAAGTTGGAATACAGACACAACATCAATTATCGCATGTCTCTTTTTCATTTGCCTTCCCTTTGTAAAACTTGGCTGTAGCAAATGCAATTCTTTTACTGAATAAAAAATACATATATTAAATCAACTGAATTCACTGTATATTTTATTGTGACATTTTTGCAAACCTCCATACATAGTATGTTATATTTGCAAAAAAAAAAACAATTTCTTTTTTTGTTCAACTTACTTTTTGTCTGAAGTTTAGAAAGAGTTTTGAAAACTACAACAATATACTTTGAAGATTGCCAAAATCTGAATTCAGATGTACATGACTTAGGCCAACTTTTCTTCATAGAAATTCTAAAATAAATCTTAGAAAATCACTATTAATGTCTTATTTCACTCATAACTCTCCATTATACCAAAAATGTGACTTAAATTTATGACAAACAACGAAGCTGGGAGCCTTAAACCATTCTCATCCAAGAACACGATACACAAGTTACACTTTAACATACAAAGCGTTAATCGAACGAGATAAATTACCATACTTTTAATCATATTAAACATCTACCATCTAATTTTCTTTTCCGTTACCCGTTGTTTGTTATTCAGTCTTTGTATGTAGCAAACTTTGCAGAAGAGCGTTTAAAAATCGTTGACAATAAAATTGTTTATTTGCTTTTCAATGTTCAGTGAACGCTTTCTATTCATTACGAAAAATAATTTATTGACACAGACGGGTGAAATACCAGCTAATTCATACTTTGCACATTGGGTATTGTGAAGGCAAGCAAGCTTGGGTACTATACATACATAATGTTAGTGACACAAACAGATCTGCTCTTTTCTTTTTCTAAATAAAAAAAAGAAGCGTTCACTAACACTGAAACACGCTGTCACTGAATTAGCCATCGTCTTCGATGGCAGAAGGGCTGTCAAGATCCTTCTGACTTGTGGCTACTAACACGTTTGGTTAAGCAGTGACCACAGAATGAGAGTCATCACTGTCGTTTCAAAGATGAAGTCTTCTGTGTCTTCACACAGACACTGCTTACCCCAAACCGAATCATGTATCACTGGTGCCTAATCGACTCACATCCTAGCAAAATCCTCTTCATAACGTGCTCCCCCCCCCCCTCCGTACTATGGCACACACCCCTCATACCATCTTCCGCAGCTCTAGCAAGAAGCAGAAACTATTAATTTTTTTCTGCTTCTAATGACCTGATGTGTAGTTATTTTGACAGAAATGATTCTCCTTCCATACTTGCAATTTACAAGCACAATCCACACTACTTCACACCCAAAGCTGTCTTTACACTTAAAAAAAAAAATTGTTTTTTTATAATTATCATTGCCTATCCACTCGCCGGTAGGATACTTATTTATTGATTTATTTACCCTCTTATACATTTAACCTCTAAAAAGCTGAAAATTTGAAATCCCACCATTACACATTGCAACGCACATAAAGGTTAATTTGGACTTTACACATTGCATACATTCTGAGCCCAAAATGAGATCGGGAGATTGGATAGATAAGGACATCCAACTGCACAGAGGATAAAATGAACTCTGACCCACAGAGCTTGCAATCAAATCTATAGATTTAACTGATAAAAGAGCAGAAAAAAAGAAATAAAACCTATAGCAGCGTTCCTTATCTGTGATGTCTTGCATGATGAGTGATACATGTTTAGTATTCGGATTACAATACATGAATAACGAATACCTTATTAAATGATTATGAAGTAGCAGTATGTGTGTGATGGGTGATTCAATATACATACAGTATTTATTTTTTCTGTTACCTCTTATCAATAGGCACTGATTTCTTCAGCTTTAACTAAAGTATCCACACACAGCTTCATTTAGTAAAACATTCTTGCACATATCAAATCCCCCCTCCAGCCTCCCTCTCCCCTGCAAAAACTCCCTATCACCACCTCTCCCTTTTGGAATAAATAATATAATAATTACCATCGATGGGGGGGGGGTTATAGAATGGAATGCATGCAGGAAATAAAAAGGATATAATGTATCAACTCCAAGGTTCTAAGGAAAGAAGCAGAGAGAGAGAGAGAGAGAGAGAGAGGGAAATAGGGGGGTGGGGGGAGAGGAAACATGATGAACAAACAAAAATATGGCGAGTGGCCTGAGGTTCTGGCTGTCAGATCATATTATTTTTTTCAAGCCCAACATCAAGGCTTTTGTTACAAGCAAAGCGGTCATTTGCATGGAGAACCAACAGGGTTTCCAGCCCTGGGAGGGATTACTGCTCTCTCTCTATCTGTAGCACATTGTACACGCAGGGGGGAGTGAGGGGGTGCAAAACACGCTGGTGGTGGAGGGGGGTGGATGGATTGGGCAGGGGGTGGGGTGAAGGGGGGGTAATACCTCTGGATAGCTGCCCCAGCCGGAGTTGTGTGCCTCACGCTTGTCTTTGCCTGCGCTCTCTGCTATACACTGACAAGATCAGGCTGAGATTAACAAGTCCATACAGCTATACCACCTTACTCCTCTCTGGCAGCCTCCACAGGCACACTGAGGGACTTCTGCAAAGTTTAGCAGGCTACTATTATTTTTAATGGTGAAGGGGAGGGGGGGTTTCTAAAGGGGGGGTGGGAGAAACTTGGGGAAGGTAAAGATGCTGGGCTCATCCCCTGTGTGCCAGGACTGATTGAAGTTTATTTTTGGACTCTGTCATTTAGAGAATCTTTTTGGTTTGTTTTTTGTATATTTTTTTAAAAATTTAAGTATTTATCATTTTTATATTATTTATTGTTAAATTATTAGCGTGCGCGTGCTTGTTTTCGTTTTGGTAATTGCTGATTTATTTTTTCCTTTAAAAGTGCATTTTTATTAAAAATAAATAAAAAATGTTATTAAATTATTTTAACCCAATCCAGTCATTGCTGTTGTTGGCAATGAAAAGGTTGTCATTCCAAAAATGTATAAACTGATAGTATGCTGGGACAACTTGCAAAGCCATATAGTATAGACAAGAGTTAAACGAACTGCAATATTAGGCAAAAAGTACAGATTTAGGCAAATTCTCCAACTTGACTATAGTGACAATTTGACCACATCGGCCTAAATTCCACAATTTAAGAGCCTTTATTGAATACACCATTCAGGGTTATTCACTAAATGGGACAATTATCAGGAATTTAAATTTAATTTACATTAGATTTCAGTTTTAAAGACAAAATAATTGAACAGGAAAATTTCAACAGGGTCCTTTACTAGACCTTTTAAGGCCGAAGTAGCCAACGTGAAATTCACTTTTAATTCCCAACAAATCTCATGTTTAATGAATAACCCTTCACTGATCATCAATTTTGTAACAAGTTAGCCGTGGTGAACTAGAAACCAGACTGCAGAATGGACGCTAAAGTCGCCAAACAACAAACAACAACACCACAATGTAATAAGTGGAGTGGCTTAAGTATAAAATATACTTATCTAAACATAAGATAGGCAGCCTCCCAAGATCGCAACCCAAAAACGACCTTATTACAGCATATATAGAAAAGACAAAAGATATATGGCATTCGGCTTTCAAGTTTGAAAAGGAGCTGAATCCAATGCCGGTAATTGGGGACAAAAAGTAGCAAACTGGTTGAACAGTGCTTGCTGCTGTGGTCCTGTGCAATCTTTGCAGGCAGCTGAACACTCCCTATAGATAGGCATTGAGCTAATGAGAAGCTTAATGGTGCAGTGCATAAATTGCGGCAGTATGCAGGAACCCCCGAAACTGCCCATGAGGAAGCATTGGAATGACTGGCATCACCCATAATGATGCTCTCAGCTGTGACCGTGGCGAGACAAGCGCGGCAATCAATATAACATAAGTTAAACTTCTTTACTGAACTTTTTGGAAAGCGCAGTAATCTAAATCGCTGGGGAAAACACTCTAATGTCAAAAATACATGATTTGCAGAGGGACACTATAACCACCTCATATCAAGGAAGCATTTATAGTGCCGGGAGTCCACTGGCGCCAGCTGACAATTTGGTGTGAAATCATTTTTGAACACTTTCATTTTAAATAAGAGTACTTATTTAGAGTACTTTCATTTTAAATAAGAGTTCCCTGCTATACTGAGTAATACTAGCAGTGGATGGCTGTGATTGGCTGAAATAGGCCAGCGACGCTCTCAGTCTTTCACTGTCACCCAACACTGCTCATGCTAATGTGTGACTGTCAGGTGGTTGATGTGGGTGACTACGTAGGTAGGGGTAGGTGAACAGGGAAGTGGATGATAGGTAAGAATTAACAGGGTGGGTGAATGTGGCTATAAGTTGGCCAGTCATGTATTTTTCATATTTAAATAGAAGGGATAGGCTATATAATTACACAGAATTGCAATTCTGCAACAGATTGCTTTTCAAGATATTTAAATAATTACAATTATGTAGATTTACAGAATTTGTATTTTTATTTATTCACACATATGTTGCAGAAATATTGTGTGGATCAAAAGGTATTAGAAAATATAGGCTACGCATGTTGTGGAATACTTTATAAAGCTTCTGAATAATTAGCGTTGATCACAATTGCAATTTTTTGAGAAATACAGTAGGTACAACAAAATAAGCAGATATAAATGGTGGTCAAATAACCTGCTTTTGAGTATTTGTAAGGAATCTGCTGGTATTCTTTGAATGTTGATAGCCAAAATGCCTGCACATTGCAAACATGAAGGTATAACGTTCACATACCAATAAATACAGGACCCTGGCTAAAACCAGGCAGCTTTTTTACTTTACCTTTGGGATTTACTCATTAACCCCTTAAGGACCAAACTTCTGGAATAAAAGGGAATCATGACATGTTACACATGTCATGTGTCCTTAAGGGGTTAAACAGTCAGTTCCCCCATTAAACAGTCAGTTGTAGTGAATTTACAATGGTATTAAAATATTTAACTTAAAAAAATTAAACAAGTTCTACAGTGAGAAATTAGCATATAGTATCTTTTTTACCCCAGTGGGGTCTTTTAGATTTCAGGGCCCACCTTTTACTAATTAAAACAACTTTGAATTTAACCTTTTACTTACCTGCAATCCAGCACTAATGCAGCCTCTTGTCTGCAGGCTAATACGCCTCCGCTAATGTCTTCAAGTTTGATGTCATTTCTGTCCAATCAAATACTTCTTGCAGAGAAAGCTGTGTGTACTTATTGCGCATGCGTGGCAATCACCATAATGCACCACCATCACTTATGAATGAAACTTGAATCTACCCATCTTATAAATGTCAGCCATGTGTAAGGGATGAAATTTGGGAATCTGATGTTCACAATACAGCCACGCGGTTAGATAGCTTTGCAGTCAAACTATTCATGTGATCTCAAGCATATACTTACCAAGTGTCACAATTTCAGAAGGACAGTCATTCATTGAACTCAAAATCCTGTGTTCTAAAAGCTTCTGAGCAATTAAACTTTCATGACCTTTATAAGCCTTTGTTTGTGTAATATACAGTATAGAGATGATATATTTGTATAATTAACACAGTTTGATCTTATCCTAAGTGACCTGCACAAGTAAACAAATAGTAGATCACGAAGCCACCTAAAATGACAGAAAGTAATTTAACTGGCAATAAATTACTCATTATTAAGTAAAGTAATTTCAGAAAGTGAAAAGCATTGCTTAATGTTATCGTTATCATTTTTTTCTGAAAATTTTGTTTGTGTATTAATACAACAAGCTTGTGCTTTAAAATACATGTGTTCTTTAAACAAATGTTAAAGAGACAGTTCAGGGTACCAGGAGGCCCAGGGGCGCACTCTTGCCCTAAGGGGGTTAAACCATTTTCGGTTTACGGTGAGCCTCACATGATTATCCTCAGGTACCCTGCTCTTCTCAATTCCAAGAAGTGCGGAGTGCCGCTGGGTAGGGGCACCACTGATTGGCTAAGAGTGGTCAGCTAACGCTATCAGCCAATTAAAATACAGTTAAAGGAAGAGTGCGCACACAAAAAAAATCAAATACAGTTTTAAATTTTACAAGGCTACTGAAAATTACTGATATTTGCTCTCAGCCAATCAGTGACTCCCCATTCACAAAACTGACTTGAAATAGGTCAAGACAATTTTAGCATGTGCATATGACGTCACAGAAAAAATATTGACTATGCTTTTACCCAGAGGGGCTTCCAAGCCTTCTATTTAGTTTTGTGTAGGATTTTGGGTGGTAGTACGGGGTGGCCAGCACTGAAGACACTATAACAACTTTAATAAGATGAAGTTGTTAAAGTGCTTATAGTGTTCCTTTAATTGATAAATGAAGGAAATAATATAATTGTGGTAAATAGTAATTAAAGGGTCACTCCAGACTCCTAAAGAACTTTAGCTTGCTGAAAAGCTTTATGTGTGAAGAGTATGTCCTCTTTTTTCATGTTTTCGTTTTGCAAAAAGTGCAGATTTCAATAGAAATTTACACTTTTATAAATTAACCTTGTTACACGGCGTGGCTCTCGAGCAGACAACTGGTAATGTTACTTCCTTGTTTCATTAGCTGAATGCAGCTAAACCTCAAGAGGCAGCAATTGCCCAGAGCACCTGACTTACAAAAACTTCTCATTGATCTGTATTGGGAAGTCTGTGATTGGACAGCCCCAGAAAGTCTGGGCGGTGTTAGAAGGGGAGGGCTTGCAAGGCTTTAGACAAGAGAACTGTAGTTTTTGCAGGTTGTTTTCAGATATATCCCCAATGAAAGAAATACATAATTATATACACGCATGTTTTCATTTGGGATATACCCACTAAACAGTGATTTTTATTTACTTTGTATTTGGGCAGTGGAGTGTCCCTTTAAGGATCAATCTACTTGAGAAGCCACCTTGTGTATTGTTGACACCTAGTAACATCATTGCATGTAAGGGAATAAGAAAACATGTTTTTAAAGACTACACGTGAGACAAGCATGGGGTGTGAATTGTTGGTAATTCAAAGTAAAAGGGACACCACCACCCAAATAAAAACAAACAAAAAATATATATTCCTGCAATGTAAACATGCGTGCATTTAATGGAGCAATTTTTCATTGGAGATATATCTAAAAACAGCTTGCAAAAGCTGTTGTTGCCTTATATAGCTTTCTCGCGAGTCATACATGTTAAGATCCAGGAAAGGTTAAAGAATCTTAACATGTATAGCTTGGAGGAAAGACAAGACAAGGGGGATATGATAGAAATATTTAAATACATAAAGGGAATCAACACAGTAAAGGGGGAGACTATATTTAAACGAAGAAAAACTACCACAACAAGAGGACATAGTCTTAAATTAGAGGGGCAAAGGTTTAAAAATGAATCAATGCATTTCTATGGGTAAAGTTCAGCATCTCCATACAGGACGTGGATACGCTGAACGTCAGTGCTGCACTGATCCAGGAAGAACTTCTGGTAGCCGTCTGAGTGACTGCCACTGCAGGTGTTCCTAGGGATCAATGTGAACATTGCCTTTTCTCTGAAAAGGCAGTGTTTCCTTAAAAAAACCTGCTGGGACTGACTATACCCACCAGAAAAACTACATAAAGCAGTAGTTGTTCTGGTGACTATAGTGTCCCTTTAAGCAAACATTGTGTTGTTGCTTATAGTATACCTTTAAAAATCTATCCGAAGAGTCTTCTTGGAATGTACTGATGTGCCATTTTAACAGTATTACATTGTTAAAACATGATCTGAAGTTTGTAGCAAAAGGCACCGTGATCGAAATATCAACATAGATTTGAGCCGGACGAATTTTTGGTGCATCACAATATCCATAGAAATATCTACGAAAAATGAAACTGTGATATCTTTCACAAACCTTATGTAATTTCTTGCATAAAATACATGGATTACTCCCAAAAAGTCATATGCTGCAGTGAGCAAAATTCATGGTAAAGACATTGGCTTTGCACAAGAAACGCACCTCTGATTAAAACAAATACCATTGATCACATTGAATGTCCATGAGGACTTTACTACCAACTCACACATAAACTCTAATCTACATCAGTGTGAACTTGAAAAAGAATGGAAGACATAGTGTAATTCACTACTGTGAAATTCATGGTGAATTCAAAGTGAACTTCTAATTTAAGGTCTAAATAGCCAAACTGGAAACATTCTCTAAATCAGCTACACTATCCATTCAGCTTTTTTGGCCTTATATTTGAAAGCCACTTTGAATTCTAATTTTCGTGAATAATCCGGAAAGTCTGTTGTGGACTGTAAGTGTTTATCCCTTGTTAAAGACTTTTATGCTGAAACACTGGGGCAGGGGGTTGCACTTATTTTTCATTGTTTAAAATTATTTTCTAGTGTTGCTGCTTCTTAAAGGGGGGTTTCTGTCCCCTTAGAGTAACGGTTGGTAGGAACTTTTCAGCTAATTATTATAATTCTTCTTTGGGATGGTAGCTTGCTGAATTGCTTGTGATTTGATTTGCGTAATTTGGCATGTACTGTACATTGCCAAGATTATTTTGGACATATATTCATTATCCTGTGTGGATTTTAAGATTTATTAATAACGGAATACATTTTTAGCTCTTTATTTCTCTATGTGTACTCCTCAAGTATTTTGATTTACTGATAGGTTTACGAGCTAGTTGAGGTACGCTGCCTACTGGGGTAGAACGCTGTAAGATTTGATCAGATATATTGCATTTTTGTGTTGATGTACTGTCCATATAATACGTTTATAATTTGTTTTTATTGAAACACCTAAAAGGGTTGGAAGTCTTTATTTTGATACATCCCATCATTCATACAACCCAAGTGTCCCTATTTAAAAGAGACAGTCCCTATTTTTCATCCAAATCCCTCTGTTTCTCTTTTCTATCCTAAATGCCCTTCTTTTCTAGGAGTCCCATATTGTTGGTGTGTCTGAGTGTATAACAGAGCTCCACAGCAATAAAACTCCCAGTAATGTGTCTTTAAACTACATGAAATGTGTTTAGAAATCAGTCTGTGTAAATTAGATACGTTGTTTTTGTTCTAAATCACATGTTAGCTGCATAAATTGTTAATAAGTCACCTACAATTTCTCAGAACAGCCCCGCCACACCCCAACTAACACCCTTAAAATTAAAGTGTCCTTTCTCCATTTGAAATGCTGGGAGGTACAGTGGAACCTCGGAACTTGAACAATTCGGAATTTGAACATTTAGAGTATTACACAATTTGAACATTTGAAAATTTAGAGAAAAAAATGTCTTGGTACACGAACGATCTTCAGTACCCGAACATACAACAAAGAGCCATATCTCATTTTTAAGTCAAACAATTATTATAAATAATTGTAATAATGGTCAACAGTAAAATTTTAGCAAGTTGAAAGGCAGGAACCACTCAAATAAATGTAAGGTGCATACATATAAATGTAAAATGCTGTAATTTTGGGGGTCTGGAACTGATTAATCAATTTTACATTATTAATTCTTATGGGATATGTTGATTCGGTTCTTGAACACTTCAGGACTCGAACAGCCTTCAGGAACGGATTACGTTCGAGTTCCGAGGTTCCACTGTATATTCTTTTAGTTACATTATATTTCAACCCATGTGTGGTGTTGGATATCTTTACTTTGATGGATAGATTTAGGGAACCCCCCATGCAGTAGCTATAATAAGGATATTATCAGTTTATCATTTTGCGTACCCCTTTTTTATTAGTGCTTTACTGGTTTGTAATTTGTACTAATGTATCTCTTTACACACAAATAAGCTTATGAGTTTATCCTTTTTTTAAAATAAACCATTTTATTGAGTGAATCAGGAAGGATCTACGGGACATATGGCACTGCGGATAATAATGTGCTTAGTAATATTCTAGTAGTGTATACACTAAGGACATTCAGTCACTCGGTCTTGAGTTCTTTTAAGATAATATTTTTATGTAAACCAACTGATAAAACCAGCTTTATATGTATTACTGAATCTCATTTGTGGCATGCATAATGTATGCTGACGTTAAAAATTGTTATTATTACCTCTTCATAAATTAATACAATTATAAAAAATAATAAATGTATTATTATTTATCTTTGTGATTCCTGGCCATTTCCCACCACACCAACAAAATGGTCTTTAACGGCCATTTTAATTGTTTGGGTGTAAATTTGTGGAATATGACGGATTCCAGGAGATTTTGTGATTAATGAAAACAATTATGATGTTGTGGTGGCAAATCGAAGGAATATACGTTCTCAGTTGGAACTAGAATCCTGGCTGTAGCCATGTATAGTATACACTTATCATTGCAAATTAATAACTACAATAGAATAGAGCAATTAACTTTATTCTGTAAAAAAAACTTATGGGAATTAAAAACTGCATTGCAAAATTTAGATACAAATATTGTGTTTTTTTCCTGTTTTTTGAACGACATTCTTAGGACACTTAATTAATTCCTTTGATTATTTTTTGCTCGTTTTATTTACTAAATACTGAATTTTAGAGCACTAGAAACCAAATTACAATATGTAGGCCAGAATAGCAAAATTTGGAAAAATAACTCATCTATAATCAGTGCTTGACTATTGTAGCTTTAATTTTGCAATTCAGTTTTCCAGTTCACTAAAATTAAATGTTTAGTGAACACGGCCCTGTACGTAATTTTGACGTATTATAAAAAGAAAAAGAAATGAAAAGAAAAATGTTATAAATAAATACAATAATTTGGCATTGGGAAACTGGATCTCAGGAGGGCCTCCAGTCTGTGAGGTCAACATAAGGACATGTTTTAGCTGATTAAAAATTTATTGAAATCCAATAGTTGTTATTGGTAAAACAATTTGGAATGTCAGCACACAGGGTTTCCTATATTTATGAGGAATATAAATAAATCCATGGGTAGCTAGATAGAAGATAGATGGGTAGAATCATGCTCTAGAGCAGGCCTGTCCAACCTGCGGCCCCCCAGATGTTGCTGAACTACAACTCCCATGATTCTTTCAATGACACAGATAGCCATGGAATCATGGGAGTTGTAGTTCAGCAACATCTGGGAGCCCGCAGGTTGGACAGCCCTGCTCTAGAGCGGTTCAGATGGGGTCAGATATTCAAAACAGAGATGACGCAACCAAGGACTTGAAATGGGGTACATTACGCACTGAGTAAGGAATATATAAGAAATATTTGAAAAATAGAAGCAGTAGTTGTTTCAGTGTTCTGATTGGCTGTGGCCATCACACAAGAGTTAAGTCAGAAATAAATCAACTATGGTGAACTGGACACCAGATTTCAAAGTACATATGTATTTGCCCAAACTTTTTTTAAATATGGTGTTAAGTTTAAAAAAATAATAATCACGTTTTGAGATTGCACTGGTTAGTGATGTCTGCAGATTATTTTTATAGTATTAATAATTAAATGTTACCGAGGTTTTGAAAATTGTGATTATAAAACGGCCACTGTGAAATTCAGAAATCATCAGGGTTATTCAGTAAAGTGAGAATCCACAGTGATTTCAAAGTGAATCTCAAATGTAAGGCCAAAGTAGCCAAACTGGAATAATTCTCTAAATTGGCTATATTTCCAGTTTGAATACTCTGGCCTTACGTTAGCAGTTAATTTTGAATTTACTTTGGAATAATTTGGAACCTGCATGACATTGTCAAGGTGTAAATATACTAATGGGAAGATTAGTTGGTCCAGTTGTTGTATATCTACTCTTATAACCTAGGGCAGGCATAGGCAACCTTTGGCACTCCAGATGTTTTGGGCTACACCACCCATGATGCTTTGCCAGCAATATGGGTGTACGAGCATTATGGGGGACGTAGTCCACAACATCTGGAGTGCAGAAGGTTGCCTATCCCTGGGTCCTGGGGGGTATATTTTGTAAACCAGACATTAGGGAGAAATAACATGGGAACTGCAAACTTGAGGAAAAACATTCCCCAACAATATTTTTTTCTGCTTGTCAATTTTGGCATGAAGTTCACAATATTAAGCAACTCCACTGGAAAGGGCAAGAGGAGCACATTGACGAGTAATTTAATTTGGAGTGCTGTAGCAATTCATCGACTGAGCAAGGGTATTTAAAAAATATATGTTTTTGTAATGTTTCAAAATGCCGTAAGTTATAAACAAAAAAAGTCTTACTGCATAAATTATTTACACTCCTGACACACAGTTTGCTTTTCACGTGTCAACTGGATTTTATGAGCAATTTGCTTTGAATAATTACAAACATTCTAAGCAATGATTTTTTGACACATTGAAAGGCAGTTTTGCCTATTTCTGTTGTTATTGTTATAAGCTGAGATATTTCCCAGTGGCATTTTTACTTCGCATTAGATATAACGTATATATAATTATATACAGCTTTGGTGGCTGCTACTTCGCATACTTGCCAACAATCCTGAAACTCCTGGGCTAGTCCCATTTTTGGATTTTGGTCCTATCATCTTTTTTTTTTCTCTGGTGTTCAACTTCTGAGGACACAAGAGAAAAGTGCAGCACCAGTTCATGTTCAAACACTCTCACAGCAGTCAGAGCATTTTCACTCATACAAGCAGGGATTTCTTTATGAATCACTGTGACACCAACACTGCTTTATCTCAATGGTCCTGTCATTTTCCTCCTGTAATAGAAAGCATTGCTGTTTTGTGGATAAGGTAATGCTGACACACCACTAATAGAAGACCCCTGGTCTGGACCCTCTGGAGGTGAAGGTTAGACACATTGACAGCAGTCACTGAACCACAAGATGTCGTCAGTCCCTCCTACCTAGCCAAAAGTATGTAAAAGGGGAAATAATAAATAATAACAAATATGAAATTGCTCCCCCACTCCCTTCATGCTGACACACTGCATACCTTACTACACCCATTCTCATGCATCCCTCTATGCGCACACATGCCACATGACCTCCGCACATGCATACACTATATCACTACATTCTCTATTCACACACACTATATCCCCTACACACACTACACCCCTTAAACACACAAACTACATTCCTTACACTCTACAACCCCTACATACACACACATTCTCTACAGTCCCTAGCCACACATAATACAATATTACACCACAAAAACAAACAGATCTAGTTACACATACACACACTACACTTCAAACGGACCGCTGTACAAACACACACACAAACCTATAAGCACCACGAGATGCATGCACACGCACAATACCCTTTCCTGGCCTTGACCTACTTTTGTTCTTTGGTATCCTTCTTATGGTGACAGCAGAGACTAGTCACCAGTAATTGCAGCGCAAGTGCGTCATTAAATTTGCTTGTGCTACACACAACAAACACATAACATATTACTTTTTTAGGTTTTTTTTGCTGTGGGGCTCTCTGATAGTCTTATACACACTGCATATTAGTGTGAGTTCAAGGTTTATCCCATAATCGTAGTCCACAACAAAAAGAGCTCAATAAGCAATGTAAATGAGGAATACCCAGAGCTCCAAAAGCATGGTCTGAGGACAAATGTGAGCCAAAAAACTGCTTATTCACAATGTCAAATACAGTGTCATAAAGATAAAATGGTGGACGGTGTGTTGAGGCCTAACATAGCAACACTGCCAGCGAGGCTTGAAGTTTGGCCACAGAAACACCACATTGTTGGAAAGGCTACTGAAGACAATATAAGAACATTTGCAGTCCAAGATTAATAAATTTGTTGAAATTCACTTGATGGAAGACCAGGAATTGTGGGGTCTGTGGTACCATCAGACTTGGCATATTTGGTACCATATTTCTTAACTCATCTATGCCTTACTGTCCACATGGGACTTCTTTATAGACCGGATTCACAATCTTTCACACGTTTAAACCTGAATTCTCCTGAAATGTAATTTTTAAAATTTCTTCTTATCATGTATATTTAATTCTTACGCTTCACTTTTTTTAAATTCTAAAACTCAAAATACTAATAATTATAACAATATTTGCAAACATTTATAAAGCTAGTCCAGGGAGAACTGTGGATTTTTTGGATATACCCCTGATCTAATGGGTTTCAAGCTTCCAGCTCTTAAGAATAACCTATAGTCCTAAAAATAATATTTTCACGACTGTTGGTTCCCTTCCTGTCCACCATATTTGTCCAACCTCCTTTTCTAGAATGGGACTTCCTTGCTGGAGCTGCCTGCTCCGCCTTTGAAAACGTGAGCATGACTGGTGACGCAATGGATTGGACATTGGCAAATTCTGCTATCAGCAGCATTTGATACCAAACTTGTTTCTGGAGAGTGAAGAGCCACTAGTGGATGTCAGACAAACAATTACCAGAGGTGTATTTAACCCAGCAATGTAAACATCATTTTACATTGCAAGGTTAAAATAACAGGACCACTGCACCCAGACCACTTGATTGAGATAAAGTGGTCTGGGTGACTGTAGTGGTTCTTTAAAGGGACACTCCACTGCCCAAATACAAAATAAATAAAAAATCACTGTTCAGAAGACATACCACAAATAAAAACAAGTATTCATTTAATTATGCATTTTTTCATTGGGGTTATATAAAAAAACAACTTGCAAAAGCTGCGGTTCTCTTGTCTGCTGCCTTTGCAAGCCCTCCCCTACTAACTCCACCCAAACTTTCTGTGACTGTCCAATCACAGACTTCCGAATGCAGCTCAATGAGAAGTCTTTGAAAGGCAGGCGATCTGGGCAACTGCTATTAAAGACTTTACAAAATGTAACATTCTATCATATAGCTGCATATCTGAAAGGAATATTTGAAGCTGATCTGACTTCATCCAATATTTGGGTATAATGCATTGCTTATTAAAAACCTAACACAATTTCCTCCAGTACTGAATTGGCCACAGGACTCTTAGACATGGTCTGGACTTTTGACATAATACTGGCAGAATTCCAGACACTGTCTTCTTCCTCTGTACTTAATGTTATGGCCACATATCCTTGATCCAATAATGACCAAATCCCAACAGGTTATAAAATCTAAAATCATTGCTAAATTATAGTTTCAGAAGAAGCCCAAGAGAGCCGGGTGAAACGTGTTATGTCATCAGAAGGTGGACCAGGAAGCCCTATGAGTCTTGAAAACACCGGTTTGGCTGGCTTTCTCCAACAGTTGCTGGAACTGTGTGTAATCTGTGGGATATATCACTCTTGAGTGGAGCCACATAAACCCAGAGCCAGAGTTGAGTAGGGTCTGGTAAATAAGTGGAACCCTAAACATAAAATATATATATTTTACCATGTTCATATGTTTTTAAGATTAGATGGTCTGCAGTATTATGTGTTTGTATTCTTGTTTACAGATTTTGTTTTGAGAGGACCATCTGATAAGTATAATTTTTCAATTAAAAAAAATACTCCACTAGGGATTCTTTTAACCCCTTAAGGACACATGACATGTGTGACATGTCATGATTCCCTTTTATTCCAGAAGTTTGGTCCTAAGGGGTTAAACTACTTTGCTTTTATCTCCCTAGTGGAGTATTTTTTTACATTTACTTTGTAATGTAATAAAGCTTAATTTACTACTAAGTCCTCTTGGACCACCTGTTCCATATCCATCCACATTCAACGGGGGTTTCTTGCCACTCCATATTTGTTCTGCACAACCCTTGCTGCATTTTTGTGTCTACTATATGTGTATACCGCACTAGAGCCTGCGAAGGGGATAAACAAGAAGGTTACTGTTGCTACCTTAAAAGCACAGCAAGTGAATACGTTCAGAGCCAGAGCCATAGCCATAGCGTTGAAAAGGCTCCCGACTTGTGAGCATTCATTTCTATACTTTTCACTGTATATAGAATTATTTATTAACGATATTGTAACATTATGTATTTCTTTGCATTTTGTCTTTTCGGTTATATATGAGAAACGTTCCATGCTGTTAGGTAAGCCCGTCTAGCGCTGCACTATACTCTGTTGTGTGTGTCAAGGGTAATATCACCTAAACCTGGTTTTCACACAGAGTGTTCCTTTTCTCATGATTCTGTATTCCGTCTGCCTTTTCATTGCCAAAAATGTCTCTTTAGTATTTAATCACTCTTTATTGTTTTAAAACTTTACATTATTTTGCTTTAGTTGTGGTATGAACATTTTAAATAAAATCTATTATTTCCATCTTATTATTTATCATCTTAGTAGCACCCTCATCGAGGTGTTGAGTCCTCATGGACTTTGTGGATTCCATGAACAAGTCAACCCATCAGAAAAACAGTCCAGTCAATGGTCATATTTTTAAACTCAGCTCCACAATGATGGGTTCCATAGTCACGACAACGTAATGGAACCAATAGCATTCTATGATTAAGGGATATCGCGCATAAAACGTGTAAAAAGAGGGTGACTGATAGTTCTCCCATTTATATCTCTGTTTTTCTATTATCCAGGGTTAACTTGTACCTATAATTGTTTTAAAGAAAGAATAAAAGACGATACTATTGCATTTGCAGTTTATTTTTTATTAAGTAGTTCAGCTTAATGTATTCATACTGTCAAAAAGAATCATTTATATTACCAATCACCGCGACAGAGTCAGTCGGTTAAATACACTAAATAAATAAAGTAGATGCTTTATATGTAAGAGCAGAGAAACCACAGACTCCAAACAGTTTATATCAGAGGGGAATCTTCCAAAGACAAAGACCATCATTTTAGAAGGCACCGTATGCAGTGAATTCATCTAAATAAGGCTTCCCGTGATGAAGTTATAAATACTGTAATCTTAAAGGGAAACTATTATGTCCCCGAATTTTCTATATTATTTTTAGCTGTCCCCTACATTTAACAAACATATGTTTGCAAGGTGTGAAATATATAGTTAAATACAGAATTTCTGGACTTGGATTTATTCTGAAGAGCCTCCATCTTGGCTCGCTGTCACTCATTGTTATAAGCTCCGCCCTTTGCACTTCTCAGTCAGTATAGAGAGAGGAAGAGAAACAGAAATGTGTATATGTGTATGTATATATGTATATATACCAGGACAAACTTGAAAAAAATAATTAAAAAATGCATATTAACTAAACTTCAACAATTCAACAGTTTTCCCTCCCCACACCCTGATTCCTCTCTTGCAACTGTTATAAAAAAACAAAACAAAAAACACTAGGGCAATCAGTGAATACTATTTTAGCAACATACTTTTCTCTACTCTACCCTTACCCTTTGTGTCACTATACCCCACTCCCTCTACCATGTAAGCTCATTGAGGGCCCTCAATCCCTCTGTTCCTGTGCGTCAATCTTGTAGCCGCTTTGTAAAAATTGATAATATCTAGACAATTCAACTGGCAACTGAATTCAACAAGAAGCTCTATTTAGTCTACATTTCCTATTTAATTAAAGAAAACGATAAAAGCTAATTGAATCAAAAGAAAATTGTAGGGCAGTGAAGGGGTTAACCCTGATTAGGAATGGTAGACAAAAGCGGAAATGCACTGTCCTAAACTAGAGGTGAGTCATAAAACATAACTTTTAATATAGTTACATGATACAAAACTTAAACATGTGATGTAGACACAAAAATGTGAGGGAACGTGAAAAAACAATAGTAAAAAGGTCAGCAATAATGTATAGAACCCTATGTATTTAGGATGCACATACAATGGATATGAGCTTGTAAACTGTTTAAGGATCCCCAGCTAATCTATCACTGTAGGTAGGGTACTGTTACAATTTAGGGTTTCAGTTATCATTTCAGATGAAGAGCAAAATAAAAATTAGTATCCAAACCAGAGAGAGACTAGCAATGATTAAAGGATTGTAACAATTTTAAGTATAAGGTAGATATCGCCTTGACATCCCCTTTGAAGAGCCGCTTTCCAGCGAAACGCGCGTCGGGGATCATTTGGTCCGATATCTGCAGCCTCTTACTTTGATATTATTCTTACTATTTCTTTAATATTATCCGGATAACTTCTATTTTGTTGTAATTGGGCTGTCAGTATTTTCGGCATATCGGTCTCCTGCATGATATATTAGACCGTGATACACTTCAGTACTTTTCAGTATTCATGTACCTTTGCGGGAGGCTGAGTAATTAGATAGGCAGTTAGACTAGTCTCTTAACTTGATAGGTGCCCTTAAAGGCACAGATTTACCCAACCACATTTAGACTAGTCTCTCTGTTATCTATTAGGCAGTTAGACTAGTGATTTAACTTGATAGGTGCCCTTGAAGGCACAGGGTTACATTTTCCACTCCAGACTAGTCTTTCTGTGTTCTTATGTTTTTTTGTTTATTTTTTCAGTATTTGGGTAGCATAATTAGATTTAACTCTTTACATATTGAGGATATATTGCCACAGCAGTTTGAAGGATTCAAAATATCTATATACTCATTTGTCTTACACTTCAAACAACTGTCTAAGACCATTCTTGTGTTGTTGCCTTCTATAATTTATTTTACTATTTTTGATAAAGTAAAGCTTCATCTTTTCATGTTATTTTCCCCTTTAATCCAGCTTCATCCACTGAATGTGCTGAGACATTTAAATGCTTTAATAATTAATAAGGTCAGAAGTTAGAGCTGCCATCAGACATTTTGAGGTCCCTCACAAAACATTTTGGCTGCCCCCCACAGACACACACTCCTCCAAGTCACACACATATAGATACACATTGTCCTGGTCACACACATACAGATACACACTCACAGACACACAATGCCTGATGCACACACAAAAATATATACATGTTGTTATTAGCTCCCCTCCTGTTGACGTACTTTCTGGATACATTTCCAGCAAAGTGTTACAGTACCCTAAGCGAACTTATCACCAAGATCTAAGTAACTTATTTAGTACCTAGAACGTGTTTTAACGATAACATTAAACAAAGACTCTATTGAACAATAATAAAACAAACAAACTAACCATTAAATTGCAATGGTTTAGAGCTGGGGTAGTCAACCTTTTAATACCTACCGCCCACTTTTGTATCTTTGTTGATGGTAAAATTTCCTTACCGCCCACCAGTGCCGCAGTAACTAATTTTATAGCGTAAATATGATTTTATGTTTTAGAAAGGACTGATTTAAAAAAAAAAAAAAAAAGGTACTTAACCCCTTCCCAACCTCGAATGTATCAGGTACGTCCGACAAAAACGGTCCTTAAGGACCACGGACATACCTGATAGATCCGCAGGGAATTAGAGAGCTGGAAGCAATCATGATCGCTTCCAGCAGCTCTAATGGTATTGCAGCAATGTATGAGTGCATTTCTGCTTTTGTCCACATTTCCTATTTAGTCTATAACATTTTTCTCTCTGACTTTGCTTCCTCACTACTAGATATAGGTCAATAGGTCAATACATAATTAAAATGAAAATTAATTCTCAAATGAGGAGGGCAGTAAAAAGACTTCATAAAAAACACAAAAATTGCTCAATTTTATGCAGACATGTATAACAGCATACAATCAAAATTTCAACATCATTTTCTTGATGTACTATTAAAAATCCCGGAATTAGATTGAACCATGTGCTGCAAGCATGTAAAACTTGAGTCCCGTGGGCCGCATGCGTCCCACAATGAATATCTTTGCGTCCCATCTGCCTGTCCTGGGGCTGTTGGCTGCGACCAGCCACAAGACAGGATCTGATTCTTGTTTTCCCTCCCACGGCCGATTGCCTACTTTCGTGGCCACAAGAGTGCTGAGTGACTGCCTGTCTGCAGAGCAGGCCAGCCACTACCCCTTTCCTCCTGCTCACAGTGCCAGTGGAGCATCTGGCCTGCTGGAGCAGAGAAGAGCAGGGCTGATCCTGGGGAGGATGATCGGCTCATCTTAAGGCAGGAGAAGAGGGGCTTGGAGGACCTTCCTGTGTAGTGTGTTAAATTGGAGAAGGGGGCAGTGTATTCATTTGAGGAATGGGTGGCAGTGTATTAGATTTGGGGGCAATGTATTGGATTTGTGGGCAGTGTATTAGAATGGGGAGGGGATGGTGTTTTGGATTTGGGGGCAGTGTATTAGATTGGGTCTGCATGGAGGCGCTGAACGCTCCCATGGAGATGCAGGTTGGCCACAAGGCGTTTTGCCACACATGCACAATAATCTCCCAATGCTTGCCTATGGGAAAGCGTTGGGCTGGCTGAGATAATCAAGTCTGATGATCTCAGCAAAAATGAAGAACACACTCATAGGACTTAAAAATCAACAAGATAACGTCATTTGTTTTTTACAGCTGTGCAACAGCATATATTCACCATTTCAGTCCCATTACCAAACTTTTTTTA
>OW240917.1:37486567-37492354 GCA_933207985.1 Pelobates cultripes
AAAAAAACATACACTTGGCCAGTATATTTCTGACAAATGGCTATCAATAGACATCAAGTTGAAGGTGGTTCAGTTCACAATACAGAACATAGAAGGATGAAGGGTGATGTATGACAATTAATCTTTCGGCTCTCCTGCAGCCAGTGGCTCGGCTGAGAAGCGGTTATATACTTACGATGTTGCAGTGTGTCTCTTGGCAATGATTATTATGAATGCAGGCTAACATTAGGACTGCGGCCGCGGAAGACAGAAGAGATTAGGCATCCATTGTTACTTATAGCACTGAATTATCTAGGGCATATTTAAAAATGAGAGAAATCTCAGTGGGAGGCCATCTCTTAAACACAGTAAATAAACAAACCAATAATTTATTAGAAATGCAGACATATGTAAGCCGAATACCGCTTATGTTTCCATTTAATGCAGTTTTTAACTACATGTATTAGAGGCAGTTATCTTTGTAAAGTGCAATGAATTACTGTAGAAATATATCAATTCAAATTAGCAGGCTCGTAAAAATACCTTGCAACAATGTTCTTTGTTTATCTTGGATTTTTAGATAAATGATAACAAGATAGAATTAGATATTGTGTGTATTTTTCCATATATTTTTATTTTTATTTGTTTTTATTGCTTTTAAAGAATACATTAAGGTCTATGCAGCTAGCTGTGGTGAGATGACAAAGAAGTCTAAATAGCCAAGCGGCCTTAGGCAGCAGTGTAAACACTGCCTTTTCCCAGAAAAGGCAGCGTTTGCCATACTTACCCTGCAGGGACAGGCTATGTGTCCCAGAACCACTAAATTAAGCTGTAGTAGTTACAGTGCATATAGTGTCCATAGGTATATTTTTTTTATACATTTATCGGTTTCATACTTACTTGCTGTCCCTGATCTGAGAACATTAGAGCTTTATCAGGTTTTACTTTTTTTTATCAATTTCTTTTTATTAGAGTGAAGAAATTTTAAGAATACACAATGTAATAACAAGGCACAATAAAGTTCCATACAAAACAGTGATATTACAATGCAGTGTATAACATCTCTAGACAATTATTGGCCTCATTTTTTCTTTTTTTCTTTTTCCCTTTTTTTTTTTATGTAGAAAACACCATTGCAGGAATATGGGGAGATGAGAGACCTAATTTAGGAGCTGGAGCTTATCACAAGAGTTAGCTGTGGGGCTCTCGCCCATTATAACATAAAAGATTAAGCTTTATCAGGTTTTTCATGAAAATTTCTTTATCTCATTTCTGTAATTGGACCTGTTCTATATCCTCTATATCATCTGAGAACTATTTGTTATTAAGTTAAATCCAATACAAAATGCATCAGGTAGAACAAGTTCCTTGTTGTTTTATATGTTTCAACTGTGCACCATTCTTGTGTTGTTGCCGTCTATAATTTTATTATTTTTGATACAGTAAAGCTTCGTCTTTTTACGTTATTTTTCCCTTTAGTCCAACCTCATTCACTGAATGTGCTTAGACTTTTAAAGGCTTTAATTAATGAGGCCAGAAGTTAGGGCTGCCATCAGACATTTTGAGGTCCCTTACAAAACACTTTGGCTGTCCCCCACAGACACACACTCCTCCAAGTCACACACATATAGATAGATACACATTGTCCTGGTCACACACATACAGATACACACTCACAGACACACAATGCCTGATGCACACACAAAAATATACGATCACGTGACGGCTTTTTATTAGTAAATATTGTCTAAAATAATGTTTGTTTTTATTAATCTAATATACTATGAAGTATATACTCACTCTTTTTATATGTACACCAACTTTTTGTGTTAGTTTGCAATTGAAAAAATTGTTTATGCTATTCCTTGCTTGTAATTGGTGCACTGTTTTAGGCGCCAATTTTAAATCTTCTGCATATAGCTATAAATACTGTTTAATGCCAGGTTACTATCCTTTAGCCATTTTTGATAAAGCCCATGAGGTGAAACGCGTTAAATGGTTTTTTACTGTGTATTTTAACAATAAAAATTTTTATTTGGTACACTTATTTATAGGACCATTTTTGTTTTATTGTATGAACACTATTATTTTTTATTTTTCTCCTGGCATCTAACTGTTCCTGCTTAAAGCAATCCATAGGTGGGGATTATTCCACCGGGCGCATTATAAATAGAGCAGTACTCCCTGCTCTACCATTGTGAGTATACTTATTTTATTTTATTTTACATTTTCCCTTCCTAGTGAGAGCACTAAATCTGTTTTTATATACCGTGCGAAACCCAACGAAACCAAAGCCGGACGGAGTGACCTATCCACACAGAACATCCATTAGTGGGGATTATACCGCTAAGTGCCTTACAACTAAGAGCTGGTCCTAAGCTCCAACAAATGTGAGTTTTCCATTCTCCATTTTTATTCAATTTCGCTAATCCTCTCAGTACATACTATACCATTGGAAGTGTGTTTATGTTCTTATCTTTCATATACGGATTCCCTGGAAATTCGGAAGGATTAACCTTTGAGGACTGTACATATACAGCTCATCCACATAACAGTGAGACGTCTTTTATGCATATTATTGGACTTTTGAAGTTTTAAGTTTTACCACTACTAGTGCACGGACTCTGTTTCACACTATTTTATTGTACTTTTACTGCATATTTTTTATTGTATATTCTTATCTTATTTTATACAATTTTATATATTTTATATAATTTATCTGTTTCCAGCGCAGCCCTTCACTCCTTCTTTTTTTCTACACACAAAAATATATACATGTTGTTATTAGCTCCCCTCCTGTTGATGTACTTTCTGGATACATTTCCAGCAAAGTGTTACAGTACCCTAAGTGGACTTATCACCAAGATCTAAGTAACTTATTTAGTACCTAGAACGTGTTTTAACGATAACATTAAACAAAGACTCTATTGAACAATATTAAAACAAACAAACTAACCATTAAATTCCAATGGTTTAGAGCAGGGGTAGTCAACCTTTTAATACCTACCTCCCACTTTTGTATCTTTGTTTATGGTAAAATTTCCTTACCGCCCACCAGTGCCGCAGTAACTAATTTAATAGAGTAAGTGCAATTTTTTTTTTGTTTGTTTGTTTTTAGAAAGGAGAAATATATATATTTTTTTAATAAAATGTACTTAACCCCTACCCGTACCTGATACGTCTGCAGGGAATTAGAGCGCTAACTTTGGCCAATGTTTGTGACTAAGTGGCTGCTACAAATGACTGGAAATACCACCATTTGAAATACCCTAGGGTGTCTACTTTTCAAAATTATATGGTTTGATGGGGGTAAATTACATTGGCCGGCTTCAAAAATGTCCCAAATAGGACATGGGTGCATGATACACCTGACACACATATACAAAAAGCTAAGAACATGTTAACATTGGGCATTTCTAAACTCAGGATAAAATTTAGAAACTTTTTAGAATGGTGTTATTTTGCAGTTGTAGATGTGTAACAGATTTTGGGGGTCAAAGTTAGAAAATGCATTTTTTATTTTTTTTAATCATATTTTATAAATAAAATTTATAGTAAATTATATGATATGATAAAAATAATGCTATCTTTATAAAGACCATTTAATGGTGAGAAAAACGGTATATAATATGTTTGGGTACAGTAAATGAGTAAGAGAAAAACTACAGCTAAACACAAACACTGCAGAAATGTAAAAAGAGCCCTGGTCCATAACGATAAGAAAATTGAAAAACAGTCTGGTCACTAAGGGGTTAAATGTATCTATTTCTTTTTCCTTTTTTTTTATATTCTACTTTTTTTCTATGTGTGTGTGTGTGTGTGTTTGTGTGAAGGGTGCTGTGTGTGTGTGTGAGAGGTGCAGTGTGTGTGTGTGAAGGGTGCTGTGTCTGAGGGTGGAAATATGTGAGGGTGGCAGTGTGGGAGGGTGACAGTGTGTGTGTGAAGGGTTGTGTGTGTGTGTGTGTGTGAGAGGGGTGTAGTGTGTGTGATTGGGCAGTGTGTGTGTAGGAGCAGTGTTTGTGTGTGAGGGGTGTAGTATGTGTGAAGGGTGCATAGGGTCTATGCTGTATGTAAGTGGGTGAGATGTGAAAATCGATTTTAATATCTCCCCCTGCCTTCTTATTACCTTTTACCAAAAAGGCAGGATATAAGGCTGCAAGCCCTAGTGGCCCATGGGTTGCATGTTCACTTTAGCCTGCAGCTCCTCCGGCTGTAAGCTGTATCAGAGTGTTACCATGATAACACATGGCAATGCTCTAACCAGCCTGCTCGCAGGAGGAACACAGAGCCTCCTAGGCCCTTCCCTCCCGCTCAGTGGTGTATTTTTTTTTATTATTCTTTTTGCAAATTTTACATGTGTAACATCACAGACAAAAACAGTTCAGAATTAGACATAGACTTTGATTTACAATGGAAGGATATATGAACTGCTGAGTGAACTACACACACAAAATACACAAATATCACAATTTAAAAGGACTGAGCGGATTGGGTGGGCCTAAACTATAATAATTAGGTTACTTTCCTGAATATAGTACCATAGGGAATAACTAGAGTGATCTTTATATATAAGGATATTCATAACAGAGAGCGCAACAAGGTATATAGTTATATCAGATTATCTAGATCAGTGGTGTATTTTGAAATAGTGCTCCCCTAGGGATGACAGTTCAGGAACACCTCCTAATTTAAATGTACTCGCCCCTTCCTGCCAAGGCCACACCTCTTCCTGTTAACTTACACACATTTTGACTGACAGACACACACTCAAGGACCAGCACACAATCTGACACACACTGACAGACGCATACACTCACTGACAGACGCATACACTCACTGAGAGATGCATACACTTACTGACAGACACACACAATCTCTCAGACACACAGATTCACTGGACACACCCACTCACAGACACTCACTGACAGACACACACACATTCACTGAAACACACACATTCACTGAAACACTTTTGGGACAGATGGATGGATTTTTCACCTGGGGACCAGTGGGGCTGCTGGCTGGGCTCCTGAGCTGGAAGGCGGCCGGACATGCAGGCGGGCAAGCACTCTAAGTTTTCAGCGAGGGAGCTGTGATCTCTCTGCTTAGCTCCCTCGCACACCGCAAAGTGATGCCTGGAGCCGGACTGACGTCATATTCTGGCTCCTGACATCACTGCTGATCGTGCGCGAGAGCTGAGCAGAGAGAGCTCAGGGGAAAGTGCTCCCTCGCCGCCCACCCGGGAAACAACTGGCTGCCTGCCCCGGGGGATCCTGAAGGTGGCCAGCCGACCTGCTCTTGGGCCCCCATAAAACGAGGCAAACAAGGCATTAGCGTGGGCATTTGGGGGTGGCATTTTTTGCTGCCCAAGGCAAATGCCTTGTTTGCCTTGTGATAGATACCTGCTCCCTCTGCTGGAACTGAGTGCCAGCGGGCCAGTGAGATAAATCTTTGATCTCCTCAGTAGCCCGAAAGGGTTTACAGTAAGGCTGGCTCTGCATGGGCCAGTATGGGAGATGAAAGGATCTCCCATGCCAGCCTTTGTCCAAGGCCATCGAGGCCCCCAGAGCATTTTCTGCAGATCCCACCACTGGACCAGGTTGACTACCCATGGTTTAGAGCAGGGGTGGGAAACCTTCGGCCCTCCAGATGTTTTGGACTACATCTCCCTTGATGCTTTGCCAGCTGTAAGAGCATTATGGGGGATGTATTCCAAAACATCTGGAGGGCTAAAGGTTCCCCGCCCCTGGTTTAGAGCAATGCAGACTATAGAGCAACCTTTTAGTAGTACTGTGCCAGAACAAGATC
>OW240917.1:37496986-37514864 GCA_933207985.1 Pelobates cultripes
TGTTTGTTTTTGTGGTGTAATAGTGTATTATGTGTGGCTAGGGACTGTAGAGAATGTGTGTGCATGTAGGGGTTGTAGAGTGTAGGGAATGTAGTTTGTGTGTTTAAGGGATGTAGTGTGTGTAGGGGATATAGTGTGTGTGAATAGAGAATGTAGTGATGTAGTGTATGCATGTGCGGAGGTCATGTGGCATGTGTGCACATAGAAGGATGCATGAGAATGGGTGTAGTAAGGTATGCAGTGTGTCTGCATGAAGGGAGTGGGGGAGCAATTTCATATTTGTTATTATTTATTATTTCCCCTTTTACATACTTTTGGCTAGGTAGGAGGGACTGACGACCTCTTGTGGTTCAGTGACT
Source organism: Pelobates cultripes (assembly GCA_933207985.1). Lineage (NCBI taxonomy): Eukaryota > Metazoa > Chordata > Amphibia > Anura > Pelobatidae > Pelobates > Pelobates cultripes. Next base: position 37,497,346 of record OW240917.1, read on the forward strand.
GCTGTCAATGTGTCTAACCTTCACCTCCAGAGGGTCCAGACCAGGGGCCTTCTATTAGTGGTGTGTCAGCATTACCTTATCCACAAAACAGCAATGCTTTCTATTACAGGAGGAAAATGACAGGACCATTGAGATAAAGCAGTGTGGGTGACACAGTGATTCATAAAGAAATCCCTGCTTGTATGAGTGAAAATGCTCTGACTGCTGTGAGAGTGTTTGAACATGAACTGGTGCTGCACGTTTCTCTTGTGTCCTCAGAAGTTGAACACCAGAGAAAAAAAAAGATGATAGGACCGAAATCCAAAAATGGGACTAGCCCAGGAGTTTCAGGATTGTTGGCAAGTATGCGAAGTAGCAGCCACCAAAGCTGTATATAATTATATATACGTTATATCTAATGCGAAGTAAAAATGCCACTGGGAAATATCTCAGCTTATAACAATAACAACAGAAATAGGCAAAACTGCCTTTCAATGTGTCAAAAAATCATTGCTTAGAATGTTTGTAATTATTCAAAGCAAATTGCTCATAAAATCCAGTTGACATGTGAAAAGCAAACTGTGTGTCAGGAGTGTAAATAATTTATGCAGTAAGACTTTTTTTGTTTATAACTTACGGCATTTTGAAACATTACAAAAACATATATTTTTTAAATACCCTTGCTCAGTCGATGAATTGCTACAGCACTCCAAATTAAATTACTCGTCAATGTGCTCCTCTTGCCCTTTCCAGTGGAGTTGCTTAATATTGTGAACTTCATGCCAAAATTGACAAGCAGAAAAAAATATTGTTGGGGAATGTTTTTCCTCAAGTTTGCAGTTCCCATGTTATTTCTCCCTAATGTCTGGTTTACAAAATATACCCCCCAGGACCCAGGGATAGGCAACCTTCTGAACTCCAGATGTTGTGGACTACGTCCCCCATAATGCTCGTACACCCATATTGCTGGCAAAGCATCATGGGTGGTGTAGCCCAAAACATCTGGAGTGCCAAAGGTTGCCTATGCCTGCCCTAGGTTATAAGAGTAGATATACAACAACTGGACCAACTAATCTTCCCATTAGTATATTTACACCTTGACAATGTCATGCAGGTTCCAAATTATTCCAAAGTAAATTCAAAATTAACTGCTAACGTAAGGCCAGAGTATTAAAACTGGAAATATAGCCAATTTAGAGAATTATTCCAGTTTGGCTACTTTGGCCTTACATTTGAGATTCACTTTGAAATCACTGTGGATTCTCACTTTACTGAATAACCCTGATGATTTCTGAATTTCACAGTGGCCGTTTTATAATCACAATTTTCAAAACCTCGGTAACATTTAATTATTAATACTATAAAAATAATCTGCAGACATCACTAACCAGTGCAATCTCAAAACGTGATTATTATTTTTTTAAACTTAACACCATATTTAAAAAAAGTTTGGGCAAATACATATGTACTTTGAAATCTGGTGTCCAGTTCACCATAGTTGATTTATTTCTGACTTAACTCTTGTGTGATGGCCACAGCCAATCAGAACACTGAAACAACTACTGCTTCTATTTTTCAAATATTTCTTATATATTCCTTACTCAGTGCGTAATGTACCCCATTTCAAGTCCTTGGTTGCGTCATCTCTGTTTTGAATATCTGACCCCATCTGAACCGCTCTAGAGCAGGGCTGTCCAACCTGCGGGCTCCCAGATGTTGCTGAACTACAACTCCCATGATTCCATGGCTATCTGTGTCATTGAAAGAATCATGGGAGTTGTAGTTCAGCAACATCTGGGGGGCCGCAGGTTGGACAGGCCTGCTCTAGAGCATGATTCTACCCATCTATCTTCTATCTAGCTACCCATGGATTTATTTATATTCCTCATAAATATAGGAAACCCTGTGTGCTGACATTCCAAATTGTTTTACCAATAACAACTATTGGATTTCAATAAATTTTTAATCAGCTAAAACATGTCCTTATGTTGACCTCACAGACTGGAGGCCCTCCTGAGATCCAGTTTCCCAATGCCAAATTATTGTATTTATTTATAACATTTTTCTTTTCATTTCTTTTTCTTTTTATAATACGTCAAAATTACGTACAGGGCCGTGTTCACTAAACATTTAATTTTAGTGAACTGGAAAACTGAATTGCAAAATTAAAGCTACAATAGTCAAGCACTGATTATAGATGAGTTATTTTTCCAAATTTTGCTATTCTGGCCTACATATTGTAATTTGGTTTCTAGTGCTCTAAAATTCAGTATTTAGTAAATAAAACGAGCAAAAAATAATCAAAGGAATTAATTAAGTGTCCTAAGAATGTCGTTCAAAAAACAGGAAAAAAACACAATATTTGTATCTAAATTTTGCAATGCAGTTTTTAATTCCCATAAGTTTTTTTTACAGAATAAAGTTAATTGCTCTATTCTATTGTAGTTATTAATTTGCAATGATAAGTGTATACTATACATGGCTACAGCCAGGATTCTAGTTCCAACTGAGAACGTATATTCCTTCGATTTGCCACCACAACATCATAATTGTTTTCATTAATCACAAAATCTCCTGCAATCCGTCATATTCCACAAATTTACACCCAAACAATTAAAATGGCCGTTAAAGACCATTTTGTTGGTGTGGTGGGAAATGGCCAGGAATCACAAAGATAAATAATAATACATTTATTATTTTTTATAATTGTATTAATTTATGAAGAGGTAATAATAACAATTTTTAACGTCAGCATACATTATGCATGCCACAAATGAGATTCAGTAATACATATAAAGCTGGTTTTATCAGTTGGTTTACATAAAAATATTATCTTAAAAAGAACTCAAGACCAAGTGACTGAATGTCCATAGTGTATACTATGAATATTACTAAGCAAATTATTATCCGCAGTGCCATATGTCCCGTAGATCCCGTAAAAAAAAGGATGAACTCATAAGCTTATTTGCGTGTAAAGAGATACATTAGTACAAATTACAAACCAGTAAAGCACTAATAAAAAGGGGTACGCAAAATGATAAACTGATAAGATCCTTATTATAGCTACTGCATGGGGGGTTCCCCAAATCTATCCATCAAAGTAAAGATATCAAACACCACACATGGGTTGAAATATAATATAACTAAAAGAATATACAGTGGAACCTCGGAACTCGAACGTAATCCGTTCCTGAAGGCTGCTCGAGTCCTGAAGTGTTCAAGAACCGAATCAACATATCCCATAAGAATTAATAATGTAAAATTGATTAATCAGTTCCAGACCCCCAAAATTACAGCATTTTACATTTATATGTATGCACCTTACATTTATTTGAGTGGTTCCTGCCTTTCAACTTGCTAAAATTTTACTGTTGATCATTATTACAATTATTTATAATAATTGTTTGACTTAAAAATGAGATATGGCTCTTTGTTGTATGTTCGGGTACTGAAGATCGTTCGTGTACCAAGACATTTTTTTCTCTAAATTTTCAAATGTTCAAATTGTGTAATACTCTAAATGTTCAAATTCCGAATTGTTCAAGTTCCGAGGTTCCACTGTACCTCCCAGCATTTCAAATGGAGAAAGGACACTTTAATTTTAAGGGTGTTAGTTGGGGTGTGGCGGGGCTGTTCTGAGAAATTGTAGGTGACTTATTAACAATTTATGCAGCTAACATGTGATTTAGAACAAAAACAACGTATCTAATTTACACAGACTGATTTCTAAACACATTTCATGTAGTTTAACCCCTTCCCGACCGTGGACGGAAATTTTCCGTCAACCTTGTCCTTCAGTTAAGGACCGTTGACGGAAAATTTCCGTCATTTTCTTAAGTTAACCCCAGATCGCCGCGATCGCGGCAATCGCGGGGTTAACGGTGCTCCGGTCTGCCTCTGCATTAGAGGCAGACCGGGAGCACCCGATCGGGCTGCCCCAGCACCGGTGCTCGCTCTGACAGCATGTCAGAGCGAGCACATGTGCTCCACATACTCACCTTCCGCCTCCCTGCACTTCCGGGTTCTGTGTGAAGTGCAGGGAGACGGATCAGTGCTGATCTGCTTCCCTGTGTAAAAAAAAAAAAAATTAAAGTTAAATCCCACCCCCCCTGCCCCTGTTTTAATAAAATTAACCCCTTCCCTGCCAATTGATCACTGACTACAGTGATCAATTGGCAGGGTATACATTTTAATGTCATCTGATTTTTTTTTTTTTTAACCCCTGAGGGTTAATTATTTTTTTTTTAACCCTCAGGGGTTAAATTTATTTTATTAATTAATTTAAATATTAAAAAATTATATATTTAGCTAGCTGGGATGGGTGGAAGTTAGTGGGGAATTGGGGAATTTGGTGTTAGGCTAACTAGGGGTTAACGTTAAAAAAAGTTTTAAAATAAGCTTTAAAAAGGTAAAAAAAAATTTTTTTTTAAATGTTTTAGTAACGTTTAAGTAAAAAAAAAAAAAATACCACCCCCTTTACCCAGTCTAAATAAAAATTAACCCCTTCCCTGCCAGCTGATCACTGCCTACAGTGATCAAAATACAGATCACAGTATTATACTGTGATCTAATTTTTTTAACCCCTGAGGATTAACTTTTATTTATTTTTTTTAACCCTCAGGGGTTCCATTTATTTAATTAATTAATTTAAATATTTTATAATTAAATATTTTGCTAGCTGGGGTGGGTGGGAGTTATGGGAAAATGGGGAATTTACGGTTAGTGCTGCTTACTGCTAGTTAGGGGTTAACGGTAAAAGAAAAGTTTAGAAAAAAAATTAAAAGTGTAAAAAAAGTTAAGATAGTGTAAAACATTTAATAAGTAAAAAAAAAAGTTTAAAAATGGGTTTTACAAAGTAAAAAAAGTTTTACAAAGTAAAAAAATACAAAGTAAAAAAATACATTTAAAAATGCTCATTACCACTACACTTGGTACAAGCTAGCGGAAATATTATCCCACGCTAAGGTTCAAAATATGCCTTTTGAATTACCCTGGGATGTCTTCTTTAAGAAATGATATGCCTTTATGGTGTAATTGGATGATATAGCCTTGTAAAATACTCTAAAATGGGACATGGACACAGCGTAAAAATTCAAAGTTTGGAAAAAACTGGAATGGCTGTGTCTCAAATGTGCCCCTTCAATGTCCACATATACCTGGCAAAGGTACATACGGGGGTATTGCTGTACTCAGCGACATAGCTGAACAACATATGAAGTAGTATACAGTCGTAGTACACATAAGGTTTGCAAAATATACTGCGCAAACTCACTTTGTGTGTCAAAAAGGCAGAAAAAATGCTTATTACCACTACACTTGGTACAAGCTAGCGGAAAAATTATCCCACGCTAAGGTTCAAAATAGGCCTTTTGAATTACCCCGGGATGTCTTCTTTAAGAAATGGTATGCCTTTATGGTGTAATTGGATTATATAGCCTTTTAAAATACTCTATAATGGGACATGGACACAGCGTAAAAATTCAAAGTTTAAAAAAAATGGAATGGCTGTGTCTCAAATGTGCCCCTTCAATGTCCACATAAACCTGGCAAAGGTACATACGGGGGTATTGATGTACTCAGCCGACATAGCTGAGCAACATATGAAGTAGTATACAGTCGTAGTACACATAAGGTTTGCAAAATATACTGCGCAAACTCACTTTGTGTGTCAAAAAGGCAGAAAAAATGCTTATTACCACTACACTTGGTACAAGCTAGCGGAAAAATTATCCCACGCTAAGGTTCAAAATATGCCTTTTGAATTACCCCGGGATGTCTTCTTTAAGAAATGGTATGGCTTTATGGGGTATTTGGATTATATAGCCTGGTAAAATACTCTAAAATGGGACATGGGAACAGTGTAAAAATTTAAAGTTTGAAATGAACTGGAATGGCTGTGTCCCAAATGTGCCCCTCCGATGTCCACATATACCTGGCAAAGGTACATACGGGGGTATTGATGTACTCAGCCGACATAGCTGAGCAACATATGAAGTATTATACAGTCGTAGCACACATAAGATTTGCAAAATGTACTGCGCAAATTTACTTTGTGTGTCAAAAAGGCAAAAAAACGCTTATTACCATTACACTTGGTACAAGCTAGCGGAAAAATTATCCCACGCTAAGGTTCAAAATATGCCTTTTGAAATACCCTGGGATGTGTTCTTTAAGAAATGGTATGCCTTTATGGTGTAGTTGTAATATGTAGCCTGCTCAAGTGCTCCAAAGTGGGCACGGACGCATCAAAACCCTCCATGAAAATTCACACTTAAAAACCTTAACTTGTTAAGTCTCTTTTATAGCAGTGTAACTTCACAAAATAGTGTCTAGGTCATAGATTGGGCATATTGTTTTACTCAGAAGACTTAGCTGAGCATAATTTGGGGGGTTTGAACTTAGTGGCACATATGAAATGTACAAAATGCCCAGCAAAAATGTAATCCGTATGTAAAAAATGCCCAAAATTATTTTTTACCACATACTTTGGCATATATTGGTGAAAAAATGGGGGCATGTTAAGGCACAATATGCACCATATGAGATACCCTGGAGTGTCTACTTTTATAAATGGTAGGCCTTTGTGGGTTTTTTTTGAACAGTCAAACTGCTATAATACCCCAAATTGAAGCATAGGCCCATTAAATCCGCCTCTCAAAATTCTACTGTAAATGTTGAAACGGACAGGTCTCCTATATGGCACTGTAGCTTCACGAAATAGTGCCAAAGACATACAATGGGGGTATCGTTGTACTCAGCAGAAGTAACTGAACACAAAATAAAACTTTGTACAGGAATAGCACACACCAACTTTACAAAATATACATGGGAAGTTCTTTGTTATAAGTTTGTGTGCCAAAAACTCCAAAAAACTAAATTTTACTCCAATATTTAGCAGAGATTGGCGGTGAAATGGCTACTTAGAAAGTGTCAAAAAAACCTTAGGACAATAGCCTGTGATGTCTACTTTATATAAATATATACTTTTGTGTGGCAATTTTGTTTTCTTTTATGGCTATTAAGCTTACAAGACAAACATACAAAATTCTAAAATCGCTCTACATTAAAAGTTTATTTTACTCCTTGTGCTTTATGACCTGTAACTACCAAAAAAAACTTTAAATCCCAGACACATTATATATTTTGTAAATCAGAACAACTAAATAAATTTATTTTTAATTACTTTCTTTAACCTGCACTAATTAGGCACACATTATTATTGCAAAAACTGTACAAAAAACACAAAATTTTTCTTTTTTTTGCATTTTTCTGTATTTTTTAAATAATAAATAAGCATTTATATATATATATGTTACATCAAATTAAAGCCCTTTATGTCCTTTAAAAAACAGTATATAATATGTGTCGGTGCAATAAACGAGAGAGATGCAAATTGCAGTTGAACGCATACAGCAAGAAAATGCAAAAATTGCTTGTGTCATTAAGCGTAAGACAAGCTTCTGAAGCTGTGTCCTTAAGGGGTTATAGACAAATTACTGGGAGTTTTATTGCTGTGGAGCTCTGTTATACACTCAGACACACCAACAATATGGACCTCCTAGAAAAGAGGGGCATTAGGATAGAAAAGAGAAACAGAGGGATTTGGATGAAAAATAGGGACTGTCTTTTTTAAATAGGGACACTTGGGTTGTATGAATGGTGGGAAGTATCAAAATAAAGACTTCCAACCCTTTTAGGTGTTTCAATAAAAACAAATTAAAAACGTATTATATGGACAGTACATCAACACAAAAATGCAATATATATGATCAAATCTTACAGCGTTCTACCCCAGTAGAAAGCGTACCGCAACTATCAGTAAATCAAAATACTTGAGGAGTACACATAGAGAAATAAAAAGCTAAAAATGTATTCCGTTATTAATAAATCTTAAAATCCACACAGGATAATGAATATATGTCCAAAATAATCTTGGCATATGTAAATTTGTGGAATATGGCGTATCCAGGAGATTTTGTGATTAATGAAAACAATTATGATGTTGTGGTGGCAAATCGAAGGAATATACGTTCTCAGTTGGAACTAGAATCCTGGCTGTAGCCATGTATAGTATAAATTTATCATTGCAAATTAATAACTACAATAGAAAAGGAGCATTTAACTTTATTCTGGAAAAAAACTTACATGCCAAATTACGCAAATCAAATCACAAGCAATTCAGCAGGCTACCATCCCAAAGAAGAATTATAATAATTAGCTGAAAAGTTCCTACCAAACATTACTCTAAGGGGACAGAAACCCCCCTTTAAGAAGCAGCAACAGAAAATAATTTTAAACAATGAAAAATAAGTGTAGATACCAGGGCAAGCCCCTGCCCCAGTGTTTCAGCATAAAAGTCTTTAACAAGGGATAAACACTTACAGTCCACAACAGACTTTCCGGATTATTCACAAAAATTAGAATTCAAAGTGGCTTTCAAATATAAGGCCAAAAAAGCTGAATGGATAGCGTAGCTGATTTAGAGAATGTTTCCAGTTTGGCTATTTAGACCTTAAATTAGAAGTTCACTTTGAATTCACCATGAATTTTCACAGTAGTGAATTACACTATGTCTTCCATTCTTTTTCAAGTTCACACTGATGTAGAGCAGAGTTTATGTGTGAGTTGGTAGTAAAGTCCTCATGGGCGTTCAATGTGATCAATGGTATTTGTTTTAATCAGAGGTGTGTTTCTTGTGCAAAGCCCATGTCTTTACCATGAATTTTGCTCACTGCAGCATATGACTTTTTGGGAGTAATCCATGTATTTTATGCAAGAAATTACATAAGGTTTGTGAAAGATATCACAGTTTCATTTTTCGTAGATATTTCTATGGATATTGTGATGCACCAAAAATTCGTCCGGCTCAAATCTATGTTGATATTTCGATCAAGCTGTCTTTTGCTACAAACTTCAGATCATGTTTTAACAATGTAATACTGTTAAAATGGCACATAAGTACATTCCAAGAAGACTCTTCGGATAGATTTTTAAAGGTATACTATAAGCAACAACACAATGTTTGCTTAAAGGGACACTATAGTCACCAGAACAACTACTGCTTTATGTAGTTTTTCTGGTGGGTATAGTCAGTCCCAGCAGGTTTTTTTAAGGAAACACTGCCTTTTCAGAGAAAAGGCAATGTTCACATTGATCCCTAGGAACACCTCCAGTGGCAGTCACTCAGACGGCTACCAGAAGTTCTTCCTGGATCAGTGCAGCACTGACGTTCAGCGTATCCACGTCCTGTATGGAGATGCTGAACTTTACCCATAGAAATGCATTGATTCATTTTTAAACCTTTGCCCCTCTAATTTAAGACTTTGTCCTCTTGTTGTGGTAGTTTTTCTTCATTTAAATATAGTCTCCCCCTTTACTGTGTTGATTCCCTTTATGTATTTAAATATTTCTATCATATCCCCCTTGTCTTGTCTTTCCTCCAAGCTATACATGTTAAGATTCTTTAACCTTTCCTGGATCTTAACGTGTATGACTCGCGAGAAAGCTAGATAAGGCAACAACAGCTTTTGCAAGCTGTTTTTAGATATATCCCCAATGAAAAATTGCTCCATTAAATGCACGCATGTTTACATTGCAGGAATATATATTTTTTGTTTGTTTTTATTTGGGTGGTGGTGTCCCTTTTACTTTGAATTACCAACAATTCACACCCAGGGCTCGAGTCCTGCAGGAACGCATGGGAACGGCGTTCCTGCACTTTTTCCACAGCAGGAACGCCGTTCCCGCTAGTGATCCTGCAGGACCGGCCCTGCTACCTGCACAGAGGGGCCATCACACGCTGTGTTCCTTCTCCAGCTATAACTCTCGCGAGACCCGCGGCTGTTACCATGGCAACGCTCCGCACAGGCGAGTCTCGCGAGAGTTAGAGCTGGAGAGGGAGCACAGCGTGTGATGGCCCCTCTGTGCAGCGGCTGGCTCCCTCCAGCATACCACCGGACCACCAGGCGATCTCCCCCCTCCCTGACAAGGTAAGAAGCAGGGAGGGGGGGATAAAATAAAAAAAAAATATAGACACATAAAGTAAGAAAATGCTTACCCCCCCCCACATCATCCAGCACTCACTCACACACCCATCATCCAGCACTCACTCACACACCCATCATCCAGCACTCACACACCCATCATCCAGCACTCACACACACCCACCATCCAGCACTCACACACCCATCATCCAGCACACACACACCCATCATCCAGCACTCACACACCCACCATCCACACTCACACACCCATCATCCAGCACTCACACACACATCATCCAGCACACACTAACACACCATCATCCAGCACCCACACACACATCATCAGCACTCCTCACCCCCCCATCATCCAGCACCCACACACACATCATCCAGCACTCCACACCCATCATCCAGCACTCACACACACATCATCCAGCACTCACTCACACACCCATCATCCAGCACCCCACACACACATCATCCAGCACTCACACACACATCATCCAGCACACACACACACATCATCAACACTCCACACACACACACATCATCCAGCACTCCCACTCACACACACCATCATCCAGCACCCACACACACATCATCCAGCAGCACTCACACACTCACACACCCATCATCCAGCACACACACACCCACCATCCAGCACTCACACACACACCCATCATCCAGCACTCACACACCCATCATCCAGCACTCACACACCCATCATCCAACACTCACACACACATCATCCAGCACTCACACACATCATCCAGCACTCACACAAACACCCATCATCCAGCACTCACACAAACACCCATCATCCAGCACTCACACAAACACCCATCATCCAGCACTCACACAAACACCCATCATCCAGCACTCACACAAACACCCATCATCCAGCACTCACACAAACACCCATCATCCAGCACTCACACAAACACCCATCATCCAGCACACACACACATCATCCAGCACTCACACACATCATCCAGCACACACACACCCATCATCCAGCACGCACACACATCTCCTGCACTCACACACACACATCCAGCACTCACACACACATCATCCAGCACTCACACACACATCATCCAGCACCCACATCATCCAACACGCACCCACATCATCCAACACACACACACATCATCCAGCACACACACACACATCATCCAGCACCGCTGCACACACATCATCCAGCACTCGCACATCATCAGCACACACACATCATCCAGCACTTCAGCACCACCACATCATCCAACCAGCACACACACATCATCCAACACACACACATCATCCAGCACTCACACACGTCATCCAGCACGCACACACACATCATCCAGCACACGCACACACTACATTCATTATACACACTCTTCACTCACTACAAACACACTACATTCACTATACACCCTCTGCATTCACTATACACACTCTGCATTTATTATGCACATTCTGCACTCACTACACACTACATTCACTATGCACACTCTGCATTCACTACAAACACACTACATACACTGCATTCATTGTACACACTCTGCACTCACTACAAACACACTAAATTCATTATACACAATTTGCACTTACTACAAACACACTACATTCATTATACACACTCTGCACTCACTACAAACACACTACATTCAATATACACACTCTGCATTCATTATACACACTCTGCACTCACTACAAAAACACTACATTCACTATACACACTGCATTCACTACAAACACACTACATTTATATTACACACTGCACTCACTACAAACACACTACATTCATTATACACCCTCTGCACTCACTACAAACACACTACATTCACTATACACACTCTGCATTCATTATACACACTCTGCACTCACTACAAAAACACTACATTCACTATACACACTGCATTCACTACATTTATTATACACACTGCACTCACTACAAAAAACACTACATTCACTATACACACTGCATTCACTACAAACACACTGCATTCATTATACACACTCTGCATTCACTACAAACACACTACATTCATTATACACACCCTGCACTGCACTATATGCATAGGAGTGTAATTTTTTTTTTATTTTTTTTTTTTAAAGGGGGGGGGTGGGAATCTTGGGTGAGTTCCCACACTTTTTTCCCCAGGACTTGACCCCTGTTCACACCCCATGCTTGTCTCACGTGTTTTCTTATTCCCTTACATGCAATGATGTTACTAGGTGTCAACAATACACAAGGTGGCTTCTCAAGTAGATTGATCTTTAAAGGGACACTCCACTGCCCAAATACAAAATAAATAAAAATCACTGTTTAGTGGGTATATCCCAAATGAAAACGTGCGTGTATTTAATTATGTATTGCTTTCATTGGGGATATATCTGAAAACAACTTGCAAAAACTGCAGTTCTCTTGTCTAAAGCCTTGCAAGCCCTCCCCTTCTAACCACGCCCAGACTTTCTGGGGCTGTCCAATCACAAACTTCCCAATACAGAGCAATGAGAAGTTTTTGTAAGTCAGGTGCTCTGGGCAATTGCTGCCTCTTGCATTCAGCTAATGAAACAAGGAAGTAACATTACCAGTTGTTTGCTCGAGAGCCACGCAGTGTAACAAGGTTAATTTATAAAAGTGTAAATTTCTTTTGAAATCTGCACTTTTTGCAAAATGAAAAAATGAAAAAAGAGGACATACTCTTCACACATAAAGCTTTTCAGCAAGCTAAAGTTCTTTAGGAGTCTGTAGTGACCCTTTAATTACTATTTACCACAATTATATTATTTCCTTCATTTATCAATTAAAGGAACACTATAAGCACTTTAACAACTTATTGAAGTTGTTATAGTGTCTTCAGTGCTGGCCACCCCGTACTACCACCCAAAATCCTACACAAAACTAAATAGAAGGCTTGGAAGCCCCTCTGGGTAAAAGCATAGTCAATATTTTTTCTGTGACTTCATATGCACATGCTAAAATTGTCTTGACCTATTTCAAGTCAGTTTTGTGAATGGGGAGTCACTGATTGGCTGAGAGCAAATGTCAGTCATTTTCAGTAGCCTTGTAAAATTTAAAACTGTATTTGATTTTTTTTGTGTGTGCACTCTTCCTTTAACTGTATTTTAATTGGCTGATAGCGTTAGCTTACCACTCTTAGCCAATCAGTGGTGCCCCTACCCAGCGGCACTCCGCACTTCTTGGAACTGAGAAGAGAAGGGTATCTGAGGATAATCATGTGAGGCTCACCGTAAACCGAAAATGGTTTAACCCCCTTAGGGCAAGAGTGCGCCCCTGGGCCTCCTGGTACCCTACAACTGTGCCTGAACTGTCCCTTTAACATTTGTTTAAAGAACACATGTATTTTAAAGCACAAGCTTGTTGTATTAATACACAAACAAAATTTTCAGAAAAAAATGATAACGATAACATTAAGCAATGCTTTTCACTTTCTGAAATTACTTTACTTAATAATGAGTAATTTATTGCCAGTTAAATTACTTTCTGTCATTTTAGGTGGCTTCGTGATCTACTATTTGTTTACTTGTGCAGGTCACTTAGGATAAGATCAAAGTGTTTTAATTATACAAATATATCAACTCTATACTGTATATTACACAAGCAAAGGCTTATAAAGGTCATGAAAGTTTAATTGCTCAGAAGCTTTTAGAACACAGTATTTTGAGTTCAATGAATGACTGTCCTTCTGAAATCGTGACACTTGGTAAGTATATGCTTGAGATCACATGAATAGTTTGACTGCAAAGCTATCTAACCGCGTGGCTGTATTGTGAACATCAGATTCCCAAATTTCATCCCTTACACATGGCTGACATTTATAAGATGGGTAGATTCAAGTTTCATTCATAAGTGATGGTGGTGCATTATGGTGATTGCCACGCATGCGCAATAAGTACACACAGCTTTCTCTGCAAGAAGTATTTGATTGGACAGAAATTACATCAAACTTTAGCGGAGGCGTATTAGCCTGCAGACAAGAGGCTGCATTAGTGCTGGATTGCAGGTAAGTAAAAGGTTAAATTCAAAGTTGTTTTTTTTAAGTAAAATGTGGGCCCTGAAATCTAAAAGACCCCACTGGGGTAAAAAAAATACTATATGCTAATTTCTCACTGTAGAACTTGTTTAATTTTTTTAAGTTAAATATTTTAATACCATTGTAAATTCACTACAACTGACTGTTTAATGGGGGAACTGACTGTTTAACCCCTTAAGGACACATGACATGTGTGACATGTCATGATTCCCTTTTATTCCAGAAGTTTGGTCCTTAAGGGGTTAATGAGTAAATCCCAAAGGTAAAGTAAAAAAGCTGCCTGGTTTTAGCCAGGGTCCTGTATTTATTGGTATGTGAACGTTATACCTTCATGTTTGCAATGTGCAGGCATTTTGGCTATCAACATTCAAAGAATACCAGCAGATTCCTTACAAATACTCACAAGCAGGTTATTTGACCACCATTTATATCTGCTTATTTTGTTGTACCTACTGTATTTCTCAAAAAATTGCAATTGTGATCAACGCTAATTATTCAGAAGCTTTATAAAGTATTCCACAACAAATACATGACTGGCCAACTTATAGCCACATTCACCCACCCTGTTAGTTCTTACCTATCATCCACTTCCCTGTTCACCTACCCCTACCTACGTAGTCACCCACATCAACCACCTGACAGTCACACATTAGCATGAGCAGTGTTGGGTGACAGTGAAAGACTGAGAGCGTCGCTGGCCTATTTCAGCCAATCACAGCCATCCACTGCTAGTATTACTCAGTATAGCAGGGAACTCTTATTTAAAATGAAAGTACTCCAATAAGTACTCTTATTTAAAATGAAAGTGTTCAAAAATGATTTCACACCAAATTGTCAGCTGGCGCCAGTGGACTCCCGGCACTATAAATGCTTCCTTGATATGAGGTGGTTATAGTGTCCCTCTGCAAATCATGTATTTTTGACATTAGAGTGTTTTCCCCAGCGATTTAGATTACTGCGCTTTCCAAAAAGTTCAGTAAAGAAGTTTAACTTATGTTATATTGATTGCCGCGCTTGTCTCGCCACGGTCACAGCTGAGAGCATCATTATGGGTGATGCCAGTCATTCCAATGCTTCCTCATGGGCAGTTTCGGGGGTTCCTGCATACTGCCGCAATTTATGCACTGCACCATTAAGCTTCTCATTAGCTCAATGCCTATCTATAGGGAGTGTTCAGCTGCCTGCAAAGATTGCACAGGACCACAGCAGCAAGCACTGTTCAACCAGTTTGCTACTTTTTGTCCCCAATTACCGGCATTGGATTCAGCTCCTTTTCAAACTTGAAAGCCGAATGCCATATATCTTTTGTCTTTTCTATATATGCTGTAATAAGGTCGTTTTTGGGTTGCGATCTTGGGAGGCTGCCTATCTTATGTTTAGATAAGTATATTTTATACTTAAGCCACTCCACTTATTACATTGTGGTGTTGTTGTTTGTTGTTTGGCGACTTTAGCGTCCATTCTGCAGTCTGGTTTCTAGTTCACCACGGCTAACTTGTTACAAAATTGATGATCAGTGAAGGGTTATTCATTAAACATGAGATTTGTTGGGAATTAAAAGTGAATTTCACGTTGGCTACTTCGGCCTTAAAAGGTCTAGTAAAGGACCCTGTTGAAATTTTCCTGTTCAATTATTTTGTCTTTAAAACTGAAATCTAATGTAAATTAAATTTAAATTCCTGATAATTCTCCCATTTAGTGAATAACCCTGAATGGTGTATTCAATAAAGGCTCTTAAATTGTGGAATTTAGGCCGATGTGGTCAAATTGTCACTATAGTCAAGTTGGAGAATTTGCCTAAATCTGTACTTTTTGCCTAATATTGCAGTTCGTTTAACTCGTGTCTATACTATATGGCTTTGCAAGTTGTCCCAGCATACTATCAGTTTATACATTTTTGGAATGACAACCTTTTCATTGCCAACAACAGCAATGACTGGATTGGGTTAAAATAATTTAATAACATTTTTTATTTATTTTTAATAAAAATGCACTTTTAAAAGAAAAATAAATCAGCAATTACCAAAACGAAAACAAGTACGCGCACGCTAATAATTTAACAATAAATAATATAAAAATGATAAATACTTAAATTTTTTAAAAAATATACAAAAAACAAACCAAAAAGATTCTCTAAATGACAGAGTCCAAAAATAAACTTCAATCAGTCCTGGCACACAGGGGATGAGCCCAGCATCTTTACCTTCCCCAAGTTTCTCCCACCCCCCCTTTAGAAACCCCCCCTCCCCTTCACCATTAAAAATAATAGTAGCCTGCTAAACTTTGCAGAAGTCCCTCAGTGTGCCTGTGGAGGCTGCCAGAGAGGAGTAAGGTGGTATAGCTGTATGGACTTGTTAATCTCAGCCTGATCTTGTCAGTGTATAGCAGAGAGCGCAGGCAAAGACAAGCGTGAGGCACACAACTCCGGCTGGGGCAGCTATCCAGAGGTATTACCCCCCCTTCACCCCACCCCCTGCCCAATCCATCCACCCCCCTCCACCACCAGCGTGTTTTGCACCCCCTCACTCCCCCCTGCGTGTACAATGTGCTACAGATAGAGAGAGAGCAGTAATCCCTCCCAGGGCTGGAAACCCTGTTGGTTCTCCATGCAAATGACCGCTTTGCTTGTAACAAAAGCCTTGATGTTGGGCTTGAAAAAAATAATATGATCTGACAGCCAGAACCTCAGGCCACTCGCCATATTTTTGTTTGTTCATCATGTTTCCTCTCCCCCCACCCCCCTATTTCCCTCTCTCTCTCTCTCTCTCTCTCTCTGCTTCTTTCCTTAGAACCTTGGAGTTGATACATTATATCCTTTTTATTTCCTGCATGCATTCCATTCTATAACCCCCCCCCCATCGATGGTAATTATTATATTATTTATTCCAAAAGGGAGAGGTGGTGATAGGGAGTTTTTGCAGGGGAGAGGGAGGCTGGAGGGGGGATTTGATATGTGCAAGAATGTTTTACTAAATGAAGCTGTGTGTGGATACTTTAGTTAAAGCTGAAGAAATCAGTGCCTATTGATAAGAGGTAACAGAAAAAATAAATACTGTATGTATATTGAATCACCCATCACACACATACTGCTACTTCATAATCATTTAATAAGGTATTCGTTATTCATGTATTGTAATCCGAATACTAAACATGTATCACTCATCATGCAAGACATCACAGATAAGGAACGCTGCTATAGGTTTTATTTCTTTTTTTCTGCTCTTTTATCAGTTAAATCTATAGATTTGATTGCAAGCTCTGTGGGTCAGAGTTCATTTTATCCTCTGTGCAGTTGGATGTCCTTATCTATCCAATCTCCCGATCTCATTTTGGGCTCAGAATGTATGCAATGTGTAAAGTCCAAATTAACCTTTATGTGCGTTGCAATGTGTAATGGTGGGATTTCAAATTTTCAGCTTTTTAGAGGTTAAATGTATAAGAGGGTAAATAAATCAATAAATAAGTATCCTACCGGCGAGTGGATAGGCAATGATAATTATAAAAAAACAATTTT
>OW240917.1:37516901-37534356 GCA_933207985.1 Pelobates cultripes
AAATAAAACAAGTCACAAGTTCATTTTAATTAGCCAGGTTTAAAGAATCTCAACATTGCAATAGCACATATGCTACATTTGGAGACAAAGCATAGCAAAACTAATGTTTACAAAACAACCAATACATTGTGAAATATAGTATGAATGTACAATTCCACCAACAAGAATAAGGGTAACGTTGACATACTAGTACCACAGAGGTAAAAAATATTCTTCTTTGCCTTGCTCTTATTTTACATATTTGTACTTGCATTTAAGTCTCCAGGTTACTGATTTTTCTACATATAATATTATAGTGTTTTAGGTAAAGGAATAGCATGTCATTTTATTTATTATTAATACATGTATATTATTAGCAGTACCAAATGTGTATTTTTATTAAAAAAAAATACTCTCACCACCCACCATATTTACATACCCTAAATCACAGGGACAATTTAAAAGATAAACGACAAAGTCTGTTTGACGTCTAAAAATAACTTGACGTGGGTTGGATGTGGAGTTGCGTGGATGCGTTGCTTTGAGCTCCACTCTATATTGAGCATGAGAGCAGTGAGTATAATTCACTTCATATAGCGCTCTATGGATTGCCCTACTGGCATACCTTGCAGGATGTCCCAGAGGGCTGAAAAAGCTGACCGAGTGTAGCAGAATCCATTCCCTTATCTTCGGTTGTCCGTACCGCCTGGTTTGTCTCCTGAATGACTGGTGTGTGGTCCCCTTGCTGTTAACCACAAATTAACAACTTGACACCTTTGCTTGAGTGCTTTCCCTGGGTGGCTGCCATTCGTATAACTGAACACACGTGGTCCAGTACATGGTGGCCATTTTGTCTCCCGAATGCAGGCAGCAGTACTTGCTTGTCGAACGCCTGGAACTGTTTTTGGCATTGCATCTCCGCAAACCCGGGCAAAGATGGTACCGCTGCCTGTCACACTTCCCAACCAACTAGATGGACGGCGTTCGGAGATAGGATCTAAAGAAAAGGGTGAGTATTTGCTCCATAGCAGCCAGGGGGTGCATTCATCGGTGTTCGCACAGAAACCCCCGAAAGCCGACCAGCCATACTGCCCATTCCTTTGGAACTGTTTTGGGCTATCACCTCATGGCTGGTCGGTCAAAACTTTATTTTAACATAATTTTCGTTCTACCAAAACAATCTGAGCACCTTTTGGATATGTTGTGCGCTCAGATCGGGGCTATTTGGGAATATGATTTTTGTGGGAATCCTATATTCTTTTATGGTATTTTTGGAATATTGTAAAATATGTATGTAAGTTTCTGTGGTTGAGAGATAACTGAGTTATCCTAATTTGGTCTCAATTATCTCCCAAACACAGAGCCTTTTGGGAAGAAAACCCTGTGTTCTTGATATGATAACCCCATGCTAGGGGCCAGTGTATAAAAAGCCGTGTGTGGCAGAGTAAAGTTCAGTTGTACTCCCAGAACTGTGTGTCGTCCAGTTACTGGGGAAGAGGTGGGCTATTTATTTGTCAATATCTTGTTCCTGATTCTACTCTTGGTGATCCAAAGGAGGAAAGTCCCTGTCAAGACTAGGGCTCCGCTACACTGCGCTCCCCTTTTTTTGGCAAGAAACAACAATAATGCAGAGCAAAGTTAAGATAGAACCTTGCAACACCGAAGGCTAGACTTTTTAGCTTCCCTTTCTGCTACCATGATTACTCAGTTCTTGACTTGGACCAAGGAACAAACCATTTGGAGCAAACTTTGTAAAACAACAGCCTTGCTGACAAGCTCCAAAAGATGGACTCTACTCTGGAGTCCTATTTTTAGCTTTGGAAGACCAATCCAGGAGAAATAATCTTTGTTTTTTGGGTATCCCAGACTTGGTAACTTAACTAACTACCTGTTTTTCTAGGAGATTGTCCTGGCAATTCACCCAAACATGTTATTAACAGATAGAGTCCACCAACTCTGACGAACCAAACATTTGCCAGCTGCCTTTACAATAGATATGAGTGTGAGGATCCATTTATTTCATGTTGAGGAGAAGATTTAAAAAGACAGAAGAGGCCAGGATTTTCCTGACAAATATAAGCACATTTCTATCTTTAAAAACAAAAGAAAATAATACCTGCACACTAGCCCAAATCCCTGTGCATATTTAAATAAATGGAGAGTATTTAGTAACTCCAATGGCCATTAGTTGTAAGCCCACCTGCCATGTCAAGGTGGCTAAACTAACAATTCACCTTGTTTCCTTCAGCTTCAGGCAAAAAAATCTCTAATGAGGCAGAGAGGGGTATTTTTCTAGACCCCTACATACTTATTAACCCTCCATAGGGAACACATGGCATGGGTGGCACAATTGTAACATGGCTGTGTGATACAGTTCTATCTTTGCAGATTTATCTGGACCCACAATACAATTCCGTAACTCTGTATCAAAACATACCACAAATGTTCGCAACAACACAATTTAATACCAATGGGACTTCCCATCCAAGCTCCTTATTAAACATAATGGCCTTTTCCATTTAACCTTTCTGTGGAGACAGGTCTACTAATCCTCAAGAAATTGACATCCCAAAATTGGACAAGATTCCGATGACGACATGAAAATTGTACATTGTCTCTTAATTGAGAAACCCTCTTTTTGGGACAATATGTGGGACAAGACTTTGTGAATGTAGTCTGGTGTTGTACCGCAGTATTAATATGTTAACTTCACTATTTGCATATTGTTATGTTTTATCTCAATTGTTTATTATATTTTATGAGATTGCTCCATTTGTAGGAATAAATGTACACAGCATCTCTGAGTTTGAAAATTTGTACGGTCCCTTCAAGTGGCAAGAACTGATTTATTTACTTTTTATGAAACAGAGATAACTAGTGATGCTTCCATGTTTTCAGTGTACAAAGCAGTTATACAAGGACTCCTCATTCAACGTGCCTCTAATATCAAACAGAAAACTTGTTTGCTAAACTTCAAAAAGACTCTAGGGCCCTAAGCATGTATAAATAAATTATTACTTGCATAAAATGACAGCAACTTGATACCACGCCAGTGGAAAAGTTAGAACGATCCTTGTCCAACCACTTTAAGAAAAAACAGAATTGCATATACACTTTGTCAGACAAGCTGACACACAAGCTATTGGTCACAAACTTTCTAAATGCTATACGAATTTGTATAATTTAGCAAATGCTTCGGACACACATCCATTTTGCCAGCAATTTCATATTGTCTTTTCAAAAATAAAACTGCTGCTATTAACTCTCAGCAGTCTGCGGAAACCTATGTGTCCCTTTACAAGTTATACAGAAATTACCTAAGGGGAAACATTTGATTCCATCCTAGAACCCTATCTGCGCCAGGTTTTCAGTTGGCAGGTGTGGCAAGAGCCCTTCCTACCAGAATGCTACTGGCAACAATCATTACCAAAACCAGATAAATCCCATGTTTCTTGTAAGAATTTTGCCAAATATGACTTCTGAACATTGATGCAAGAATCTATACAGTAGGTGCAAATCAGTTAGGTCCCCTGCTACAATCATACATAGTGAACAATCAGACATTTGTGCAAGGATGTCAGGGTGTAGATAATGCCAGCAAACTGTTATAAGTTCTATAGTGCCCTCAGGTCTCTGGTTTGGGTGGTTTATTGTTGGCTTTGGATGACGAAAAAACATTCCACTGCCTGAACTGGAATATTCTGGAGGCTGTACCCTTGTTTTCTGTCTTCCTATTTAAAAGCTATTTTTTCCCCTACATACCAACCCATAAGCACAAATCTTGCAAGCAGATTTTTTCTTTTTTAATTCCCCATGCTCTCTATAACAAATGGAACAGGACAAGGTTGCCCACTTCCTCCCTTATCACATGTATTAACATTGGATTTTACAGTCTATTAGAGTCAACTCTACGATCATGGGATTTGATACAGGATTCAAGGAGATGAAAATTAGTACATCTGCTGATGATGTCCTGTTGTCCCTAAATGCGCCAATTATCTCCCTTCGTCCCTTATGAAGCAAATACATACTACAGTCTGGCCTCTTATTACTCTCTTGACAAAAGTAAAACACAGACTGTGTATAGGGATCATCCATCAGATTTCAAACAAGCTCAGTTATAATTTATCAAAGTCTGTAAACACTGCTATGGTGAAATCTGTTTGAGGAGCAAGAGACCTGGAAGCTCTTTGAAAATATTGCAAAATTTGTTTCTATCGGGTGCTTGGGAGTTCAAAAAAAAGAAATAACAAACTATTCTGCAATGCCCCAATAGTAATTGTAGCGGATGGCACTGGGCTGTCCTGCAAATGTCTGTGAAATAAATGCATTCGTGTGATCTGTTAGTTTCCTATGTGTTCTAAAGCCTTGTATTCTTGTGATTGTTCGGTAGTTTCGTTCCCTTAGTTTATTCGAATGAAACTACCGAACAACCAGACCTCCCCTGTGTGAAGTGTGTCCTCAATTACCCGTTGCAACATTGTTGCGAACGGGTAATTGAACAGTAAGTAGCCGTCCTTTGTTCTCGGGGGTGGCCGCCATTCGACAAACGAACACGTGGCGGCGGCCATTTTAAAACTCCCGAACAGCGGTGTTTAGCCGTCGAGTGTCTGGAACTAAAATCGGACACTCGAGTAGGCGAACACCGCTGAGACCTCCACAGCCCTGGTCCGTTCGGTTCCAAACTACCGAACGGCCCCTCGTTCGGTAGATAGAGAATACCGAACGAGGGGATTCAGGCGAACCCTCCCTAGCCTCTATAGCTAGAGGTTTTCGTGTATTTTATTCCCTTATGCCAGGACCGACCGCAGGGCCCATTCACATGGAACCGAATTCGGCTATCTCAGTTCGTGCGGTCGGTCATTTTATTCCCTCCATACTTTTCCCGAACCCCTGGTCTGATCTGGGTGGTTTTTGGATATGTTGTTCACCCAGATCAGGGCTACCAGGGGATGTAGGATTTAAAGAGGTACCCCTACGTTTAGGGGTACATCCAGAAACGGGGGGAATTGGTGTACTGGATAAGGGGATTATGATGCTGGCTGAGGGGAGGAGATGTGTGGGAGGTTACCAGGACAGGATTGGCTACTGTAATAATTACTGTAATCCCTCCCTTGCATGGGAGCATGCTTTATAAGGAGACTGTGATTAAAGGCTTGTCAGTTCTGCTCCTGAAACTGTGTGTCGTCCAGTTATTGGGATTGCTGTGGGGAGGTTGCTGTTATTTTACCTGCTGGAAACTTTGCCTATGGATTTATTATTTACTTGTTCCTGAGCCTCACTTGGATTATAAGCGGAGACAACCTGGGGAATATTGCATCTCCGCTACATTGGTTGGCAGCGCTGGGATCCAGACTCACAAGGGAACAAGGACTAATGGAATACGGATGGAGAGTGATTATGCCAAGCTTAAAAGATCCACGCTAAAAGATCTCCTGGAAGCGAAAGGCATTGCAGCCAGCAACAAAAAGAAAGCAATCCTCATTGCAGAAGTGATGGCTGAATACCAGCAGGAGGACAGGGTAATCCCTGAGCAACAGAGTGCAGCAGATGGAGCTGAAAAAGAAGAGTTCCGGAGAGAGGTGCAGTTCAGGCTGTCCTTTTATGGAGAGAATCCAACAACGGATATTATATCCAGGACAATGTCAGAGGTACAGGAGTTTATACTGCGCCAAAGGCCACTACAGCAGCTGGAGAGGAATGCTACCACAACTACCATCACACAGGGTAAGACAAAAATTCCTTACCAAGCTTTTAAAACTATATAGAAGCAGAGGAAGATATAGATGCTTTTCTCCAAGACTTTGAAAGGCTGTGTGCCTTGCATAATATTAGCCCAGATGAGTGGGTGCCTATTTTAGCAGGGAAGCTCACAGGGAAGGCGGCGGAAGCCTATAGAACTGTACCTGATGAGGAAATTCGGAATTACCGCCGAGTAAAAGAAGTGATCCTGGCCCGATATGCAATCACGCCAGAGGCATATCGGCGACGGTTTAGAGACCTAAAGAGAAATGACAAGGACTCTCATGTGGAATGGGCTTGCAAGTTGCATCGGGCCGCTCTGGGGTGGGTACAGTCTAATAAGGCTCGGTCCATGGAGGACTTATTGCAAATGGTGTTGTTGGAGCAATTCTATGAGGGGGTAACAGGCGAGGTCCAGGAATGGGTGAGGGACAGAAACCCTACCTCCCTTACCGAAGCTGCTAGGAAGGCCGATGAGTACTTGGATGCACGCAGGCAGCAGAAACCAGCAGCCCCAAAAGCTATTTTTAAAACCTTTGGGGGAAACAGCTACAACCCAGCTCCACCGAGGCAACTACCACCACCACCAACCGCTGTACAGCCCCGGTTTCGCCAGCCCGCTTCTGGCCCCTGTCATCACTGCCAGAAGTGGGGACATTATAAAAGGGAATGTCCCCAGCTGAGGGATCGTTCTACCTGGATTCGCCCCGGCCCACCACCACCACCACCGAGAGCAGCCGCCGCCCATCACTACCAAAATATAGTGGCCACACCATATGGGTCAGCTGTTCCCATAACAACCGTGGAACAGTGGGAAGTACTACACGAGGCGGATCCAGTCCAGGCCAATGCTGATAACAGACAGCATCACAGGCAGACCGTATACTTGGAGGGTAAAGCAGTACAGGGCCTACGTGATTCGGGGGCTACCATCACCTTGGTCAAAAGTCATCTGGTCTCGGATGAAGCGAGACTAAGTAAAACTGTGGCCGTCAGGGTAGCCGGGGGAGCAGTGTACCGGCTACCTACAGCAAGGGTACATTTACATTGGGGAGCGGGGGCAGGACATGTGGAGGTGGGGTTGATGCCGCAGTTACCGGCGGAGGTTTTATTGGGGAACGATCTGGGGAGGCTCACATCTGCTTTTGAGCCCCAGACGTCCACCACAGGAGAAGCTCATCCTGTGGTCACCCGTCAACAGGCCCGCACCCAGGACTACAACACACTTCCGGAGGTTCAGGTAAGAGACCCTTCCCCTTCCCTTGACTGTGTCCCCTGGGCCCCTCCTAACGAATTCGCAGCAGAGGTAGTGACTGACCCCACCTTGCAGGTATACAGAGACAAGGTGACAGCAGACCCTCCGGGGGGAGAGGGGGAGAGATTTGTCTGGGACAAGCAGCTTTTGTACAGGGACACAGACAAGCAGATTGAGGGGTCAGACCCAATAGTGACGAGGCAGCTAGTGGTGCCGCAGCGGTACCGAGCAGAGCTACTCCAGATAGCGCACGATATCCCGCTATCCGGACATCTAGGGGTCAGCCGTACTAGGTATCGACTGACCCAAAATTTCTTCTGGCCAGGGATCAGCCAGGAAGTGCGCCGGTATTGCACCACCTGCGACACCTGCCAGAGGGTAGGGAAAAGGGGAGATAATAGGGGGAGATAATAATTGAGGAACCGTTTAGCAGAATAGCGGTAGACTTGATAGGTCCCCTCAAGAAAGCCAGCCCGTCCGGCAAAAGGTACATTTTAACGGTAGTAGACTATGCTACCAGATATCCAGAGGCGGTGGCTCTGACCAACATTCAGGCTGAAACGGTCGCGGATGCCCTCATGCAGATATTCTCCCGGTTGGGATTACCCAGGGAGATTATCTTGGATCAGGGTACCCAATTTACCGCAGAATTCACCCAACACCTCTGGAGGATCTGTGGCATTAAGCCTATTATCAGTGCCCCTTACCACCCCCAGACTAATGGGCTCTGCGAACGGTTCAATGGCACATTGAAACAAATGCTCCGAACCTTCGCAGAGACCCACAAGGACTGGGAGCGGTTCCTGCCGCATCTCCTATTCGCTTACCGGGAGGTGCCGCAGGAATCCACGGGGTTTTCCCCGTTTGAACTACTGTTTGGGAGGAGGGTCAGAGGCCCCTTAGATCTTATAAGAGAGCATTGGGAGGGAGATCGGAGCGCAGATGGCACCCCCATCATACCATATGTGTTGGCTCTCCGAGACCGCCTGGAAGCCTTAACCAGGACGGTAAGGGAAAACCTTCAGGCGGCACAGACTCGCCAGCGCACATGGTATGACCGGGGAGCCAGGGACCGTAGCTTTCAGGTCGGGCAGAAAGTGCTAATTTTAAAGCCTGTCCGACATGACAAGCTACAGGCCGCCTGGCAGGGACCTTATAGGGTGGTGGAACAGAGATGTGACACCACCTATATAATTGGCTCCTGTACAGGGACGGGAGGGCGACGCATGCTCCATGTGAACATGATGAAGCCCTACCAAGCGCGCTCCGAGGAGGTAACCGCCATATGCGCGCCCAATTCAGATGAGTCTGACAGCTTACCACTCCCAGATCTGCTGGAAGATGGGCAGCTGTCTGGGGATTTAGGGGAAGTCACACTGGGAGACCGGCTGAGCCCACAGGAGCGCATCGAGGTACAGCAGCTGTTGGAAGAGAAACGAGACACGTTCTCTAACGTACCTGGGTACACCCCTCTGGCCACTCACCGGGTAGAGACCCCAGGGCAATTACCGATGCGTCAGACCCCCTACCGCATTCCCGAAGCGGTAAGGGAAAACATGCGCAAGGAGATCGATGAGATGCTCCAACTGGGGGTGATTGAGCCCTCAGATAGTCCCTGGGCTTCTCCGGTAGTACTCGTACCGAAGCGGGACGGTACGACCCGCTTCTGCGTAGACTACCGGAGATTAAACGAGAAAACGGTGTCCGATGCATACCCTATGCCACGGATAGATGAGCTACTGGACAGAATGGCCAGGGGTCAATACCTCACTACCATTGACTTATGTAAGGGGTATTGGCAAATCCCCCTGGCCCCAGAGGCCATCCCGAAAGTCGGCCTTTGTCACCCCATTTGGCTTGTACCAGTTTAAGGTCATGCCATTTGGGATGAAAAACGCCCCAGCTACTTTCCAGCGGATGGTAGACCGACTCCTGGATGGGTTCCAAGACTACACCTGTGCCTACCTGGACGATATTGCCATTTTTAGCAATACGTGGCAGGAGCACTTGGCCCATATAGGAGCGGTTCTAGACAGGATTAAGGAAGCTGGTTTGACATTGAAACCGGCCAAGTGCAGCATAGGGATGGCCGAGGTGCAGTACCTCGGACATAGAGTGGGTTGCGGCAAACAGAAGCCCGAACCAGCCAAGGTAGAAGCCGTGGCCCAGTGGCCCACTCCTAGGACTAAAACCCAGGTGTTAGCCTTTCTAGGGACCGCTGGGTATTACAGGAAGTTTGTCCCTAACTATAGCGCCCTCGCCAAACCTCTCACTGACCTTACTCGGAAGAATTTGCCCCGCCAGGTGACCTGGACCCCGGAGTGTGAGCAGGCATTCCAACATCTGAAAAATGCACTGATAAACGCTCCTGTCTTGGCAGCTCCCAATCCAACTAAACGTTTTCTTGTTCACACAGACGCTTCTATGTTTGGATTGGGAGCAGTACTGAGCCAAGTCGGAGCCGATGGCGGAGAACACCCCGTGGCTTACATCAGTCGCAAGCTGTTACCCAGAGAAGTAAGCTACGCCGCCATCGAGAAGGAATGCCTGGCTGTGGTGTGGGCCTTAAAGAAACTACAGCCGTATCTATATGGACAGCCTTTTTCGTTACTCACGGATCACAACCCGTTGGTCTGGCTAAACCAGGTGGCTGGGGACAATGCCAGGCTGCTGCGCTGGAGTTTGGCGCTGCAGCCTTTTGACTTTAATATTCAGTACCGCCCGGGTAAACAGAATGGGAATGCCGACGGGTTGTCAAGACAAACTGACCTGGAGAAATGATCCGTGAGTCCCCGGACATCCCCAAGCCGATCCGTGTTGGATCAGACTGTGTATGCCGGCTTGTGGGCAAGGGGGAGCAGTGTAGCGGATGGCACTGGGCTGTCCTGCAAATGTCTGTGAAATAATTGCATTCGTGTGATCTGTTAGTTTCCTATGTGTTTTAAAGCCTTGTATTCTTGTGATTGTTCGGTAGTTTCGTTCCCTTAGTTTATTCGAATGAAACTACCGAACAACCAGACCTCCCCTGTGTGAAGTGTGTCCTCAATTACCCGTTGCAACATTGTTGCGAACGGGTAATTGAACAGTAAGTAGCCGTCCTTTGTTCTCGGGGGTGGCCGCCATTCGACAAACGAACACGTGGCGGCGGCCATTTTAAAACTCCCGAACAGCGGTGTTTAGCCGTCGAGTGTCTGGAACTAAAATCGGACACTCGAGTAGGCGAACACCGCTGAGACCTCCACAGCCCTGGTCCGTTCGGTTCCAAACTACCGAACGGCCCCTCGTTCGGTAGATAGAAAATACCGAACGAGGGGATTCAGGCGAACCCTCCCTAGCCTCTATAGCTAGAGGTTTTCGTGTATTTTATTCCCTTATGCCAGGACCGACCGCAGGGCCCATTCACATGGAACCGAATTCGGCTATCTCAGTTCGTGCGGTCGGTCATTTTATTCCCTCCATACTTTTCCCGAACCCCTGGTCTGATCTGGGTGGTTTTTGGATATGTTGTTCACCCAGATCAGGGCTACCAGGGGATGTAGGATTTAAAGAGGTACCCCTACGTTTAGGGGTACATCCAGAAACGGGGGGAATTGGTGTACTGGATAAGGGGATTATGATGCTGGCTGAGGGGAGGAGATGTGTGGGAGGTTACCAGGACAGGATTGGCTACTGTAATAATTACTGTAAATCCCTCCCTTGCATGGGAGCATGCTTTATAAGGAGACTGTGATTAAAGGCTTGTCAGTTCTGCTCCTGAAACTGTGTGTCGTCCAGTTATTGGGATTGCTGTGGGGAGATTGCTGTTATTTTACCTGCTGGAAACTTTGCCTATGGATTTATTATTTACTTGTTCCTGAGCCTCACTTGAATTATAAGCGGAGACAACCTGGGGAATATTGCATCTCCGCTACACCCTTAATAAGAGTCACATGCCCAACTATTCTCAACTCTATACATATATGGGACAAATCAAGCAGGCAATACGGGCTGGCATCGGACCCATCCCCCTTAATGCCTTACCTCCGCAATAGGGCCTTTCCCCCAGGGATGATAGCTAGGAACTTCAGAAATCTAGAAAACATAGGACTCCAACGCATATGCCAGATAGTGCAAGGTACAGAAGTAATCTCGTTCGATGTCCTGCAGCAAAAAGGGCTTCTCACACCAGCAGATTTTTTTTAGATATCTTCAAATAAAAGATTTTGTAAGATCCACTCAGATTCGGACGACTGCCCAGAAACCCCTAACTTTTTTTGAACAGATGTGTATACATGAGACTATACCA
The DNA here is from genome assembly GCA_933207985.1 of Pelobates cultripes. NCBI lineage: Eukaryota > Metazoa > Chordata > Amphibia > Anura > Pelobatidae > Pelobates > Pelobates cultripes. The sequence continues at coordinate 37,528,163 of OW240917.1, forward strand.
AAAGGCTTGATAACGACACTATACGCACACATATGTGCAGAAACTAAAGAAGGGAGAGGTTTGACCTATATAGAACAATGGGAGAGGGACCTAGGTGTAGAGCTAGAAAGAACAGAGTGGCAGGAGATTTAGAAGGCCAACCAGACGGCTTCTATTTGTGTTAAATTACAAGAACAAGCAGTAAAAAATTTTTTTAGATGTACACGACCCCAGTCAAATTATACCAAATGAGACAGACCCCAACGGATGTATGCTGGAAAGGATGCGGAATAAAGGGAACGTACCTCCATATGTGGTGGGAATGCCCACATATAGCACGCTTCTGGCAGACAGAGGTATAATAACCCAGGTACTAAACAGAGCCCCTTCACTGGACCCATGGGTGTATCTTTTGAGTAGAACTATAGATGGGTGGACTAGGCACGAACAAAAATTATTACATAAGATAACCCAAGCCGCTAGGATAGCATTGGCATCCGATTGGATCAAACCTACAACACCGCCCATAGCAGGAGTCCTCAATAGGATAAGGGAAGTCCACCTTATGGACGACCTCACAGCTAGATTAAGGGAAACCCAAAAAACATTTCAAAAAATATGGGCACCATGGGAGGGTAGCCCACTTAGCTGAGAGACGGCCCCACCACACTATTCTCCACGAATCAGCATAAAAGAACTCTTGCTAAAGACGGCCTTAGACAACAGCCACCACTCGATTACTATCTTCCTTTTCTTTCTCTTTTCCTTTCTTTCCCATTCACCTATCTAATAACATTACTACCATGCGTCTTGCGATTAATAGAGTTAAAGGGAGGAGATTGAGACATACTGGAATAGGAGCATGTACTAAAGTGGCACACGAACCAGTATAAAACTCGACCAAACCAACAGACTGCTCCTCCTTACATGGGTTGATAAGAAGCAATGGTTTAACTCCTAGAAAAACTAAAAAGACGACAAGGGGTAAACTGCGAAACTAAATAACACGTGCAGAGAAGATACCCCTGAATGAACACGTCAGTCAAGAGCACTTAAACAAATATCAAGGGGTTGTTACAGAACAAAAGGGAGTGCATATGTTACTGTTCTTCATGTTTTCAATGGATAGAAATGTGTTTATTTGTTACTTTGTCAAAAAACTTGAAACCTCGGTCAATGATAAATAAAGAATAAAAAAAAAAAAAGATTAATAATTCAGTGAAGCTAACGGCTAAACAGGTTTAAAACAGTTAAAATTTAAAAGAGAACAATCGAAAGAAAAATAATGTTAGTCTCACTCAATTATTAGTCTAACCCTATAAATAGTACAAATAGTGGAGAGCAGATAACAGGAAATAACCCTAGACATAGTGGAGGACAGAAAAGAGGACATTTGGGGTTAAAGGATCACTATAGGGTCAGGAACACAAACATGTATTCTTGACCCTATAGGGTTAATAATGAATCAATGAATCTCTATGAGGAAAGTTCAGTGTCTGCATGCAGAGGGGGGAGGTACTGAATGTCTGGATGCATTTTAGGTATCCATGACCCAGGAAGGATCTCTAACAGCTATCTGAGGAGTGGCCAGTGAAGTTATCACTAGGCTGTAATGTAAACACTGCATTTTCTCTGAAAAGACCGTGTTTACAGCAAAAAGCCTGAAGGTAATGATTCTACTCACCAGAACAAATTAAATAAGCTGTAGTTGTTCTGGTGACTATATTGTCCCTTTAAGGTGAGGTTTAAAATCAGGGTTAGGAACTTAATTTGGCCTCACTCAATTATGATTATAGCCCTAGAAATAGTGGAGGACAGATAACAGGAAATGCTTTTTTCCCCCCATGTGTCTGATGTCAATACCTGGGTGCCTCCATTTTGTTCTCCTCTGCTCCGATGACTGCTGTTTACTCTTTAAGTGGATTAAATGTACTGATGGTTTGATTTGCAAATAAACAGGACCTTGCTTTAAGCTCCGCTTATTGTCAAGTTCTGTCAACTTGACTCCTATACATAAGGAAAAATTGTCTCTAACTTTCTATATGTATTTTATGAAAATTTAAGCAATTGAAAAAGAAAAAAAGATTCAGACACAGGGAGCTATATAGAAGCAGATTAGATAAAGTTTATATTTTGTGACATATCCACATTATGTAATCACTCGCCTACTGTCTCCCTCCCGGACACTTACATTGAGGACAGACTTTCTCGGGGTGAACTTCCTCTGCATACAAAACTGCAATCTTCCAACTCAGGCTCTAGATAAGGGAGAAATACACCAATATCATCATATTGTCTTCCATTGTGTTTTTTTGTTTTTTTTGTGAACATACTTTATACAAGGTTTTCTCTAATTCCATTAAAAAAACAACACATCTTCGATATGATGCGGACTGTCCCAAGTTGTCACTTGCAGACCATAATATTAATAATTACAGGGACTTTAAATCAAAGAACATTTTTTTTCTAGGAATGGTTGCATATCGAAATTGGCTTTGTTGAAATCAGGGCCAGTACAATGTTACATGATTCACGGCATGTAGATTACTTCTCATGCTCTCAAATGCATAGAGGCTGACGTCAGTAGTACATTCTAAGAATTTTAATTACTGGAATCTTTTTAAAATAGTGGCAGTCATGCATATACTAAATATCCACATAAATAATTTATATGTAAATGAAGCATGGTGAGCCAACTGGAGTGCAGTATTCACAAGCACAGAGCATTTTAGCTAATGACAACACAGTATGGAAATGCACAACAGAACGGGCTAGTCAGTTGCATTTGACAAAATCATGAACATGTACAATGAAATGGACATAGGTAATGGAAGGGATCTCAAGTAGCAGATACAGCTGAAGTAGACAAAAAGTCCTGTAATGGTTTGAGGGTAATAGGGCAGGGTGTCTGAAATAAACAAGGGTCTACAGGGATCCGAAATGGGTAGATTGATCTGAGGTGGGTTGAGGAGTTTAAAAATGTTCATAGCAGACTGACATATCTGGAGAAGTTAATAACATATTAAAGGATCAGGAGGAGTTGAGTTTGTAGAAGTACCTGGAGGAATCTGAAATTAGCTGTGTTGTCTTAAGTGGATAGACCGATGTAGAAAGATCTTAAAATAAGCCAGGGACTATGATGAACAAGGAGACATGAAGTGTACATAAAGGTCGGAAGTGGGCCCTTGGAAAAGCTAGCTCCCCTTGCACATTTATAATGTTGGAAATCTCTGTGTCTCAGTAAAGCAAGATAAAGATTGCTTTGGTTTGATCTAAACATGCATTACACTAGTCACATCTGCTTTAACCATTTTTGCTAAATCTCTACAAAGCCGTGAAGAATTATGTCAGTATAAATAAATGTGATATATTTAATAAATCTGATATTACCTGCACGATTGTTGTCAGCCTGACTTAGAAGAGGAGGCATCGACATGGGGCTGCCGAAAATATGAGAAGAGGGGATACTGAACGTAGTGCCGGTCAGTGAGAATACCTATAGAGGTGAGGGGTGAAAGATGCAAAATTGGGAGGAAGAAAGGGTCGGGTAAATGATCTATACCACTTTACACCAAATAGTGCAGTTTGCAATAGGAGCGAACACACACTTCCCAAAATTTAGACCGTAAACAGTTAAATATACCTATAATAGCTATACCACATGCCCGTTTACTTTTAAACAAACTACCCTTTAAAATCACTCTGCATTAAGTAGCACACTACAAAGCAAGCTATGTTGTAAACACGCATTCTGCAACACATACTTCCTTTACGTTCTTTAAGTGCATTATACTGTTCAGTCTACCCTGTCCAGAGCAGTGCAAATAATTCCATCAATAAAGCATTTCAGCCAGCTATAATGATGCAATGCATGAATATTTTAACTGCACACCACAAAACAGAATCAATTGCATAGGAGGTTCACTGGTTAATACACAACATATATTACACTCAGGATACATTTCAATTCTCCTTAAGATCTGTCCACACGAAAAACTATCTTTTCTTAAGAACAGGTGAGTCAGCTAGTGATGTAGTCATTTTCCAGACTTATCTTATCTTTTTTTTTTTATAACTCCTATAACTAACTACTCAAGTAATATTAATGGCATTTGAGATATTAGTAACCACAGCCCTATATAATCAACTGATGCAGGTAGAATGGCACCTATCTCAGACCTGTGTGGTAGAAGCAGTGGGAGATGGAGTGATGGAGCAGGCTCTGCTGAATGGTGGGAGGGAGCTCTGGTGAGACAGGAGGCTGGAAGGAAGCGGTGTGCTGCAAGCCGTCCTCACAGAGATGGGGTCCTTATTACTGGTGTATATACCTGAGGTGAGAGGATACGATGCAGGGGTAAATAGAAATGTGAGTGATGAATAAAACCGCGTGCATGTATTTTATATACTAATCATGTAACCACACACTCAATCAAAATAAAATGTAAAAAAATCTGGAGAGGTTATAAATTACAATACTGAGCAAAAATTAGAATGTCAATACAAAGAGTGGATACATTCTATTATAATTACTTACAAAATGTTTAACGTAAGCTGTCAAACTCATTCACTACTGAATTGAGAGACAGACTTTTCATGATATTATGAATGTGAATGGAGGGACAGATGTAATGTGAAAATTACACAGGTCATCCATTCTTAACTGAACTGTGAAGCTCCATAACCACTTCAGCCTACTGCAGTAGATGTTAGCCAGGTGCAGCAGCATTCCCTCCAATACAAGTATTAAAACAGTTTAAGAAGTTGGGTCCAGTGGGTGCTGTTCCCAACTCTCCTCATCCTTGGAGGTTCCACTAGCTCTCCTGCTATGCAGGGCCAGTTCATTGGAGAGAAGATGAGGTGACTACATTCAGCCAATAGGCTAAGCCCAGTAATGCTCAAGCAGAGATCTACTGGCTCTCACTGAGGCAGGCAGTGGCACATGGTGATCCACAGGTAAGCCTTTAGCAAAATTGTTTGACTGCTTACATTAGGGGAATACTAGGTTACTCACCATAAACACTACGTTTTCCTATCTCATCTATGAGCCGCAATGTTATTTCCAGGTTATCTTCTCTCTAGTTTTGTCCCAGGTTTTTTTTCCATCTTATTTCTGTAACTCTGACTCTGTCATTCAGGTTTTAAAAGACAGAAATGAGATGGAATAAACAGCTGGTGAGAAAGACAGAGATAATATGTAAAAAAGAAAAACACAAAAGTAAACTGAAAAAGAGAGAGGAAGTGAATTGAATATTTGTAATGTTTTGCCTAAGATATGGGAGCATTGTCCATCATAATGCTATAAATTGTGGGGTAACTTTGACTGAGATCTGAAGTCTGTAGCTCCCCAAGCAAAGCCCCAGAAGACAGGGGAACGCTACTGGAATGTGTGTGTACAGTGCAGGAGCCCTCCCAAGGTAAGACATCAATCTTGTCAGAAAGAACTGCACTTATGCTACATTGAGCAGAATCGGTGCAGATGGGCTCATTAGTGTCAGCAGTGGCTCTGGGTCCTGGAGCCACTGGCAACTTTTTTCCTACTTGTGGCCCCATGAAGTTTAGGATTGACGTAAATATATCCCCAAAGACAGCTCACCAGGGGTCAATTTTTGAGTTCATGTGCGTGTGATGCAATATGGTCCAAAATGTTGATGCAATTCTTTAGACTTTGCATCATATGAACACTATAGCATTACAAATACAAATATGTATTTCAAATCCTATAGTGTAGTAGTCACCGTTTAGGTGATTAGACCAGCATTGCCTGGGTTTAAAAAAAAAAAAAAAAAAAAAAAAACTTATTTCACTTATCTTTTCTCCCTTGCAGCAACAGTAAGCTCTGGAAAGCTCTGACACTTTGGCTGAGATAGATAGATAGAGATTGATGACTTCAGCCAATCCAATGCTCTCCCATAGAAAAGCATCAGGAGGCTAGTGTGCATGCACAGTAAAACACTGCACCAAACAGATGGCTTCTCTGAGACAGTCTAATTAAAATAGTAGAGTTTTACTCTGCTTTTTCATAATGACAGCCATTAGAGGGAAGTTAACCCTGCAAAGTAACCATTGGTGTTCCTGCAGAACAGCAATGTTTTCATCTGCAGGATTAAAATGAGGTGCACGTGATGAAGTTGTCTTGGTGCCTAGTGTTCCTTTAACCCCTTAAGGACCAAACTTCTGGAATAAAAGGGAATCATGACATGTCACACATGTCATGT
>OW240917.1:37542497-37553555 GCA_933207985.1 Pelobates cultripes
AATAGTAAAAAGGTCAGTAATAATGTATATAACCCTATGTATTTAGGATGCACATACAATGAATATGAGCTTGTAAACTGTTTAAGGATCCCCAGCTAATCTATCACTCTAGGTAGGGTACTGTTACAATTTAGGGTTTCAATTATCATTTCAGATGAAGAGTAAAATAAAAATTAGTATCCAAACCAGAGAGAGACTAGCAACGATTAAAGGATTGTAACAATTTTAAGTATAAGGTAGATATCTCCTTAACATCCCCTTTGAAGAGCCGCTTACCAGCGAAACGCGCGTCGGGGATCATTTGGTCCGATATCTGCAGCCTCTTACTTTGATATTATTCTTACTATTTCTTTAATATTATCCGGATAACTTCTATTTTGTTGTAATTGGGCTGTCAGTATTTTCGGCATATCGGTCTCCTGCATGATATATTAGACCGTGATACACTTCAGTACTTTTCAGTATTCATGTACCTTTGCGGGAGGCTGAGTAATTAGATAGGCAGTTAGACTAGTCTCTTAACTTGATAGGTGTCCTTAAAGGCACAGATTTACCCAACCACATTTAGACTAGTCTCTCTGTTATCTATTAGGCAGTTAGACTAGTGATTTAACTTGATAGGTGCCCTTGAAGGCACAGGGTTACATTTTCCACTCCAGACTAGTCTTTCTGTGTTCTTATGTTTTTTTGTTTATTTTTTCAGTATTTGGGTAGCATAATTAGATTTAACTCTTTACATATTGAGGATATATTGCCACAGCAGTTTGAAGGATTCAAAATATCTATATACTCATTTGTCTTACACTTCAAACAACTGTCTAAGACCATTCTTGTGTTGTTGCCTTCTATAATTTATTTTACTATTTTTGATAAAGTAAAGCTTCATCTTTTTAAGTTATTTTCCCCTTTAATCCAGCTTCATCCACTGAATGTGCTGAGACATTTAAATGCTTTAATAATTAATAAGGTCAGAAGTTAGAGCTGCCATCAGACATTTTGAGGTCCCTCACAAAACATTTTGGCTGCCCCCCACAGACACACACTCCTCCAAGTCACACACATATAGATACACATTGTCGTGGTCACACACATACAGATACACACTCACAGACACACAATGCCTGATGCACACACAAAAATATATACATCTTGTTATTAGCTCCCCTCCTGTTGACGTACTTTCTGGATACATTTCCAGCAAAGTGTTACAGTACCCTAAGCGAACGTATCACCAAGATCTAAGTAACTTATTTAGTACCTAGAACGTGTTTTAACGATTACATTAAACAAAGACTCTATTGAACAATATTTTAAAAAAACAACTAACCATTAAATTGCAATGGTTTAGAGCTGGTGTAGTCAACCTTTTCATACCTACCGCCCACTTTTGTATCTTTGTTGATGGTAAAATTTCCTTACCGCCCACCAGTGCCGCAGTAACTAATTTTATAGCGTAAATATGATTTTATGTTTTAGAAAGGACTGATTTAAAAAAAAAAAAAAAAAGGTACTTAACCCCTTCCCAACCTCGAATGTATCAGGTACGTCCGACAAAAACGGTCCTTAAGGACCACGGACATAGATCCGCAGGGAATTAGAGAGCTGGAAGCAATCATGATCGCTTCCAGCAGCTCTAATGGTATTGCAGCAATGTATGAGTGCATTTCTGCTTTTGTCCACATTTCCTATTTAGTCTATAACATTTTTCTCTCTGACTTTGCTTCCTCACTACTAGATATAGGTCAATAGGTCAATACATAATTAAAATGAAAATTAATTCTCAAATGAGGAGGGCAGTAAAAAGACTTCATAAAAAACACAAAAATTGCTCAATTTTATGCAGACATGTATAACAGCATACAATCAAAATTTCAACATCATTTTCTTGATGTACTGTTAAAAATCCCGGAATTAGATTGAACCATGTGCTGCAAGCATGTAAAACTTGAGTCCCGTGGGCCGCATGCGTCCCACAATGAATATCTTTGCGTCCCATCTGCCTGTCCTGGGGCTGTTGGCTGCGACCAGCCACAAGACAGGATCTGATTCTTGTTTTCCCTCCCACGGCCGATTGCCTACTTTCGTGGCCACAAGAGTGCTGAGTGACTGCCTGTCTGCAGAGCAGGCCAGCCACTACCCCTTTCCTCCTGCTCGCAGTGCCAGAGGAGCGTCTGGCCTGCTGGAGCAGAGAAGAGCAGGGCTGATCCTGGGGAGGATGATCGGCTCATCTTAAGGCAGGAGAAGAGGGGCTTGGAGGACCTTCCTGTGTAGTGTGTTAAATTGGAGAAGGGGGCAGTGTATTCATTTGAGGAATGGGTGGCAGTGTATTAGATTTGGGCGCAATGTATTGGATTTGTGGGCAGTGTATTAGAATGGGGAGGGGATGGTGTTTTGGATTTGGGGGCAGTGTATTAGATTGGGTCTGCATGGAGGCGCTGAACGCTCCCATGGAGATGCAGGTTGGCCACAAGGCGTTTTGCCACACATGCACAATAATCTCCCAATGCTTGCCTATGGGAAAGCGTTGGGCTGGCTGAGATAATCAAGTCTGATGATCTCAGCAAAAATGAAGAACACACTCATAGGACTTCAAAATCAACAAGATAACGTCATTTGTTTTTTACAGCTGTGCAACAGCATATATTCACCATTTCAGTCCCATTACCAAACTTTTTTTAATCAGTCATGGTAGTTGGACTGAAACATTGGTTATATGCAAATGCACATCTGCTTAAAATAAATTTGCTCCTTTGTTTACTTTGAAGCCCTACGAGCGGAGGACGTCTAGTATCAGTTAGGCAACTTTTTTTATACTGTACTTTTCTAAATAAAGCTAAGTTTCTATGAAAACTGTAGTTTTGGGGGGGAGGTTTAGGCCCACATAGATTTAAACATTATTTATTTGGCCCATGTTAGCCTTTGAGTTTGACATTTGCTTGGTTTACTGTATACTGTTTCACATCTATCTATCTATCTATCTATCTATCTATCTAGTATCTATCTATCTATCTACTATCTATCTATCTATCTATCTAGTATCTATCAATCAATCATCTATCTAATTAACCAATCAATCTATTGTCTATCTATCTATCTATCTATCTGTCGGTCTATCTATCTATGTATCTATTTATCTATCTATCTAGTATATATCTATCTATCTAGTATCAATCAATCATCTATCTAATTAACCAATCAATCTACTGTCTGTCTATCTATCAATCTACGTATCTATCTATCTATCTGTCTGTCTGTCTGTCTCTGTCTGTCTATCTATCTATCTATCTATCTATGTATCTGTCTGTCTGTCTGTCTATCTATCTATCTATCTACGTGTCTATCTATCTATCTATGTGTCTATCTATCTATGTGTCTATCTATCTATCTGTCTATCTATCTATCTGTCTATCTATCTGTCTATCAATCTACGTATCTATCTATCTATCTATCTATCTATCTATCTATCTGTCTGTCTGTCTATCTGTCTGTCTGTCTGTCTGTCAATCTACGTATCTATCTATCTGTCTATCTGTCTATCTATCTATATATCTGGATGTCTGTCTACCTATCTACCTATCTATCTATCAATCTACCTATCTATCTATCAATCTACGTATCTATCTATCTATCTATCTATCTGTCTGTCTGTCTACCTATCTATCTATGTGTCTGTCTATCTATCTATCTATCTGTCTGTCTATCAATCTACGTATCTATCTATCTATCTGTCTATCTGTCTATCTACCTACCTACCTACCTATCTATCAATCTACGTATCTGTCTATCTGTCTGTCTACATATCTATCTATCCATCACCCCACAAGGTCCTGAGGAAACTATCAATTCAACTGAAATGTTGACCTATTTTCCCATGTTTCTTCTGGGGTTGAATATGTTGACCAGAATTCATGATACCATGGCAAGTATATAGCTGAGAGGTCAAGTGCATCACATCTGAAAAAAGTATATATATATATATATATATATATATATCATCGTTCTGAGACCTGTCAGTCATTAAGTTGGAGATCGCACTGCCCACCTTGAATGCCATTTAAAACCAGTGCATTGCCATACAGGACTGACCTAGCTCCCTTGGAGTGAGTGCTTCCAAGTGCAAAGCTCGGCCTAGTCTCAGTGATGATTGGTGCTGCACAGATCCATGGACAACAGCATCAATCACTAGTGAGATAGGTACAGGCTTTGTACTTGCAAGGGCTCTCTCCTAGGGGGAGGAGCATGTGCAAAGCCATTCATGTCAGAATGCTTGGAGGTGTAACTCCAGACTATTTCATTGACAGGGATTTAACATGGAACCCACACTGCTGTAAAGCCCTATTCTGGCCAGTATGACACATTTGTCAAATGAATGGATGCAAGGACAAGTTCCTTGTATTGTAACCTCTTCAGGAAGTTGTAGTGGCTATGGTGACTGGATTTTCCCTTTAATAAATGAATTCCGAGCCATACACTTTTGTGGATTGAGAGGAATTTTAGTATTTAGCAAGAGGCTTCAGCTGTGACAGAGCTGACAGCAGGATTGAAATGTTACCAATGTTGCACAGTTAAAAAAATCAGGATCTTGGCTTCAACATCGGCCTCAGCACATTCCCTACATTCTTCAAACACACTGGCATTATTTCCAATAACACATTGCTGTTTGTTCACTGTGCAGCAGGTAGAACTCATATTTGTCATTTATATTCAATGTTTTTTTTAAATATAGATATTTTATTTTTACATTTTATTTCATTTATTTTTGGTTTTTGCTTTAATCTGTGTTTCTTTTATTCCACAGTTTATTTTGTTCATTGAGGCTCAAATTATTTTTTTTCACCCACATTCCATTCTGATTTATCCTGAGAAAAAAAACAACTAAAATTACCCGTTACTGAAACGTAATTGAAGCTGACTCTGGTTAGCTAGAATCGCACAACACAAATGCAGACCATTGCTAGCTAGCAGTCGCTTCTTATTATTGACAGCATGCCAGGAACAATGCATAGACTGTATAAATATTTATAAAAATTACCTCCTTGATAAACGAATTGACATTCGGCAATTAAGAATGCCTCAGTAAAGTTTCACTACTTAAAGGTTAAACATTAGACAAGCTCCCTCTTGTGTTTTATGAAGGATGCACGCTGCTTCTACTGACAGATGACAGTGGCTTCGCCATCTGTTGTGTTAAGAAAAAAAAAAAACATACACTTGGCCAGTATATTTCTGACAAATGGCTATCAATAGACATCAAGTTGAAGGTGGTTCAGTTCACAATACAGAACATAGAAGGATGAAGGGTGATGTATGACAATTAATCTTTCGGCTCTCCTGCAGCCAGTGGCTCGGCTGAGAAGCGGTTATATACTTACGATGTTGCAGTGTGTCTCTTGGCAATGATTATTATGAATGCAGGCTAACATTAGGACTGCGGCCGCGGAAGACAGAAGAGATTAGGCATCCATTGTTACTTATAGCACTGAATTATCTAGGGCATATTTTAAAATGAGAGAAATCTCAGTGGGAGGCCATCTCTTAAACACAGTAAATAAACAAAACAATAATTTATTAGAAATGCAGACATATGTAAGCCGAATACCGCTTATGTTTCCATTTAATGCAGTTTTTAACTACATGTATTAGAGGCAGTTATCTTTGTAAAGTGCAATGAATTACTGTAGAAATATATCAATTCAAATTAGCAGGCTCGTAAAAATACCTTGCAACAATGTTCTTTGTTTATCTTGGATTTTTAGATAAATGATAACAAGATAGAGTTAGATATTGTGTGTATTTTTCCATATATTTTTTTTTTAAATTTGCTTTTATTGCTTTTAAAGAATACATTAAGGTCTATGCAGCTAGCTGTGGTGAGATGACAAAGAAGTCTAAATAGCCAAGCGGCCTTAGGCAGCAGTGTAAACACTGCCTTTTCCCAGAAAAGGCAGCGTTTGCCATACTTACCCTGCAGGGACAGGCTATGTGCCCCAGAATGACTAAATTAAGCTGTAGTAGTTACAGTGCATATAGTGTCCATAGGTATATTTTTTTATACATTTATCGGTTTCATACTTACTTGCTGTCCCTGATCTGAGAACACTAGAGCTTTATCAGGTTTTTCATGAAAATGTCTTTATCCCATTTCTGTAATTAGACCTGTTCTATATCCTCTATATCATCTGAGAACGTCTATTTGTTATTAAGTTAAATCCAATACAAAATGCATCAGGTAGAACAAGTTCCTTGTTGTTTTATATGTTTCAACTGTGCACCATTGTTGTGTTGTTGCCGTCTATAATTTTATTATTTTTGATACAGTAAAGCTTCATCTTTTTACGTTATTTTTCCCTTTAATCCAGCCTCATTCACTGAATGTGCTGAGACATTTAAAGGCTTTAATTAATGAGGCCAGAAGTTAGAGCTGCCATCAGACATTTTGAGGTCCCTTACAAAACAATTTGGCTGTCCCCCACAGACACACACTCCTCCAAGTCACACACATATAGATAGATACACATTGTCCTGGTCACACACATACAGATACACACTCACAGACATACCATGCCTGATGCACACACATAAATATATACATGTTGTTATTAGCTCCCCTCCTGTTGACGTACTTTCTGGATACATTTCCAGCAAAGTGTTACAGTACCCTAAGTGGACTTATCACCAAGATCTAAGTAACTTATTTAGTACCTAGAACATGTTTTAACGATTACATTAAACAAAGACTCTATTGAACAATATTAAAACAAACAAACTAACCATTAAATTGCAATGGTTTAGAGCTGGTGTAGTCAACCTTTTAATACCTACTGCCCACTTTTGTATCTTTGTTTATGGTAAAGTTTCCTTACCGCCCACCAGTGCCGCAGTAACTAATTTAATAGCGTAAGTGCGATTTTTTTTTGTTTGTTTTTTTTTAGAAAGGAGAAATATTTTTTTTTATATAAAATTTACTTAACCCCTACCCGTACCTGATACGTCTGCGGGGAATTAGAGCGCTAACTTTGGCCAACGTTTGTGACTAAGTGGCTGCTACAAATGACTGGAAATACCACCATTTGAAATGTGTGAGGGTCGTAGTGTGTGTGATTGGGCAGTGTGTGTGTGTAGGAGCAGTGTTTGTGTGTGAGGGGTGTAGTATGTGTGAAGGGTGCATAGGGTCTATGCTGTATGTAGGTGGGTGAGATGTGAAAATCAATATTAATATCTCCCCCTGCCTTCTTATTACCTTTTACCAGAAAGGCAGGATATAATGCTGCAAGCCCTAGTGGCCCATGGGTTGCATGTTCACTTTAGTCTGCAGCTCCTCCGGCTGTAAGCTGTATCAGAGTGTTACCATGATAACACATGGCAATGCTCTGACCAGCCTGCTCGCAGGAGGAACACAGAGCCTCCCAGGCCCTTCCCTCCCTCTCAGTGATGTATTTTTTTTTTATTATTCTTTTTACAAATTTTACATGTGTCACATCACAGTTCAGAATTAGACATAGACTTTGATTTACAATGGAAGGATATATGAACTGTTGAGTGAACTTCACACACAAAAAACACAAATATCACAATTTAAAAGGACTGAGCGGATTGGGTGGGCCTAAACTATAATAATTAGGTTACTTCATAACTTTCCTGAATATAGTACCATAGGGAAGAACTAGAGTGATCTTTATATATAAGGATATTCATAACAGAGAGCACAACAAGGTATATAGTTATATCAGATTATCTAGATCAGTGGTGTATTTTGAAATAGTGCTGCCCTAGGCATGACAGTTCATGGACACCTCCTAATTTAAATGTACTCGCCCCTTTCTGCCAAGGCCACACCTCTTCCTGTTAACTTACACACATTTTGACTGACAAACACACACTCAAGGACCAGCACACAATCTGACACACACTGACAAACGCATACACTCACTGACAGACGCATACACTCACTGAGAGATGCATACACTTACTGACAGACACGCACAATCTCTCAGACACACAGATTCACTGGACACACCCACTCACAGACACTCACTGACAGACACAAACACATTCACTGAAACACACACATTCACTGAAACACTTTTGGGACAGATGGATGGATTTTTCACCTGGGGACCAGTGGGGCTGCTGGCTGGGCTCCTGAGCTGGAAGGCGGCCAGACATGCAGGCGGCGAGCACTCTAAGTTTTCAGCGAGGGAGCTGTGATCTCTCTGCTTAGCTCCCTCGCGCACCGCAAAGTGATGCCTGGAGCAGGACTGACGTCATATTTCGGCTCCTGGCATCACTGCTGATCGCGCGCGAGAGCTGAGCAGAGAGAGCTCAGGGGAAAGTGCTCCCTCGCCGCCCGCCCGGGAAACAACTGGCTGCCTGCCCCGGGGGATCCCGGAGGTGGCCAGCCGACCTGCTTTTGGGCCCCCATAAAACGAGGCAAACAAGGCATTAGCGTGGGCATTTGGGGGTGGCATTTTTTGCTGCTCCCTGGAAATTGCTGCCCAAGGCAAATGCCTTGTTTGCCTTGTGATAGATACCTGCTCCCTCTGCTGGAACTGAGTGCCAGCGGGCCAGTGAGAGAAATCTTTGATCTCCTCAGTAGCCCAAAAGGGCTTACAGTAAGGCTGGCTCTGCATGGGCCAGTATGGGAGATGAAAGGATCTCCCATGCCAGCCTTTGTCCAAGGCCATCGAGGCCCCCAGAGCATTTTCTGCAGATCCCACCACTGGACCAGGTTGACTACCCATGGTTTAGAGCAGGGGTGGGAAACCTTCGGCCCTCCAGATGTTTTGGACTACATCTCCCTTGATGCTTTGCCAGCTGTAAGAGCATTATGGGGGATGTAGTCCAAAACATCTGGAGGGCTAAAGGTTCCCCGCCCCTGGTTTAGAGCAATGCAGACTATAGAGAAACCTTTTAGTAGTACTGTGCCAGAACAAGATCTTGAAGTTCCTTAGAATGCTGGTCCTATTTTTTTTTTTCATTTGAGGTATTTATGTTGCCATATTGTGCTTCTGCTATTTATGGGTGCTGCAGTTGCTTTGTAACATTGTATTTGTGCGTATGTGGGCTGTTATATTGTATATCTTCATAAGTAGTTTGTGGTATTGTGTATGATATCTATGAATGTGGACTGTGTATAGGAGATACTTGTGGAATTGTGTGTCTGGATTATATATTACATTGTGTGTTTGATGGTGTATGTATGAGTGGGACTGTTTATGGTATTGCATGTGAGTGACTGCTTGTGGGGTTGTGTGCTTGTATGTTGATTGTCAGTAATGTTGGGTTTGTGGGGACGTGTGTGTGGGCTCTGTATATATCTAGCATAGTGGGTGGCTTCCCTGGGGTTCAGTGAGGACCGGGCTGGCCAGGTACAGTTCACGGACAGGAGCTGCGATAGCTGCTGAGAGCTGTTCTACTCCAGTGCAAATTCCCATTCACAAATGCGGGCAGGAAGTGATATGATCACTTCCTCTAAATTCTACAATGTGTATTGGGAGTATTGTCCCTCACCACCTATAATTACAGCTCGGGTTGCACTAGAAGATATCTGAAGTCCTTTTGGGACTCCTGAAAGGCCAGAGCCAGATTAGCTCTGGCAACCATGAGTGCCGTGCAAAGGCACATCGAGTGTCAGGCATGGCACACGTGCCATAGGTTGCTGACCCCTGCTATAGAACAATACAATCATAATATTTTTATTTATTTATTCTTTTTATTTTTATTTAAATGGGTGACTGGATAATATTTGGGTTTTTATTTTTACTCCTGCAATTTAAACTCTCATATTGATTCACACCATTTAAAAATAAGTGAGAAGAACTATTAATCTGAATCTCCGTGCGAATTAAATCTGAACAAAAATAACACAAGTGTAAAAATAAGTTAGTTACCAAATTCTTAAATAGCAACATTATAATCTACTAATAAAGAAAAAAAAAGCATGCAATGGACACAGTTTATTTTCTAATGTATCCTAGTTGTTTCTTTTCTAATGTAATGCTACCCTTAAAGGACCACTATAGACACCCAGACCACTTCAGCTTAATGAAGTGGTCTGGGTGCCAGGTCCAGCTAGGGTTAACCCTTTTTTTTATAAACATAGCAGTTTCGGAGAACCTGCTATGTTTATAAATGGGTTAATCCAGCCTCCAGTGGCTGTCTCTTGACAGCTGCTAGAGGCGCTTGCGTGCTTCTCACTGTGATTTTCACAGTGAGAAGACACCAGCGTCCATAGGAAAGCATTGTGAATGCTTTCCTATGGACTGGCTGAATGCGCGCGCAGCTCCTGCCGCGCATGCGCATTCAGCCGAAGAGGAGGAGAAGAGGGAGGAGAGGAGGAGGAGAGCTCCCCGCCCGGCGCTGGAGAAAGAGTTAAGTTTAACCCCTTCCTCTCCCCAGAGTCCAGTGGGAGGGGGTCCCTGAGAGTATGTTTTCCTGGCATTATAGTGGTCCTTTAATTTAACTAAGAAATTCAACAAAATATAAAGCAGTGGTTGTAGACTCTCCTATAATCAATAAGGTGTGTAAACATTGAAAACGTCATTTTATTTATTATTAATACATGTATATTATTAGCAGTACCAAATGTGTATTTTTATTAAAAAAAAATACTCTCACCACCCACCATATTTACATACCCTAAATCACAGGGACAATTTAAAAGATAAACGACAAAGTCTCTTTGACGTCTAAAAATAACTTTTGAGACGTGGGTTGGATGTGGAGTTGCGTGGATGCGTTGCTTTGAGCTCCACTCTATATTGAGCATGAGAGCAGTGAGTATAATTCACTTCATATAGCGCTCTATGGATTGCCTTACTGGCATACCTTGCAGGATGTCCCAGAGGGCTGAAAAAGCTGACCGAGTGTAGCAGAATCCATTCCCTTATCTTCGGTTGTCCGTACCCCCTGGTTTGTCTCCCGAATGACTGGTGTGTGGTCCCCTTGCTGTTAACCACAAATTAACAACTTGACACCTTTGCTTGAGTGCTTTCCCTGGGTGGCCGCCATTCGTATAACTGAACACACGTGGTCCAGTACATGGCGGCCATTTTGTCT
>OW240917.1:37553655-37593784 GCA_933207985.1 Pelobates cultripes
GACTCACAAGGGAACAAGGACTAATGGAATACGGATGGAGAGTGATTATGCCAAGCTTAAAAGATCCACGCTAAAAGATCTCCTGGAAGCGAAAGGCATTGCAGCCAGCAACAAAAAGAAAGCAATCCTCATTGCAGAAGTGATGGCGGAATACCAGCAGGAGGACAGGGTAATCCCTGAGCAACAGAGTGCAGCAGATGAAAAAGAAGAGTTCCGGAGAGAGGTGCAGTTCAGGCTGTCCTTTTATGGAGAGAATCCAACAACGGATATTATATCCAGGACAATGTCAGAGGTACAGGAGTTTATACTGCGCCAAAGGCCACTACAGCAGCTGGAGAGGAATGCTACCACAACTACCATCACACAGGGTAAGACAAAAATTCCTTACCAAGCCTTTAAAACGTATATAGAAGCAGAGGAAGATATAGATGCTTTTCTCCAAGACTTTGAAAGACTGTGTGCCTTGCATAATATTAGCCCAGATGAGTGGGTGCCTATTTTAGCAGGGAAGCTCACAGGGAAGGCGGCGGAAGCCTATAGAACTGTACCTGATGAGGAAATTCGGAATTACCGCCGAGTAAAAGAAGTGATCCTGGCCCGATATGCAATCACGCCAGAGGCATATCGGTGACGGTTTAGAGACCTAAAGAGAAATGACAAGGACTCTCATGTGGAATGGGCTTGCAAGTTGCATCGGGCCGCTCTGGGGTGGGTACAGTCTAATAAGGCTCGGTCCATGGAGGACTTATTGCAAATGGTGTTGTTGGAGCAGTTCTATGAGGGGGTAACAGGCGAGGTCCAGGAATGGGTGAGGGACAGAAACCCTACCTCCCTTACCGAAGCTGCTAGGAAGGCCGATGAGTACTTGGATGCACGCAGGCAGCAGAAACCAGCAGCCCCAAAAGCTATTTTTAAAACCTTTGGGGGAAACAGCTACAACCCAGCTCCACCGAGGCAACTACCACCACCACCACCCGCTGTACAGCCCCGGTTTCACCAGCCCGCTTCTGGCCCCTGTCATCACTGCCAGAAGTGGGGACATTATAAAAGGGAATGTCCCCAGCTGAGGGATCGTTCTACCTGGATTCGCCCCGGCCCACCACCACCACCGAGAGCAGCCGCCGCCCATCACTACCAAAATATAGTGGCCACACCATATGGGTCAGCTGTTCCCATAACAACCGTGGAACAGTGGGAAGTACTACACGAGGCGGATCCAGTCCAGGCCAGGCCAATGCTGATAACAGACAGCATCACAGGCAGACCGTATACTTGGAGGGTAAAGCAGTACAGGGCCTACGTGATTCGGGGGCTACCATCACCTTGGTCAAAAGTCATCTGGTCTCGGATGAAGCGAGACTAAGTAAA
Source organism: Pelobates cultripes (assembly GCA_933207985.1). NCBI lineage: Eukaryota > Metazoa > Chordata > Amphibia > Anura > Pelobatidae > Pelobates > Pelobates cultripes. The sequence goes on from OW240917.1 coordinate 37,555,024, forward strand.
ACTGTGGCCGTCAGGGTAGCCGGGGGAGCAGTGTACCGGCTGCCTACAGCAAGGGTACATTTACATTGGGGAGCGGGGGCAGGACATGTGGAGGTGGGGTTGATGCCGCAGTTACCGGCGGAGGTTTTATTGGGGAACGATCTGGGGAGGCTCACATCTGCTTTTGAGCCCCAGACGCCCACCACAGGAGAAGCTCATCCTGTGGTCACCCGTCAACAGGCCCGCACCCAGGACTACAACACACTTCCGGAGGTTCAGGTAAGAGACCCTTCCCCTTCCCTTGACTGTGTCCCCTGGGCCCCTCCTAACGAATTTGCAGCAGAGGTAGTGACTGACCCCACCTTGCAGGTATACAGAGACAAGGTGACAGCAGACCCTCCGGGGGAGAGGGGGAGAGATTTGTCTGGGACAAGCAGCTTTTGTACAGGGAGACAGACAAGCAGATTGAGGGGTCAGACCCAATAGTGACGAGGCAGCTAGTGGTGCCGCAGCGGTACCGAGCAGAGCTACTCCGGATAGCGCACGATATCCCGCTATCCGGACATCTAGGGGTCAGCCGTACTAGGTATCGACTGACCCAAAATTTCTTCTGGCCAGGGATCAGCCAGGAAGTGCGCCGGTATTGCACCACCTGCGACACCTGCCAGAGGGTAGGAAAAAGGGGAGACCGGAGGAAGGCGAAGCTACACCCCTTGCCAATAATTGAGGAACCGTTTAGCAGAATAGCGGTAGACTTGGTAGGTCCCCTCAAGAAAGCCAGCCCGTCAGGCAAAAGGTACATTTTAACGGTAGTAGACTATGCTACCAGATATCCAGAGGCGGTGGCTCTGACCAACATTCAGGCTGAAACGGTCGCGGATGCCCTCATGCAGATATTCTCCCGGTTGGGATTACCCAGGGAGATTATCTCGGATCAGGGTACCCAATTTACCGCAGAATTCACCCAACACCTCTGGAGGATCTGTGGCATTAAGCCTATTATCAGTGCCCCTTACCACCCCCAGACTAATGGGCTCTGCGAACGGTTCAATGTCACATTGAAACAAATGCTCCGAACCTTCGCAGAGACCCACAAGGACTGGGAGCGGTTCCTGCCGCATCTCCTATTCGCTTACCGGGAGGTGCCGCAGGAATCCACGGGGTTCTCCCCGTTTGAACTGCTGTTTGGGAGGAGGGTCCGAGGCCCCTTAGATCTTATAAGAGAGCATTGGGAGGGAGACCGGAGCGCAGATGGCACCCCCATCATACCTTATGTGTTGGCTCTCCGAGACCGCCTGGAAGCCTTAACCAGGACGGTAAGGGAAAACCTTCAGGCGGCACAGACTCGCCAGCGCACATGGTATGATCGGGGAGCCAGGGACCGTAGCTTTCAGGTCGGGCAGAAAGTGCTGATTTTAAAGCCTGTCCGACATGACAAGCTACAGGCCGCCTGGCAGGGACCTTATAGGGTGGTGGAACAGAGATGTGACACCACCTATATAATTGGCCCCTGTACAGGGACGGGAGGGCGAAGCATGCTCCATGTGAACATGATGAAGCCCTACCAAGAGCGCTCCGAGGAGGTAACCGCCATATGTGCGCCCAATTCTGATGATTTTGACAGCTTACCACTCCCAGATCTGCTGGAAGATGGGCAGTTGTCTGGGGATTTAGGGGAAGTCACACTGGGAGACCGGCTGAGCCCACAGGAGCGCATCGAGGTACAGCAGCTGTTGGAGGAGAAACGAGACACGTTCTCTAATGTACCTGGGTACACCCCTCTGGCCACTCACCGGGTAGAGACCCCAGGGCAATTACCGATGCGTCAGACCCCCTACCGCATCCCCGAAGCGGTAAGGGAAAACATGCGCAAGGAGATCGATGAGATGCTCCAACTGGGGGTGATTGAGCCCTCAGATAGTCCCTGGGCTTCTCCTGTAGTGCTCGTACCGAAGCGAGACGGTACGACTCGCTTCTGCATGGACTACAGGAGATTAAACGAGAAAACCGTGTCCGATGCATACCCTATGCCACGGATAGATGAGCTACTGGACAGGATGGCCAGGGGCCAATACCTCACTACTATTGACTTATGTAAGGGGTATTGGCAAATCCCCCTGGCCCCAGATGCCATCCCTAAGTCGGCCTTTGTCACCCCATTTGGTTTGTACCAGTTTAAGGTCATGCCATTTGGGATGAAAAACGCCCCAGCTACTTTCCAGAGGATGGTAGACCGACTCCTGGATGGGTTCCAAGACTACACCTGTGCCTACCTGGACGATATTGCCATTTTTAGCAATACGTGGCAGGAGCACTTGGCCCATATAGGAGCGGTTCTAGACAGGATTAAGGAAGCTGGTTTGACATTGAAACCGGCCAAGTGCAGCATAGGGATGGCCGAGGTGCAGTACCTCGGACGTAGAGTGGGTTGCGGCAAACAGAAGCCCGAACCAGCCAAGGTAGAAGCCGTGGCCCAGTGGCCCACTCCTAGGACTAAAACCCAGGTGTTAGCCTTTCTAGGGACCGCTGGGTATTACAGGAAGTTTGTCCCTAACTATAGCGCCCTCGCCAAACCTCTCACTGACCTTACTCTGAAGAATTTGCCCCGCCAGGTGACCTGGACCCCGGAGTGTGAGCAGGCATTCCAACATCTGAAAAATGCACTGATAAACGCTCCTGTCTTGGCAGCTCCCAATCCAACTAAACGCTTTCTTGTTCACACAGACGCTTCTATGTTTGGATTGGGAGCAGTACTGAGCCAAGTCGGAGCCGATGGCGGAGAACACCCCGTGGCTTACATCAGTCGCAAGCTGTTACCCAGAGAAGTAAGCTACGCCGCCATCGAGAAGGAATGCCTGGCTGTGGTGTGGACCTTAAAGAAACTACAGCCGTATCTATATGGACAGCCTTTTTCGTTACTCACGGATCACAACCCGTTGGTATGGCTTATCCGGGTGGCTGGGGACAATGCCAGGCTGCTGCGCTGGAGTTTGGCGCTGCAGCCTTTTGACTTTAATATTCAGTACCGCCCGGGTAAACAGAATGGGAATGCCGACGGGTTGTCAAGACAAACTGACCTGGAGAAATGATCCGTGTGTCCCCGGACATCCCCAAGCCGATCCGTGTTGGATCAGACTGTGTATGCCGGCTTGTGGGCAAGGGGGAGCAGTGTAGCGGATGGCACTGGGCTGTCCTGCAAATGTCTGTGAAATAAATGCATTCGTGTGATCTGTTAGTTTCCTATGTGTTCTAAAGCCTTGTATTCTTGTGATTGTTCGGTAGTTTCGTTCCCTTAGTTTATTCGAATGAAACTACCGAACAACCAGACCTCCCCTGTGTGAAGTGTGTCCGCAATTACCCGTTGCAACATTGTTGCGAACGGGTAATTGAACAGTAAGTAGCCGTCCTTTGTTCTCGGGGGTGGCCGCCATTCGACAAACGAACACGTGGCGGCGGCCATTTTAAAACTCCCGAACAGCGGTGTTTAGCCGTCGAGTGTCTGGAACTAAAATCGAACACTCGAGTAGGCGAACACCGCTGAGACCTCCACAGCCCTGGTCCGTTCGGTTCCAAACTACCGAACGGCCCCTCGTTCGGTAGATAGAGAATACCGAACGAGGGGATTCAGGCGAACCCTCCCTAGCCTCTATAGCTAGAGGTTTTCGTGTATTTTATTCCCTTATGCCAGGACCGACCGCAGGGCCCATTCACATGGAACCGAATTCGGCTATCTCAGTTCGTGCGGTCGGTCATTTTATTCCCTCCATACTTTTCCCGAACCCCTGGTCTGATCTGGGTGGTTTTTGGATATGTTGTTCACCCAGATCAGGGCTACCAGGGGATGTAGGATTTAAAGAGGTACCCCTACGTTTAGGGGTACATCCAGAAACGGGGGGAATTGGTGTACTGGATAAGGGGATTATGATGCTGGCTGAGGGGAGGAGATGTGTGGGAGGTTACCAGGACAGGATTGGCTACTGTAATAATTACTGTAATCCCTCCCTTGCATGGGAGCATGCTTTATAAGGAGACTGTGATTAAAGGCTTGTCAGTTCTGCTCCTGAAACTGTGTGTCGTCCAGTTATTGGGATTGCTGTGGGGAGGTTGCTGTTATTTTACCTGCTGGAAACTTTGCCTATGGATTTATTATTTACTTGTTCCTGAGCCTCACTTGGATTATAAGCGGAGACAACCTGGGGAATATTGCATCTCCGCTACAGTAATCACAAGGATATTGAAAAAACATTTCAGTACAAATACAAGGCATTCAAAAATTCTGCACACATTTTGAAAATAGGTAACAATAAACACATGCGATGTGTACATTTCTATAACCTACGTGAGAGACTGAGTATAGAGTCAACATGAATTGCCTAGACAGTGTGATGGGTACAGTAGATTATAGGGTAGTAGTAGACAAGAGAGGAAGTCACCGGAAGTGACGTCATGCGGAAGTAATATGCGTTCCACAGTGGAACGCACGCCAACACCGGCGAACATTTGAGTGATTAAAGGACGGATATTTAAGAAGATTTTCATACCTATCACAGCTACACATGCCTGAGGAAGTCCAGAGAAGGACGAAATGAGTTGGAATTGTTTTTATTTTGTTTCTGTATTGAATTTTTATTTTTTATTGTCTTGGTGCTGCTATCACTGTTCCAGATCCTGTATTTTGATTGGTTCAGCTGCTGCATATGAATACCACCTAGTGTGGAGACAAGCTGCTTTTATTCTGATACATTGTAAGTGCAATACATGTAATAAATTGTTACTTTTTATACAATCTGCACTATCTACTTTCCTCTTTCTATTTGGAGTAAATTAGAAGATTTGCTGCTCACATATATTTGGATTCATCGCTGGAGGTCCTTCATACTTTCCAGTCCCTTAATACAGAGGGAGATATGCCTGATTTCATCTTACCCTTGTGAGTTTTCTACCACCCATATTCTCAAGTGGTTTCTAACAATATCACACTATATATTGTTTGTGTATTTCTTTACAGATACAATTTTGCATTTAAATATCTCAACATATATTTTTGGTGATTCACATTATTTTGTATTTCTGTTTTTTTTTTCTTTTTCTTGTCACTGTTGTTCTTTGAGTGTTTATAAGGGAACACTTATAAACCTAGGATACTGTGTGCATTATAGCACTGATGGTTAACTGCTTGCTTTTCTTCTGTAGACAAGAGAGGGCCTGGTATAAGATATTCACAAAATGTAAGCCAGTGTGCAAGCATATTGTATATTAGACATAGGGTGATTGATCGCACTTAATGAAACACAATCCATTTACCATTTCATTAGTCAAAGGAGTTATAGCAGCGTGTGAGCAATAGAAGTTAATAAAAAGTTTTTAAAAAAACATTGTGAAAAAACAGGGGAAATAAAAATAAATAAATAAATAAAATAACTAATAAAACGTTGAACAGGATGTAGAGCATATAGCTCTGATAATCAAGACATATAAACCAGTGTTAACTGATGGTAATCAGTGAAATAACCGAGAGCTAAACGATGAATAAAGCCATTGCCCTGGCGGATGCCATCCATTCAGAATTGATACCCACTTGTTGCCGTCAAAGTGGTCAAAATAAACAAAGCATTAAACATTTGTTAAAGTAATAATCAGCAGTGGTGTAGTGACTCACAATGGTAGACACCATGTTCCCCAAGGTAGGCTTATGAGCAGCCTAGTCAGTTCAGTAGACTGGGTAATCTGATGCACCGACTGGGAAGTGCTGCCATGGCGTACAATGATTTTAGCCTCAGCCTTACCTTATCTTCTATCTGTTGAAACACCTCAATGGGTTTGTGAAGAAACCCCCCCCTTTTGTTACACTATTCCTGCCCATTGCATTCGGTAGATGTAACTACCGAACAAAGACCACCCCTCTGGCTCGTTAAACATCAAAGACTGATTCAATTGCTACCTCTGTCTGTGCGGCCAGCGTTCGTACAGCCGAACGCCACGTGGCAGAGAAAACCGCGGCAATCTTTGTTCATGCGAACAAAGGCAGCGGGACTTGGTCGTCGAGTGTATGGAACTGAAAACGGACACTCGACTTCCCGAACACCGGTCTCAAACAGACGAACGCTGGAACTCTACTTACCGAATAGCTAGAAGAGCGCTATTCGGTACTTTGATGCATTCGACAGAGGGGAACGAATGCTGCTAAGAGCCAGAGGGATCCATTCGGTACTTTGTTCGCTTTTCTTCTCTTTCTAAAGTGACCGGCAAAACCCACCAAACTCATGGAACTGTTTTGGGCATATAGCCCAGGGTGAGCCGTTCACAGAAGACCTCCATAGTTTTTGCGAACCCCTGAACCGATCTGGGTGAAATTCGGATATGTTGGTCACCCAGATCAGGGGTAACAGGGGACATGTTATTTATGGGGATACTCCAAGTATAAAGGGATGTCCCAGTTATTGGGGAAAAATGTGAGATTATTATTTTATCAGACTTAATTATCTCCAGAGCTAGGAAAGGGAACTGTGGGTGTGTGTTATGTTTTTACAGTACGTGATTGGTTAATCTTTGTCCCTCCCTGAGGGATGTCCTCTTGCATGGGGACTTGCATAAAAGCCTGTGTGCACCCATTAAAAGTCAGTTCATTTTGTACCCTTCTTCTTGACTTCGGCTGGTGTTTGGGGATTTGTGTGTTTCATTAAGGGAATCATCTTGTGAAGCTATTGGGATTACTATATGGTTCGTCTATTCTATTTACTGAACGGAGGACTATATCACTAAGGCTCTGGCGGTTCAGGAGGAAACTACCGAATGAGGTTTAAATATACTTGGTTTCTTTACAGGGTTCATCTGGAAAAATAGCTTATTAACCCCTTAAGGACACATGACATGTATGAGATGTCATGATTTAATTTTATTCCAGAAGTTTGGTCCTTAAGGGGTTAACCTCACAATATGGCTAATTTAGAGGAATATTTAGGATGTTCCAGAGGGAGCATCATAATTTTATCTTCAACTCTGGTTATTTGGTGGTGTTCCAGAGTTTAGGAAAACCCTCCTGCAACAAGTGAGTATTACCTGTAACTTGAAACCCCTGTTATAAACCGATCTCTATGTGTTACTTTAACAACCCAATAGTCCTAGATTTGTAATGTACACGTTCGTGCATGTTCGATTACATAAAATCTCTCCCAACAATTTAACACTATGGCTTCAATTTAATATTTAATATCGTTGGACAAGCTTTTCAAAAATAAAATTTTGGGATAAACTTTTAAAGTTATTTACTATAATGAAAAATATTTACATTTTGTAATATTTTCTGATTTTTATATATATTCATATATTTTTACAAGTGTTATATTTTAATATTTTGAAATACAGTATTTTTAAAAGTTTATCCAAAAATATTAAATAATTTTAAAAAAGTTTATCCAACAATATTAAATCTAGGCTTATATTGGCACTAGTAAAAATGGAGGAATCATGTTTCACGTATCGTGGTCATGTCCAGTCCATCATTCTTTTTTTTTTGTGAGCTATTTAGAAATGTAACTGATACAAATACTCCACTGACACATTTCAATTACTTTGGGATTTAACACTGAAAAAACTTATATTACATATACATTTCCAGTAAGTACACATTGCTGGAGCTCGGAAATCTCTTTTACATGAACTGTATAGGGTCAGGAATACAAACATATATTCCGGACCTTAAAGTGTTTATAGTGACCTTGTGAGAACCAAAATGTGGCACTGGCCAATCAGCATCTCCTCATAGAGATACATTGAATCAATGCATATGTATGAGGAACGCCCAGCGCCATCTTTTCTCTGAAAAGGCAGTGTTTGCATGAAAAAGCCTGCAGGTACAATGGGTAAAATCTAGAACAACTTGGTTAAGCTGTAGTTGTTCTGGTGACTATAGTTGTTAGAACATTTATCCCGTACTTGGTGAGGACCAGAATTACCTGCCATGGTCCTACAGTTCTATCCAGACCAACCCACGCCCTTCAAGTACTTGGAGACACTCTTGAGAGACATCCAAGGGAGTCATATTTTGAAAATGTCTGATCTTTATTAAACAGAACAAGGGTTTTAAGACAAGCAATAAAGGGCAGTTCTAGAAGTAGTTAATTACCAATCAAATAACAGTTGTGATCTTCTTAGAAGAGGGGGAACAAAAATGGTCATGTGCAAAACTACATATGTGACGTGGACATCCTTGCAATGTACAAGGCTGTTAGTTTTATCATTTAACTAAATAGAAAATAACACTTTCAATAGTGTCCCTTTAAATTCATCTCTTTAAAAGGAGCTCCAGTCTACTGATAAGCAGAGTGTGTACGAAGGCTAATTTACTTCTGTTTAAATTCCCAATAAGACCTTTTACTAGAGCATGGTCTACGGGCTACACATAGAGATGAACTAGTTCGTAATTACCCTCATGTGTCAATTAGTTGTTAAAGCAGCTGATGTCTTTGTTGTTATTCCATTTATGGTACCTTGATGGCTCTGGTACAATATGAATTGGTATTTCTTATAGTAACATTTTATGTTGGTGTTGTTGTTTTTTTGCAATGGGCGGAGCTTAGGGGGTTCACCAAGCACCATGACCACTTCAGTTTATTGAAGTGGATATAGTATCTGTTGTCTGTATGGTCAGTGTTTTACTTTCTGTGCAAAATTGGCATCTGATGCCAGCATATACAATGCTGACACCGGTAGCATCTGTCCTCCCCTCAGTCCGTCCTCCCTAAATTTCTTTACCCTCCAGTAAGGGGGAGTGACGTCAACCAATGAGAATCTAGCTGAGGGAGAGAAACTCTGTGAGAGAAATAAGGTAGGTTTAAAGATTTTTAAACTTTTTTGGCACATGCAGGGTAAGGAGGGGCATGGGGAAACCAGCACAGAAGTGGATACGACAATGAAAACCAGTGTTTATGAAAACACCGTTTTTTTTGTTGGAGTAAAATAGAGTTTTTTTTGTTGGAGTAACAATTCCATTTCAGTTGTTAGGAAAATTTACCTGAAAAAGAATCCCACAGTAGGGCAAATTGCAGACTTCATGGACAGAGAAGATGGAGACAGCCAGCTCTTATGATCCGGTGCAAGAAAGAAAATATAAATTAATAAAATTAATGCAAGTGGCAAAAAGGTAGTATAGTCATTAAGATACAAGGGGCATAATGAAAGGAAAATTCAAAGAATAAAAAAAAAACATGACAGTTACACTTTAACAAATAGAACACTGGCGACACAGGTAATTTGCTAATATGGAAATAAAAGTGAGATATAATAATGATGATACCAAGTTGCAGGGCTCAGCTACCTTCTGTTTCTATTACTATTGCAATATGCTCTGTATGATCTGTCTTTAGCATGACAAAGCTTGACAAAGACCTGGTCAGTTTGAAACGTTGCTGTGTGTTCTGCTCCGATAAAACCGCTGTTTTTGCTATTTATTTGAATACCTGGACCACTACTTAATTTCATACACTTTGGGGCCTGGTCCTCCCCGGATCCGGTGCACCTTGACAGCCTGGTAAGTGTGGTCTCCTGCTAATTTACTTCATGAGAAGACACAGACATCTACTGAATATTATGCAAGAAGATGCTTGTTCCCAATACCTATAGCAAGAATAGGACAAGTGGGAAATTGCACAACACGGTATGCTAAAGGTAATTAGCTTTCCACCTTACTTTGCCAAAATGATTTGCCTACATGAGTAATCTCTTTTAATCTTTTGTTAATCTCTCTTTGCACCGGTATTCGAGTCAATTATTAAAGGGTTATTCCAACGTCCATGACCACTTCTGATTTTAGAAGTGGTCGTGGATGAAGGAATCTAACTGTCAAGTGTTTCTGCCTAAAACGCTGGACACTCAGAGATATTTGGACATTTATGCCAGGGGCTAGTTACACTCCCACATTGGCAACTGACGTACTATAATTCTCTCCATGTGGACAGAACCTGCAAGGGGAAGATTGTGTCTCCCGTTCCTCCCTTATTTCAGTCCTCCCACTTCCCTATACCCTCCTTAAATTATAATTTTTTTTAATTCTCTCCCCACTCCTTAACAACATCTCTTGACATCTCAGATAATGCGCATGAGCTCTGAGCTGGTAAAATGGCCCAATAAAAGACTTCTCAATGAGAACATTTTGATTGGACCTGTCGCGTCTGACGTGACTTAGGAGGAGGCATATATTAATATATATATATATATATATAATACACAAGATCCAGCGCACTCACCTATCCACTAAACAGCAACTTCAATGTTGAAAGATTTTTTATTTTTTATTTTTTTTTTTCTGGGGCTCTCTGCAGTACAAGGCTAAATAGGGCCCTGGGATGAGGCACCTGTGACAGGGAGGGGTGCAAAACCAAGGAGTTGACTAGACTCCAAAATATATATAAAACAAGAGGGGGTTGGCTGCACATACCTTAACATGCATAAATGGGGGTGCTGCTGGGGGCCAAATAATACAATACACAAGATCCAGCGCACTCACCTATCCACTAAACAGCAACTTCAATGTTGAAAGATTTTATTTTATTTTTTTTATTTTTTTTAAAACACCTAATCTAGGCAAAAATAATGGGGGTTTAGTTACATCATATGATCATACATTGCATAAGCCTGCCACAACGTCAATGTACCCCATCTTTGGCAGACATTGACGTTGTGGCAGGCTTATGCAATGTATGATCATATAATGTAACTAAACCCCCATTATTTTTGCCTAGATTAGGTGTTTTAAAAAAAACAAATAAAATCTTTCAACATTGAAGTTGTTGTTTAGTGGATAGGTGAGTGCGCTGGATCTTGTGTATTGTATTATTTGGCCCCCAGCAGCACCCCCATTTATGCATGTTAAGGTGAGTGCAGCCAACCCCCTCTTGTTTTATATATATTTTGGAGTCTAGCCAACTCCTTGGTTTTGCACCCCTCCCTGTCACAGGTGCCTCATCCCAGGGCCCTATTTAGCCTTGTACTGCAGAGAGCCCTAGATGGAATTTTTTTCCCCAAGTAGGTTAATCTCATAAGAGCAGACATTAGGCTGTTAGTGTAGGACCTGCCAAAGATGGGGTACATTGACGTTGTGGCAGGCTTATGCAATGTATGATCATATAATGTAACTAAAACCCCCATTATTTTTGCCTAGATTAGGTGTTTTTAAAAAAACAAATACAATCTTTCAACATTGAAGTTGCTGTTTAGTGGATAGGTGAGTGCGCTGGATCTTGTGTATTGTATTATTTGGCCCCCAGCAGCACCCCCATTTATGCATGTTAAGGTGAGTGCAGCCAACCCCCTCTTGTTTTTTATATATATATATATATATATATATATATATATATATATATATATAGTGCTTTCACTTTTTGTGGAGGCTTTTAGTGTACGGAAAACCAATACAACAACTGCAACTACCAATTCATTCATTTCTCATTTTATTCTAACTTATCGGTTATGTAAAAATAATATTATGTGTGCCCTTCCACTCTATTTTGTTTATCACAAAAAGAATTTGCAGGCCTATTAAATGATGCTTGTTTTTCAACAGATTGTTTAGAAACAGCTGAACACAATTTGACCAGGACTGCCAGCTAAAGGGAAAATGATCTAAGATAAACATCATGTTTCAAGGATTCTTCCTATTATCATTGATGTTTAAGGTTAAAATGGTTAGTTTACGCAGACATGACAAATTTTACCGCATGAAGAGGACAGATCTATTTTTCTCGAGAAGACATGAATATGCTTTGAGTGATTCCACATCCAAATGTGGTCTGGTGATACACAAGACTCTGCACAACCTGATTTATATATCTATTTAACCCCTTAAGGACCAAACTTCTGGAATAAAAGGGAATCATGACATGTCACACATGTCATGTGTCCTTAACAGTGGCGGATCCAGAGCCTGATCTCGGGAGGGGCACTTGTAGATTATTTAAAGAAATAATCCAGACACAATAACCACTACAGCTCAGTGTAGTGGTTATGGTGTCAATAGTGCCGGGACCCCCTCCCACAGTAAGTAGTCAAACCGTTTAAGAACAGTTTGACAACTTACCTGAGATCTGCTGGGAAATGGGGCTGTAGTAGGGCATAGGAGCAGTGGTGTGTGTGAGTGGTGCAATGTGTAAGGGGTGCAGTGTGTGTGTGAAGGTTGTAGTGTGTGAGTGAGGGCGGCAGTGTATGTCAGGGATGCAGTGTATGTGTGGACAGTATGTGTGTGTGAGTATTGCAGTGTGTGTGTATGGGGGGCAGTATGTGTGTATGGGGGCAGTTTGTGTGTATGGGGAGCAGTGTGTGTATGTGGGGGCAGTGTGTGTGTATGGGGGCAGTGTGTGTGTATGGGGGCAGTGTGTGTGTGTATGGGGGCAGTTTGTGTGTATGGCAGTTTGTGTGTATGGCGGCAGTTTGTGTGTGTATGGGGGCATGTGTGTGTGTATGGGGGGCAGTGTGTGTGTATGAGGGTCAGTTTGTGTGAATGGGGGGCAGTTTGTGTGTATAGGGGGCAGTTTGTGTGAATGGGGGGGCAGTTTGTGTGTATTGGGGGCAATGTATGTGTGTGTGATCAGGGTAGGGTGGCTTTTTTTTTATAATATATTTTTTTTTATTTAATTAAAATAAATAAATATTATATGTCCCCCCTCCCTTCTTACCTTTACTGGGGGGAGGGTGGACATTTCTCTGGTGGTCCGGTGGGGGATTCATTGGTGGTCCAAGTGGTTGGAGTGAACTCTAGCCCGCGCTCACAGGCTAGAGTTCACTCTCGCGAGATTTGGAGCGTTGCCGTGGTAACCGTCGGATTTCTCGGGGGGGCCAATTGCCCCATTGCCCCCCCCTGGATCCGCCACTGGTCCTTAAGGGGTTAAAGGAACACTTTAAGTACTGTAACCATTACAGTGTGCTTTACCAGTTATGGTCCCAAGAGTGCCCTGGCCCCCCTCCCCAATGTACAGGGGGGACCAGACATCCTGGTTTTACTGGGGTAGTCCCGGTTTTCATCAATTGGTTCCAGGGGCCTGAAAACCTTTTGCTACAAGAGGGAGGTGATCTGGCACGGGGTGGGAGAGACCTCAAAGGGGAGTTGGGTGGGCAGAAGAGACAGAAAGGAGCTGGAGGGGGGAAAAGAGACAGACAGGGATGGAGTGGCAAAAAAGAAATATGGGCTGCGGACAAAAGAGACAGACAGGGGCTAGAGGTGCAATAGAGACAGTCAGGGACTGGGTGGGAAAAAAGAGACAGACATGGGCTTGGGAAGCCACAAAGAGACACAGAGGACCTGAGAAGGGCAGAAAGAGACACAAATGTCGCTGGGGAAGAAAAAAACATACAGCAGGGCTCGGGGGACAAAGAAACAGAGGGGCTGGGGAAGGGGCAAAAGAGGTAGACACGGGCAAAATAGACAGACAGTTTGGAGGGGCTGGATACACCCAGAGTAGCTGGGGGAGGCAAAGAGACACAGAGGGACTTGGGGGAGAACACAAGGTGCTGGGGAGAAGAGACACATAGAGAGTTTGGGAAGGGGAGAAAGATATACACAGAGGAGCTGGGGGGTCAAAGAGACACAAAGGGGCTGGGGGGACAAAGAGACACAGAGCAGTTGGGGAAGGGGCAAAAGAGACAGACGGGCTGGGGGGCAAAAGAGACAGACAGGGTTTGGGGGAGTCACCCAGAGGAGCTGGGGGGGGGGACAGAGAGACACAGAAGGGCTGTTGATTTAAGCAGTCTTAGAAGGTAAGTAATTACAATTAGAGTTGAGCGAACCCGAACTGTAAAGTTCGGGTTCGTACCGAACATTACGATTTTACGAACCCGAGCCTGGACATTTCAGTAACAGTACTGGCTGTGATTGGCCAGTACAGCATGTGACCCAGCCTCTATATAAGCTGGAGTCACATGAGCTGTTATTAAACATGTCTAGTAAACAGTGAGCTGCCAGTGGCTGCTCGCTGTAAAAAAAAACAAAAAAACCTATTGGCCCCCACCCCTAAACGGCGGATGGGGTCCCTAAAGTAAAATAAGGGGGGGACCTATTGTCCTCCCCCCTGGCCCCCACCCCTAAGCGGCGGGTGGGGTTCCTAAATACCAATAAGGGAGGGACCTATTGTCCTCCCCCCTGGCCCTCTAATAAACATTTAACCCCCCACCCAGGTGACTAGGGGTCCCCAAACCCTCCCTCCCTCCCTCGTCACTCTCTTTCTCCCCCTCCCTCCCTTGTCACTCTTTCTCCCCCTCCTTCCCTTGTCACTCTGTTGTGGTTCTGGTGACTATAGTGTCCCTTGAATATAGAGAGGAAAAAAGAATCATCACAAATGTAAGAAATAAAATGTCTGTATCATTATTCTAAAAATTATTTTAAAAAAATAAAAAAAAATGCACATTCCTAGCTTAATTTTTAGCACGACATATGACACAAACATTTTGTACTTTGCAGATTACTTTTTATATTTTTATACATATACAGATTGTGTAATACTGCCCCTGACTTAGGGTGACCACATTTCCTAACTGCCATTCAGTGACACTGTCAGAAATGCATTCCATACATTTACTACCCATCTCTACCCCTTCCATTTATATTAGAACCCCACCTACCCCTTCCATGAATATTAGAACCACCCCTACCCCTCCCATGAATATTAGAACCACCCCTACCCCTCCCATGCACAAAAGAACCCCACCTACCTCTTCCACGCATATTAACCCCCCTACCCCTTCCATGCATATTAGTACTCCCCTAACCCCTTCCATGCATATTAGTACCCCCTAACCCCTTCCATGCATATTAGAACCCACCCTACCCCTTCCATTCATATTAGTACTCCCCTAGCCCCTTCCAATAATTTTTCTACCTCCCCCCTCCTCCCATCCATATTAGTAGCCCCCCTAAACCCTTCCAATTATTTTTCTACCTACCCCTCTCCCCCTATCCTTATTAGTAGCACCCCTAACCCTTTCCAATTATTTTCCTACCTACCCCTCCCCATCCATATTAGTAGGCCCCCTAAACCCTTCCAATTATTTTTCTACCTTTGTCCCCCCTTTTACCTGACATAGCAGGGGGACCTCTGGACGTCTGGCAGGCGCAGTGTCAGACTGAGCGCCGGGTAGTCACGTGACACTCGGCCAGGGCCGGTGCAAGGATTTTTGCCGACCTAGGCAAAAGTAAAGTTTGCTGCCCCCCCATGTGACATCACAATGCCCCACCCATATGATCTGCCATGTTAACTAATGCTGGAGTGCCGCCGTGTTTACATTAAAAGGCCTGCAGGGACAGGCTATAGACACCAGAACCACTACATTAACCCCTTAAGGACGAGTGACGGACGAGGTCCGTCACTCAGGGGAAACCCTTAACGACGAGTGACGGACCTTGTCCGTCACGCGGTAAAATTAACCCTGGATCGCCGCTATTGCGGCGATCGCGGGGTTAATGGTGCTCCGGTATGCCTCTGCATTAGAGGCATACCGGGAGCACCCGGTCAGGCTGCCCAGCACATGTGCTCGCTCTGACCGCAAGTCAGAGCGAGCACATGTGCTCTGTATACTCACCTACCGGCTCCCTGCACTTCCGGGTTCTGTGTGAAGTGCAGGGAGCCGGATCAGTGCTGATCCTGCCCCCTGCTGGAAAAAAAAATAAAGTTTATTTAAAGTGTCCCCCCCTTACCCATTTTAATAAAAAATTAACCCCTTCCCTGCCAATTGATCACTGACTACAGTGATCAATTGGCAGGGATTACATTTTACTATGATCTGATTTTTTTTTTTAACCCCTGAGGGTTAATTCATTTTTTTTAACCCTCAGGGGTTAAATTTATTTAATTAATTAATTAAAATATTTTAAAATTATATATTTAGCTAGCTGGGGTGGGTGGAAGTTAGTGGGGAATTGGGGGATTTGGCGTTAGGCTAACTAGGGGTTAACGTTAAAAAAAGTTTTAAAATAACCTTTAAAAAGTAAAAAATTAAGCTTAAAAAATGTTTTAATAACGTTTAAGTAAAAAAAAAAAAAAACGTTTACCTAGTCCAAATAAAAATTAACCCCTTCCCTGCCAGTCGATCACTGCCTACAGCGATCAAATAGAGATCACAGTATTATACTGTGATCTAATTTTTTTTAACCCCTGAGGATTAACTTTTTATTTCTTTTTTAACCCTCAGGGGTTCAATTTATTTAATTAATTAATTAAAATATTTTATAACTATGTATTTTGCTAGCTGGGGTGGGTGGGAGTTATGGGAAAATGGGGAATTTACTGTTAGTGCTGCGTACTGCTAGTTAGGGGTTAACGGTAAAAAAAAAAGCTTAGAAAAATGTTAAATCTGTAAAAAAGTTTTAAGAAAGTTTAGGAAAGTTTAAAAAAAATTAATAAGCAAAACAAAAGTTTAAAAACTAGTTTTTAAAAGTAAAAAAGTTATAAAAAGTTAAAAATACATTTTAAAAACGCTCATTACCACTACACCTGGAACAAACTAGAGAAAAAATATCCCACGCCAAGGTTCAAAATATGCCTTTTGAATTACCCCAGGGTGTATTCTTTAATAAATAGTATGTGTTTGTGGGGAAGTTTCAATAACCAACCGTCTAAACTACTCCAAATTGGAACATGGACACAGCGTAAAACTTCAAAGTTAGAAAAAACTGAATGGCTGCGTCTCAAATGCGCCCCTTCAACATCCACATATACCTGGCAAAGGTACATACAGGGGTATTGCTGTACTCAGCCGACATAGCTGAGCAACATATGAAGTATTATACAGTCATAGCACACATAAGGTTTGCAAAATATGTTGCACAAACTCACTTTGTATGTCAAAAAGGCAGAAAAAATGCTTATTACCACTACACTTGGTACAAGCTAGCGGAAAAATGATCCCACGCTAAGGTTCAAAATATGAATTTTGAAATACCCTGGGATGTCTTCTTTAAGAAATGGTATGGCTTTATGGGGTATTTGGATTATATAGCCTGGTAAAATACTCTAAAATGGGACATAGGCACAGCATAAAAATTCAAAGTTTGAAAAAAACTGGAATGGCTGTGTCCCAAATGTGCCCCTCCGATGTCCACACATACCTGGCAAAGGTACATACGGGGGTATTGCTGTACTCAGCCGACATAGCTGAGCAACATATGAAGTATTATACAGTCGTAGCACACATAAGGTTTGCAAAATATACTGTGCAAACTCACTTGTATGTCAAAAAGGCAGAAAAAACGCTTATTACCACTACATCTGGTACAAGCTAGCGGAAAAATGATCCCACGCTAAGGTTCAAAATATACCTTTTGAAACACCCTGGGGTGTCTACTTTAAGAAATGGTAGGCCTTTGTGGGGTAGTTTGAATTTAAAACCTGCGAAGATGCTTGGAAATTGCACATAGGCCCAGCGTCAAAATTCAAAGTTTGGTAAAAACGGATATGGCTTGGTCTCCTATATGGCACTGTAGCTTCACGAAATAGTGCCAAAGACATTCATTGGGGGTGTATTTTTACTCAAAAGACTTAGCTGAGCATAATTTGGGAGGTTTGAACTTAGTGGCACATATGAAATATACAAAACGCCCAGCAAAAATGCAATCCGTATGTAAAAAATGCACAAAATAATTTTTTACCACATACTTTGGCATATATTGGTGAAAAAATGGGGGTATGTTAAGGCACAATATGCACCTTATAAGATACCCTGGAGTGTCTCCTTTTACAAATGGTAGGCCTTTGTGGGGTTTTTTGAACAGTCAAACTGTTATAATACCCCAAATGGAAGCTAAGGCTCATTAAATCCATCTCTCAAAATTCTACTGTGAATACTGAAAAGGACAGGTATCCTGTGTGGCACTGTAACTTCACGAAATAGTGCCAAAGACATACAATGGGGGTGTCATTTTACTCAGCAGATGTAACTGAACACAAAATAAAACTTTGTACAGGAATAGCACACACCAACTTTACAAAATATACACGAGAATTTCTTTGTTATAAGTTTGTGTGCCAAAAACCAAAAAAACACAATTTTACTCCAATATTTAGCAGAGATTGGCGGTGAAATGGCTACGTAGAAAGTGTCAAAACAACCTTAGGTAAATAGCCCGTGATGTCTACTTTATATAAATATATACTTTTGTGTGGCAATTTTGTTTTCTTTTATGGCTATTAAGCTTACAAGACAAACATACCAAATTCTAAAATCGCTCCACATTAAAAGTCTATTTTACTCCTTGTGCTTTGTGACCTGTAACTACCAAAAAAAACTTAAAATCCCAGACACATTGTATATTCTGTAAATCAGAACAACTAAATTAATTTATTTTTAATTACTTTTCTTAACCTGCACTAATTATGCACACATTATTATTGCAAAAACTGTAAAAAAAACCACATAATTTTCATTTTTTTTTTACATTTTTCTGTATTTTTTTATAATAAATAAGCATTTATATATATGTGTGTTACATCAAATTAAAGCCCTTTCTGTCCTTTAAAAAACGATGTATAATATGTGTTGGTGCAACAAATAAGTAAAATGAAAATTGCAGTTGAACGCAAACAGCAAAAAATGAAAAAAATGCCGTTGTCATTAAGTGAAAGACAAGCTTTTGAAGCTCTGTCCTTAAGGGGTTAAGCTGCAGTGGTTCTGGGGACTATAGTGTTTCTTTAATGTGAGGTAAATTAGAGATTAGTGCCACGAATAATATACTAGATTGCCTACTTACAATCAGATGAGGATGATGATGGGCTCTAGCTGCAGTCTGGCTCCACTGGTCTGGTGTAGAACAGGCTCTCTGGAGGCTGTTTGTAACTGTGGTTACAAAAATCAATGTTCTGGGAGAACGGGAAGCAGCTCCATTTTTTGGGCGCCCTTTACACAGCTCAAGGTCTGGGTCCCAGGGTCCACCTTCATGTTCCACCAATGAGTTTGTTCACAGGGGGTGGAGTGTGTAGTGGATGTCCTGAAATGTGTGTAAGGAATGCATTGTGGGAATCTGTGTTTGTATGTGTAAGGGCTGCAAGGTGTGTTTCTGTGTATGTACAGGATGCAGTGTGTGCGTCTGTAAGGGGTGCATTGAGTGTGTGTACGGGGTGCATTGAGTGTGTGTAAGGAATGCATTGTGTGTTTCTGTGTGTGTAAGGTTTGCATGATTGTGCGATTGTGTGTGTGTGTGTGTGTGATGGATGTCAATCTCTCTCCCTCCCTTGTCACTCTCTTTCTCCCCCTGCCTCCCTTGTCACTCTCTTTCTCCCCCTCCCTCCCTTGTCACTCTTTCTCCCCCTCCTTCCCTCCCTTGTTACACTCTTTCTCCCCCTCCCTCCCTCGTCACTCTCTTTCTCCCCCTCCCTTGTCACTCTTTCTCCCCCTCCCTCCCTCCCTTGTCACTCTCTTAGTAATAGTTCTGGTGTCTATAGCATGTCTTTGCAGGCTTTTTAATGTAAGCACTGCCATTTCGTAAAAAGGCAGTATTTACATTACTGATGAGGAATACCTCTAGTGGACACTCAGATGGCCACTAGAGGCGCTTCCTAGTCGAGACATGAATGCCGCCCTATGAAGTATCTGCGCATGTGCGGCAAAGCTGCGCATGCGCACCAGAGAGCAATGATGCTTCTGAATAGAAGCGTTTTATTGCTCCCTGCTCGCACCCTCCTATTTTGTCATTTTGACGAAATAGGGGGTGCGGCATCAGGAGGATCCCGGCGTTGTATCCGGGTAAGTAAAACCCCTTCCCTGTAGTGACCCTTTAATGTTATTATTTAATCATTTATATAGCGACTGCAAATTCCGTAGCGCTGTACAATGAGATAAACAACTCCTAGTTTACGGAATAAGAATATACCCGGCGAGTAAAAATGCTATCCCCCAGATTTTTTTGGGTTCCTACGCCCATGGTCACCCCCCCTCAAAAAGGTTTACTCCTACCTACTCCCCCAACCCTAAAAATAATGAGGGGGGGGGGCCTTTAACTAAGTACCTGTAAAAATAAAATAAAGCTTACCATTTGATGTTTTCTTTCTTCTAAAATCTTTTTTCAGCCCCCAAAAAGGCCAAATAAAAATCCATAATAACCGACGGACTTAAAAAAAAAAAAAATGAGCGCAAAAAAATAATCTATCTTCACCCATGGAGGGAAGGCTTATAAAGCCTTGGCCCGGCCTGCCATTAGGCTCAGAGCACTCTGATTGATGGGTTTAAGCCATCCAATCAGAGTGCTCTGAAAGGTAAATGAAGAGACTGACAGGTAAGTCTCTAGATTTACCTGTCACAGCACTCTGATTGGTTGGCTTGAAATCCACCAATCAGAGTGCTCTTTGTCATTTTACACAGCGTGGGAAAGTTCTTTGGAATTTTCCCACGCTGTGTAATTTGACTCATAACACTCTGATTGGTTACTTAATCCACCAATCAGAGTGTTATGAATCAAATTACACAGCGTGGGAAAATTCCAAAGAACTTTCCCACGCTGTGTAAAATGGCACAGAGCCCTCTGATTGGTGGATTTCAAGCCAACCAATCAGAGTGCTGTGACAGGTAAATGTAGAGACTTATAAAAGTGGAATCAAAGAAAGAATGTTCCCCCACAACACAAAGAGGGAAGAGGGGGAACACACTGTACTGGCTTTATTACATAAATTGGGGGTAATGCAAAAAGAAAAAAATGCAAACTGTATATGCTTAGATCCTAGAAGGGTAGGAAAAGGGTAAACTGCTCATGGATAGAAAGTCTCCCATAATATCAACTATGAAACTACTTTATTAATTACCAACATAAAAGGGATATATCAGGAGGCAATCCCAGGGCAGAACCCTAAAATATCAACAAGTATCAGCCCAGCTAGTTGGACCATAAGGTGAATCCACTTCAGAGAAACACAAAAATTGTCAGTAGGGGATGGAGATATCTCTCCAAACAAACAGACTAAATAGCTCTATTGGATCTATCACTTAAACGGTGTGCTGAGCTGATACCAAAAACTAGGTGGTCTAGGAGGTACAGGGTAGTTAATGAGTGATACTCATTTAACAACAGAGAACCATACATATGGTCTCTAGATGCAGGTAAAGTAGAGGCTAGTGGAACAGTCAACTATATAGGAAAATAGAAAAAAAGGGTAGGGTCGCACTCAGTCACAACAATTCAACACAGGGTGCTACTGAGCATGGGTCAGCAAAAAACTCCAAGGAATATGTACAAATAGAAAATCCCAGGCACTCCCTGCGATTGTTTCCAGGCAGATTTATTGCAACGTTTTGACCTGTTAAGGTCTTTATCAACACCACAGTGACAAAATTGCACTTATATACACACAAGTTACAAACAAACAATCAATTATTTAAGCAAACAATTAAACAATTTCATTAGACAAACAAGTGTTAGAAATAATACAATCAATATATCAAGTTAATACAGAAGACTAAAAAAAGACATGGTAAGGAATAAATAGATAAATGGCTGAAACAAATAGTCAAAGAAAATACAAGCAGTCCAGGTTTTAGAAACAACCACATAAACAATTATATATGCACAGATCTTTTAAATAAATATATCACTAAACTCAACTTGTGCAATTAATCATATTAGACAATACCTGGGATTCAATTTGATGCCAAACATATCGAAAAGACCGGACCTCCTCTCCCACGTGACTAGACGCGATTAAGTCACAAACCACGTCAAAAGGCCGCAGAGGGTGTACGGCATCTGAAATCTGAGCGCATGCGCGAAGGGAAACCCAGGCCATAAGAAAGCCTGCAAAGATAATACAATGCAAGTGATTTTAGCACTTTATTGCATTATAGCACGCACTTTATTAATTATTGATTATAGCACTTTGTTTTTTAATGCACTTTATTAATTATTGATGCACTTTATTCAATGCTTTGCATTCTTTATTAATTGCATGCATGTTTTTTTAGCACGTATACTAATTATGCACTTTGAGGGTGGGGGCACCCTCAGGGCACTATAGTGCCAGGAAAACGAGTATATTTTCCTGGCACTATAGTGGTCCTTTAAATGTTTGTTTTTTTGTTGCCACACCCATTCCTTTGCCATTAATCCTTTTTGTTTCAGTCTTTTCCTGCTTGCAGTGGTCTCATTTACTCTGCTCCTTTCTTTGCAGGTAAGTGCTGTGTGTGTTTTATTGTTGTTTTTTTAGTCATGCATATCTAGGCAGTTAGGACCCACCGTAATTGGAGTACTTTGGTGCAGTGGTGGCCTGCATACATCTTGGCCATTTATGTATGTCTAAATCGCCAATGTTTATTACATATATATAGTACGTAGTTATGTCTCCTCTTGTTTTGCCTTGTATCTCTTGTCTTGTTTTATTTTGTCTTGTATTCTCAGTTCATGTACAATCCTGTGAGTGGAAGACAGAGATCTGTCAAGTCAACATCTTCAAACGTCTAAACATTCTTGACTTTGTGTCTTTACCAACTAGGACAGATCTGTCCTAGATAGCGAAAGGGCATTTGATTGAATCCATTGAGGATTTCCATCATCAAAAGATGCTTTCCTTTCTGTTTATGTGATTTTTAAAGGGTAATTTCACCCACGAAGATCACTTCTGCTTTTAGAAGTGGTCATGGTGGCAGGAATCTGTATGTGCCGCATTTCTGCTTAAAATGATGCACATACAGAGATACATTAACTTTTGTGCCAGAGACTAGTTACCCCCTCTTCACACATGACTTGTGTGTCCCCGGCGACAGATTTAATTATCTTCTACCTTGCAGGTAGCGTGACTGCAAGTGAAAGCTTGCTCTTCCCTCCATCCCACCATGTTCTCACCCCCCCAGCCCCCCTTGCCAGCTCAGAGCGCATGAAATGGTCCAAGCAAACACTTTTTTATGATGAGCATTTGACTGGACTGTGCAAGGTTCTTTGTGACGTCAGATGGAGGTGTTGAAAGCAGCACCAGGAGCTTTACACAGTGCTTGATTCTAGGTAAGTTTATTATTAATCGACTGTTTTAAAAAGGAGGGGACCTCGTTAGCAATGCCCACTAGGTTGAAGAATTGGAATAATCCCTTAAGCCAAAGAAGCAAATGTCACTTTTACGTTAGACACTTTACTTTACGCAGAGTACACTTTGTGACGAAGTGCCCTTCGCCACTTCTCCCTGGAGAGGATTAATGGCTAGCCTCTTGCCTCATGACTATGGCCCCTCTCATCAGCCCATGCTGTAACTTTAACCCCATGGCGATTTGACTGTGGTTGTGGGATCTGAGCGCTGTTTGGATATTTTGAGCGCTCAGATCCAAGCCATCTCTACAGTATGATAGGAGTTATGTATTTTTGCTGTTGTTGTGAATAGGGATATTTTCTGTACCTGGAGATAGTTGGCTTACCACACCCAGTTAAGCCACTTATCTCACACAGCCTAACTCTGTGGAACTGGCTCGGACAGGAAAAGCCATGCTTGCAGTGATCACAAAGGACTTCGACCTAACTTTTAAACCAATGGAAGGAATTGCCTGATTTTTGAGTATGTTTGTATTTGGAGTGTGCTGATTCTGAAAATGTAATGTGATGTATACTTTTAAAGTTATGAATATTGTGTAAAACTGTATATGTTCTGCCTGTGATAATTAAGTTAGTCTATTGTGTTGAGATAATTGTATCACAGGCAGAGGGGAGGATTTCTGCTGGTATGAATAGGAGTGTTTAGCTGTGTTGTAATGTATTGATTGGTTTGTTCTTCAAAACCCTGTGGGTGGTCCTGTATGTGTAAGACCTCCATAAAGGAAAGCCCTTTGGTGTCAGTTAAACAACTGCTTGACCCTTTCTTGAAGCCTTGGCTCATGCTTGGGGGATGGGATAACTACACTCTGGGGATTTCTATAATCACATACTCCCCAGAGTAAGCTCTTGCAAGAGCTTGTTTTGTTCCTGGTTCCTGCTGTCTGGATTTAGGAGAGGTGCACCCACTGGAAGCTGGATCCTGGCCTTGGATCCAGGGTGGGTGAGAGACGGCGAGACTCCGGCGCAGCTGCATCGCTGGAAGTGGGGTATGCAGTGTGGATGGTGTCGGTTGGAGTGCTTGGAGTCCTCAGCAAGCACTAGAAGCATCGATTTGCGGAGGTACTGGGTCGGAGTGCCAGCGGTCCGTCACACACATCATCCCACAAGAGATAACTTGCAATTCAGCGAGTCTGAACTAAGCATGAATGATAAATTGTATCTATACTACTACAGCTGTATTACAATTGGGTGTCTATTATTGTTAAAGTTTTTCGGTCACTTCAGATGTATTTCATGATACGCAATAACGAAATCCAAAATCAGAAGACAAAACGGGGACAAGGCTTTGATTTGTGGGCAAGCCTCAGGTTGACGGAAGCTGACAAAAGACAGAGTTTCGCTGTTACCTTGTGTCAAATCCCAACAGCCATCACATGTAAAAAAAACAGGCATCATCTTAGTTAAATGCAAGATGAGATCTATGAAGAGAAGACTCCTGTGATCTTACGGAACCCTCCATATAAATCAGTGTTGTACTCTGACATTGTGATATATCTGCATGAGTGCATCAGTGACACAGCCACCTGGCAGCAGGAGCTGAAGAAGGTCACTGGAAAGAGGGTGGCAGTGGCTGCAATGGACCTCTTAAGTAGAATATATCTACCTTCAAAGTATGTAAAGACCTCTGTAAGTGACAGTTCCGCTGCATGATATACCATATAGATCTGTCTTGTGAACTGGACATGGATGAAGCTCCCCTTCACTCCTTTTTAATTTTCATATCTTTTTTTTTTTCTCGGTTGTTAATACTACTAAAACATTAATAAACTCAACGTAAAAAGAAACAGCAGGACACTAGCTTTTAATTAAAATCCTCTATGTGCAAATAATGTATTTTAAAGTGGGAACAAGTCCACACAAGAAAGGGGTTATATTGGAAATCTCAATAGAATATCTGAGAAAGAAATCAATTTGTTTGTTTTTTTTTATGCTGAAGGGTAGGTTAACTTTGAACATTTTGCCATCTTTTACTTTACTGGAACACTTTAGTGTCAGGAATACAAAGATTCCTAACCCCAACCCCTGTCTGTCCATGAAAGGGTTAAGAAAAACTTTTTTTTTCACTTTTTCACTTTTGATTTTGATCCCTTGGTGCTGGTGGGTCCCGCACCCGCTGCTCTGCCAACGTCAGCTGATTGAAGGACCTAATGCATATGCGTGGCGTGTGCAGTGATTGTTAGGCCATCCCCATATGAAAGCATCAAATCAATTCATTCCTAAGGGGTCTCGCTTAACGCTGGATGTCCTCATGCAAAGCTTGAGGATGTCCAGCATCGTTTCACAGAGTCAAACTCCGTGAAACTGCAGGGACTGGTTTTCTAGACAGTAACTAGAGGCAATCTTAGCACTGCAGTCTAAACATTGCAGGGTTAAGGAGACAGTGACACTTCAATGTGAATGAGTAGTATGGGTGCCTATAGTGTCCTTTTAAGTCAAATAACATTTGAGACAACACAATTAACCCCGTCGCTACCAAGTTCTTTTATTTATCAATTTTATTCGTTATTTTTAAATTATTATTTTTTTCCATTTATTTGAAATGCGGAATGCATATCTAGCAAATACATAGCACAAAAACAGCTTGTCAAGATTGATTCAGAAGTAAATAAAAAAAAAATAATACATTTATGCAATGGTAATTATAATGTTTCATTTATTCATTTATCCTTAAAATAAATAAATGGAGAAATAAATATTAGAGATACTGTAAGTACAGTTATTTATCTAATACCAGTATAATTACCAAAATGGATACCACACTCTCCTGGATCCCAGGATGCAACTTGGCCTGAGGTTGGCCAATCATCACAATGTAATATGCAGAAAAGTAATGATGTTCCAGGCACTCAAGTTAAATCCAGTGAGCTGATTTATTGAGGTAGATGCAAAGCAACGTTTCGGCCCACAACAAGGCCTTTGTCAAGCTTGTTGCCTATACGAGGCATAGCAGCCTGCAGACAAAATCTGTATTGAGGTGCGAGCAGCCTCACCCCCTTACTGCTAGATTGCAGCCCTGTAATTTTACCTACAAAGTACAGGGCGAGGGACTAGAATTTATAGTCCCAGCAGATTCCCTTTTACCTTTCTTGAGCCTCATCAGAGAAGCAAATGATTATGGGTACGCTGGGATAAGCTATACCATTCCGTGTATTTGCTTTGGGAAGCTGTAGTATTCCAGTCTCTTCAGCAGGACTATGGTCACTAGTCTCTAACAGCAGCAAGGCAAAAGTAGCCTTAATGTAGCCTTGGTAGAGCCTTCTAGTGGATGGAAAGAAATGGACAACATAGAAGGAGAAATTCGGGGCCAGCCTTCCATATTCCAATAAATATTTTAAATCTTTGTGGAAGGACTGCTGGCATGACATTGTATGATGCAGATGCAGAAAGTTATGTTTGTTTTACATCTACAAAGACTTTGAAATTATTTTATAAATAATGCCCTACAATGAAAAGGTTCTAGAAGCAAATAAAAAACAACAACTTGGCATTGGAAAATTACAGCTTTCAATCATTTTCAAAATCGTTGGCTAAAGTAAGTAATACAAATATTTTGTTATTCATCATAGGTTTGCTATTGATTGTTATTTGTGTTATGTTGTTTTTCTTATTTCAATAATTTGCCTTTTTAAGAGTCCTGCAAAAATTATGGTTTGTATATCCTATACATTGAAAATGGTTTTTCATTTTCAAAACATGGCTCTCTATGTGGCAGTAGGATTTATTTTAATCTCGCCAATTCCTTAGCAGGAAAGTTTTGAATCACATGTTTAGTTAGTAACTGTGTCCAATAATCCAAAAATCAGATGTTAGAAGTCTCCTGACATCCTAACTAGAGGCAGATATATACAGGGGCAAAACAAGTACCCATTGCAGTCCATAACTTTTGAGCAAGAACGTGACATTAATCAAAAATAAATAGTTAAAAGCATAAAAGTGAGAGATTGTGGCTGGCATTTCATATGTTCTGTGAATAGTCAGAACATTGTTAAACACAGATCTGCACAAACCAGTCAAGCAATTAGACCTGCTTTTCCCACAAAAATCTCACATTTGAATTCTGGGTGGGCATATGCAAATGCACAAGGTGGTCATGAGCTAAGATTTAAATTATTGATAAAATTAAGTTTATGTTTATTGGTACCTCCAACAAATGCCATACATACATACACATAGACTGCTAAATACACACACACACAAACCGCTGAATGCACACACACAGGCAACTGAGTGCACACACACACACATACAGATTGCTGAATACATAGACAGAGACTGCTGAATACACACACAGGCAAACTGCTGAATACACATACAGATTGCTGAATACAGAGACTGCTGAATACACACACAGGCAAACTGCTGAATACACACACAGATTGTTGAACACACACACACAGACTGCTGAATACACACACAGACTGCTGAATATACACACAGACTGCTAACTACACACACAGACTGCTGAGTACACACACAGACTGCTGAATTTGTTAATTATTTTTTAAAACCATTAGATTGCATTATGAGCAAAATCAGAGTCATGTGACACGCACCGGAACAGAGAGTCACGTGTCTTAAAACATAGTGCTTTAAAAAATATATAAAATCAACTACTGCAAAATGGGAGAAAATAAAGCAAAAACAAAAAATGTATCTTCTAATGGAAGAGAGGCCAAAATCAAGGCAGCCATTAATATTAAAGAAACATTGACTCGCTATCTTGAAAAAGATTAAATATGCTTAACAAACAAGAATTTTCATATTTAAATGTTCTCTTTCCCAAGATTCCTGTTTTAGACTTTCTCCCTAATATGCACAAGAAGGAAAAATCTCCACCAGGGTGCCCAATCGAGTCTGGTATGAATTCTCCTCTTTCCAATCTATTTGAATATTTGGTATTTGGACACCGTACTCCAACTTTCAGCCAAATAAAATGAAATCCTACTTATAGGATTCTCTATCTCTACTTCAAATTCTAGATGAAATAACTGCATCTTAGTTCCGTGTTATATACAGTTCCAATACACCATGATCCCCTACCATATGGCTGTAAAACAAAAATCATATTGAAAATGGAAAACATTATTCCAGAACATAAAATGTATTTAATTTATGAAGGCATTAATATGATTTTAACCAATATTTATTTTTGTTTTTTAGATTATTTTTATTTACAAAAACAAGGACCTGCTATGGGGACTAGGTTTGTCCCAAGCTATGCTAATCTCTATATGGCAGATTGAGAGTACACTGCCATTTGGGGTGATCATGCTTGGAAGCAAAACCTTGTCTTATATTTCCGCTATACTAATTACGTATTTTTTATAAGGGACGGTCTGGTGGACTCTCTTAACGGAACGGTATAGGGTCAGGAATACAATTGCTGACCCTACAGCATTTAAAACACATTTTAGGTTTCTTCCCCACTTTTCCTCTCCCTCCCCCCAAAAAGATTTTAAACTCACTTGTTTTCCAGCGCCCCGCTGGTCCGCCTGTTCTGGCTGACAGTCTCCTCTATGAGGAATATTCAGTGCCCCATGCAGAGCAAGGACCCGCTGAACGTCAGTGCTGGTATGAACCTTTGCAGGGTTAAAGGCACTGGTAGAGGGAGTGCTTTTTATCATCAGTCTATGTTTCTTAATAACCTGCTTAATTCCTTTGGTCATACGGCCTATACAGTGTCATTGAAAATACCATTGAGAGGAAGACGACAGCCCATATTATGGCCATCCGGAAGTACAAACCTCTAGTCCAGAGGGAGGTAACCTGTAATCAGGTATTCAAGCTCTGATAAAGTTTATGTAAAAGCTTCTAGGGCCAAGCTAAATGCTCCATTGGTTTCTCCTGTTCTGTATATTACCTGACTGATATTGGGAAAGTATGGTAAATGATGCACCTGGAGTACATAGTATCAGAAGCATCAAAGGGGGGAATGTGACGGGATCTCAGCTAGGCCCAAAAATAACTAGGCCTAAAATCTCCATGTGGCATATACAAATATCTGTTAGTTAGTTACACGTAGCTAAGATATTGTCATCAATGTAATGAGCATGTGTAAAAACTGAAACCACATTCCATTCTCTCCTAGTCCCATACTGCCTATCCATATAAGGTAATACTGTGAATCCTGTTTGCTGATTACAGTTAGGGGATGTATAGTCTATAAAAAGCCTGTAATTCAAGATTCCAGTGCTCCGACTGTGGACAAGAGTCAACCTGAGACCTGGTCAGTTAAAATAAACATCTTTGCTTCCTGAATTGACCTGCGTTTGGACTCTCTGAGTGTGACTTCTTCAGTGTTCTCCCGCAACATTACAAGAAGATGATGTGTTAAGAAACATCATCCCTGACAAACCCAAATCTTGAAAATTGTCTCACTAAGGAAGTGCAGTTTGTAACTTTAAGGGAAAATTCCTGCTGGCATCTAAAGGGTTACGTCTGTTGAGAAACGAGACTATTGTGAATTATAAAGGATGAACATTAAGTAGGAACAGTGCATTTCAGAAAGGAGCTTTTGTATTTAGGAGGATGGGACTGAAATAGTTACACCTCTATTAGGGTATATACCCTCAATTAAGTTATATGTTTGGTATAATATCCTCTGTCAGGGTATATTTGGCTTATGACACCCTCTAATAAAATATAATTGGGGTATGGCATCCTCTATTAGGTTATATTTGGGGTATGACAACCTCTAATAGGGTATGTTTACAGCGTGACACCCTCTATTAGGGTATATTTGGAGTATGACACCCAATATTAGGAAATATTTGGTATACAACACACTCTATTAGGGTATATTTGGTTTAAGACACCCTCTATTAGAGTATATTTGATTTATGACACCCTCTATTAGGGTATATTTGGTGTGTGACACCCTCTATTAGGATATATTTGGTTCATGACACCCTCTATTAGGGTATATTTGGTGTATGAAACCCTCTATTAGGGTATATTTTGGGTGTGACACCCTCTATTAGGGTACATTTGGTTTATGACACCCTCTATTAGGGTATATTTGGTTTATGACACTCTCTATTAGGGTACATTTTGTTTATGACACCCTCTATTAGTGTATATTTTGGGTGTGACAACCTCTATTAGGGTACATTTGGTTTATGACACCCTCTATTAGGGTATATTTGGTGTATGACACCCTCTATTAGGGTGTATTTGGTTTATAACACCCTCTATTAGGGTACATTTGGTTCATGACACCCTCTATTAGGGTATATTTGGTTTATAACACCCTCTATTAGGGTATATTTGGTGTATGACACCCTCCATTAGGGTATATTTGGTGTATGGCGCCCTCTATTAGGGTATATTTGGGATATGAGTTACCCCCCTATTAGGGTATATTTGGTGTGTGGAACCCTCTATTATGGTATATTTGGGATATGAGTTACCCCTCTATTAGGGTATATTTGGTGTATGGCACCCTCTATCAGGGTATATTTGGTGTATGGCACCCTCTATTAGGGTACATTTGGTTTATGACACCCTCTATTAGGGTATAGTTGGTTTATGACACCCTCTATTATGGAATATTTGGTGTATGACACCCTCTATTAGTGTGTATTTTGGGTGTGACACCCTCTATTAGGGTACAATTGGTTTATGACACCCTCTATTAGGGTATATTTGGTGTTTGACACCCTCTATTAGGGTATATTTGGTTTATGACACCCTCTATTAGGGTACATTTGGTTCATGACACACTCTATTAGGGTATATTTGGTTTATGACACCCTCTATTAGGGTATATTTGGTGTATGGCACCGTCTATTAGGGTATATTTGGGGTATGAGTTACCCCTCTATTAGGGTATATTTGGTGTATGGCACCCTCTATAAGGGTATATTTGGTTTATGGCACCCTCTATTAGGGTATATTTGGGATGGAAGTTACCCCTCTATTAGGGCATATTTGGTGTGTGACGCCCTCTATTTGGGATATGAGTTACCCCTCTATTAGGGTATATTTGGTGTATGAAACTCTCTATTCTGGGATATTTGGTGTATGAAACCCTCTATTATGGTATATTTTGGGTGTGACACCCTCTATTATGGTATATTTGGTATAGAACACGCTCTATTAGGGTATTTTTGGTGTATGACACCCTCTATTAGGGTATATTTGGTTTATGACACCCTCTATTAGGGTACATTTGGTGTATGACACCCTCTATTAGGATATATTTGGTGTATGGCACCCTCTATTAGGGTATATTTGGTTTATGACACCCTCTATTAGGGTACATTTGGTTTATGACACCCTCTATTAGGGTACATTTGGTGTATGACACCCTCTATTAGGGTATATTTGGTGTATGGCACACTTTATTAGGGTATATTTAGGAAATGAGTTATCCCTCTATTAGGGTATATTTGGTGTATGGCACCCTCTATTAGGGTACATTTGGGATAGGAGATATCCCTCTATTAGGGTATATTTGGTGTGTTACCCCTCTATTAGGGTATATTTGGGATATGAGTTACCCCTCTTTTAGGGTATATTTGGTTTATGACACCCTCTATTAGGGTATATTTGGTGCATGGCACCCTCTATTAGGGGATATTTGATGTGTGGCACCCTCTCTTAGGGTATATTGGTGTGTGGCACCCTCTATTAGGGTATATTTGGTTTATGGCACCCTCTATTAGGGTATATTTGGGATAGGAGTTACCCCTCTATTAGGGTATATTTGGTGTGTGACACCTTCTATTTGGGATATGAGTTACCCCTCTATAAGGATATTTTTGGTGTATGACACCCTCTATTAGGGTACATTTGGTTTATGACACCCTCTATTAGGGTACATTTGGTGTATGACACCCTCTATTAGGATATATTTGGTGTATGGCACCCTCTATTAGGGTACATTTGGTGTATGACACCCTCTATTAGGGTATATTTGGTGTATGGCACACTTTATTAGGGTATATTTAGGATATGAGTTATCCCTCTATTAGGGTATATTTGGTGTATGGCACCCTCTATTAGGGTACATTTGGGATAGGAGCTATCCCTCTATTAGGCTATATTTGGTGTGTTACCCCTCTATTAGGGTATATTTGGGATATGAGTTATCCCTCTTTTAGGGTATATTTGGTTTATGACACCCTCTATTAGGGTATATTTGGTGCATGGCACCCTCTATTAGGGGATATTTGGTGTCTGGCACCCTCTCTTAGGGTATATTGGTGTGTGGCACCCTCTATTAGGGTATATCTGGTTTATGACACCCTCTATTAGGGTACATTTGGTTTATGACACCCTCTATTAGGGTATATTTGGTTTATGGCACCCTCTATTAGGGTATATTTGGGATAGGAGTTACCCCTCTATTAGGGTATATTTGGTGTGTGACACCTTCTATTTGGGATATGAGTTACCCCTCTATAAGGATATATTTGGTGTATGACACCCTCTATTAGGGTAGATTTGGTGTATGGCACCCTCTATTAGGGTATATTTGGTGTGACACCCTATATTAGGGTACATTTGGTTTATGACACCCTCTGTTAGGGTATATTTGGGATGTGTTACCTCTCTATTAGGGTATATTTGGTGTGTGGCACCCTCTATTAGGGTATATTTGGGATGTGTTACCGCTCTATTAGGTTATATTTGGGATGTGTTACCTCTCTATTAGGGTATATTTGGGATGTGTTACCCCTCTATTAGGGTATATTTGGTGTGTGGCACCCTCTATTAGAGTATATTTGGGATGTGTTACCTCTCTATTAGGGTATATTTGGAATGTTTTACCCCTCTATTAGGGTATATTTAGTGTATGACACCCTCTATTAGGGTATACTTGGGATGTGTTACCCCTCTATTAGGGTATATTTGGTGTGTGGCACCCTCTATTAGGGTATATTTGGGATGTGTTACCCCTCTATTAGGGTATATTTGGTGTGTGGCACCCTCTATTAGGGTATATTTGGGATGTGTTACCTCTCTATTAGGGTATATTTGGAATGTGTTACCCCTCTATTAGGGTATATTTAGTGTATGACACCCTCTATTAGGGTATACTTGGGATGTGTTACCCCTCTATTAGGGTATATTTGGTGTGTGGCACCCTCTATTAGGGTATATTTGGGATGTGTTACCTCTCTATTAGAGTATATTTTGTGTGTGGCACCTGCTATTAGGGTACATTTGGTGTATGACACCCTCTGTTAGGGTATACTTGGAATGTGTTACCCCTCTATTAGGGTATCTTTGGTTTATGGCACCCTCTACTAGGGTATATTTGGTGTATGGCACCCTCAATTAGGGAATATTTGGGATAGAAGTTACCCCTCTATTAGGGTATATTTGATGTGTGACACCCTCTATTAGGGTATATTTGGTGTATGAAACCCTCTATTATGGTATATTTAGTGTTTGACACCCTCTATTAGGGTATATTTGGTGTAGAACACCCTCTATTAGGGTATTTTTGGTATATGACACCCTCTATTAGGGTATATTTGGCTTATGACACCCTCTATTAGGGTACATTTGGTGTATGACACCCTCTATTAGGGTATATTTGGGATATGAGTTACCCCTCTATTAGGGTATATTTTGGGTATGAGTTACCCCTCTATTAGGGTATATTTGGTGTATGACACCCTCTATTAGGGTATATTTGGGATAGGAATTACACCTCTATTAGGGTATATTTGGTGTGTGACACCCTCTATTTGGGATATGAGTTACCCCTCTATTAGGGTGGTGTTACACCTCTATCAGGGTATATTTGGGATGAGTTACCCCTCTATTAGGGTATATTTGGGATATGAGTTTCCCCTCTATTAAGGTATATTTGGGATATGAGTTATCCCTCTATTAGGGTATATTTGGGAGGTGTTACCCCTCTATTAGGGTATATTAGGGAGGTGTTACCCCTCTATTAGGGTATATTTGGGATATGAGTTACCCCTCTATTAGGGTATACTTGGGATACGTGTTACCCCTCTATTAGGATATATTTGGGATGTGTTACCCCTCTATTAGGGTATATTTGGGATGAGTTACCCCTCTATTAGGGTATATTTGGGATATGAGTTATCCCTCTATTAGGGTATATTTGGGAGGTGTTACCCCTCTATTAGGGTATATTTGGAAGGTGTTACCCCTCTATTAGGGTATATTTGGGAGGGGTTACCCCTCTATTAGGGTATATTTGGGAGGTCTTACCCCTCTATTAGGGCATATTTGGGATATGAGTTACCCCTCTATTAGGGTATTTTTGGGAGGTGTTACCCCTCTATTAGGGTATATTTGGGATATGAGTTACCCCTCTATTAGGGTATATTTGGGATGTGTTACCCCTCTATTAGGGTATATTTTGGATGTGTTACCCCTCTATTAGGGTATATTTGGGATATGTGTTACCCCTCTATTATGGTATATTTGGGATATGAGTTACCCCTCTATTAGGGTATATTTGGGAGGGCTTACCCCTCTATTAGGGTATATTTGGGAGGTGTTACCCCTCTATTAGGGTATATTTGGGATATGAGTTATCCCTCTATTAGGGTATATTTGGGATATGAGTTATCCCTCTATTAGGGTATATTTGGGATTGGTTACCTCTCTATTAGGGTATATTTGGGATGAGTTACCCCTCTATTAGGGTATATTTGGGATGTGTTACCCCTCTATTAGGGTATATTTGGGAGGTGTTACCCCTCTATTAGGGTATATTTGGGAGGTGTTACCCCTCTATTAGGGTATATTTGGGATGAGTTACCCCTCTATTAGGGTATATTTGGGATGTGTTACCCCTCTATTAGGGTATATTTGGGATGGGTTACCCCTCTATTAGGGTATATTTGGGATGAGTTACCCCTCTATTAGGGTATATTTGGGATGTGTTACCCCTCTATTAGGGTATATTTGGGAGGTGTTACCCCTCTATTAGGGTATATTTGGGAGGTGTTACCCCTCTATTAGGGTATATTTGGGATGAGTTACCCCTCTATTAGGGTATATTTGGGATGTGTTACCCCTCTATTAGGGTATATTTGGGAGGTGTTACCCCTCTATTAGGGTATATTTGGGATGAGTTACCCCTCTATTAGGGTATATTTGGGATGTGTTACCCCTCTATTAGGGTATATTTGGGAGGTGTTACCCCTCTATTAGGGTATATTTGGGATGTGTTACCCCTCTATTAGGGTATATTTGGGAGGTGTTACCCCTCTATTAGGGTATATGTGGGATGAGTTACCCCTCTATTAGGGTATATTTGGGATGCGTTACCCCTCTATTAGGGTATATTTGGGATTGGTTACCCCTCTATTAGGGTATATTTGGGATGTGTTGCCCCTCTATTAGGGTATATTTGGGAGGTCTTACCCCTCTATTAGGGTATATTTGGGATTGGTTACCCCTCTATTAGGGTATATTTGGGATGTGTTGCCCCTCTATTAGGGTATATTTGGGAGGTCTTACCCCTCTATTAGGGTATATTTGGGAGGTCTTACCCCTCTATTAGGGTATATTTGGGATGTGTTACCCCTCTATTATATATTTGGGATGAGTTACCCCTCTATTAGGGTATATTTGGGATGTGTTACCCCTCTATTAGGGTATATTTGGGATGTGTTACCCCTCTATTAGGGTATATTTGGGATGTGTTACCCCTCTATTAGGGTATATTTGGGATGTGTTACCCCCTCTATTATATATTTGGGAGGTGTTACCCCTCTATTAGGGTATATTTGGGATGTGTTACCCCTCTATTATATATTTGGGATGAGTTACCCCTCTATTAGGGTATATTTGGGATGTGTTACCCCTCTATTAGGGTATATTTGGGATGTGTTACCCCTCTATTAGGGTATATTTGGTGCGTGGCACACAGCACCCAGTCTTACACCCTCTATTGTGAGAATGATTGGCAGTCACTACCCTATCTGTCACTGTCAGAACAAGCTCCACCTCTAAATCTACATGCACCCGCCTCCTTGACCTTTAGCAGCTACTGATTGGTCCAGTCAGACCGTGTCAGACAGTTATCCGCTTCCTACTGGCTGATGTGACTGTACATCATTCAGTCTGACTAGGGCTCCCAAACTAGCTGGCCAACCACAGTAGGCGGGACTATCATTGTGGAAGCCGTTCATTGGCTGTCTGAAATTCCTGTACAGCGAGCTCGCCCAGCTGATTGGCCGTCACACTGCTTTGTCTTCCCCTCCCACTTTCCTTCCAGCCGCACTAATGTTCCAAGTGCGCGTCTCGCAGCAGCTCGCCCAGCTGATTGGTCAGCTTCTCGGAGTGTCCCGTTCCCATTGGCTGAGCCCATACGCCAGTCCAGGCTGCGGGGGGCGTGGCTTTTCGTGGGGCTGAGCCCAGTGTGCAGACAGTGCACTAGTTGTCAGTCCGCTCTAGTGAGCAGAGCTCTGCGCTGAGTCCTGCGCCGGTGCCCGCGGTCTGATCGCCTGGCTGGGTTTATCTCCCCGGCATTGTGATTTCTAGCTGCCCACTGATTACCCATGATGCCCCGGAGTGTGGGCATGTAGCTTCCAGCTCAGTGTGCTCGGCCCCTCCCCCCTCCCAATCCAAGATGGCGGTCCAGGAATCAGCTGCTCAGCTCTCAATGGCTCTGAAGGTTCAGGAGTACCCAACTTTAAAGGTGTGTCACACTGTGCTCCCAGCCCCCTGACACCCAGCCTGGGCCCCTGGGGACCACTCAGGACAGGGCTGTATTGGCAGATATCCCAGGATGCATTGCACTGACCCCCCCCATAGTAGGGTGTGTGGGGTTTGGGGGAGGATCAGCCCAGGCTGTCTGATAGTGACACCCCACCTCAATCAGGCTGCCACCCCTACAGCCAACTGTGGGATAAGACAGAGCTCTGTGTTAATAATAGGGGACACCTCTCACATTTGGGGGGGGACACCTCACATTTGGGGAGGGACACACCTCTCACATTTGGGGGAGGGACACCTCTCACATTTGGGGGAGGGGACACCTCTCACATTTGGGGGAGGGACACCTCTCACATTCCCCGGGGGAGGGGACACCTCACATTTTAGGGGCTGGGGAGGGACCTCTCACATTTGGGGGCTGGGGGGAGGGGACACCTCTCACATTTGGGGGCTGGGGGAGGAGACACCTCTCACATTTGGGGGTGGAGACACCTCTCACATTTGGGGTGTATGATAACATAGCTCAGGGCCATGCATTTGTCTTCACATCTGGAAGCACTCATTGAGGGGGGTATATATGCTGGTATAGCACAGAATCTAGTGCACCCACATCTTCCTATGTAGAAGCCATCACTTACTTTGGGGTGTGCGGTGTTACTTCATGTATCTGTTTTCTACTCTCTATGTGATGCTTTTGGGTGCAGGGGGAGTGGTTGTCTGTTTCTGGCTGCAATAATTGGGGTTAGCAGATCCACCATGTTTTCAGGAACACGTCTAATTTTGTCATTTATAAAATGCATGAAGGGATGCCCTACGGTATGTAAAATATATAGTCTGTACGATTTTCACTTTATTTTGTACATCTTATTCTGAATTCTACATACTACAGGGCAACCCTTTTCATGTGTCCCTGAAAACATGGTGGATATGGTAACCCTATTAATAACACTGTTGTTTACTAACTTTTGGCTGTTCTGCTTTCCTATTGCCATGATGCTCAGTTAGCCATAGAACATGTAGTTCACAACAGCTGGTGTGCCAAAGGTGAGCAATCATTGAGAAAATACCCCTGACCCCCATCTGGGCGCCTGCAGATCACGAGAGCACAGCAAGCAGTAGTGTAAAGGAATTTAGGTGGAAAGGGCTCTTTATCCCTTATGACATTTAGCAAAACCACCTCTTCAGCATTGCAGAGCTTGTATGGCACAGTATACACACCCCTCCCACACAGGGGGATGAACTCTTAATTATGGGTTCTTTGAATACTGATGGTGTATCAGTAAGAAGGAAATAATGTAATACTGACCATGCATGTCCAAATGTTAGGGCAGAATGAGATGGGGGGGGCCTAAAGTGTACTGTATGTGGTCCGTTTTAGGTACAGCAAATAACATGCCACAACAGCTTCAAGTTGGTCAACTGCTATTTATTTCCTTTCCTATTTTGTAATAATTTTTAAAAAAATTAAATGTCATTTATTTCAGAATAGCTGATTTATAAAAATTCCTTAAACGTGGCAATCCCCACAGCTTGCTTGGCATTTCAAATTTCAGTTTCCCATTAGTTATTGTTTGGTGAATAAAGTTTTATTAATTTATCTGGTAAGTATGTAGGTGTGTGTATGTATATGTATATGTATATATATATATATATATATATATATATATTTACACCATCCATTTCTTTCAGTTTTCTATAGTTGCTTTATCTAGCAGCTTGAGATTTAAATCTTTTACATTATAAAAAGTACCATTATCAGCAATTAAATGTCTGTATTATCATTTAAGCATTTGTTTACTGAACGGAGTGCCACTTTTTGTAGCTCACATTCTGGTTTTCCACGCATTCCCAGTATTTTATTTTTTTCTACTTTAATCTAAATGTCTCAAAATAGACAAATTGGAGATTTTCGGGTTTAAGTATTTTCATATTGGTTGTATTAAAATGCTCTTGCCAGTTTTCCGCAAAATTCCCATTTAGGTAAATATAAGCATATGTTTCGTAGTCACATGACACTCAAGTCATTCTGTATTGTCCGTTTGACATTCAGTGTAATGCTGTATTGTAGCCACTGGTGATGCCTATTCTTAG
>OW240917.1:37593884-37647492 GCA_933207985.1 Pelobates cultripes
GTGTTACCCCTCTATTAGGGTATATTTGGGATATGTGTTACCCCTCTATTAGGGTATATTTGGGAGATGTGTTACCCCTCTATTAGGGTATATTTGGGCGGTCTTACCCCTCTATTAGGGTATATTTGGGATGAGTTACCCCTCTATTAGGGTATATTTGGGATATGTGTTACCCCTCTATTAGGGTATATTTGGGATGAGTTACCCCTCTATTAGGGTATATTTGGGAGGTGTTACCCCTCTATTAGGGTATATTTGGGAGGTGTTACCCCTCTATTAGGGTATATTTGGGATGTGTTACCCCTCTATTAGGGTATATTTGGGAGGTGTTACCCCTCTATTAGGGTATATTTGGGATATGTGTTACCCCTCTATTAGGGTATATTTGGGATATGTGTTACCCCTCTATTAGGGTATATTTGGGAGGTCCTACCCCTCTATTAGGGTATATTTGGGATGAGTTACCCCTCTATTAGGGTATATTTGGTGTGTGACACCCTCTATTAGGGTATATTTGGGATATGAGTTACCCCTCTATTAGGGTATATTTGGGATATGAGTTACCCCTCTATTAGGGTATACTTGGGATATGTGTTACCCCTCTATTAGGATATATTTGGGATGTGTTACCCCTCTATTAGGGTATATTTGGGATGAGTTACCCCTCTATTAGTGTATATTTGGGATATGAGTTACCCCTCTATTAGGGTATATTTGGGATATGAGTTACCCCTCTATTAGGGTGGTGTTACACCTCTATCAGGGTATATTTGGGATGAGTTACCCCTCTATTAGGGTATATTTGGGATATGAGTTTCCCCTCTATTAGGGTATATTTGGGATATGAGTTATCCCTCTATTAGGGTATATTTGGGAGGTGTTACCCCTCTATTAGGGTATATTAGGGAGGTGTTACCCCTCTATTAGGGTATATTTGGGATATGAGTTACCCCTCTATTAGGGTATACTTGGGATATGTGTTACCCCTCTATTAGGATATATTTGGGATGTGTTACCCCTCTATTAGGGTATATTTTGGATGAGTTACCCCTCTATTAGGATATATTTGGGATATGAGTTATCCCTCTATTAGGGTATATTTGGGAGGTGTTACCCCTCTATTAGGGTATATTTGGAAGGTGTTACCCCTCTATTAGGGTATATTTGGGAGGGGTTACCCCTCTATTAGGGTATATTTGGGAGGTCTTACCCCTCTATTAGTGTATATTTGGGATATGAGTTACCCCTCTATTAGGGTATATTTGGGAGGTGTTACCCCTCTATTAGGGTATATTTGGGAGGTGTTACCCCTCTATTAGGGTATATTTGGGATATGAGTTACCCCTCTATTAGGGTATATTTGGGATGTGATACCCCTCTATTAGGGTATATTTTGGATGTGTTACCCCTCTATTAGGGTATATTTGGGATATGTGTTACCCCTCTATTAGGGTATATTTGGGAGGTCTTACCCCTCTATTAGGGTATATTTGGGATGAGTTACCCCTCTATTAGGGTATATTTGGGATATGTGTTACCCCTCTATTAGGGTATATTTGGGATGAGTTACCCCTCTATTAGGGTATATTTGGGAGGTGTTACCCCTCTATTAGGGTATATTTGGGAGGTGTTACCCCTCTATTAGGGTATATTTGGGATGAGTTACCCCTCTATTAGGGTATATTTGGGATGTGTTACCCCTCTATTAGGGTATATTTGGGATTGGTTACCCCTCTATTAGGGTATATTTGGGATGTGTTACCCCTCTATTAGGGTATATTTGGGATTGGTTTACCCCTCTATTAGGGTATATTTGGGAGGGTTACCCCTCTATTAGAATGTTGGGATGAGTTACCCCACTGTGGGGTATATTTGGGATGTGTTACCCCTCATTAGGGTATGTTGGGGTGTTACCCCTCTATTGGGGTATGTTGGGGAGGTGTTACCCTCTGTTAGGGTCCCATGTTGGGATGAGTTACCCTCCTATTGTGGGGTATGTTGGGATGTTACCCCTCTATTAGGGTATGTTGGGGATTGGTTGCCCCTCTATTGGGGTATATTTGGGAGGTGTTACCCCTCTATTAGGGTATATTTGGGATGAGTTACCCCTCTATTAGGGTATATTTGGGATGTGTTACCCCTCTATTAGGGTATATTTGGG
This sequence comes from Pelobates cultripes, assembly GCA_933207985.1. Lineage (NCBI taxonomy): Eukaryota > Metazoa > Chordata > Amphibia > Anura > Pelobatidae > Pelobates > Pelobates cultripes. The sequence goes on from OW240917.1 coordinate 37,596,046, forward strand.
ATTGGTTACCCCTCTATTAGGGTATATTTGGGATGAGTTACCCCTCTATTAGGGTATATTTGGGATGTGTTACCCCTCTATTAGGGTATATTTGGGATTGGTTACCTCTCTATTAGGGTATATTTGGGATGAGTTACCCCTCTATTAGGGTATATTTGGGATGTGTTACCCCTCTATTAGGGTATATTTGGGAGGTGTTACCCCTCTATTAGGGTATATTTGGGAGGTGTTACCCCTCTATTAGGGTATATTTGGGATGAGTTACCCCTCTATTAGGGTATATTTGGGATGTGTTACCCCTCTATTAGGGTATATTTGGGATGGGTTACCCCTCTATTAGGGTATATTTGGGATGAGTTACCCCTCTATTAGGGTATATTTGGGATGTGTTACCCCTCTATTAGGGTATATTTGGGAGGTGTTACCCCTCTATTAGGGTATATTTGGGAGGTGTTACCCCTCTATTAGGGTATATTTGGGATGAGTTACCCCTCTATTAGGGTATATTTGGGATGTGTTACCCCTCTATTAGGGTATATTTGGGAGGTGTTACCCCTCTATTAGGGTATATTTGGGATGAGTTACCCCTCTATTAGGGTATATTTGGGATGTGTTACCCCTCTATTAGGGTATATTTGGGAGGTGTTACCCCTCTATTAGGGTATATTTGGGATGTGTTACCCCTCTATTAGGGTATATTTGGGAGGTGTTACCCCTCTATTAGGGTATATGTGGGATGAGTTACCCCTCTATTAGGGTATATTTGGGATGCGTTACCCCTCTATTAGGGTATATTTGGGATTGGTTACCCCTCTATTAGGGTATATTTGGGATGTGTTGCCCCTCTATTAGGGTATATTTGGGAGGTCTTACCCCTCTATTAGGGTATATTTGGGATTGGTTACCCCTCTATTAGGGTATATTTGGGATGTGTTGCCCCTCTATTAGGGTATATTTGGGAGGTCTTACCCCTCTATTAGGGTATATTTGGGAGGTCTTACCCCTCTATTAGGGTATATTTGGGATGTGTTACCCCTCTATTATATATTTGGGATGAGTTACCCCTCTATTAGGGTATATTTGGGATGTGTTACCCCTCTATTAGGGTATATTTGGGATGTGTTACCCCTCTATTAGGGTATATTTGGGATGTGTTACCCCTCTATTAGGGTATATTTGGGATGTGTTACCCCCTCTATTATATATTTGGGAGGTGTTACCCCTCTATTAGGGTATATTTGGGATGTGTTACCCCTCTATTATATATTTGGGATGAGTTACCCCTCTATTAGGGTATATTTGGGATGTGTTACCCCTCTATTAGGGTATATTTGGGATGTGTTACCCCTCTATTAGGGTATATTTGGTGCGTGGCACACAGCACCCAGTCTTACACCCTCTATTGTGAGAATGATTGGCAGTCACTACCCTATCTGTCACTGTCAGAACAAGCTCCACCTCTAAATCTACATGCACCCGCCTCCTTGACCTTTAGCAGCTACTGATTGGTCCAGTCAGACCGTGTCAGACAGTTATCCGCTTCCTACTGGCTGATGTGACTGTACATCATTCAGTCTGACTAGGGCTCCCAAACTAGCTGGCCAACCACAGTAGGCGGGACTATCATTGTGGAAGCCGTTCATTGGCTGTCTGAAATTCCTGTACAGCGAGCTCGCCCAGCTGATTGGCCGTCACACTGCTTTGTCTTCCCCTCCCACTTTCCTTCCAGCCGCACTAATGTTCCAAGTGCGCGTCTCGCAGCAGCTCGCCCAGCTGATTGGTCAGCTTCTCGGAGTGTCCCGTTCCCATTGGCTGAGCCCATACGCCAGTCCAGGCTGCGGGGGGCGTGGCTTTTCGTGGGGCTGAGCCCAGTGTGCAGACAGTGCACTAGTTGTCAGTCCGCTCTAGTGAGCAGAGCTCTGCGCTGAGTCCTGCGCCGGTGCCCGCGGTCTGATCGCCTGGCTGGGTTTATCTCCCCGGCATTGTGATTTCTAGCTGCCCACTGATTACCCATGATGCCCCGGAGTGTGGGCATGTAGCTTCCAGCTCAGTGTGCTCGGCCCCTCCCCCCTCCCAATCCAAGATGGCGGTCCAGGAATCAGCTGCTCAGCTCTCAATGGCTCTGAAGGTTCAGGAGTACCCAACTTTAAAGGTGTGTCACACTGTGCTCCCAGCCCCCTGACACCCAGCCTGGGCCCCTGGGGACCACTCAGGACAGGGCTGTATTGGCAGATATCCCAGGATGCATTGCACTGACCCCCCCCATAGTAGGGTGTGTGGGGTTTGGGGGAGGATCAGCCCAGGCTGTCTGATAGTGACACCCCACCTCAATCAGGCTGCCACCCCTACAGCCAACTGTGGGATAAGACAGAGCTCTGTGTTAATAATAGGGGACACCTCTCACATTTGGGGGGGGAGGGGACACCTCTCACATTTGAGGGGGCTGGGGGGAGGGGACACCTCTCACATTTGGGGGGGAGGGGACACCTCACATTTGGGGGGCTGGGGGGAGACACCTCTCACATTTGGGGGGCTGGAGACACCCCACATTTGGGGGGCTGGGGAGGAGACACCTCTCACATTTGGGAGACACCTCTCACATTTGGGGGGGCTGGGGGGAGGAGACACCTCTCACATTTGGGGGGGTGGAGACACCTCTCACATTTGGGGTGTATGATAACATAGCTCAGGGCCCATTGCATTGTCACCCCTACATCTGGAAACACTCATTGAGGGTATATGCTAGTATAGCACAGAATCTAGTGCACCCACATCTTCCTATGTAGAAGCCATCACTTACTTTGGGGTGTGCGGTGTTATATCTTATCTGGGCAACCCTACTCTCTATGTGATGCTTTTGGGTGCAGGGGGAGTGGTTGTCTGTTTCTGGCTGCAATAATTGGGGTTAGCAGATCCACCATGTTTTCAGGAACACGTCTAATTTTGTCATTTATAAAAATGCATGAAAAGGGATGCCCTACAGTATGTAAAATATATAGTCTGTACGATTTTCACTTTATTTTGTACATCTTATTCTGAATTCTACATACTACAGGGCAACCCTTTTCATGTGTCCCTGAAAACATGGTGGATATGGTAACCCTATTAATAACACTGTTGTTTACTAACTTTTGGCTGTTCTGCTTTCCTATTGCCATGATGCTCAGTTAGCCATAGAACATGTAGTTCACAACAGCTGGTGTGCCAAAGGTGAGCAATCATTGAGAAAATACCCCTGACCCCCATCTGGGCGCCTGCAGATCACGAGAGCACAGCAAGCAGTAGTGTAAAGGAATTTAGGTGGAAAGGGCTCTTTATCCCTTATGACATTTAGCAAAACCACCTCTTCAGCATTGCAGAGCTTGTATGGCACAGTATACACACCCCTCCCACACAGGGGGATGAACTCTTAATTATGGGTTCTTTGAATACTGATGGTGTATCAGTAAGAAGGAAATAATGTAATACTGACCATGCATGTCCAAATGTTAGGGCAGAATGAGATGGGGGGGGCCTAAAGTGTACTGTATGTGGTCCGTTTTAGGTACAGCAAATAACATGCCACAACAGCTTCAAGTTGGTCAACTGCTATTTATTTCCTTTCCTATTTTGTAATAATTTTTAAAAAAATTAAATGTCATTTATTTCAGAATAGCTGATTTATAAAAATTCCTTAAACGTGGCAATCCCCACAGCTTGCTTGGCATTTCAAATTTCAGTTTCCCATTAGTTATTGTTTGGTGAATAAAGTTTTATTAATTTATCTGGTAAGTATGTAGGTGTGTGTATGTATATGTATATGTATATATATATATATATATATATATATATATTTACACCATCCATTTCTTTCAGTTTTCTATAGTTGCTTTATCTAGCAGCTTGAGATTTAAATCTTTTACATTATAAAAAGTACCATTATCAGCAATTAAATGTCTGTATTATCATTTAAGCATTTGTTTACTGAACGGAGTGCCACTTTTTGTAGCTCACATTCTGGTTTTCCACGCATTCCCAGTATTTTATTTTTTTCTACTTTAATCTAAATGTCTCAAAATAGACAAATTGGAGATTTTCGGGTTTAAGTATTTTCATATTGGTTGTATTAAAATGCTCTTGCCAGTTTTCCGCAAAATTCCCATTTAGGTAAATATAAGCATATGTTTCGTAGTCACATGACACTCAAGTCATTCTGTATTGTCCGTTTGACATTCAGTGTAATGCTGTATTGTAGCCACTGGTGATGCCTATTCTTAGAATAATAATAATTAATAAAGTGTTAAACCATGAAAGATACATTTTCTTTTAACTAATTTCAAATTATTACTCGGCATACTAGTACTAATTGTTTTGAACTCTGAAAGATTAAGGGATTTGAAATACCAGAGCTGGCATTATGTCCACTGAAATATCTCACCATTTTGAATACTCCCATAAACATATGCATATTATTACAGGAACACAATATTAAAAAAATTAATCTCCTTATTTTGTAATGCATTTAAATGTATAAAAAGAAAAAGAATTATCTTATAAAAATCCTAATGCTATTGCGGGCCAATCAGGAGGAGCCGCTGACTTTGGTCTGTAGGATCTGATCTCGTATCTTAAACCCCTCTCCCACAGGGGTTTATGGGATGCATAGTCAAACATCAAGTAGCAACTAATCTCATCGCACAGGGTGAGAGGAACTGCCCTATTAATTGAACACTATGGTGTTAGGAAGACAAAGCTGAACTCAAAACGATAGTGTCCCTCTGCCTCCAAACCTCCTCGCTTCCCCAGTCATGAAAGGGTTACATTTTAGAACACTTACCATATTCCAACACTGATGTACCCTGGTGCTGGGTCGGACTCACTTTACACTAATGCATTCCTGTGGAGATTGAAATGACACTAGACATTCTCATGCAAAGCATGAGGTGAACAGCATAGTTTCATGGAGTTAAACTCCATGAAAAGTCAGGAAGGCCGACTAGAGGCAGTTTTAACCTTGCAATGTAAACATTGCAATTTCTCTGAAGCTGCAGTGTTTTAGATTGCAGGGCTAAGGGGACAAGGGCACTACACCCAGACATGAGATGATGTGGTCTGGGTGCCTATAGTGTCCCTTTAATTGGCTGAGGCTGCTATCAGTCTGTATACAGCATGGTTTACATTTGAGCTGTAGTTGGCAAAGAATGTGTGCAGGGCTGTGTCTTAGCCTCTGTGTCAGATGGCTCAGTTCAAGATGTAAAGTGTGCTCACCCCACACACACCACTTGGATAAAATGAACACAACCAGATTGGAGCTTAAAACTCCAGCTGTCTGATAGCTTTGGGGGACTTTCTTGTAGGTCCAACAATCAAATTTTATCGCTTGGTTGTTAAAGGAACACTCCATAGAAATAATAAATAACAATTGTGTGTGTGTATATGTATGTATATGTGTATATATGTATATATATATATATATGTATGTATATCAGTTCAGCAGATATACCCCCAAAGTAAATATGCATATAATTTTGTTTTGCATGTTTTCCAAGTATATGAAATCAGTTGCTGCAAATCGTGTATCTGCAAGTTCTGCAAGCCATTCCCTTCTTCTCCAGCACAGACATTCTGTGGCTGTCCAATCACAAACTTCTTATTGAGCTATATTACAACTCTTTGAAAAATCTTAGCAAGTCAGTGGCTCTGGGCATTTGTCTGTCTCTTTAGTTCAGCTTCAAAAAACTTTATAAAATGAAAAGAGGAAATAGGACACACTCTTCACACATCAAACACTTCAGGTGCTTCAGTTTTGAGTGTTCCTTTTAAAAGGCACTTGAGCGTGAGTGCGGTGTACACTTGGCAATGTCCATTATACAATAACGTAAGGTTGTTATTGTGCTGAAAGAGGTCCTTCAACACCCAACATCAAGGGTCAAAAGTTGCTCCTTGCAGTCATCATAATAAGGTGTCTAAAAACCATATGCCACTATGGAATACCCTACTTATTTTGAATTTGGAGCTCAACTGAGTTGTGAATGGACTGGATCATTCATTTTCAGAAAAGGTTCTTTAAAGAGCAATTTGTTATGATAGTCATAGACCATAATTGGTCCTTAAAGTGGCTCCGTCACCTTATGGGGTCTGCATATTTTGCAAAGACCTCCGATGGTGACATTGCCGCTAGGGGTGTGGTAAACCCGGGGATGCAGCATTGGCGAATAATTCTTATATGATGCTGTTCCGATTCATTTTAAGCTCCTGGCACTTCATCCGCTAGGTGCCCACATCCTCTCATCAAGGAAAGACTGCATCACACTTGCATGCTTGTCTTGGAAGCCATTTTTGTCAGGCTGATGTCTTGGACTGTGTGTATGCTCTCTTATACATACTCTGTATGTATTACAGAGTGGCTAACCCCTGGTGACAGACCCTGAACTAGTGGTAGGCATACTGTTCAATTGTTTAATTCTCACTCCGTTCAGGATGATGAAAGCTGTAGTTTATCTCCAGACAGAGGACCCGATCACCTATACATTTCCTGTAGTGCAGCTGGAAGCTCAAGTAGTATTCGTGAACTACAACTACCTTTTTTTTATCCTTCTTTACAAGAATCTTTTTTTATTTTTTTTATTATGTTAAAGGTTGAGCTTTTTAAGTTTAATTTTTTTCTGTATTAGAGCTCATGTGACTTCAGTGAAGAGTAGCAAAAGAGTTCTTCTGTGGGTATGAGATCACCATTTTTTAACACAAACATGAGTCTACATAACATTTGTTTTGTGAACTGCAAATTTTCTTTTCCATTACATAACATTCAATGAAAAGTATCCAGGAGACATGCATGTTACTTTCTGCCAAGTGAGATTTTTATACTCTGTCAACTTTTTCTTCAAACTTTTGGTTATCCTGGGCCATCCGTTTTTTTGGAATAGGTGTGCTCCAGCCCTTAATTCTGAGGAGCAAGAGAGTCTACTAAATTAATATTCACACAGCCTTTATACTAAATAACATGGCATAAATTTTAGCTGTACACAACTATATGGGAATTCCGATTTAAATGAACACTCAACACACTAAAGTACTTTAGCAAGCTGAAGTGGTTTATGAGTGAAGTTTACAAAAAGTGCAGATTGTTCCACGCCCTGGCTGTCAGACAATCGGTCCTGTTACTTCCTGGGTTGGTTATCTTAGTGGAGCTAAACTCAATAGGCAGCAATTGCCCAGAGCACCTGCCTTGGAAAGACTTCTCATTAAGCTGCATTGGAAAGTCTGTGATTGGACAGCCTCTGAATGTCTGGACTAGATTAACCCCTTAAAGGACCACTCTAGGCACCCAGACCACTTGAGCTTAATGAAGTGTTCTGGGTGCCAGGTCCAGCTAGGGTTAACCCATTTTTTCATAAATATAGCAGTTTCAGAGAAACTGCTATGTTTATGAATGGGTTAAGCCTTCCCTCTAGTGGCTGTCTCATTGACAGCCACTAGAGGCGCTTGCGTGCTTCTCACTGTGATTTTCACAGTGAGAGCACGCAAGCGTCCATAGGAAAGCATTGTAAATGCTTTCCTATGCGACGGGCTGAATGCGCGCGCAGCTCTTGCCGCGCGTGCGCATTCAGTCCAGGAGGAGGAGAGGAGGAGGAGAGGAAGCAGAGAGCTCCCCGCCCAGCGCTGGAAAAAGGTAAGTTTTTAACCCTTTCCCCTTTCCAGAGCCGGGCGGGAGGGGGACCCTGAGGGTGGGGGCACCCTCAGGGCACTATAGTGCCAGGAAAACGAATATGTTTTCCTGGCACTATAGTGGTCCTTTAAGGACCAAACTTCTGGAATAAAAGGGAATCATGATATGTCACACATGTCATGTGTCCTTAAGGGGTTAAAAGAGGAGGGCTTGCAAAAGCTGCAGACAAGATATCTGCAGCTTTTGCAAGTGTTTTAGATAAACACCCAGTGGGGGGGGAAATGCATAATTAAATGTGTATATGTTTTCATTGTGGGTATATTTACTAAGAAGTGATTTAATGCATTTTTGTAAAAAGAAAACAACAAAAACTAATTAGAAGCTTAGTAGAATTCACACCCTACTAAAGCCAGGTGTGCAGAGATTCTGAGGACTCCTCCCCTGACTGTAACATAACACAACCAGGAGTGGTTCTTTGTAATAAATGGAAAGTGAGCTAACCAGATAGGATTGCTTGCATGTGCTGTTTGCTTGGAAAAAAATCCACAAAATATGGAGTGAAAGGGAGGCTTTGTTACTTGTTTTTGTGAAAGCAGCCAGTTTGACAGCTTCAATTCAAGTGGTTTATCACGTGAAAGCATTTCTGACTTGTGAATAGACTATAGATGAATTTATCTGTCTGCACTAAAACAAAGTCCCTGCAAAGTGTTAACATGTATTTATCTCTGTATTATTATGCATAGTACTCAGCTGCTTTTTAAGGAAAACAGGTTTTTTTTTGTTTTTAACACTTAGTTTATTTTGTATGTAGTTAAAGGAAAATTCCTGTAACCATGGCAACATTAATTGAGGGTTGGTAAGTAGGGCAAGGGGGTAATTGCATCCTCAGACCACTAGTATAGTGGGATTGTGGTCACATAGTTCTTCTGTGGGTTAAAATAGCAGGAGATATCTGAAGGCACAAATTCTGCATGATTTGTGTAGGGTGTTTGGTAGACCAGGACTGTGCTAGTTCTTGAATAACTGTGTGGCCTTAAGTCTCAATGATCTTGTGCCCTGCACTGGCCCTTTGGGTATTACACAGAGGACACTAGTATTTGGGGTTGGCCTGGCTGCAGGACAAAGGACATGTATGATGTCCCTGGAGGTGGTTTAAAGTGACCGCGGGGTGAGATGAGACAGTGCATGGTATTCATAGCATGTGCTCGTTGTCATCGATGGCAATTGAAACGTGGGAAATTGTCTAAGGGAAATGACTTTCACAGAATCTCTGTGGTTTTATTTATGTTTGATCCCTTGCCTTTTTTACCCCCCCCTCAGTGCGTTCTCTCTCACTCTTGAATCATTTTTCTTCTCCTTCTGTCTTCTTTGAAATTTTCAACTTATATTTCCATCTCTGTATATTTGTAACGCATACATTTACTTGTCACGACAGGTTCCATGTGCGTAAGGCACAGGTACCACAAATTCTAAATATCCCATTGTCACCCTTTCTAAGGGCCCAAATGTTGGGAGTGGATTAAAACATACTTATAAGAGGGTTTAGGATCTGACTTCAGTGGGTTCACTGTGACACTTTAACTGCTATTAACACAGTTTAAGAAATAAACCGTATTTATACCTACATAAAAGGGTTACAGACCGACTCAGTCATGTTTAGTTTTTGCTAAGTTGGACAGGCGTACAGGTCATTGCTGGATATGGTCTCTCCAGAATTTGGAAAGCTTTGGAATTCATTATGATCAAATGCCAAAATGATTCATGTGTTAACAATTTCTTCAGTTCAGTGACTAGCGTTCCTTTCTTGTTTGTGTTTTAATACTGCTGCAGTTTAATTTCCTGAATATTAAACACATAATTTTAGATTTGTTTTGCAGCCTAGTAGCCTGTATTTGCTGCAGTTATAGGGACACTCTAAGCACCATAATTACCACAGCATTAGCTGATCACTTTCGGACAGCAAGCTTAGCGCTGTGCTGCAATGCTTAGCTCAGGAGAGCTGACAGACGTTCCTGTTTAGGAACTTCAGGCTCACTAGCATTAGTGGTGGGGTGGAGGCAAAGAGCAGCGCCTTAACATTGAAGCAGAATAAAGCGTTATTCTGCAGAGTTGCAGAATGCTGGAGAGAAGGAAGTAATACTCAGAGGTATATCTTATGACGCAGCTACAGCTCAAGTTCAAACGTAACGTCTCCGGATCTTGCAGGGTCTTAGTCATTGACTAAGTGTTATTTTATTATTTATATAGGGCCAGCAAATTCCGTAGCGCTGTACAATGGGATCTGTCAGCATTACAGGTGAACAGTTACTTCGCAGGATATGTAACATTATATTTACTTATTCCGTGTATTTAATAAATGTCTTTGTGAGGGCTGAAAACCAAAATGAAATGTAGACATCCATACCCCTAATTTATTAAAACTGAGCTTCTCCATATTGGCCTCAGTGCTATTTGTTTTAAGATCTGTCACTTGACTGTTGGTATAGAGAGAAAAGGAGAAACTCAAACACTGGGTGAGACTTATCAAAGTATTTTTGTTTTAAAAAGTGAAACAAAAATGTAAAAGTGGTGCAGTCACCAACACAAGGTGCTTGCTGGTATCCACAGTGATTGCCACACTTTTAGTATATTAGATCATGTTCTGGAAAGGAACACTGATACATTTAATCTAATATGTTTTTCTTCAAACATAGAAGCATAGAATGTGACGGCAGATAAGAAACGTTCTGCCCAATTTTCTAAATACTTTCATTAGTCCCTGGCCTTATCTTATAGTTAGGATAGCCTTATGCCTATCCCACGCATGCTTAAACTCCTTTACTGTGTTAACCTCTACCACTTCAGCTGGAAGGCTATTCCATGCATCCACTACCCTCTCAGTAAAGTAATACTTCCTGATATTATTTTTAAACCTTTGTCCCTCTAATTTAAGACTATGTCCTCTTGTTGTGGTAGTTTTTCTTCTTTTAAATATAGTCTCCTCCTTTACTGTGTTGATTCCCTTTATATATTTAAATGTTTCTATCATATCCCCCCTGTCTCGTCTTTCCTCCAAGCTATACATGTTAAGATCCTTTAACCTTTCCTGGTAAGTTTTATCCCGCAATCCATGAACCAGTTTAGTAGCCCTTCTCTGAACCCTCTCTAAGGTATCAATATCCTTCTGAAGATACGGTCTCCAGTACTGTGTACAATACTCCAAGTGAGGTCTCACCAGTGTTCTGTACAATGGCATGAGCACTTCCATCTTTCTACTGCTAATACCTCTCCCTATACAACCAAGCATTCTGCTAGCATTTCCTGCTGCTCTATTACATTGTCTGCCTACCTTTAAGTCATCAGAAATCCACAAAGTGGATTGTGAAGTCAGTTGCTAACTTTTTAATATACATTTTAAAGAAAAACTGAACCCCTGCTCCCAATGTTCTCCTTTTAACCCCTTAAGGACCAAACTTCTGGAATAAAAGGGAATCATGACATGTCATGTGTCCTTAAGAGGTTAAGAGACTCCGGTTAGCTCTACAGAGGTAAGCAGGGCCATACAGAAACATGCTCTTTGGCTGCAAACATCAGCTGAGTGTTCTCAGAAAATTAGTGCAGTCCTGCATCAGCCACGCTTTATTTCAATAATAAAGATTAAGGAACAGTAAACAAAAAAAATACATTTTAAAATTTTGTAAGGCTATCTAAAGCGGCATTACCATGGCCGCATTTGTTTTGGTTTTAAATCCCCCTCCAGACTCCACTACATTTTATTGTCCCTATAGTTACCCCCAAATGCCCCTAATTCCCCCATTTTACCTTTTTTTTATTTTTTTTTATATTTTTTATTTTAAAGCTTTATTTCTTGCCCAGACTCCGCCATCTTTGTGTCTGTTGATGAATGCCCTGTGGGAGATGTCATCTGCCCACACAAGCTAGCACTGTGAAATTCCCACGCATGCCCATTTGTATACTTGGTCATTCTCTATTGTCCGAAATTTGCATGGGAATTTCGGCCATTCATGCATCCATCAGAAAGATGAATTAATAGAAATTTCAAACGAACGAAGACCAAAGGTGCGCCTCTTGCTACTTCCTAATCCTCCTCCCATGTCCTCCTAATTCAGTGGAGGGCAATATAAACCCCCATATTGGTCTTAAGCGAGATTAAAATCTCTCTAATGCTCCTCCTCACTAGACTGCGAGTAGGGGCATGTCTACTAAACAATGACGATAGCCAGGTGGGGTCTGAAGTTGTTATGGTTCTTGGAGTGATTCTTTAAAATGATCATGGAATAGTTACTGGCTTTACTGATCTTGTGAGTGGTCATCTATTCATTCTTTAATTCCTATGAGAATACTTTTAAACTGTTTGTGTTAGTTTAACTTGGTCTGCAGTCTCTGTGTTAGAATAAAAGTGGTGCTAGAGGCACAGGCCTTTTTCCCATGCTTACCTGGTTTAGAATAGCATGCAAGGAGTTTCTAATGCAAACTGTTTGTTTTCCACTGTTCTTTGACCTCTATTAAATGGCACAACGTATGATAGTTAAAATTTCTGTACAAGGTAAATGATTTAATCTTTATTAAGTAGAAGGAAAGTGTTTCTATTGCTGCAAGTATAGTAATTAAATGCTTTCAAATGTTTTAGTGGCGATAAGCTGTTCTGGCTACTCATAACTGGATTCTAACGCTTGGAGTTTTTTTTTTTTTTCTGTTTTATATAGTTCATATCAGTAATCCATGAATGATGAGCTCTGTTTTAACTTAACTCATCATCAGTTTTTTTTTTTGTATTAGACTTTGCTGAAGCTGGCATTAGGGGACACTGCCCAAATTAAAGAAACAAACGTAAAATAAAAATAATTGTTTAATAGAAATACCCCTAATGAAAACAAACATGCAATTAATGATGTGGTTTTCATTGTGGGTTTATCTAAAACCAGCTGTAGATCTTTTGTCTGCAGCTTTTACAAGTCCTCCACTCTAACCCCACCCAGACTTTCTGTGGCTGTCGTATCACAGACTTTTCAATGCAGCTCAATGAGGTGCTCTAGGCAATTGCTGCCTCTTGAGTTTAGCTCTGCTGTGCTAACCAAACCAGGAATTAACAAGACGGGTTGTCTGATTGACAGCCCAGTAGGGTGTAAAACGGTTAAGCACTGTCGTTCAGCGACACATAACTTTCCTCGTAGGGATGCATTGATTAAATGCATCTCTATGAGTAGATGCTGATTGGCCTGGCCGGCATTTGGCCCTGCACTCACCCTGCCCCCTTGGCAATCTCAGCCAAGCATTGTATTGGCTGAGATTATGAATTCTGTTTATGTCAGCCAAAGAGGCGGATCGGGGTGGGGCCAATGCCGGCGAACTCTCGCGTCCCTGAAAAAGGGTACTTTTTAATTCTTTCTAAGGGGAGGAGGGGGGCAAGCAAACTAAATAATAGTTTTAACACAATAGGAATACACAAATATGTATTCCTGACCCTATAGTGTTCCTTTAATGCTTTGCCAGACTTTAAGCAGGCAAAGCATCAAATAAGTTTTAGCCCTTCAGACAGATGGTGATTTATCGCTCGCCACCCGTATGGCTTTATCTACCAAACACAGAAGTATAGGGAACTGAAAAGCAGTAGATTTTACTTCCTCAAGAGAAATCCTTTTCATATTTGATTTTAAATGTATTTTTTTGTTTAGGTTCCTTATGAGGCACTCAATAAGCGCTTTCGGGCTGCACAGAAGAACATTGACCGAGAGACAAGTCACGTTACCATGGTGGTGGCTGAACTTGAGAAGACTCTGAGCAGTTGTCCTGCTGTAGACTCCGTTGTCAGCCTGCTTGATGGCGTCGTTGAAAAACTAAGTGTTCTCAAGAGAAAAGTAAGTCATCATTAAATGTTTGTTACACATCATGTTTGGAAATCTACTTTGATTGTGTAGAAATAGATTCAGTTATTGAATCTTTTTCAATTCAGGATAGCAGCAGTTGGCAAAAAAAAACCAAAAACGTGCCATTTCTCAGAAACATCACTGTTTTCAATATAGGGGCTGCAGGGGCAAAATCTTAAATCTACACATCCAAATAACTTCATTAAGATGTAGTGATTTTGGTGCATAGAATATCCCTTTTAATGCACGGTGTAATTTGGTGCATAGACTGTCCCTTTAATGTACAGTGTATTCATAGTCCTTATGTTTAAGTTACAGCCTCTTGCTCCAATTGTTTAAAATATTTTCTTTTGCATCTACATTTAAATCCCCATGATGTCAAAGCAAAAAAATCGATTTTTGACACGATTGCAAATATATTAAACATTATAACCCTGACATATCACATTGATCTATGTATTCAGACGCTTAATTCAGTCCTTTGTTGAAACACCATTGGCAGCAATTACAGCTTTACGTTGTTCTGGGTATGATGCAACAAGCTTTGCACACCTGGATTTGGTTAGTTTGTAAGATTAATCTCCTCTGATCCTCTCAGGTTTTGTCAGATTGCATCGGGACCATCGGTGGTCAGCTATTTTCAAGTCTAAATATGTTAAATTAATTTTAAGTCTGCCTCTGGCTGGACCATTTGAAGACCTCTGGCCCAGTGTGAGGTCCTAAGCACTGTTAACCAGAGTTAACTCTATATTTTGCTGTGTTCAGCTTTTCTTAAATCCTGAACAGTCAACCCAGTACCTGCTGCTGAAAGCCCCCAAAGCATGATGCTACCACCATTGTGATGGTGTTGTGCAGGTGTTGAGCTGTGCCTGGTTTCCTCCAGACATGACTTTGAAGTAAGGCCAAATCGTTCTGTCTACGTTCATCATATCCAATCACAGAATCTTGTTTCTCACAGTCCTTTAGATGCTTTTTTTTCCTTTCAAATGCCATATGGAATTTCATTAGTCATGTAGTGAGGAGACGCTTCTGTCTGGCAGTCTTCCATAATGGTCTGATCTGTAGAGTGTTGGAGTGATGGTTGTCCTTCTGCAATTTTCTCCCTTCTCCACATATGATCTCTGGAGCTCATCAAGAGTGACCATTGGGTTCTTGGTCATATCTCAAGGACTTTCACTCATGATTGTTTAGTTTGGTTTGGCGGACAGCTTTAGGAAGAGCCCTAATACTTCCAAACTAATTTTACTTAAGTATTATGGAGGTCACTTTGTCCTGGGAAACCTTCAATGCAGCAGAAACTGTGTTTTTTTTTTTTTGTTTTTTTAAAGCTCTCCACAGATCTGTGCCTTGACACAATTCTGTCTCTTAGCTGTGCAGGCAGTTCTTTTGACCTCATAGGCTAGTTTTTGCTCTGATATGCATTTACAGCAAGAGATGAGATCTCCTATAGACAGGTGATTGTCTTTCCAATTCATGTCCAATAAATTGAATTTGCCACAACTAAATGACAATCAGTGTGTAGAAACATCTCGAAGATGATCTAGAGAAGAGAGATGCAACTGAGCAAAATTTCAAGTGTTATTGCAAAAGGTCTGAATACATGTCAGTTTGATATTTCCGTTTTCGTTTGTTTGTTTTTTTTAAGTTTTCAAAAATGTGGCTTTTGCTTTGTCATTATTGGGTAGGAAGTGTAAACTGATGTGAAAAAATAAACAATTATAGCAACAAAATAAAATGTGAAAATATGGAGCTGTCCGAATACTTTCTGCATGCACTGTATAAATGCTCATTGCTGACCCCTTTTCCCCATCCTTTTTTTGAGCTTGTTATATTGCTTTGTGCAACCCACAATATAGTTTGTCATTCAGAGCTATAATTTCAGTGGTAAATCTTACATCTAAAATATGAGTTTTTCACAATGCCATGAACTGTATTATTCTAATTGTGTGTGTGTGTGTCTCTAATAAACATTCTCCAGCTGTCTTCCCCTGTTCTCTTTTTGCTGGAAGTCCCCTCTTCTATGCATCGTGCTCTCACTTACAGTAAACAATAAATGCATGCTATTAAATGAAAACTGTCCTTGTACCTTCCCTGACATGTTAGCTTGCATATTGTTTTATTCTCCTTATTTGAACAATATTTTAATATCATGTGACACCTCAACTCTATTTTTTTTATAATTCTGTTTAAAAAGGAAGTAGATTCTGTGTTAAATGAAGAATTCGAATTTATATAAAAAATTTAAAAAAAGTTTCCGGTCATAAACTAAACGTAGGGATGAGTTTTTCTCATATATACATCATTTAGCGAAGAATCCACTTCCTATCAAAACTTGATAAAAGGATCATTATATTAACCCCTTAAGGACACATGACATGTGTGACATGTCATTATTCCCTTTTATTCCAGAAGTTTGGTCCTTAAGGGGTTAAGATTGTGTTGAGGTGACTTTTCTTCTTTAAGGTATTTTACAGCATATCAGTGCTACGCACCACAGGAAAACATGTCTCTTTATTACTCTACATCTAGCATTCAAAGAGTTAAATACAAATTTGCCTTGGTCCTAACTTTTTGCCCTAGCTCCTAAATTATTGTTTTTTTTTTTTTTAATAAGTTGTACATTTATGTCCATTAAAGGGAAACCGTCAGGAGTTTTAATATTGTTTACATATTGTATTTGACAAGTGTAAGTGTTTGTGAGGAGTGATTAGTGAAACATTAAAGGGACACACTAGTCTCCAGAAAAATTACAGCTCAATGTAGTTGTTCTGGTGAGTATAATCCTTTCCTTCAGGCATTTTCCTGCAAACACTGCAAAGGCAGTGTTTACATTGACCCTAGGGACACCTCCTAGTGGCCACTCCTTAGATGGCCACTCCTTAGATGGCCATTGGAGGGGCTTTCTGGCTCAGTGCTGCACAGTAGGCAGCTCTGCCGTTCAGCATCTCCACGCTCTGCATGGGGATGCTGAATTTTCCACATAGAGATGCATTGATTCAATGCATCTCTATGAGGAGTTGCTGATTGGCCAAAACAGCGTTTGGCCCCGTCCCCTTGCCGTTTTTAGCCAGTCCAATATTTGGAAAGCATTGGATAGGCTAAAAATCGGCAATTCTGATGTCACAGAGGAGGTGGGGCCAGCGCCAGCGGACCCATGGAGAGCTGAAAATAAGGGGTTTTAACCCTGAGGGGGCTGGGGGGGGAGGGAGAGGAGGGGCAAGCCACCTAAATGGTGGGTTTTGCACTATAGGGTCAGGAATACATGTTTGTGTTCCTGACCCTATAGTGTTCCTTTAAATGTAGAAATCCTCACCTCTTTAACCTGAAACTGGATGCCTCCATCTTAGCTCCCGGTCAATCATTTATATAAGGTCTGTACATTGCACCTGGCAGTCAGCTAAGAGAAAACATAGTGACATAGAGAAATTAAAGTGATTCTATAGTGCCAGGAAAACAAATGTGTTTTTCTGGCACTATATGCTCCTGGATGGTCCGTTTCGATTCCGGAAATCCCTCTAGTGGCTGTCTGGAAGAGTTAACCCTCAGAGGTAATTATTGCAGTTTCCCAGAAACTGCAATAATTGCCACTGTAGGGTTAAGGGACATTGGACATTGCACCCAGACCACTTCAATGAGCTGAAGTGGTCTGGGTGCCTACAGTGTCTTATTAAACAACGCTTCTATTTCTCACCTTCATTTGAAAAGCTTGTCCTAGTGTTGCCTTATCTGAATTGGTTTATAATGTTAGTTGCCGAATGTATATAATCTAAATGTAAAAGGAAATGAAGCCTCATATTAAAAAAATAAATAAATAATAAAAAAAAATTCAACACAAGTTATGGTCGATTTTTCAATGTTTTATTTAATGGTGTAAATTCCAGACAAATGACAGTTCCCCTTTTAGATGCCATTGGCTTCTGTTTAGAAATAATTTAGATCATATTGTGCAGCCACTTGTGGTTGCTTTTTTTTCTTCTTGTTTTGCATTGTTTACTTTGTATTTTTCTTTATATTGTTGTTGTTGTTGTTGTTGTTTGCTAATTCTATATACCAGTTATGTAGCACTGTATTCAATAATAAGGGCATTCCATGCTGTCACATAAGGCCTTTTAGAGGGGAAATAATTCAGTTTAACTCCCTAGATTTTTAAGGGGAATGAGAGCGCCTTAGAGTTGGACTTGTATGTTTTTACCTCTCAATCAGATATGATTTACTTCCTGCCCTCATTTTAATAAACAGGTTTGGGTAGATGGAATGTCTCCTGTATCATCTTAAAGGATCGTGCTGTGTATTAGTCATTCTAATAGTCACTGACATACACTTAAAGGAAACAAAAATGCAGTTTACCTTAAATAATAATCATGGCCTACTTATGTTATTGAAAGTAACATGGTCATTAGACTTGTGCAGTGCTAAATATTTTGGGTCTCCTGAAACACTTGGACAGTAATTTAAAATTTAGTTCATTGTGCTTTTTGGCTTTGCTGAATTTCGGTGCCGAAAAAAATGTAATGAAAGCCGTTCATGCAGTAAAAATGCTGCCTATGTCTTTGCTGACATGCAAAAACTATAAAATATTTCACTCCACCAAGAGAAATTGTGCCAAGGAGTTATGACAACGTATCTTCTCTTTGTTTGGTATCAAAATTGGCATCATTGCATAAAAATAGATAAAGGCAGCAAAATAAAAACCAAGCAAAGTGCTAAACATGCATAATAAGGGTAGAATGAGAGGCATACCACATGCCAAATCAGCTGAACTGTCTCATGTCTTCAAAGAAAGCTTTCTCAACAGCTACCAAAATGGCTTCAATATTGCCTTGCCTAATAGTTACTCAATATCAACAGCATGTGCTGCAAAGCCTATTGTGAGCTGCCAAAATAGATTATTATATATCTAGATTAAAAATGAAAATAGGAAGCTAGAGAACTTACTTTTTTAATGATTAATTGTAATCTTTTTCCTTTGCTATCTTATATTGATGAAAAATGGGGAGCAAGAGTCATTTTAAGGTCTGGGGAAAAATAGGGGATTTTTCCAACAATGAAAGGGTAGTGGATCCAATGAGTGGGTCAACAAATGCCTTCTCATGTGTTTTTAAAAATCCCCCATTTTTCAAATTGACTCCTGCTTCAGCTGCTGTCAGTTTTATTTTTTTATTTTTATAAATGCCTTTCATTGTAGTGGTTTTGCAATTCCTGGTTGAGTCTTGTGGTATCTGCTACCTTTGCAGACGCAGTTTGTAGAACCTGATAATAGGGCACTGTTTTTTTTTGTTTGTTTTTGTTTTGTTTTTTTAAAATGTAAAAAATATATATTTTTTTAAACCCACACTGAAAGACTGCTAATCATGCTACAGATTTGATATGTGGAAAGGGTGAGTGAGTCGTGGTTGCCCATGGCCACTCACTTTTTGTATGGTTTACTTTTTTGATGCCAGGAGTGGGGTTGCTCTTTCTCCCTGTATGAGAGGGAGCAGCAATCTACCATGCAGCTCCTCTCTGCTGTGCGAGGGGGCAGAGAGGAGCTGCAGGAAGATTGCTCCCTTGCACGCTGCCCCAGCCGACCGCCTTGATGCTTCACTGAGCCGGCCGCCTCCATGAAGCCCAGGGCGTCTGGCTACAACGCTCACTCAGCCAGCCGCCTCCATGAATCTCAGGGCGGCCGGCTACAATGCTCACTGAACCTTCCGCCTACATGCTCCCGCGGGTGGACAGGCGGCTCTATTATTTGCTGAGCCAGGCGTTTTAGATAAAAAGCTGACAAATCCCAGATGCAAGGGCAAAATTTTTAGTCACCCTGGCACCTGGGAAATGTCGAGCCCAGACCTAAATCATTTGCCATTTGGCTTATCCGTCCTGGAACATCAACCCTGTTACATATCTTAGTATCATCAGCAAAAAGACCTTCTGCAATATCACTAATAAAAATATTAGAGAATCGGTACAGATCCCTGAGGTACCCCACTGGTAACTAGACCTTGCTTCAAATATACTCCGCTGACTACAACCCTCTGTTGCCTGTCATTCAGCCACTGCCTTACTCATTTAACAGTATTTGAATCCAGACTTAAAGATTGCAGTTTATTGATGAGCCTTCGATGTGCAACAGTGTCAAAAGCCTTACTGAAATCTAGGTAAGCAATGTCTACTGCACCACCCTGATCTATAATTTTAGTTACCCAATCAAAAAAACCAATAAGATTAGTTTGGCATGATCTCCCTGAAGTAAACCTATGTTGTCTCTGATCTTGAAATCCATGTGTTTTTAGATGTTCAGCAATTCTGTTCTTTAACATGGTTTCCATCAATTTCCCCACTACTTAAGTAAGGCTTAGTGGCCTGTAGTTGCACAACTCCTCCCTACTACCTGTCTTGTTAATGGGTACAACATTTGCTAATTTCCAATCTTCTGGGACTTCTCCTGTTAATAATGATTGGTAAAATAAATCTGTATACCAGGAGTATTCTGCATGCTGTATAGGGAAAGAAAAACTAATCCTGTCCCAAAGAGCTTCTTATCTGTCCTGCTTGCAACCAGGTAGTCTTCTCATTAAATGGGCACTGTAGGTACCAAGACCTCTCCAGCTAATTGAAGTGGTCTGGGTGCTGTGTCCCTTTTGCACTTAGTGCTGCAATGTAAAACATTGCAGTTCCAGAGAACTCTAGGTCTGCCCTCTGTGGCTGTCCAACAGACAGTCACTAGAGGGCTTCCGGAATCCAAACAGACTTTTTTGGTCCGTTATCTGACGTCCTCACAGACCTCCAGCGTCAGATTTTCCTCATAGGAAAGCATCGAAAGATGCTTTCCTATGGGGAGGTCTAATGCGCGTGCGGTCATTGCCGCGCATGCGCATAAGGTCTCCCCTTGCCGGCTGATGTCGGAGCATGGACGGAGCCTGACCCAGAGCCGAGGGACATTAACCCTATAGAGCCAGGAAAATTACTCTGTTTTCCTGGCACCATAGGGTCCCTTTAAGAAGAAATAATAATCTTGAACCAAGAGCCCTCAAACTAATATATCTTTCACTATAGGTGCAGTGTGAAATAAAGCCTAGAAATGTCCATTAGTTTCTTGTAGTCATGGAATGCACTGCTCCCTTAATGTATCGCTAACAATGTGTGACCACCGTCTTAGTACGTTGAATGAAAGTTAAGGTAAACGGACATCAATCAACTGGGTTTACATGTCCTTGTATTTTTGCTCCAGCACGTACACTTCACACGTACAATGCACGATTCACCAACTTCAAGACGTTGATGAATTGGGCTTTGAGAGAGAAGGATTTTGTGTTCAGACACTAGAAGAACAAGTCTAAATGTCTGTAATACACATTTTATACATATATGCTATTTTCTGAAAGTGTTTTCCCGTCCTAGTTTCCCCTGCAGATATTTGGTTAATATTACTTTCTAGGGGAGTCCCTGTGTCTTGTGTGGTTAATTTACATTTTCTGAATGTAACAAAAACATATAAAGTGGAGATTGGACTTGCTTGTGGTTATCTGCTGCAACATAACATGATGAGTAATATGTTCTAATCTATGGCCCAAAATAGCCAGTGGAAATTCTTTTTTTAAAGCAATTTAAATGCTTGATTACTTAAAGGAACACTAGGGTCGGGAACACAAACATATACAGTATATACTCGAGTATAAGTCTAGTTTTTCAGCACATTTTTTGTGCTTAAAAACCCCCACTCGACTTATACTCGAGTCACTGTCTGCATTATAGCAACTTAGAGAGCCACGGCCGTCAGAGCCGTAGAAACGATCCGCGCGGCAACCAGACCGCGAGACTTACAGTGGAGCTGACAGGAGCTGCAGGAAAGGTAAGTAAATGCTTCCTGCCGGCCCCCCCACTTCACAGCCCATGCCACTGGACCACCAGGGATTAAGATAGCCACCCTCCCATACCAGTTAACAAGCAGGGAGGGGGGACAAAAAAAAATTAAAATAATAAAAATGCCCTCCCCCCATCCAGTTCACACACACTACACAAACACACACTCTGCATTATATACACAGAGTGTGTGTGTATATAATGCAGAGTGTGTGTTGTATGAGTGTGTGTTGTATGAGTGTGTGTTGTATGAGTGTGTGTATATATAATGCAGAGTGTGTGTTTGTATGAGTGTGTGTGTGTATATATAATGCAGAGTGTGTGTTTGTATGAGTGTGTGTATATATAATGCAGAGTGTGTGTTTGTATGAGTGTGTGTATATATAATGCAGAGTGTGTGTTTGTATGAGTGTGTGTATATATAATGCAGAGTGTTTGTTTGTATGAGTGTGTGTGTGTATATATAATGCAGAGTGTTTGTTTGTATGAGTGTGTGTATATAATTATAAAAATCACAGAATTTCATAGCCCCAAGTTTTACCCTCGACTTATCCACGAGGCATAGCATATTTCACAATTGTTGGTCACAAAACTGCACTCGACTTATACATGAGATCGACTTATACACGAGTATATACGGTATTCCTGACTATAGTATTAAAAACACCATCTAGCCCCCCTGGTCCCTTAAATATAATATCTTACATTTCTGCTAGGCTGCTGGCTCTGCGCCTGATCTGTCTGCTTGGCTGACTTCATCAGAAGTGTTATTCAAAGATAATCACAAGGATTTCCCATAGGAAAACATTGGATTGGCTGAGCCTGTAGATGGGGCAAATAAGTGGCAGTCAGCACAAGCCAAACACAGCCCTGGCCAATCCGCATCTCCTCATAGAGATGCATTGAATCAATGTATCCTGATGAGGAAAGTTCAGTGTCTGCATGCAGAGGGTGGCAACACTGGCAGTGCTGCTCACTGTGCAGCACTGTCCCAGAAAGCTCCTCTTGCAGCCATCTGAGGAGTGGTCACTGGAGGGATCTCTAGGCTGTAATGTAAACACTGCATTATTATAAAAAGCCTGAAGGGAATGATTATACTAACCAGGGCACATACAATAAGCAGCCAAATGGAGTGCTGAAGTTTGGTGTTCAGTTTCTGGTGTCCTCAGAAGTGGGACAGTAGGGAGGTATGGCATTATTACAAAGAACATCCATCTATCATAATGTCTCCAAGGTGTATATGTTATAGTGCATGTAGTGTCCCTTAAATTATGTATGTATGTAATGCAATTTCAATAATTCATACAGTTAACAATGCTTCTAATCTTGACTTTTATCCATTTATATATCTCAATGCCATTACATAGCACTTTACACAGAGCATTTTCTAACCGTTTTTTTTTTTTCTCCGTTATTTTTGTTTATTTTATTTTGTGTCTCTACAGTAATTGTAGCATCTGGTAATTGGATTTTTTTTGCTTGCATTTCTATTACTTGTGTGTTATGGTATCTCTTCAGCTGACCATCTCCAATCTTAAAAACGTTTTATATGTTTTGCCTTCCTCTTTAAAAAGGCAGTGGAATCCATCCAGGCGGAAGATGAAAGCGCTAAACTTTGTAAGCGGCGGATCGAGCACCTGAAGGAGCACAGTAGTGATCAGACCGCAGCGGCCAATATGTGGAAAAAGAAAAGGATGGATCGCATGATGGTGGAGCATCTGCTGCGTTGTGGTTACTACAACACTGCCGTAAAGCTTGCCAGGCAGAGTGGAATTGAAGTAAGTTGAATTTAACACAAGTTAACGTTACCAAGGTAAATCTCCTGTCTGCCATGTTTCTAAAGCGCATATACGTTAGATACTTTGCGTGAAAGTATGTATTTTTTTTCCCTACATTTGACAATATTGATAAAGGGTGGAGCTTAAGGCAAGGTCCTCTTCCTCTGTCAAGCTAACAGAGTGCGGAGATTGCCCTAAGCTTCATCCCTTTGTCAAGATTGTCAAATGTAGGAAAGAATACACAAGACAAAGTAGTGCCTACTTCGTCTTATATTTTAAAGAGAAAAAGATCAGAAATGAAGAAAAGAACAGGTTCTGAAAAAGGAAGAGAGGAAAGTTTGAGGTGACAGAGCCATTTTACGGAGGTCGTCATAGTCATTCGTTCTCCATCTTTCCTTCACTTGGGCACTTTCTTTCTTTTTTTTTTTTTTTTATCAGTCTTCCCAGACAATGTTGATACGAGTTGATGGGTTCATTCCTGAACCTTGCTGCCAGATAAAATGCTTTCAGAGCTTGTCCGTTATTCCCTGGTCTATGCATTTAGAGTGACAGTGGAGGGCTGAGTGCTAGAATAGTGGTTGTTAACCTGTAGTTCAATGACTTTATCAGATATGCAGCAAGTATACAGGTGTGGTGCTCAGGATAGTGAATAATAAGCAAAATAATTACTCCTATAGGAGCACCCATCTCCCATGTTGGAACAGGCTCAGATACAGATCACAAACTTGACAGCTGAGGCTTAATAAATCAAATTTATTCAGTAACAGAGGATACAGAAAAATATACTTTTCTGTATCCTCTAATATAAGTTTCTACCCCTATGGCCCTAATCATGAATGTTATCAGATTTATCACCAGCTTTCTACTGTTAACACTAATGTGTCTCCCATTCTGCTCTTGTCTGTGGAGAGGGGAATTGCCTGTTCTTGGAGTTAAAACGTCTTGGAGAGTGGTGGAAGATCACAAAGGCAATGCAACCTGGATGTACATTTATTGATAGAGAAGTGAAACATGGGTTCTCACCTGGGCTTGCTGGCTGCATTTAGGATGTGCAGGCTCTAACTACCAGACCCGGTCGTTGCTCTCCATGTCCATTTATTCACCTATTGTCATTGTGTATGTGATATCAATGTCAGTTGATATTGTGCAGGGATTGGATGTTCAGGGCACCAAGATTGACACAAATCCCTGAATAGCAGAAAGCGGGTTAAAAAAAAAAAGAAGCTAAATAGAATTTAAATCTGAAATACAATCACATGCTTAAAAATAAATTGTGTATAGAGAATATAGAATGCACACTATAACAATCTCAAAAAAACTTAGCTTTATTATGTACAAAAAAGTACCAGAGTAAAAACATATAAGAAAAAATAAACAAAGTGACAGAAGCAAGGGCAAATACAATAAAATAATAATAAATAACCACAAAAATTCTTACAAGCCTCAAGACAGAAACGCGAGTCACCAAACCCCCCAACGTTTCGGCACCAACCGCCTGCCTTAATCAACCAGTTGGTGCCGAAACGTTGGGGGGTTTGGTGACTCGTGTTTCTGTCTTGAGGCTTGTGGTAATTTATTATTATTTTATTGTATTTGCCCTTGCTTCTGTCACTTTGTTTATTTTTTCTTATGTTTTCACTCTGGTACTTTTTTGTACATAATAAAGCTAAGTTTTTTTTGAGATTGTTATAGTGTGCATTCTATATTCTATATACATTTGAATATTTAAAGCACTTGAGAGAGTGTTTTATATGGTTTGCACCTGGCTGTTCTTATACTATTTTGTCTCTCCATGTGCTGTTGTTTTAAAAATAAATTGTGCACATCAAGGCGCTGGAATGCATTTCACTTCATCATCTCAATACAAAGATGAAAACGTGACACACTTAAACAACTCCTCTATGAATTCCTTAAGTTAAGTTATCTGATTATTTTGCAAGGGAAAAAAAATAATGAGGCTCAAGGATGTACATCAATAGATTCTGACAGAAAAATCTGTGCTAATCAAATCTGACTATTGAGGTAATTTGTTAATGGTTTCAGCTCACTAATGAGGTGATAAACACAGTTGAGTTGGAGAAATAGAAGCAGCCATTGCAAATATATCTGATAGAATAGGCTATAAAGATAGCTCATCAGCACAAACTTATTATATAAACTGAATAATGATCTTACTTTGATTCTGTTGTGACCTTGGATTTCCATACTAGGGTCAAAATAGATTTAGAGGAGGTTTACTTTAACGTTTTAGTTAATATTACTCAAACTGTGCTTCAAGTTATTTAAGCCTTTGTTTATCATTGCTGTTTGTGTCCTGATATGCAAAATTCTAGAAACACCCCAAACCGTTTCCTTGCTTTCACCCTTTATAAAAACACAGATTTTAAGAAGGCAGTGCCTCTCATAAGGAAGCATTGGATTGGATTAAATACTTTTCTATGAGAAGTATAGCAGGCTTAGCTCAGCGATTGCCACCCATTCACCTTACCTCCTAGTTCCTCTGCGTGAGAAGCAGTCGATTGAAGTGGACATGTAGCAAAGGGATTATAGCTTAGTTATTTACCAATAGAGAAAGGGGCCCAGGAGATTCACGAACGCTCCACCATTGTAAATCTATGTATGTATTTATAATGTTGGGAGTCTACTATTAAATAATCAAACTACATTTGTTATCAACTGTACCACTTGCTCTCTTTCAAGCAGTATACTGATGAAAAAGGTCAAATTGTGACAATTTGACTTAAAGTGTGCCTGTCCTGTTACATTCAACTTACGCAATTAAAGGAGTTTCTGAGCAGCATGTCCACTATAACTCAGTTTATTGGTTATGTTTGTAAAGAGTTTACCTGGTGTGTGTGTGTGTGTGTGTGTGTGTTTTTTTTTTTCTTCTTCTTCTTCTTAAACCATATTGGAGCAGCCTCTCCCCATCTGCATTCATAGTGCAGAATTTACACTTCCTCGTTGGAATTTTCCCATGCTGTGTAAAATGACTCAGAGCAATCTGACTGGTTGGATTCCAAGCTAACCAATCGGATTGCTCTGAGTCAAATTTCAGGGATAGGGAATGCTTTATAAGCCTTTCCCCGCCCCGCGGAGCTCAGTCTGCGCCATGCTCTCGCCGGGCGAAGATGGATTCATTTTTACCTCCTGTTTTTTTGGGGGGGGGGTTGGAGGCTCAGGTTTTTTTTTGTTTTTTTTAATGTGATCAATTTGGTGGGTATTATTTATTTATTTTTTTGGCCTTTTTTGGGGGGGCTGAAAAAGGAAGGTTTTAGAAAAAAGAAGACTTCTAATGGAAAGTAAGAATTTTTTTTTTTTTTTTTTTAGGTATTTAGTTTTATTGTCTCCCCCCTCACTATTTTTAGGGTTAGGTAGGTAGGGATTCATTTAATTTTATTTGGATGGGGACCCCTAGTCACCTGTCGCCCATAGGTGGGGGGAGGACAATAGGTGTCTCTCCCAATAAGACAATAGGTCCCCCCATTTCCATTTAGGGGGACGACCCGCCGCTCATTGATGGGGACCGGAGAGGCAATAGGGCCCCCTTCAGTTTAATAGCCCACACTCGCGTGGGGAGGGGGATACTAGGTTTTTTTTTTTTTTTTACTGTTTACTAGACATGCCCCTACTCGTGGCATAGCAAGTAGGGGCAGATTATTTACTATCTTTACTTAGTATTAGTAAATTTGGCTGAAAAACCAATTTCGTTCTTTCAGCCTTTTGGTAGATAGCTCCCTGATACCGTGGGAATTAGGGAGTTATCTACTAAGCGGCTGCAAGATGCAGCTGCGGCACGAATAGGATCAGAGTTTCATTCATTCAAATGAAATTTCGATCGGAACAAAGTCCCGAATTGCGTCCTAAAACGAATGGAGAAACTGTTCTCATTCTGTAAGGACGAAATTCTGTCGTTTTGCCGGCATTCTGTCTAAATGACAGGATGTTCGGGAATACTGACCGGAAGCATCGCGAGTTCACGGAGGAAAGGTGAGAATTGTGGAGAAATTGCTCTGACCACAGGAAACGGAGCATACAGTCCCTACTTTGTCTTATGTTTTAAAGAAAACTAGAGCAGACAAGAAGAAATGAAGAACAGATCCTGACAGAGGGAGAGCAGAGGAATCGATTGGGGAGTTCTGCATGACCGTGCCGCTTTAAGAACAGTTTGACAACGTACCTGGGATCTGCTTGGTTATGGGGCTGTAGTAGGGCATAGGAGCGGTGGTGCAGTGTCTGTGAAGGGATACAATTCAGGGGGTTGAATAATTTTGAAACTAAAGAAGTCATAAGTTGAATTCAGGAAACCATTTGAAACATTCGTTGTATTGAGCTTTTTCAATTTCTTTTGTTTGCAAACAGTAGAAAGTCTGTAAATTTTGTCAATAAACCTGATTTTCAATGGGGGTTGAATCATTTTTATTAAAACTGTATATAAAATGCCTGTGCCTAGGCAGGGCAAAACTCAAGTAAAAGTACCTAATAAAACGTTACTCTTTTACAACTTGAATTTCAACACATCCCTTGTTAGATATTTCAGTACTGTCATGCCCCTCAGAGACCCTTTTTTGTGCAAATTAATATTCTAGTTGCTTATACCTCTTGGATAAACCTGTTGATTAAGAACTAATGTAACCTCTCTGAAAAGCATACAGCATATTTCCTATCAAATAAATTCTTAAAAAGAAATATGTAGATAGTTGTTAAAGGGCTCCAAAATCCCTACAGAAACTTGGTGCCTATGTGCCTGATGTTGTCATTAGCTCACGGCTTTGATCGCTATCCAGAATTTTTAATAATGTCTCTTTCCATCATTTGAATGGGAATATGAAGAAGAAAAAAATCCATATGCAAATTTAGAAATCCCATTATTTCCCATAGCCCAAGTCGAATGAACAAAATGCTAACGAACTAATTGATACCCTTGTCTGTGTGCTTTGTGTCTTTGTGTAAATGGTTTTATCTGTAAAAAATCTGTCATTTATTCCCTTTCAAGCAGCCCCTCATTACAGATCTTTGCATGTTATGAATAATTCTCTTGGGTGTATTATTTAATTTAGCTCCAAGCATTCTCTTCCGAGATGTAAAAGGAAACATTTCTCAAAGACTCCAGAGGGCAACTCAAACAATGTTAGATGATAACGCAATTAGAGGAAATCAAAGTAAATATTGCCTGTAAAATCAAATACTATTAAATAACCGCAAATTTTTCCCCCCAATGCAGTTATTCTACCCTTTTGCTCTCTGCCTCGAAGGCAACAAATAATGGCATGGTGGCAGCACTACTGAGAGGGTAGGAAGCCGATAAAACACAAAGTCTAGTATTAAGAAAGTAAATTAATAATAGTTTGGAGCACAGAGAATTTGTAACACAAGGGATCATTAAAACCATGTTCTTTTATGCTCTATTTTACCTCTATCCAAATCTGTCGTGCTTTTTCAAGTGACTCATACTTAAAAATAAAATGAATACTTCGGGTTGAAGGTGACCCCTTTTTATAATTATGATGATACAATGTTAAGATGCAAGAAAAATAAATTACTACTGTAGCGGAATAGACACTTACCAGGTACGTTTGTTCCCCTCTTTGGCTGTCCATATCCATCTGTTTACAGTCTTGTATCTTTTTCCCTGTTTTTTTAGTGGTTCCCCTTTGGCCATTCGGGAGACTGGGAACGGGATCCATTCGTCTCTCGAATGAGGACCACCTTTGTGCCCCATTAGAACGTTGACACCATCCCCCTAAGTGTGAAAACCGCAAGGGAAACAATGGGTGCTTCCCCTGGGTGGCCGCCATTTCGTATAACCGAACACGTGGCAGAGAGGATGGCGGCCGTTTTGTCTCCCGAACAAGAGCAGCGGTACTTGGTCGTCGAGTGCCTGGAACTCTTTTCGGCTAGGCACTCGTGCGAACACAGGTAAACTTTCGACCGATGCTCGTTCTTGTTCCCGACCATCTACATGAACGGTGTTCGGGAGATTTGTATTACCGATTGGGGGTAGCATTCGTATCCTGAAAGCTAGAGATTCCCTTGTATGGTTTTCGCACAGGAACCTCACGAACGGAGACTGGCCAGGACACCTATTTCTTTGGAATTATGTCTGGCTGGTCAAAACTTCATCACGATGGCATTTCCGTTCTGCTGAACTGATCTGAGTGATTATTGGATATGTTGGTCACTCATATTGGGGCTATCGGGGAATGTACTTTTTGTGGGGTTCCTAGGTATGGTTGGGGTACAGGATATTTTGTGGATTTTCTGTGTACTGGGAGATAATTAAATTAGGAGTTTACTCCGAAGCAATTATCTCTGAGGCACTCAAGATTGTGGGCTTGAATCCCCTGCATTTTCTGCTTGTGACACCCCTTGCATGGGACGGGGCATAAAATGCAGTTATTCCTCCAGAGCTGTGTGTCGTCCAGTTGCTGGGGAGGAGGTGGGAGATTATTGGATTATTTTACTGTGCCTGACTGTACTTTGGTGTAACCAGCGGAGGAGAGTACCTGCTAGGATTGGGCTCCACTACAACTGCCTTCCCTCACTTACTACAGCTGTGCAGCCTCGGCCAGGATCAGGAAGTGGCTATTTCCCTGACAATCATGGCTTTCTCATGTTCATTAGGATATTTAGTTGAACACTAACCTACCAGTGTTTTGGGCACATAACTAATATCTCGGATTGTCCGTTAAACCTGGTATACATGTTAAAATCTACTTAGACCTGTGCAATAAGAACACTAGTCAGGCAAAGGATAGAATCAAAATGTATCCAGAGAGCATCAGGATTCTGAAAAAGTATTGGTCAATCTTTTTGCTTTGCTCATTTACAACAGTCATGCATTGACTTTTTCAACTTAGATGTCTATGTAACTATGTGTTGAAGAGGATTCTGAAAGAACACTCAAGCCTATCAACTTAAATGTTTTTAAAGCCCATTACTCTAGGTGCTGATCCAAAAGAAGGCAACACTTAAGCCATTTCCAGTGAGATTTTTCCTTGGATCAACAACCTGTTCACATACATTTTTATTGTATCTTTTGGATATTCTACTTCTGAAAAAAAAAAATATCCAAGACTTTTTTCAATTGTCTATCCGATAATACAACCTCCTTTTGGGTAGAGAATTCCACATCTTTATTGTTCTTATAGTGAAGAACCAATTCCTCTGCTGTAAGATAAACCACATTTCTTGCTGTCCTAATGAATAACCTCTTGTCTGTTGTAAATTCTTTCTAAAGCACAGGTTGGCAACACATAGCAGTTTGTACTGACTCTGCATATATGTGTATAGGTTCATCATATCCCAGCTGAAACGCCTGTTTTCTAAAGAAAACAAATGCAGTTTTTCTAGTCTTTCTTTATATCTGTTTTCTTTCCTCCTTGGTAATTGTGTAGCTTGCCCCTGCACTTTTTCTAGTTCCTCAAAAGCCTTCTTGAAGTGGTGCCTAAAATTGCAGTGCATATTCAAGGTAGGATCTTACCATTGATTTATAAAGGGGCAAAATGATCTTTTGATCATGTGGATTTAATACCCCTCTTGATTCATGACAGCACCTTACCAACCTTTTTAATGGCAGGCTGGCACCCTATTGTCTAGTTTTATGAATCATTGTTCCCAAGTTCTTTTCATTAAAGGAACCCTATAGGGTCAGTAACACAAACTTGTATTCCTGACCTTATAGTGCAAAACCCACCATTAAGGTTGGCTTGCCCCTCCCTTACCCCCCTTAAAAGCATGAACTCACCTTATTTCCAGCGATGTGCGGGTTTGCCAGCACTGTACCCACCCCCTTGGTGACATCATCAGAATTGCCGTGAATTTCCCATGGGGAAAGCATTGGATTGGCTACAATTAGCAAGGTGACGGGGCCAAACACTATTTTGACCAATCAGCACCTCCTCAGGTGGCATGCCGGGCCCTCTCTGTGGGCACGCGACCATAGGTTCGCCATCAATGCAGAGTAGGCACCTGCCTGCTCAAAACGGCAGACGCCTACTCTGCTTTCTTGGCAGGAGGACCGGAAGCAGGAGGGAGGGATTGAGGAAGCAGCTCCCTTGTCCTCCCGCGAGCTGTGTGGAGCATTGCCGCGCGTTACCATGGCAATGCTCCACACAGCATCGCACGGGAGGACAGGAGAGCTGCAGGACCTGTCATCCTGTCCTGCATACTTACCACCACCGGACCACCAGGGATGACTGTGTTCCCCCCCCTCCCCTTCACCAAAGGCAAGAAGAAGGGAAGGGGGGATACTGATTTAATGTTTTAATTTTTAATTTTTTTTTTTAAATGTAATGCATCTTCAACTCCCCCCTACCCCCCCCACACACACACAGCACCCCTACCCCCCCACCACACACACACACACAGCACCCCTACCCCCCTCCACACACACCACCCCTATTCCCCCACACACACCACCCCTATTCCCCCACACACACCACCCCTATTCCCCCACACACACCACCCCTATTCCCCCACACACACCACCCTATTCCCCCCCACACACACACAGAACTCCTACCCCCACACACACAGCCCTACCCCCCACACACACACACACACAGAGCACCCTACTCCCCCCCCCCCACACACAGCACTTCTCCCCACACAGCACCCTACTCCCCCACACACAGCACCTCCCCCCCACACACAGCACCCCTCTCCCCCCCTCACACACAGCACCCCTCTCCCCCCACACAGCACCCCTACTCCCCCACACACACACAGCACCCCTTCTCTCCCCCACACACACAGCACCCTACTCTCCCCCCCACACACACAGCACCCCTACTCTCCCCCCACACACAGAGCACCCCTAAGGCACCCCTACTCTCCCCCACACACACAGAGCACCCCTACTCCCCCCACCTACACACACAGCACCCCTGCTCCACCCCACACACACAGCACCCCTACTCCCCCCCCCACACACACAGCACCCCTATCCCCCCACACACACAGCACCCCTCAATGCAGTGTGTGTGCGTGTGTACTCAGCAGTGTGTGTGCGTGTGTACTCAGCAGTGTGTGTGCGTGTGTACTCAGCAGTGTGTGTGCGTGTGTACTCAGCAGTGTGTGTGCGTGTGTACTCAGCAGTGTGTGTGTGTATTTAGCAGTCTGTCTGTGTGTGGGTGTGTGTATGTATTAAGCAGTCGGTGTGTGAATTTGTTCAGCAGTCTGTGTGTATGTATTGCATTTGTTGGAGATACTAATAAATATAAGCTTAATTTATATCATTATTTAAATTTTTTATAATTTAACTCTCTGTTGTGTTCTTCTTTTAAAACAAAAGTTGTTAACTGTACGAGTAGCTTTTTCTAAACGTAAAGCTCAGTATTCAGGTTTTAATTGCCATGTTGGCACTTTGAGGGAAAAAAGTTGGCATGTATTGCGATTACACACACACACACACACACACACACACACTGCGGAGTACACAGTCTGCTGAATACACACACACGCACTGCGGAGTACACAGTCTGCTGAATACACACACACTGCTGAGTACAAAGTCTGCTGAGTACACACGCACACATACTGCATTGAGGGGTGCTGTGTGTGTGGGGGGGGGATAGGTGTGCTGTGTGTGTGTGTGTGGGGGGATAGTGTGCTGTGTGTGTGTGTGGGGGATAGGTGTGCTGTGTGTGTGTGTGTGTGTGTGTGTGTGTGGGGGGGATAGGTGTGCTGTGTGTGTGTGTGTGTGTGGGGGATAGGTGTGCTATGTGGGGAATAGGTGTGCTGTGTGTGTGGGGGATAGGGTAGCGCTTGTGTGTGTGTGGGTGGGGGATAGGTGCTTGTGTGTGTAGGTGGGGGATAGGTGTGCTGTGTGGGTGGGGGGGGATAGGGTGTGCTGTGGGTGGTGATAGGTGTGCTGTGGGTGGGGGCTGGGATAGGTGTGCTGTGTGTGGGGGATAGGTGTGCCGTGTGGGGATAGGGCGTGCTGGTGTGGGGGGATAGTGTGGTGTGTGTGCTGGGTGGGGGGATAGGTGTGGTGTGCTGGGTGGGGGGGAAAAGGGGTGGTGTGTGTGTGGTGGGGGATAGGGGTGGTGTGTGTGTGTGTGTGTGTGGTGGGGGATGGGGGTGGTGTGTATGTGTGGGGGGGGAGTTGATGCATTATATATTTTTTTTAATTTTATTAAATCAGTATACCCCTTCCCTTCTTCTTGCCGTTGGTGAAGCGGAGGGGGGGAACACAGTCATCCCTGGTGGTCCGGTGGTGGTAAGTATGCAGGACAGGATGACAGGTGCTGCAACTCTCCTGTCCTCCCGCGCAATGCTGTGTGGAGCATTGCCATAGTAACGCGTGGCAACGCTCCACACAGCTTGCGGGAGGACAGGGGAGCTGCTTCCTCGATCCCTCCCTCCTGCTTCCGGTCCTCCTGACAAGAAAGCAGAGTAGGCGCCTGCCGTTTTGGGCAGGCAGGTGCCTACTCTGCATTAATGGCGAACCTATGGTCGCGTGCCATAGGTTCGCCATCACTGCAAGTCTAGGCCATAAAAAATAAAAACCACTCACAAATTTTGTTGATCTGCCTATTCGTTCCTGTAATGTTATATTTATTCATTGCAAAAGCTTTTTTTAAAGCCAATAATATTTTAAGAAAGGTAAAGTAAGGGTATATTATGTTTAGTGTGTGTAATTTTTTTTTAAATTTTATTTTTTTAATTTTTTTTTATCTTTCCAAAAATGCAGAGAAGAAACATCAGCTGATTTTAAAATAAATAAATTAAAATGCAACCCCTTGATCTTGTTGTCCAATTGGAAATACCTGCAGAATGAGGATGTCTAATCTTATCATTGCAAATGTTAGTGAACTTAATTTTCCATGGTTATCCATGATGCACAGACAATCTTGGCATCATGGGAAATGTAGTTTCCAATCTCATGCATTGCCAACGTTAAACATCACTGAATTACAGGTATTTCCACGTAGATGGCATTTTCAAGTGGTTGCATGTTTGGTTTTTTTAATAGTTGGTGGTAATGCTTCTCCTCTGCATCTTTGTTCACCCCAAAGCTATTTTGGATAACTGTCATATTCGGAATATTTCAATTGTAAGGTTTTCAGCCCTACGCCTTCAGGAATGCATCCACTTTAAATGTGCTGGAACAAGTTCATTTTTATGTTAATACAAACAATCTCAGGACCGGATTATTGTGTTTGCAGTACATTGAATTGTACAGTTCCCCACAGAGTTCTGTTTTTTCCTTTTCCCTGGTAGAATGATCTTTCACAGCATGACATATATTTATGCAGTTCCAAATAATCTCTGTGGATGCCAATTCTAAATAAATCAGGTTCATCGCTTGTTTGAAGACACCCTGCTTTTCCATCACTAAAGGTTTAAGAAATGCATTAGCAGCCAGCCAGAATCATTTACCACGGTTGAAAATGAATATACCAGTTTTGCATCGTCTTATCTTAAACTTGTTAGAATTGTGTTTTATTAAATGCAATGTTTAGGCCCAAATGCTAAATGCCTATACATACCACACACTAAAACTGACTCTTGGTGTTTATGTCAGCCATTTGTACCAAGCATAATAAAATAATAAAAAACTTGCTTGATTGTTACAGTAACGTAATAATGTGGAAATTTTTTTGCCCTTTTAATTTGTTTTTGTTGAGTACCAGTAGACTGTTACAATGGTTATTTGTTAATATAGTATGTGTAAGCAGATGTTACCTTGTTTGTGTTTCAAAGAAAAGACCTGTTTTAAAGTGACCCGTTTTAATGCATTTTATAAATTACATTAATAGTGTAAAAAAATACCTTGCAACATTCTGAAACTGCACAGATTAAACTGTCTGCTGCATCTGGGAACCTGTTTCTCAATAGGAAGATGCTTTTCCAATCAGCAGCCTCTCATTCATAAGTCAGGACAAGTAGTTTGTTAAGGTGGACTAGTTAATTGGGCTATCGCTTTAGTCTCTTGGACAAGTATATTTTAAAAATAAATAAATAATTCTACGTGATGTGTGCTTTATGACCATGCTACGTTCTCAACTTGGGTAATCGTCTTACAAGCAGTCTAGAATATAGAATTCTGACTACCTAATCGACTCTGTGTCTTAAAACTATATTTTGATTTTCACAAATCATTGTAGTTCTAAGTTACTCTGAGCTGAGAGCGGCTGCAGGCTGCTGTTTGCATTATTGCAAGATTTAAGCTTCTTATAATGCATAGAGAGTCACACTTTACTGCGTGTGTGACAGAGATGATGAAATTCACATTAACGCAACACCTATTGCTCCCTATGCATGGCTGTCGCAGAGGTTACATGACTAACAAATACTCCCATCAACCAATGCAGATCTATAGAAACCAATCCTGTCAGCTGCAGACAGCTCTGAGTGAAACATCCCATTGGGGATTTTAACATACCGTATCTACTCGAGTATAAGTCGACTCAAATATAAGTCGAGACCCCTAATTTTACCCCAAAAAACTGGGAAAACTTATTGACTCGAGTATAAGACTAGGGTGGGGAATGCAGCAGCTACTGGTAAATTTGTAAATAAAATTAGATCCCCAAAAAATTATATTAATTGAATATTTATTTACAGTGTGTGTATATAATGAATGCAGTGTATGAGCGCGGTGTGTGTGATGCAGAGCCTTGGTGGTGGTGGTGGGCATTTTTTTTATTTATTATTATTATTTTTATTTTATTTTAATGTTATTACATTTTTCTTATTTTATTATTATTTAAATTTTTATTTATATTTTTTTTGTCCCCCCTCCCTGCTTGTTAGCTGGCCAGGGAGGGGGCTCTCATTCGCTGGTGGTCCAGTGGATGGGCTGTGTTGGACGGGGGGTGGCGGCGAGCTGTAACTTACCTTTCCTGTCAGCTCCCTTCTCTCTCCTCGGGTCCGGTCAGCTCCCCTTCAACCTCCACTGCAAGTCTTGCGAGAGCCGCGGAGTCATAGCGTTGCCCGGCGGTCCTTATTAGGGCAATTTATGTTGCCATAATACAGACATTGACTCGAGTATAAGTCGAGATGGGGTTTTTCAGTACAAAAAAATGTGCTAAAAAACTCGACTTATACTCAAGGATATACGGTAAGACGATCTATACCATGGTGACAGGCATTAAACCATCCAAATGGCCGTGCAATACATATCTGTGGCCACCTGAAGGCACAAATAGCTTTGTATTAATCACTTCAGCATATTGTAGAATAAAGTGTTGTCAATGTTTTCTAAAATCTTTCAGCAAATCTTTTTTGGTTTTTTTTCTTCTAATCAAAAATAGTTTTAGTGAATATGTAGAGTAAGGAAACTCCAATAAAATTGGGAAAATACAATTCTTAACAATATATCGAATATTGCTTTTGTTACTGTGACTTCATAGCCTACTATCAAAAAAGAGGTGTAATTAAGAAAGCTATCACCTCTAATATGCTTTGACAGCACCTGCTTGTTCTCCCTGCAGACTATTTATTTCTGTCTTCTTATCCCGCCTGTGCTCAGTCATTCGTTTCTCCTACTCCTCATTTTATAAGCTATGATGCCTGACACAACGTGTTCTGCTGCTGTCCGTGACTATACCTGTTTCTTCCCTGCATTGTTTGGGTAGTTTTCCAGTTGCAACCCTGCCATTTTTTTTTATTTTTCATTACCTCCACCCTGCTCTTTTTTGCATTTATCTACTCATGGTGCTGCTAAACCAGGGGTTGAACTAGCTCCTCTCCAACATGGTAGCACCTATTTTATTTATATATCCTTTGCAGACATACATTATCCACTTGGGTATTATATCTTACACCAGTCGCTCAGTCCTGAGTGTTGACCTAAAACTGCATCCACAGTGTTTAGTGGGAATATCATATCTGCCAGGTTCTCTGCTATTTCTGTCCCTCGGCAAAGTAACCTAGTGTCTAGTGAAGGAATTTTGCACAAATAATTTTAGTGTGACAATTGAAAAATGGATCCATGAGCTGATCTTTAACTTGAAGAATGGGTCACCAAGCCATTGCTACATATATGATTTTGGTCCCTGTTAAAAAAGGGATAAAAACCACTGACTTATACATTTTGTTACGGACTCTCTGTCTTCTAAGCCGGGTACATGTCTCCCCAACCCTGACTCCTCTCTCCAAAGACTATGTTCTCTCTGCCTCCCAGCCCGGCATCCCTTTCTAGCAGCCCTGGAGATTACTGAACCTGTTCCTTTGCGGGTGCCGCCATCTTGGTCGTGCTGCTCCTGTTCAGTTGCCAGGAGCTGACGTCACTGCTGTATTCTTGCTCATGCACAAAAATACAGCATTGAGGACTATGATGCATCCGGCGGGATCCTCCATATGCCTAACCAATACTCTGTAGCAGTCACTGGTGACGGCTGCAGGTCTTGACACGTAGGCTCTGCCTTGTGTCAGGAAATGTCAGGCAGAGGAGAAATACAGAGACAAAATACTCTGTACTATCTTTATGAAATACTCCTTTTTAATATGGGGGGGTGACAGTGTTGCTTTAAATGATAGCCATCACATAGCATCCAGGAGTTTCACTCGTAATTGAGGATTTCTCTATTTCTGGAATACATAATAGTAGCCAAATCTGGGTAAGTGCTTCAGATATTTCCTGTGTGGATCTATTTAAAAATGTGTTTTTTCGGCGCATTAGATTTCACTATTCTAACAGCTGTTACTGGATTTCTGGTTTTAAGGGGTTGGTTGTTTTTTTTTATTGTTTTTTGTTTTTTCTTGATTGAAGAAGAAAGAGTAGAAACTGGATTAAAACTTACAAAAGCTTGCTCGCCATGTGTCTTTCCCTAGCTCTCGTAAACCTACTTCAGAGGTTAGTTAACTAGAAGTAGTTTGCAGCTTTGTTCAATTTTTCATCTTTGAAATATTCATACAATCTAAAACTATGTTTAAAACATTGGAGTGTTCATGTCCCATAAATGTGTTAAGTTATTTTAAACCTGCTATACAGCCATGCCACTGAGTTTTATTTTCTATACAATTGCTATATTCACTGGTGCATAGGAATACTGCATACACAAATATCTATCTTTTTTCTGTAACGCCATTTTGTTTCATGTTCTTAGCTGATTTCCAACTTCAATCATTTCATAACGTTGTTATTGGTTTATAAACAAAAAGACCTCTGAGGAAATCTTGTATCACAAGTTTAGATTTTCTTTTTCTCGTGGAAGAGGACATGTGTCGAGTGTCAGACATGAAATAAATCTTCTATTTTAAAAAAATAAATACAAAAACAATGCTAAAAATTTACAAACATTTTACACTTTATAGGTGCTTTTTAAAGTATTGTATGATGGAGGCAAGGCAATTT
This sequence comes from Pelobates cultripes, assembly GCA_933207985.1. NCBI lineage: Eukaryota > Metazoa > Chordata > Amphibia > Anura > Pelobatidae > Pelobates > Pelobates cultripes. The sequence goes on from OW240917.1 coordinate 37,634,485, forward strand.
TCATTGACAGACAAAATCGGGGGCAAGTCTTAAGATAACATTAGGCACAGTGAAATCGCTCTGGTGATCTTGTACCACGTTAGTGCAGAAGTCGCCACCATTCATTGGCTGAGAGTGTCTTCCCGGAGCTACTGCTCACAGAGACAGGAGACGTATCTGTAATATTGTTAAGCAAGCAAAGCAGGAAGGGGAATTGGATGTACTTGTCCATCTAGGGACAAATGACTTGGCTTGCAATGAGGTTTCAGAGGTTAAGGAAGTTTTTAGTGTTTTTGCCAATGATATACGACAGGTTGCTTCCACACTGTCATTCTCTGAAGTTCTGCCTGTGCATAACACTCAGAGCGACAGGCGGATGCGTATTAGGGACTTTAATTTGTGGCTTGGTGAATGGTGTCGGGAGCAAGGATTTGGCTTTATTTCTCATGGTAGCTCTGTTTGGAATGGAGATAAGCTGTACAAAAAAGATGGTTTGCATCTTTCTCAAAAGGGAACAAATGTTCTCAGTGAGCAGTTCAGAGGTTTTGCTAGGATGTATTTAAACTAGGAGGGGGGGGCAAAAGGGTGATAAAACATCAATCCAATTGTCCCCCAAAACAAGGACAGAAGGTGCCTGTAGCAAGTGTGTTAAAAAATGATAAGCTTAGAGTCATGTCTACAAATGCTCGCAGTTTAGGGAATAAGATCCATGAACTTGTGGCAATAATGGCAACTGATAGTGTAGATTTAGTCGCTGTTACTGAGACATGGTACAATGAGAAAAATGACTGGGACATAGCAATACCAGGGTACTCTTTATATAGGAAAGATAGGGAAGGCAAGAAAGGGGGAGGGGTGGCCTTGTATGTGAAGGATAGCATAAAATCTAGCCTAATAAAAGTTAGTGAGGCAAACATAGAGTCCGTTTGGGCTACGTTAGAATTTGGTAATCACACAGTAACTCGTGTAGGTGTGATTTATAGGCCCCCAGGACAAATTGAAGAGTTAGATAATCTACTAGTTGAGGAAATAGCTAAAATGACAATGAAGGGGAAGTTATCATCATGGGTGACTTTAATCTTCCTGATGTAATTGGAAAACAAAATTAGCTACTTGTGCCAGGAGCACACATATTCTAAATTCCCTACTGGGATTGTCTCTAAAACAAGTTGTTGAGGAGCCAACTCGTAAAGAGGCCATACTAGATTTAGTGTTAACAAATGGAGATTTGGTATCAGATATTACTGTAGGTGAAAGTTTGGGATCCAGTGATCATCAGTCAGTGTGGTTTAATATAAGAACAGTGACTGAGTCACACCACACAAAAACAAAAGTTTTTAGACTTTAGAAAAACAGACTTTTCTAAAATTAGAATATCGGTAGAGGAGTCATTATCAGACTGGAGCAATTTAAATGGAGTCCAAGAAAAATGGGATTATTTAAAAGTTGCTCTATTGAAGGCAACAGAAAATTACGTAGGCTGGTCAGTAAAGCAAAAATTCAAGAAACCACTTTGTGGTACTCGCGAATGTGGCCCAAAAATAGTTAAAACAAAAAAGTTAGCATTTAGTAATTATAAAAAAAAAACAGAGTGAGGAAGACAAAATGATCTAAAAGATTAGGCAGAAAGAGGCTACGCAAGTTATAAGAGCTTCCAAATCACACACAGAAGAAAAAAATAGCAGAGTCAGTAAAATAGGGGGACAAAACTTTTTTTGGATACATAAATGAGAAAAGAAAAGTAAAACAAGGATTAGTAAGATTAAAAACAAAGAAGGAAGGTATGTAGAAGAGGATAAAGGTCTAGCTGACTGCCTCAATGAATATTTTTGTTCTGTATTTACAGATGAAAATGAAGGAAAGGGGCCTCAGTTAAGAAAAAGGATAAATGAGTCATTTATTACACGTGAGTTTACAGAGGAAGAGGTTCTATTTCAACTGTCAAAAGTAAAGACAAATAAGTCAATGGGACCTGATGGAATACACCCAAAGCTATTAAAAGAGCTTAATGGTGTACTAGCAAAACCATTAACAGATTTATTTAACCAATCGTTGTTAACAGGAGTAGTCCCAGAAGATTGGAAGTTAGCGAATGTTGTGCCCATTTACAAGAAAGGTAATAGGGAGGAGTCGGGCAACTATAGGCCAGTGAGCCTTACTTCAGTAGTGGGGAAAGTGATGGAAACCATGTTAAAGGATAGGATTGATGAACATCTAAAAACACATGGATTTCATGATCAGAGACAACATGGGTTTACTTCAGGGAGATCATGCCAAACTAATCTTATTGATTTTTTTGATTGGGTAACTAAAATTATAGATCAGGGTGGTGCAGTAGACATTGCTTGCCTAGATTTCAGTAAGGCTTTTGACACTGTTGCACATAGAAGGCTTCAGAAGCTTGGACTTGTCACCAGTGGGGTACCTCAGGAACCATACTTGGACCCATTCTCTTTTATGTACAGTAGTGAAGAGTATTGCAGAGGTCTTGATGGTAAGGTATGTCTTTTTGCTGATGATACTAAGATATGTAACAGGGTTGATGTTCCAGGAGGGATAAGCCAAATGACAAATGATTTAGGTAAACTAGAAAAATGTTCAGAATTGTGGCAACTGACATTTAATGTGGATAAGTGCAAGATAATGCATCTTGGACGTAAAAACCCAAGGGCAGAGTACAGAATATTTGATAGAGTTCTAGCCTCAACATATGAGGAAAGGGATTTAGGGGTGATTATTTCTGATGACTTAAAGGTAGGCAGACAATGTAATAGAGCAGCAGGAAATACTAGCAGAATGCTTGGTTGTATAGGGAGAGGTATTAGCAGTAGAAAGAGGGAAGTGCTCATGCCATTATACAGAACACTGGTGAGACCTCACTTGGAGTATTGTACACAGTACTGGAGACAGTATCTTCAGAAGGATATTGATACCTTAGAGAGGGTTCAGAGAAGGGCTACTAAACTGGTTCATGGATTGCGGGATAAAACTTACCAGGAAAGGTTAAAGGATCTTAACATGCATAGCTTGGAGGAAAGGCGAGACAGGGGGGATATGATAGAAACATTTAAATATATAAAGGGAATCAACACAGTAAAGGAGGAGACTATATTTAAAAGAAGAAAAACTACCACAACAAGAGGACATAGTCTTAAATTAGAGGGACAAAGGTTTAAAAATATCAGGAAGTATTACTTTGCTGAGAGGGTAGTGGATGCATGGAATAGCCTTCCAGCTGAAGTGGTAGAGGTTAACACAGTGAAGGAGTTTAAGCATGCATGGGATAGGCATAAGGCTATCTAACTATAAGATAAGGCTAGGGACTAATGAAAGTATTTAGAAAATTGGGCAGACTAGATGGGCCGAATGGTTCTTATCTGCCGTCACATTCTATGTTTCTATGTTTCTATGTTTCACTTACAATGGCTCTCATTGAAGAGCCAGCAGACTCCTTTCCGCTGACCCGCCGACGAACCCGTAGGCATGCCGGCAGCCCCAGGAAAGGGAGAGGGGCGACACGGGGTCATCAATAGCAGCCACAGGCTGCCGTCTTGCACCCCAAAACCCATACCCGGACACGCCGCCATCTTCTGGCGGAATTGCTGGTCATATTTGAACCAGCATTGCCCCCCATAAACCTTGTACGCACCCCAAATTAAGTCCAGATATCCGAATAGCGAAGGGGCCCTCTCCAGGAAGCGACGCACTAGAACACTAGCAAATATATTAAATCCCTGCAGCCAATTCCCAAATGTGCGCGGGATAGCCTTACCCTTCTCACCTTCCAATTGTTCCCCTCGCCGCGGCCTGTCCACTGACTCCTTGTCCGGCGGTACGTGTAAACCTAGCGGAGCCAATTCACACCCAGGGAGAAAAGAACTGGACCCTACCCCGGGAAGACTATCCTCACAAACTGGACCCTGAGCCCCTGGACCCCCACCCCTAGCTTGCCCATCCACTAAAAGCCTAAACAGGCGCAGCACCTCACTCTCCTGACCTGACCCCCCTGCAGGACCCCAGGCGCCAGCGCATGCCAACTCACCGAATGGGGGAAGGCATTGGGGTCGCCCACCATCACCGTCCCTGTCCTCCTCAGACTCCTGCTCCTCATCCGAATCGTCCTGGAGCCTCACAGCTCCCAGGGCAGGTGCAGCCGACACGGCCTCCCAACCGCCGGCATCCCGATTGTGTCTGCGCCTAGGGGCTGCCGCCCGATCCGCGGCACCCCTTGCACTGGGCGATCTCGAAGGCTCCATCCATCTTGGGGCTGCTGCCTGATCCGCGGCACCTCTGTAACTGGCCGGTCTTGCAGTCCCCGGCTCCTCCCGGGTTTCCGACATCTGGTTTTCGGCACGGGCGCCCACTTCCGGGTGTGACCCGGCGCCGGCTGCTGATGTCACTACCGGTGCACCGGCCGTGCGTGACCGGCGTCCTGACGCAACTTCCGGCCTTGCCGGAAGTGAAGGTGGGCTCCGAGATCTTCCCGCCGCTCCGCCATCTTGGAAATGGCTGCCGGACACAGCCGCACCCCTCACCTGAGACTGGGCCGCTCGAGTAGACGTCGGAAGGCTCGGCCCCACAGCGCCAGCCACCTCAGAGCACCGGCTCCTTCTTCCCTCTCTTCCTCCCCTCACCGGACAGGGAGACAGCTGCGACGGCGGCCTGGAACGCCTGGCCCGTCGCCCTCCATCCATTGGCTCTGCCACTTTACTGGGGGCACCATCCATGCCAGCCAGCACCGCTTCCAGTGAGCCTGCTCCATGTGCAGCCCGGTAAGCCTGCAACAGGGCCACCAACGACTCCTGAGAAACTTCTATCCCACACAGAAATTTAGGTAAGTGGTGAACAGTGAAGCCTGTGAATTAATTTTTTTTTTGGGGGGGGGTCAGCCGTTGGTACAACGAAAGAAAGTCAGGATCCCTGCACTTCCAAGAGCTAACTGGTAAGTCCCCTCCCCTAACTGTCCTTATATCTGTCCTACCATTTTGGCCACTTTGTATCCATCTATACCCCTCCCTCCTTGCTACTCCTTCAAGACTCCTTAGCCTAGCATCAGTCATGTCCCCCCTTCCTTGTCAGTCCAGGGAGGTGTCTTTCCACGCTAATTAACTAATAGAGGGTGGTGCAGGAAGGTTTCTAAAGTCCCCACTAGCAGTACCTATGGACTTCTGGCTCCAAATTAGATAATAAGGCTAAATAGGGATCCATCATATCCAGATCACCATACAGATATTATATGAACCATGCTATCTTCTAATGGTGGATTTTATGTGTGAATATAAATAATGAAAGTGGTACGCAGTGTATGATTTACCCAAAACAATGTAAGCACTTGTGTTTGCATTGCATACATTATCTCTAAAATAGATACTTGTAGAAACAATATAAAAAGAAAATAGTTCGGTCTATGAAGGTATTGGAAATATACAGTGGAATAAGTCACATTCACAATATAAAAGCAGAATTAGGGCTGATCTCACTCAGTAATATAAGCTCGGCTATCTATACGTCCAATAAGCATTCAGACCAAGAGAAATAGAGAATTGGTAAATGCTTACATCACCATGAGATTAAGATGACTGAATCAGCATATTTGGTCTTCACTATGTCATTTTGATCCATCACTACAGAAAAGAGATCCATGTCCACGAGGCAAAAAGCTTGCAGCTCAGATGCCTTTAGCATTGTTTGTTGATTTGTAGGTCTTCATAATAGGTCAACGGACAGTGGCTTGTTATTTTTGACTGTAAGCATTTGCTATGTTTTACTAAATGTTATACTTTTTTAATATTACTTTACCATCTGTTTCTCTCAGTGTAAATATTAATTTGAGGTGAGGATGACTCAGGTACTTTTACCAGTGCACACGTTTGTAGCGGAGAGGTAGTATAATCCACGATATCTCTGCTGGGTAACAGGAACAACAAAGGATAATCCAGGGAATCAGCATACAATAATCCAAACAGCACTGCAGTAACCCTTCCTTCCCAAGAACTAGACGACACATAGGCTGGGAGTCAACTGAGGTCTATTAATTCAGCTCCACAATTTATACAAGTCCCCATGCAAGGGGTTTCCTGAGTCCCCTCCCAGGGGCATTCCCAGAGGGGACTACATGGGGGACTTATTGTACAGGACATTTCTCCCATCAGGCACTGCTGCACGAGAGGGATCCTCCCACAGGAATGTACCGTTAAGTGGATTATCCCTCCGTGCAGCAGAACTTTCAATTCGCATTAAATTACATAACTTTATGAATATCTGGTCCATTTAAACGAATGGACGTTCGGCAGATAGCTGGGGTCTGAGCGCATCATTCGTGAGATTACCGCTCAGATCCCAGCTAAAACAACTGAACGCCGCACGAAAAACACATTCATTAAAACATAGCTTCAAAACACCGATTATATATAAGGGAACAGAATACCGAACGTCCCGGACCTCCCGAACGGCCTGGAAGCTCAGCGGTGTTTGTGCCGTCGAGTAGCCGTTTTTAGTACCATGCGCTCGACGACCAAACACCGCTGAGGGAATATAGGATCCAAGATGGCCGATCGGTTAATAGGCGCCACACGCCTCTAAGTGTGTAGGCTATTAACTGATGGTTTGTTCGGTTCCCAGGCAGGAAATACAGCATTACTATTACATTACATTACACGCTGGAACACAAAACATGAAAACCGTACCGGCAACCCTTAAAGAGACAGTACATAAATAATCTTCAAGTGGCTAGGTTTGCCACAACGTTAAAACCAACAAATTAAGAGAAACACTTTATTCGTTTTCATTACATTGGCTGGTTAGAGGAGTGATTCTATTAAAACTGGGAAACCCAGATTTGAATCCTGGACAGACCATGTAACCAGTAAGTATCTTTGGGTAAGACACCTAACAATATACAGGGGGTCCTCACTTTACGACCTACCTGTTTTACGATGTCTCAGACTTACGACCAGCTCTCTATCGTGGGCATTCAAGGGATTCCTCACGTTAGAGAGCTGGCCTATGTTCGGGGAATTTTCACTGAACATAGATTTGCAGGATTCCCTGCGCTTGTTAACTGGTCTATTTTCGGAGGAATTCCCGATGCTCGCTAGCACATCCTTACTTACCGACCAACTAGTTTTACAACCGAGTCGTAAAAACGTAACCAGGTCGGCAAGTGAGGACTGCCTGTATATCTGCCTATCTTAAATCTTCATAGATTGAAAGTTTGTTTGAGTAGGGATTTCTCACCGCTAATTGTCCCCTTTCTGTTATTGTACAACCATGTGAAATATATTGTTTTTCTTATACGTAATAATAATTTTGATAACTATACCCTCCTCCTATATTGTGTGTGCGCTATTACTGTGCCTTTATATACTGCGCCATTATATTGTCATTTTGTTTTTACATGTATTTTGATATGCCAGAGAGGATTTACAACATGTACTAATATTGTTTTGGCAATTTTCACATTTCTTCTTACACTTTAATTGTGTTGCGTAAAGTACAGTTTTTGGTTGAGGTAGATCACTTTAGGTCCATATCACTTTTTGATTTGTATTATTTGGTCAATGTGTGTAGTACTGAGGAAGAAGTTTGTTTTTTTTGTATATCACTTTTGTATGCAAGACAATAATGCAATACTTTAATAATAGTGGAGGTTTGAAACAAAATGAAAATAAAAAAAAAAAATTACTCAAAATAGCCAGTTTGCATGAAAGTGCTGCACAATCAATGTGTATTAAAACAGGTGGCTTCAGCACAGGAGGGAAAAGGAATTTATAGCTTAGCAGATGTCAATGAAAAATATGAAGTGTGCCAGTGTAAATGTAATATTGTCTAGCACTTTGCACAATGCCAAAGAGCTAAACAAGTCATTCAATTCAATCCAGACGGACATTGCAAATATTCAGACCAGATGTGAAGGCATAAAATGTTTACTCTGAAATCTCATAACTACTGAAATAGCACTTCCAGCCCAGTTTAAATGTGAGAATAAAACAGCAACTCTTTAAGAAAGGTGAAAACATTCTGCCTCCCTGATGATTAATTTGTTACAAGAAATTAAATCTGGAAATGAAAACATCACGCTCTTCAAGCAACAGTGGAGCTAAACATATAAACTTTATTTGCTTTATTTTACTGCATATATAATATACTGGACACTCATATGGAGTTAGGCTACCTTTATTCTTCTCTATGAGTAAGGATGCTTGGTCCGAAACATGTTCTGGCTTCCCTTGTGTTGCTGTTCCATGTGCCTACTTTGTGAATACTAATAAAGTTTCTACCATTGCTTTGAATACACAAAGCTTACGGTGTTTATTTTGTTCCAGTATGTATTTGTTTGATCTCTCATTGCAGGAGACCTTTGTGCAGGTTGTTTCATGAAATGGTGGTAAGCTACTGTATCCTTATATTCAAACCCATTCTACGGCCATCATATCAATATTTCAATATATATGTATTTAACTTCCCACTCAGGGCAACATTTTGACTCCAACGAACCTTTCTCAAGCAGAGGTGAAACATTACCATGAAAGGATACAAAAAACACACTCTAACACACCCTTTGGCTGCACTCACATTTCGAATTCCCCGTAGGAAAGCGTTATTCAAAGTTTTCCTATGGGGAAAAATCTGACGCTGGAGGTCCTCATGCAGAGCATCAGGACGTCCAGCATCAGATAACAAACCAGAGGTCCATTTCGATTCCGAAAGTCCCTCTAGTGGTTCTTTGGTAGACAGCCACTCGATTTGCAGTATCTCAATAGCTGCAATAATTACCATTGTAGGGTTAAGGGACATGAGACATTGGACCCTGACCACTTCAATGAGCTGAAGCGGTCTGGGTACCTACAGTGTCCCTTTAATATGCTGTTTTTGTTTAGTTTTTTTTCCATAGTCAAATCTTTATAGTTACATAATGCAGCACCATAAGACTGCCTGCTTAGCGACTCCTCTCATGACAGAAAGACTTTCTTATTAAATGTATGTGCGAAGTCTCAGTCCCAACAGTACTGAGTGGCAGGCTTTTAGTTCACAGCCTGGCATCAGTCAGATAAACTACAAACAGGTAGTGATATCCTTACTAGATGTCTCCCTGGGTGTCCTCTACTTTTAATGCAGGGTGTTTTGTAGTTCAGATCATTCAGTGCTGTCAGTGGATAAGCTGTGTGCATACTTTTGTAATAACAAAGTGAGTGGGTGTGGTTAAAGAGGCAGGCTGATGGTGCAGCTTTCTGCTGAATATGTTTTCCAAATGTTTTAATATTTTTGGGTAAACTTTTTGTAGCGGAGCTGCAATAATAAAACTAATATCTCCGCTGGTAGTCTGTAGAGCATAAAGGAAAGTGCAGTTCGGCAGTATAATTCCAATTCCCCCAGTAACCGGACAATACACAGTTTTTAGAGTCAACTGTTTAATGGGAGCCACACACAGCCTTTTATGTGTGCCCCATGCAAGGGGTTTACTGAAACACATTCAATGGGTATTCCTCGCTGGACCTTAGAGGGGACAGTGACAAAGTACACAACATAATTACATTAACTCTCAGGTCCAGGACATGTACATTAATAAACACCCCTTCAAGTACTATATCCCTGGTAGCCTGGATCTGAGTGCCCAACATAGCCAGAAAGCACTCAGATCCCACGTACTCAGCCGAAACGCCACTGGGGTATAATTTGGACCAACTGCACACGAGGCGCCTGCCCAGAAGAGTTCCATTAATTCAGGCAGAGCGGTCAGTCTCTTTCGGGAGTAAGAAAAAAAATAAATGAATGTAACAGTTTGTATATTCGTCGGTTGTGTGCCCCTCGTTCGGCAGTTTGCTCCCAACTAATGCCGCTCTTCTCAGGTGAATGGAACCAAACACATGTAGAGGTGAAAGTCCCAGCGTTGTTCGTGCCGTTGAGTGTCCGATTATGGTTCCATGCACTCAACGACCAAACACCGCTGTATGTGTTCGCGGCTAAAGATGGCCACCGCCTTGTGTTCATTCATACGAATGATGTCCACCCAGCCAACCACCTAGAGCATTGCTGTTTCTAAGTGTGAGAAGGTTAATAGGGTCAATTTGCAGCACACAACTCCCCTGTGGGGTCTAACTGTTCAGGAGCTTGTTCGGTATACTCCAATTGCTAAACCAGATAAGTCCATGATTTAACGTAAAGGCACAAATAGGTGGCTGGTTACACCACACATTTAGAAATGTTTTTTTCAACATTCCAAAAGAACAAAAAAAATAAACCATATATTAAATAAATGCATACACTACACAGGTTCATCCTCCCCAATTTAAAAAAAAAAAAATCTTTGTTAAATATATGAGTGGCACAATTATTGGAGCCCCTATGAATTCGTATAAGAAAAATGTATTTGAAATATATTCCCATTGATATTTTACATTTTTAGTACACCTGAGTGACTAGGAAATTAAATTGTTCAACCCTGACTTCCACCATCAATGCAGTAATTAAGAAGTTCCAGCCAACTGGAAATATTATGATTCTGGAAGAGGACATGTGTCTATTATGTCTAAACACAGCATAAAGAGGATGGTTCAAGTGGCCAAAAAAGACAACAACAGATATTAAATAAAGGCTATTTAATATTATGGAGCTGGACATTTTGTTAGGATACATGCCATTATGGATAATTCCAAATATCAACATATATTAAATGAAGACCTGACTGACTGCCTCTGCCAGAAAGATTAAAATGGACAGTATTTGTATCTTAGAACATACTTTAAAATCAACACAAAAATTTATTACTGACCACAAAATCAAGGTCCTGCCATCGCCATCCCAATCCGCTGACTTCAACCCCCTACAAAACATATGGAGTGAATTGAATATCAGTGTTGACCTTGAAATGTGAAGGATCTGGAGATATTCTGTATTGGTCTAGATTCCTTGCCATGTATTCTCCAACCTCATCAGGCATTATTGGAGATGACTCATAGCTGTTATCTCGGCAAATTGAGGTAATAGGGTGCCAATAATTGTGCCACACATATATTTAACATATATACATTTTTTTTGAGAAACCTGTGTTATGTTTGAATTTGTTTGAATCTGTTTGATATTCATGAAAGCAGAGTATTTTTGTGTTTTTTTTTAATAAAAGATCAAAAGGTTAAATAATAAAGACAATTTTTCACAGTATTCTTTATTACCAATGATGCTCATATTTAACAAGGCTGCCAATATTAGTAGAATGCACTATACTGTATATATTCAATATTTAATCAAGGCCTTAGTCCTTAAAGGTTTAAACTATCCATGGAGCACAAATTGAAATTGCGCAGAATTATAATCACAATCCCAGAGTCTTAATTGTGCAGAGTGAGATACCCAAAGCAGCATGTGACCATATGTGACAGCCAGACAAACTGACTCTCAAGCAATACTGCAGTCTGAAAATTGGAAGGTCAAATGTAGTCGTGAACAAGCCAAAGTAGTGATATGAGAGTTTTCTTTTATTTCATTGCTTATTTTTGCATGTAGGTATTATGCGTGGATGTACACCTGTTAGCAATTGTTTTTCATGTGTAATATTGAGTTAGATGTAGGTTTATGTTACATACCAGCAGATGCAAGATGTAATAATTAATTTGTATATTAGTTTGAAAATTCAGTATCACAATTTGTGTATTTTTTTAAATTAATTTTACATATACAAATATATTAAAGTAACAATGGGGACGCTTCTTTAAATATAGCTTTAATTTGTTGAATCATTTTGAGATATGCCCGTGTCTTGTACAGTAAAAGGCTCAGGTTGAATCACATAATACAATATAAAATATGTTCAGCATGCATACGAATCCCTGGCTACACCTAACTAGGAAAAATATGGTCACCACTCATATACTGTGATTGTAATATTCACTTTTCTAATTTTCCTTTACTTTACTGTCAGAATAGTCATGATTAAACAAAATGATGGGGTAAAACTACTAAAATACTGCAGTAAAATGATAGAAAATTACTGCATATTCTGAGTCCGGTGATCAGTTTAATGCATTCAATATATGTAATCTCTGTAATAACTTCATTTCTGTTACTAAATGGCTGTATTTTGAGCATAATCAAAATGGTAATTACTTTATGTGAAAAAAAAAATCTAATCAAAATTCTAGACAGCATCAGGGGAATTGAAAATTGTAAAATCATAAAAAAGATAACCGATAAAATACAGGTGCATAGAGTTGATTATATCTTATCTATGCTGTGACAGCTGTATGAGATTAGCGAAATACCAGCGAATGGCTCAGATTTTGCTGAGAAAGATTGGTCAGTAATAATCCGCAATGCTATTTAAGTCAATTTAGTTGCTCAGGAAATTATTTTAACCAGTAAGTAGAGGCATACCCCACTTTTAAGAACACAATGGGACCAGAGCATGTATGAGAAACGAAAATGTACTTAAAGTGAAGCAATACCTTTTTTTCACTTCCCAGTGCATGTACTGCATTGCGATAGTAATTTACAGGCATAACTGATACTGCAACTGCAGATTTCCAGTGATTTATTTAATGATTTCCAGTGTGCCTTTATTCAGTTAAAACAACCAGTAAAAAAAAAAAAATTAAAAATCTCATTCCAGATTGTACCATTTATCTTTAATGTTTTACTCATCTGACAACCTTAAACTGGGAGGAAAAGTAAAATAAACCTGCCCACTGGGCTAATATCTGTCAATACAGTGCCAATTTGTATTTGTTAGCAACTTAGTTGCACACTTTGTTTAGAAACACCTCTTCATCACTTTAAGCATTTATGGTTTAACTTTGAATCACCGGTCTATGGTTACACTGCCCCATACGCAGCAAACTGCAATGCACTGTGTGTTCTATCATGGGCAGTTTATCAGCAGTTTGAGCTACAGAAGCTCTTCTGTGTAATCAGACAAGATGGGTTAGCCTTCACTCCCCACATGCATCACTGAGCCTGATGCCAGTTCACCAGTTGTCCTTCCATGTACCCTTTTTGGTAGATAATCACTACTTACCGGGAACAACGCATAACAAT